>JAVRXN010000004.1:14673321-15873321 GCA_033556935.1 Timema podura | reverse complement strand
GCATAGCACCTAAAACATAACTCCAACAAAAAAAAACTCTTTCAAAAAAATTTTGCCATGTTTTAAAACCTTTTATAATTCCATCCTTTATATATATTCTCTCTTTCTCTCATATTCCAAAGTCCAAGAAGTCGAACAGAAATACTTTTTGGTTTTGGTTCCTTTTCCAGCTCTCCAAATAAATTTTAAAGTTTCTAGTTCTGGGTCTAGAAAAATTAAATTTCACGTTCGAAGCTTCGAAACTTTGACTTGGCTTCGAAACAAGCATCAGATTCGACTTCGTTTTGAAACCAATTCTGGCTTCGAAGCTTCGCCAATAAAATTATTGACAGCTGAAAGACTCAATTTATGTTCAATTACTGCCATTCTGAGCTGTTATTTGCATTACCAATAAATATTCATATGGACAAATCTGAAGTAATTTAATTGTAAGTTGTGATAGTAACTTGATTTGTCAGATTAACCTGAGCTATTACAAACAACGGTGTAATAAAACATTTGGCAAGTAATCTCAGTGCATTAAGTTATATAAATAACCATAACATAATATTTTCTCAAGCATAAAACAATTAAAAGAAAATAATCGAACTTCGATTCGGATTCGAGAATATTTTAAATATTTGATTCGAGTTCGCTTCGGAATTGAAAAAGTGGACTTCTCACACCCCTAATATATTTACTATTTTTAGTATCATTAAAATATTTGTAAATATAATAAAATTTTAATACATAATTTAATATAAAATACAAGCTATTTATATAAAAAAATACCAATAAATTAGAAGCTTGATAAATGCCCTATTTATTCAAGTTTCAGGGTGTCATTTGAACAAGAGAGAAAACTTTATTTTATTTTTGCTTATCAGACCTTTAACAAATAATCAAAACACCGCCTCCGTGGTCTAGTGGTAAGAGTACCTAGTTACAGATTCAAAGGTCCCGGATTTGATCCCTGGTGCTTTTCTATATTTTCCGTGAAGCAGTGTGTCTGCAACGGGATCAAAGTCAGCCTCGTTAGGACAAACGAGAATCTACTGGGATAAAGAGGTAGCGGCTTCGTTTTAGAAAATTGAGATTAATGGCCGAGGGGTTCGTTGTGCTGAAGACATGACACCCTCTTCTGCAGAATTTGGTACTCTCTTTGCTAACATACGACGGTTGATATGGCTCGATTGCAGGTTGACACCATAGAGTTGAGACTACTGTGTTTAGAGTCTACCTCAGCGGTCTTGGAGTAAAGTGCTCACTCCAGGACCCAATGTTCATGGGTTCAAACCCAGCCAGGGTCAACACATTTTTGTCTAATGATAAAAATTCTTCGCACAACTTCCTTTGGAGAGATAATAAAGCCGTCGGTCCCATGTAGTTTGTAGCTTGTAAAATAACCCTGGAAGATATGTGAAAATTCCTTTCCCACCAAAATTGGCAGGCCCTTTCACTCTCGCTCATAGAAATTTTCGTATGCTAATATAATCATTCAATTCATAAAGTGCACGTTAAATACATAAAATAAAAGGTGCTGTATGTAGAAAATGAGTTGAAACGTATCAAACGGAGCAATGTTTGAAAACTGTTAACTAGAATTGTTTTATACATATAAAAAACCTTATGAATATGAGCCATAGCTCCCGTTATATTCCATCATACCTTAATCATCATGGTGTTAAACCTACCAATGAGAAACTTGCAAGTTTGCAATGTCGCTGGTAGAGGTAACCTTCTCGACAGTCTTTAGACCATGGTATTTAGAGGGGGAGGGCGCAAGGCTCGCCCATCTCCATGCTTCGTCAACTAGGCCTCACTGAGGGAATACGGGTATTGTGACCAGGGTGAGGGGGGAAGGGGAAGAGTGGGCTATATCTACGTGGAGAGGTAATAAATGATGGATTCAATTAAGGACCGGCAGAACTATGGTAAGAGTTTGGTATAAATAGCTCTAGCAGACAGTTTAAAAATTGAATGAAACACCTTTTAAAAATGTATATATCTCTGTAATAATTGTTATTTTTTTGATGAATGTTATCAATGTTAACAAAATGAAAACCCTATGGCATCAATCTACATTCGACCACACCAACTGAGTGGCCTTGCTGATGACGGGGAGATTGGGATTCGAATCTTGGTCGGGTTTAATGAGGGTTATTCTTCCAAAATGGTTTTTCATGAAAATGCAGGTACACCTCCTATAAATATAGTTTTCCTAGTGCCTAAATTCATTAGCGTAACTATTATATAAGCATATAATCCAAATAGATAGTATAATGCCGTGCTAAAAAAACTCAGTGGCTGCCGACTATTGGCGAAGATAGTGCCAATTTTTGTTGATCAAAATGAGTTATCCAGCTTTTAATTTCACTTTTATAGAATGAAGGAAGCCCTTACCTTTTTCATTCTAGTAAATCCTTATTTGTCCTCACGTGGCTGATACTGATTATATAATCACACGACTTAACATCCAGTCCCTCAGCCGTTAATTAATCACCATGAGAGGTGAAATCAACATTTCACCAATAATAAATTTTTCGGTCATGCCAGGGATCAAACCTGGGACCCCTAATTCAGTAGACAGACACGTTACAGACTGAGCTAAGGTGTCAGACTATTGTTCCATAGAAAATCTTGAAACGCCAGTGATCAAACCCGGGACTTCTGGATCTTTAATCAGAACTATGACCACTATACCACAGAAACTTTCGATATCAAAGTTAGCCACAATATTTGTTAACATTTTCTGTACCTTTCTTACTCTCAGAATCCTACTTTAGTCAACGCTTAAATACAATTCAATTTTCATTGATAAATCATTTTTGAAAATACATATAATTTATTATATGCAAAATTGCTAACATTTTATTGTATTGTTTGTGTAATTTTGTAGTTATTGATATTATTCATCAAAAAATAACAGCTTGAAAACATGTGACATGACGTATGAAAACGTTAACATAGATCTAGTATATTTTCTGTTTGATAAGTTTCTTCCTATGTAAATTGGATTGTAATCGACTCCATCCCGGAAGATACATTTTTTTGAAATCTCTTAAGGTTGCACTCAAGAAGAGTTTTCTTGTTATTTTTATTGTAGTTTATCAACTGGTGATGCATATCATCTTGCTTCTTCACCTTATCATTGCACTTTTAGTTTAAGTAAATATCCCCCCTTACTACCCTCCACTCCTTTTCCCTTTTACTGGAATTGTAACTGTGCTTTGACCAGGAAGATGGTTATTTTGAATTCATTGGCTGTCAATTATCGTTAAGTTACATTCGGATGCATCTCTTATAAAATAATATATTATTTATGCCTGCTCTTTAAATTAAGACGTTAAAAACCTTGGTGTTGAAATGTACCAATAAAAAATAGAATGGGTAGTAAAATGCGCGCTATTAAAATATGAAATAATATGAATGGTTTCACTAGTTGATCATTCATAGGTCAGCTTTTTTTAAACAATCTCTGTGTATTCTATTGAATTAGGTCTGATTGTGAGAAATATGTTTAACTGCGTGATTATAAAAATAGTTCATATCAGCACATGACTAAAACCTAATTTATACAGGTAAAAATAGCTCGAACGAGACGTCTTGAGAGCCCATATCACCTTATGGATAGCACCTTGCTGAGGCAGTTAGTGAAGTCTAAGCGAGATGTCAAGGTGAGGATGTAGGAAAACGAGGAAAGGTCAGAGTTTTTGCGGTCTTTATATCAAAACTTTTTTGGTCAAAATACATCAAATATTGCTTTGTTACAAACATAATCTAATTTTCTTCACATAGTGATATGAACAGTTCTTGAAATCAGTCAAGGATATCCTAGAATTTAATGACAACTCTGTATCTTCATTTAAAACGTTTCTCAAATAATGCCGCTATGCTCATATCAGATATGAATCAACTGTTGATATCACCATGTGAGGAAAATTAGATTATGTTTGTACTGGAAAAATATTTTATTTATTTTGGCAAAAAAAAATTACCTCATAATAACCGCAAAAACATTGACCTTTTATCGGGTTCCCTACATTTCCAACTAAGAGCCCATATGACCCCATAAATTATAAATACAGTGCAACCTAGTGCAGCTTGAACCAAACGTCTCAAGAGCCCGTCTCACCCCTCAGATAACCAGATATATTTCAATTTGAAATCCAAATATAAATCTTAAGACTCTAATAACGATATTAACATGACATAGTTATTAACATTTTGTATTTAATATTTTTTTGATTGAAGGTAGAGAGAGAGGTCTACTGTTCACAAAGAACTACTAGTCATTTCAATTCCTTTTTTTCTCTGTTAACTTGCTTCATCTATTTCCTAATATCACTATAAATTATTTGGCAAATATTAAATGATATAAATCACCCCTCATAAAGACACGTGTCGTTTAATCCCTTGTTACCCTAGTGGGAGTGGTCTTAAAGCCCGGAGAAGTAATTAATCTCTAGCGCTAGTATCTGATGTAGTATAGTCTCGCTGCTCTTGCCTAATGATAGGCTCTTGGCGTGCCCTTTCCTACCTTCGGGTTCTATAACTTGTGGTGGGACCTCTGTGCGATTACCTTCGTTTACACCCTGTGTACTGTGGGTATCTCGTGAGAATGAACACAAGGCCTTCGCCTACACTTTGTATGCTGTGTGGCTCTCGTAAGAATGAACACAAGGTCTTCATTTACACCATGTGTACTGTGGGTGTCTTGAGAGAGTGAACATGATAACCTTCATTGACATCCTGTGTAATGTGGGTGTCTTGAAAGAAGAAAGAGCTCAAGAACCTTTCGTTACACCCTGTGTACTATGGGTGTCATTAGAGAACTAACACAATAACCTTCATTTACACCCAGTTTACTGTGTGTATCTCACGATAATGAACACGAGGCCTTCGTTTACATCCTGTGTGTTATGGGTGTTTTGAAAGAATGAACACAATAACCTTCATTTACACCTTGTGTATTGTGGGTGTCTTAAAATAATGAACACAACCTTTATCTACACCCTGAGTACTGTGAGTGCCTTGAGAGAATGAACATGATAGTCTTAATTTACACCTTGTGTGCTGTGACTGTCTCGAGAGAATGCATACAAGGGCCTTTATTTAGAGCCTGTGTACTGTGGAGGTCTCGAGGGAATGAACATGAGGGTATTCATTTAACTTGTAGAATAAAAGCATTATCTTACATTAGCAGATATAAAAAATAATAATACCTATTTATCTTAGTTTAGGTATATTGATTATCGTCAACTAAGCCCTCAGTGGCAGGGATCGAACACACCCTCAACGTTCATGTAAATGCTGTGGTTGAACTAGCTTCACCATTGGCTTCGGTCTTGGGATAAAGTGCTCGCCCCAGGAACCGATGTACGTGAGTTCAAACCTATCCGGGGTCAATGGATTTCTCTTATGCGTTTTTGGTATATTACAAGATAAGTACAAAACATAAGTAATTTGTTCTTTCGGGGGTATTTTGTTATCTTAATCCGATCCTCTCCAAAAGTATGTTTGAGCTTAGTCCTTTTCTAGGGACAGTCCTTTGCACTGTCTTAGTTTTACTGGAATGGAATATCCCCCCACCTCCCCCAAATCGCTGGCACGAGTCCCTCCCTTGTTCATTATTTAGCCACCAAATCAAAACACTAAAATTCCGCTTACAACTTTGAAGGTTTATTAGCAATTATATCTGGAGTACGTGTCCGTGGACTTGTAGATATTAGATGGTCCGTGGGACATTGGTACATGGGCAGTTCACACTGCGCGGAAGGTTGGTTACTGACATCTCATTCACTATATTATTTTTGGTGATGTGACCTCTCTTTTTGGGGTTAGAGTCCTGGTGCAACAGTTTCCTATCTTTTGGTTGTAGGACAGTTAAAGATGGTAAAAAAAAGAAAGTACTCGTTGTTCTGTGGTGTGCGTCTAAATTAAATATGTATTTTCTCACACCAATGGACTTGGATGTCAAGTATTTAAGGTTGGAGAATTTATAATTAGTGTGCCCAAATTTGTATGGAGGAAGAGTGGAAAAATACTTGGTAAAACCCAGCATTAGTAAGTCCGACCGGGAATCGAACCCAGATCTCCGGAAGTCTATTTTATTGCGAGAATGATGCCTTAGACAATGAGGCTACCGAAGCGGGTCAAGATCTTTTAAAGGTTTTAAATATGTTTCTAGATAAACTATAGGGTTAACAATCGAGATCCAATTTGAAAAAAAAAAAAGCCCTTAATAAAGAACTTATAACGAAACCCCGGTGAATCAAAAACGACTTAAAGTATTCATTTGTTCCATTAAATATGCATTTGGAACCAATGATAGGAGGGGATAGCTTAGGGAACAGTTTATCAAGTTTTACTATTTCACCATGTGACTGGGTTCGAACACCACTTTGGTATACTGAGTTTCTCCCACAAATAAGAGTACATTTTCTCAAAAAATATACTGAGGAAGGTCAAATAATGAAGTAGCGTCCAGGCTATGTTTTTATTTTCACCCGACTTTCTGAAACACAACGCTTCAGCCAGGAATAGAATGACCATATTCTACAACTCGTAACTCGTCAAAACAGGACCGTCGCTAATACTCCCAATGGGGTAATAGAAAATGACACTGAGTTATTTGAACTTAGAGGCAGTTTCGACAAGAATAGCCTATTTATTCTTTATGCCAGTCTGGCTAACTTCAACATAACACAACATATAATACCAAAATAAACTTCATAATCTTAGTCCTAGTTTTAAGGAGCAACAAGGCTAGAAATTAACTTTAGCTGGCTAGCGATGGTTAACTCTTCAAAGAGTTAGACATTACAGTGAAATATGTTCCTTGATGAGAAACCGATCTTTTAAACCTAGTCATTGGTTAATCACCAGGCATCTAGAAGCAATTAATATTATGGCCGGACATTTCCTAAACAGTACTGCCAGTGCAACCAATAGTATAGAACTTTAAGTTTGCCAGAAATGGGAACAATATCATTACTCATTAATGAGATCAACTTGATCAAATTTATAGGCACTTCAAACGGGCCGTACATAATTAAGATAACCCCGCGAGCCACTACTAAGCACGAGTAGCCCATCCACAGGTTGCGTACCTCAAATCAGTACAGACTTAAGACACCTACATGACTGGTGTGTGAAACAGAACCAGTTAGGTCGTGAAACAAAGCAGCATATAATCTGGCAACTTCCATTATTTTATCCTACGCTATTCTATAGCTGCAGCATGGTCATACAGTCTAAGACGTCTGTTTATGACCCCAATATTTGCGACCTAGTCTAATAGATGTAGAAGGTTAGAGCACATGGTGCACTATATTAAACTATGCCTGATGGGTATAGACAAAAAGTCAGAGCAACTGACATACTCTCTGTCCTATGGACATTATATAGAAGAGCTCATAGCTCACCAAAATAAACTATGCCATAAGAGCATAGTGACACAAACAAGAGTTACCTACAGAGAACATAGTCTTATGGACATTTACATAGGCTAAACTATGCCACAAGGGCATAGGAAAACAGACAAGAGTTACCTAAAAGAAACCTAGTCTTAAGGACGTTTTACATGAAATATCCTACAGCTCCATTAATAGAAAATACACCTTAAGGGCATAGTGACATAATAAATTACATAATCAATTATATCAATCGATACTCGTGCTAAACTCCATAGCTCGATCTGCGGTGAGGAGGTGATTCTGACGCCACAACCATCGTTGTCTTCTTTACGATGCCAAGAGTGTCTCTAGCAGCAGTGTCTCCTAAGAGTGGTGAATACAATATAGTTGACGTGAACCAAGGACAGGCTCATATATATATATATTATCAATGGGTCGGAATGAATTGGCAATTACTATTCCAAGTACATTTGGGGGAGGGGGGAGGGGCTGGTTCCATATTACGCCACCGGACTGTGCGCGCTCACCGACCAGCTGTCCTCTCCTCAACCGATCGCCCGCTCATTTCTTATATACTTCTATTTCTATATTTCTATATACAATATACACCTTTGACAGATATTCAACAACTGTTTGTTATCACCATGTGAAGAAAATTAAATTAACGTTGCTTTTGGAGCAATATTTTATTTATTTTGTAAAAAAAAATTGAAATAAATATTGCAAAAAACACTGACCATTTCTCGCATCCCCTACGCCCCCAATTTAAATCATTCCTACCCCCTATAAATATAAAACATGCGAATGTCCTGAAGGGCTAGAGTGACATGATTGAAAAGGAGTTGGGTGTAAGAGGGAGTAAGTAAAAAGAGAAACTACTTGTGAGACGTTCTAAAATCTCCAAAATCTCTTCATGGCGTATAAACTCTTCTTGAGAGCCATTAATCGATTAAATTGAGGAACACTAGGATTTTCCGACACCAGGTCCTAACTGCTAGACACGAATTGTTGGGATGTTAAAGGGGTTAGTGTGGGGGGAGGGTGGTGGAATCTGGAATTGGAAGAGTGTAAAAGAGAGAGAGAGAGAAAAGGGTTTATCTCCACCCCTTCACCTCCCTTCAATACCTTACCTCGTCAGCAATTAAACGAAATTAAATTCTTGCAGAGACACATTGATTTCCAGGTCATTGGCCATCTTGAAACCCGGAGGGATACAAGGTCTCATGACCTCTAGTACGTTTGTTCCTTTTCCCAAAGCTATCAATAAAAAGCTTGTAAACGTGATTCATCAAGAAGTTCTTACAGAAAAAGGACTATTAAGTGACATGGGAATCTTTTAACCACTTGATATCCTGATGGCGTGGTAAGGCGCATTCATATTGTTAACATCTGTTGCACAATGTCATTTGGGTTGTCTGTCTTTAACAACAGTGATGGCGTGGTAAGGTACGTTCATATTGTTATTATTTAATGCACAATGCCGTCTGGGTTGTCTGTTTTTAACAACAGTGATAGCGTGGTAAGGTGCGTTCATATTGTTATTATTTAATACACAATGCCGTCTGGGTTGTCTGTTTTTAACAACAGTGATGGCGTGGTTATGGAGAAGAAAGGGTTATAGAGGAAAAATTTACCCCTGTCTGCGTGATGAAATAGAATAAAATCATTTAGTAAAAAAATATTCTCAATACATCTCTCTAGAATTTTAAACCTGACCTAGTCACTGGTAGACCAGACAAGACCTGCCTGATGCCTTAATTCACGTGTTGACCAATGTGGTTTGGTCAAAGTGACTACATCTTTTCGAGGTGTATAAATGATGGGGGTTTCTTCTTTTTTTATTTTCACGCTATCACAGTGGTAGAGAAAGTATTGTGATCGTCAAAAATATCGAACTCGAGATTTTGATGAATGTTGACGTTTCATGAACCCCTCGAATCCAAAAAAGTTGTTTTTGAATTTCGGTCTGTCTGTACCTTGGACAAGAGCCCAAGGCGTTTTTGGAATTGGATATATAGCCATAAAGCTAAGTGTAGTTTACTGACGGCCAAAAAGAGAAAAAATATATTTCCTTAAAATTGGCTCAAACGATTTATATTCAATTTAATTTAAAACATTTATAAATGTTACAAAAAAATTGTTACGCTCAATATTTCGGCCAAATTACTTTAAGGGATCCGGTCTAATGCGTAAATTCTCATATATATATATATATATTTGTTAATTGTTCAAATAAAGGAAACCTAATATATATTACAGTAAAATAAGATAGTAAAGCTAGTTCCAAACATTCAATCGTAAAGTCATGCCATTTCATACTTCACTTTTGACCGAAAAGATCAATAATTACAGAATAGTAAGAATATTGTCATTTTTTATTTAATACTGTCTACAGAATGATTTAATTTGAAGCATAGGTCTTAAGTTATTAGTATGTAGAATCCTTTAAAAAAAAAACTTAATATCATCGTACTTGTGACAAACTCTGAAAATACAAGCTATATTCCATAAAAAAAATTAGCCTCTCGCCTCATCTATTTCAAATGGAGATGTTTAATTCATTTATTTCAAAAGCGTAAGCAAATACATTATTTTATTTTACTCTTTCCTCAACCCACTCAAAACCTCCTCCTTCTTTCACGCTTTGCAACAAATCCTACAGACTTACGAGAGCGTAAAAAAAAAAAAAAAATCTAGAATTTTTCGCGAAGAAGAGCGGGATTTAAAGAGGATGCACGCTCTAACCAATTATTAATTTTTTTGGTATATCTCTGCCTACTTTGCCCCTTATGGTACCTTACCCCCCAACCCTTTGAATGAGGGTTTGTTGCTGGAGAGGCATGGGATTCTGTAGAAGACATGGGTGGATTGTATCAGGAAGACAGAAAGAGGAGAGTAGAGGGTTGAGAGTGAGGAAGTTTTTCGGTAGTCGTAGAAATGTGAGCGAAGCTGAAAATGAAAAAAAAAAAAAAAAAAGATTGATGTTGATATATATTAATAAATAATTTTGTCCTCTTTGCTATATTCATAAAAAGAAATCTAATTAAAAATCTCTTTTAACGCAATGGATCAGGAAATTTCTACTCTCTTTCTCTCAATTTGTACGTGAACTGGATGATGTAAATTGAGATTATACTTTAGGAAAATGTAAAAGAGATGTTGGTTTTACCCGAGTAGCATTTAAACCAGGGGTTCTCTACCGGTGTGCCAATAGATCGATCAGAGTTACTGTTATATTTTGAGGAGGAGGGGGGGGTGAAATATAAAGAAAATATATATAAAAAAGACTATATACAGGAAAAATATTAGAACAAAATTATGAAAATAATGAAACTGAATAAAGTTTGGTCTTTTAATGTTTCTCTAAATCGCACGTGCTACGGCACCCGATTCGAGAAACCTACATGATAAGACCTACAGTAACCCATGGCTTCTTTGGTGCTGACTTACAGTTCACAGCTGACTTCTGACAATCAACATTTAGTATATACCAAAATTTGACTGTCAGAAGTGATAGCTGCTAAACACATGTTTTTTGCAGATCATATGGTTCGGCTTAGGGATACATAATGTGGTCTGGTAGCTTTTCAAAGCGTCAGTTGTTAGTCAGCACAAAGAAGCCATGGGGCTACTGTAAGTTATACAAGAGAATGAGCCATCATTGATGTTTTTTGTTTCTAGTTTTGCCTAACAGACTACTTGCCTTCTCAACTTACTTTCTGTGCGAGCAAGCCTTCTTAGATACGGAACCAATAAAAACCAAATAAATAAATAAACTGCCAAGTATTGAGAAGGATATGCATGTTGCGTTGTCATTTGTCAACCATTAGACCAAACATCAAACTGTTGTGTCATATGCACATATGTGTTGTGTCAATTGCAAAACTCAAATTAAAAACTGTTTTCATAGTTACTGTATTTTTAGTGGTCTCACATTGTGGTTGCCTAATGTGTAAGTTGATTATTTTCCAAAGCTATTAACCTTAAAACTATATTTTATTCCTTTTTTTTTGTTTAATTATATTTTTCAATGTACTCAGTAAAAAAATCAATTAAAAATTATTTTTAATTAGATAAAAAATTAAGACTGTTAATTGTTAAGTATGCTTCTTTTAATTCTCCATTTGAATAAAAAAAAGGGGAAACCAAAACTCTTAAGAAAATTCAAACAAGGGTGCCCAGAAAGATTGAGATTCCTGATTTACACAATATAATTATTTATTTATCTATTTTCATTTAATGGGTAAGAAAAAGCCGCGCTTATAGAATTGTTACTCAAAATACCAGCCTGTTTGTAAAGAAGCAATTATATTTCAGTACGAAAAAACTCATTCCCATTGTAGAAATACTGTTTCACATTCTTCATTTGGCATCTGAATATAGTGCTGCTATTAAAATACAATAATTTACCAACTAAAGGAAGTCAACGAATTCAAGACATTAAATAAATGTTCCATTTTACAAAAATAAATAAAAAAATAATTCATAAAGTACTTGTTTTCTAGTTAAGAAATAAAACTCAATTTAATATATGTAAATTGAGTCGTTTTCCATTTCCAAACTAGTTGCCGCCGCTTCGGTGATGTCAAAATAATAGTTCTAAATCGTTTTCTTACTCTGTTTCGCTTCTCTTGTCTGCTTCTTTGTTGCCTTGCCAACTTCAGCACGAATATATTACCTCATAGCGTTTTATACATTTCCTAACTAAACGACGAGATCTTTCTCCCTTGCTCATCTTACCGAGTAAATGATAAACTGAAGCGTGCCATAATTTATGGTCGTCTACCTCTGAAGGGTTTGAACTTACCCCCTGGAATTCCTTACGCAAGTAACTGTGAACACACAAACTATAGTAACTAACTGGCTTTGTTGGTTTACATTGGAGGAAGGTTACAGCGTTGCCATCACTGTGGTTACAACTGATTTAAATAATAATTTACCACCAACCTGTGATGTTTGCCTTTTCGACTGGAAGGCTACATGAATGTATAGGAGTGATTTTTAGGATGTGACCCTAACTTTTTTAATATTTAGTATATTTTTAATTTTTCTTCTTGGCCCTGTAACTTTCATTATCTCACTTATCTAAAAATAAAATTAATTTGAACATAAAGCAATGAAATCTCATTAGATAAATTAGTGAAGGAGATAACTAAGCATTTTTAATAATTTAATGAATTAAAAAAAAAATTAACAAAGCATTAGATTATATACATAACTATATAAAATATTACAATTGACTAACTCTGTCACAAACTAATTTATTTAATGAGATCTCATTGATGTACTTTTTTATTCCTTAGCATCATATTATAGATAATATTTTAATATATATTATAAGGGAGAAATTTAAAACTTGGAAATCCAATATGAAATTTCATTTATTTCATATACTCCATGTCAATAATCAACTATAGACGAAGCCGCCTCGGTGACGTAGTTGGCTAACGCGCTAGTCGTGTTGAGCTCGACCGCCGAGGACGGGGAGATCGAGGTTCGAATCTCGGTCCGGTGAACTGAGGGTGGTTTTCCCTAAATGGTTTTCCACTCCTCCTCCACGCAAATGCGGGTTCACTTTCTTTAATTCAACCCTCCCAATTCCTAATCCATTAGCGTAATTAGTACTTAAGCGTATAACCCGAACGGGTAGTAAGACGCGGTGCTAAATATTATTAACTATAGAAGAAATGAATATTAATATAAATATATGTATGTATTTACAAAAATAGAGTGATTACTTAAAATAAAATTGTATTTAATTTTTTAAATGGAATAGATAAAAGAAAATTAAGTCTTTATATTAAAGCTACAAAATTAATTTGTATTATTTTAGTAATTATTTGTATATATTTAAGTTGATGGTTTATCTTATTTTCAAATTAGATTTACTATACCCCAGAACACATTAAAAAATAATGAAACAATATATAAAAAAAACATCCTAACAGGAAAAAAGAAAATAAGAATAAACGAGACAATTTCGCCATGGAAGAATTTATAGTTTTCAAGACTGTTCCAGTTATTTTCAATTACATTTTTTTAACCCCCCTGCTCCAGTTGTCGAACTTATTGGAAAGTAAAGTTACGTTACGTAATCATCTCGTGTTTTTTTTTTATCTTTTCTTCTGTACCTTTTTTTTGTTCAATAAGTTGCGTTGTCATGTTTCAAAACTCTCCATTAGAGCCCCAACGGGTCAATAATAAAATATTGACGAGACAGATCCAGCTCGTATCGAAGACACGCGAAAAGCTAGGGTAGTGTAGAAAAATAAAGGAAAATTAATTTCAAAAGAGAGGGACATCAAACAGTAATGGCGTATGGATGATAAATTTTTGAAATTCAATCATAATATCTCTTTTTAGTTCATATTAGTAGCATAGAGTTATATAAAGTCTGATTTTAATAGGAATTCTGTTATTTGAAAACTGGAAATTCATGTGGCCACAATATTGTAAAAAAATACATTATATTTATATTCTTATCCCATTTAATTTATAAATTATTCACAAGGAAGTATTTTTGCAAGCCTTTGATAACTTTTTTGATTAACTTTTCCATTAATAAATCAAATAGTCTTCCTCTGTGGTCTTGGGTAAAATGCTTGCCTCAGGACCCGATGTTCGTGGGCTCAAATCCAGCCTGGGTCAGCGTATTTATCTTGAGTAATAAAAATCCGTAGCACAATTTCCTTCGGAGGGGAAGTAAAGCCTTTTGGTCGGTCCCGTGTCGATTGTGGCATGTAATACAATGCTTAGCACCACGTCTTACTACCCGTTCGGGTTATACTCTGGCATGTAAAAGAACCTTGAAAGATTTGGTGCAAAATTGGAAGGCTCTTTATCTCGCACTCACAGTAATTCTCGTGTGCTGATAAAATCAGTCGGTTCAGAAAATGTGTGTTAAATACCACAAATAAATAAAATGCAAAATATTAATAAAATAAGACTTAGTTCTAGAATGTCAAATTTTATTGACTTTCGATCAATATTTGTTTTCTTTAAAAATCAGGTATTACATAGTATTATTTTGGTAGGAAGAACTTCTTTAAAAACACAAACTATTTCTTCTGGCGATAATAATGTTTTATTGGATTAAATACTATGTATGCTATCAGCAGGGCCCGCACTTTAATGACATGTAATCGTTATTTTGGTACATCACAGACAATGCTCGTTTATACATAACTTCTGTTCGTGACCCCCTGGCTGTGGAAACAATTATTAAAAATAATTTTTTGTCATTTTGAATTTTTATTTAATATTTTCTTTGTTTAGTCCTTTTTGAATATTTTTTTACATTTTCATTAGTCGTCTTAATCATGTTTTACTAAGCTTTATGAATTTATGTTCAGTAAATATATTTTTAAATTCAATAAATATGTTATTAAAGTGTAAATATTCAAATATTTATATTCTTAGCCCATTTAATTTATATTTTACTCAAAAGGAAGTATTTTTGCAAGCCTTTTATAACATTTTTGACTAACATTTCCATTAATAAATCAAATAGTCTTCCTCGGTGGTCTTGGGGTAAAATGCTTGCCTCTGGACCCGATGTTCGTGGGCTCAAATTTTTAAATGGCATATTTTTCAGAAAGAGAAGATAATATTAGCGTTGAAGTTTTTATCCTCTTTGCTTGTTTGGTTGTAAAATACACAATCCTGGTGAGACTGCAACTAGGCTGGAAAGGATTACGTTGGGAGGGAATATCTTTTTATTCTGAAGTAGATATTTGTAGATCAATGTTGTATTTAACAGAACGGAATTGTTTGGTTGTCAAAGGCTTTTCATTGAATATGTATTGTTTAGTTTCCCTCTGTATAGAGCGTGTTTGAATTAGTCGTGTGCATTCATAACGTGTTTTTGTTAATATTTAAAGACTTTTTTTATTAAAAGTAATTTTTAGAAGTTTTAGGTCATTGTATAGGTCATCAAAGTCCAGGTCTTTTTTTATCAAAGACCTCTGCATAACACATCAATTGACTTATTAAAACTACCTTCACGTTTTCATATAGTATGTAAATGTCAAATAAATTAATTTCTAATAGAAACATAGCTTTATATTTGTACAACACGTCTTTTTTTTTTTTTAGCATCACGGATTACTACCCGTTCAGACTATCCACATACATACACTAATTGGAGTAAGCATGTTGAAACTAGAATCTATCTGGAATTTATTTTCATTTTCTTGAATGGAGAATTAAAGACCATTTACGAAAAAAACAAAAAAAAAAAAAACACGGTGCACCCGAACGGAACTCAAGCCCCGATTTCACCATTACCAGTAATCTAGTCTGTTATGACGTATTTATACCATTTTACCGCTGGCGGGTATCCCAACTATTAAAGTAGACCCTCTAGATAAAGGAATGATCATTACAGGTGGCAATTAGGATGTACTGGTAGTAATGGGCTTAGGAGGTAAGGCCATGCAATAAGATAGATGTAATTGCTGGCACTCAGATTACCTGAGTTACCGACATAACTTTTAAACTCTGACACTGCCATGTTCGTTATTTCAATTAATACTGGGAAACAAAGCTTGGCCAGTGAATAGCCTTTGATCGGGAGTATCATGGTTTGATTCCTACCAGATTGGTTTATGATTGTTTCACCGTTTCACGAAGATCTGAAAATCTCAACGCATATGTATATTACAATCGATTTGGTTGGAATGAGATGTCTATGTGGAAAAACTCGTATGGACAGTGTCAGTAATGATTGAGTGCTGAAGGAGTGCGGTTTGAAAGGGAATCAATTGGTCAATGTGAAAGAAGCGTGGTACGTTGGTTTGGGCATGTTATTATTATTATTATTATTATTATTATTATTATTATTATTATTATTATTATTATTATTATTATTATTATTATTATTATTATTATTATTATTAGCACTGCATCTTACTACCCTTCAGGTTGTACGCACTTACGCTATGTGTAATGGTAGGGTGATTGTGAGATGAAATGGAAGACCTACAGTTTAACGTGGGATCCGAACCACGGTGGAGGCATGGCATTCCACACATTCACAAGCTGTGATTAATACACATCTTGTCAGAGGTGAAGGAAGAGTTTGGCAGTCAGATCTGTGCTGGGACCTAGGATTGAACCCTGGACCCCCAGCACAGAAGTCTGACACCTTACCCCTAGATCACTATGGTCACCATTTGGACATGTTGAGAGGCTGATTATGGATCTAGTGACGAAGCAAACATATGGATGTAGAGTGTGTGGTTCAAAAGGAAGGTGTAAGCCATGTAAGACGTGGCTAAATGTTGAAGATGAATGTGGTAAAAAGAGAAATATTACGAGTTTTAAGAATAAAAGAGCATGTGTGACTCGGTGTATGGATATTGTTGAAGCGGAGGGAGCAAGGATAAGGAAGTGTGGAGAAAACTAATGAGAATGGAACTATATGCACAGTTTCTTGCCAACCCCTTTAAAAGAACGGGGTAATTAGGTATGTATGTGTATGTATTTTAACAAATTTTCTCGATTCCTATTGCACCGTTTGTTCTTTCACTAAATTCATTTGATACTTTAAAAATTAATTAGAAATATAATTTTTAACATTAATAAAACAAAACAAAATTGTAGAATAATAGGTTTGTATTATTTTAATTTATTTATTCAACTATAGGGATAATTAAATTGTAGCATATATAAGAAATGTTAAATATGACATTATTACTCAACCTAACAAAACCTAACCGTCGTTTGATATATGCATGGAAGGTCAGGAATCTTAAGTAGAGATAATTCATGACTTTGGTAAAGGAAGCAGAGTATATGGGAGACATGGCCAAATGGATGAGTAACATGCCCCCTCCTCTCCCTTATTACTCTCTCTCTTTCTCTCCAAACAATGTGTTTTTCTATCATCTCTTTGAGTGAATGTCAGGTACAAATACTTAAGAGCTGTCATAGGTCTAGTTTAATTTTTTAACAGGTCTACTGTCTATGAATATATTCCTTTCCAAGGGAACTGTGAGAGTATTCACCTGTAAAGAGAACTGTAAAACATAATACAGAACACTAAACACTATCCCTTAAGCTGATGAGGATCTAAACTCAGGCCTCTAGTATTAAAATCCAGCCTTTAAGGACTATATATGAATACAAAACTTTTCAAACACATTTCTATAACGTATTATTTCCATTTAAAAGGGCAATTAGACACGGGAATTGAATCCGAGACCATTGGCTTAGTAAGCCAATACTATAACCACTGAGGTATCAGAAAACTTCCCGGGCCGAGTAGAAGTTGGCTGAGTTATTTCTTAGCTCGTGATATTATTGATCTTTCATATGTACCAAAGATTTCCCACGTCCATCACAGACTCTGGCTTAAAGTATGAGGGAAGAATGACCCTGGCCACGACACGTCTTATGATAGCTCAGTGGTTAGAGGATTGGCGCAATAAGCCAAAGGTTTCTAGGACAATTTCCATGCCCAGGTGTCATTTGTTAATTTAAAGGATATGATATTTAGATGCGGCTATAACCGTAATTTATTAAATATAGTGGCCTAGTTATTTAATCCATGGTAATTAAGTAACATTTAGTTTGTGCTTGTGTTGGGAGGTAGAAGGGTTTGGGTTAATCGTGTTTTTTTATCGCCGTGTCTTTCTACCTCTTTGGGGTATATTTATAATATATATTAATCATGATAATATAGGAGGGATGAGGAAGGTTAAATTTTGACGAAGTGTACCTACATTTGAGTGGATAGAGAATAAGAAACAACTAAGGAAAAAAACCTTAGTATGCATGACCAGGATTTGAACCCCAATTTTCCCATAATTTGCATTTAAATCTATTACGAAAGTGACGTCCTTAGACCATTCGACCACTGAATAGTGTCTTGGGTAATCAAATTATAATATCCTAACTCTCTTATCAGCTATTTGAATTCAATTACCACTAATTAGGTCAACCATAACAGTATCAATCGTTCAAATATTTAACTAATTAGTTAAGATATCTATTTCTATAAGCAAATACTTACCTGCCCCCTTTTAAGAAAGCCTAGATGAACGTGTTCCTAATTACAAAGCAATTAATATTAAAACCGTTCATTTCTGTCCTCCCAGATTTCTGTTTGATGAACTTCAGACAAAATTACTTCGACAGGAAGTCATTTAAAGGCTCGATTGTAAAACCATTTTAAGATAATATTAAGGAAATTACTCTGTGATTGTCTTCATTTCCTGTGCATAGCGTGAAATGATTTCTCCGTTCTTCTTCTTAGTTGATAAATACATTCGTGAAACGATTTTATATTGTATTGATTGCATTTTGAATGCATTGCCTTTCTACTTGTCACCTTCCACCCTTGTAAAAAATAGGAAATATTCCAAAACAAACCATTATAAACAAGTAATGAGTTTATTATTACTTTTTAATTTCATCATACAATCCACTTCACTTCCCGAATGTTTAAGGCGTCACTCTCATGTTGGACTGGCCTAATAAAGATGAGGACATTTGGGTTTGAATACCAGTCGGCTGTACTGAATGTGTTTTTTATTAAATGGTTTCCCATTCATCTTCTACATAAATGGGGGTATATTAGCTCTAAAATTCCTTCTCCTACATACCTACCTCACTAGAATCAATATCATATATGCGTATAATCTGAACAGGTAATAAACAGGTACTGGTGATTAAAAAAAATATTGAGAAAGTATTTCAATATATCTCTAAAAGAAACTCTATTTTGAGATTATGATGAACCTTGGCTTTGCATGTACCTCCAAACACAAACAAAAGGGGTCTTACAAGTATGTCTGACTGTCTCACTGGAGATAAACACGTATTTACATTTAAGGACTTGGCTCAGGCTTGATATTTAGTTATAATAATATTAATAATAATAATAATAATAATAATAATAATAATATGCTGTTACTATTAGAATTGTTATATTATTATTATAATTATTATTATTTGTTCTGTCTTACTAAAGGTCAATTAATATTGTCAGTGAACTTAGTCCACCAATGCGCTCAGTCCACTGCCCCCTCCTTCATCCCCAAGAATTTCCTTCCTTCTTTCCTTCAAGTCATCTAATATTTGAATCCTTCTTTCTAAGCTTCTATTTCTTTTAACCTTTCCTTCAATGACGTCATGCAGAGGACAGTTTCTCTTAAGGACTTCTTCATTTGGCACCCTTTCTCTCCACCTAATCTTCTCAAGTCAGATGTAATATATTCTTAAGTGCAGATGATTTTTTGAAATTTTGATTCTATCTCTCAAATAAAGATAGTCTACCAATGACTGATTTTTGAAAATTTGTAATTGTAATTTATAATTTTATAATTGAAGATTGGAATATTTAGATATAAGAATGAATAACGATTTTGACCAAATTTGACACACAGTTTGGTGTGTTTGAGGGTTTTGTCAAAGTGGAAATTTCCAGTTTTGACTATAGCTCCACAATTCTTTGGGATACTAAATATATTATCAATGTTGAAAAACTATTAAAACTAAAAAATCTGAATTTGAAATATTATATTGTATAAAACCAATAGTTTATATGAAATATTGACAGGTATGTATTCTCATTTGAGGTCTGGGAAATTGCTTATTATACTTTGTGGGGAACATAAATGTTACTTTTCATCAATACGTTTATGTAACCGTGTATATAATTTTATTTATTCTCTTAGGCGGACCATTTTTGCAACAATTTCTATAATTTAGTCAACAATAATTTACGAGTTTTTAGTAAACGAGAGTGCGAGAAAGTTTTTGAGGTGTACCATGCCTTTTTTTTTCTGTCAGCTACAAAAATTTGACTAGCGTAATTTAGTCTTTTTAAGGGCAATGTTATATTTTTAATTCTTTCATTGTATAAATAGAATAATTCAATTACAATGCAAGCTCTATGTCAGTACCGTCAATGACTTAAAAGAAAGGAATAGATTTGTTTATGGCAGCTACTTTATTTGGTTGAAATAATAAAACAATAAAAGAGGTGATAGGATTTCAAATGGTTGGCTATCCTCTCCATAGACCAAAATTATTGACGGCTGCACTCACAATAGAAATGTTGTGAATGCCTACGTGTTTACAGTCCTCGACCCATATGCATACATGTGTGTCTCTCTAAATCTCTCGTTGGTCATTTCATCGCAAAGGCTTGAACAAATAATAATTCCCTATTGAAAAGGATGTCGCTTTATAACCTATTGGATTTAATGACCTCTCTATATTACGACATGTCTACTCTGCCCCTCTTACCCTGCTCAATACTAGAATTTTTTTTAAATATAGTTTTTCAAAATAATATCTGCACTGAAAGTAGATGACATTAAAATTTGATATCTCTCTATAAAACACTAGTAAAATATATATATATTTTTAGATTTTTAAAATTTTCCGTAACATTTTATTCAATTTTAGATTGATGTGTTACTTTTATAAAACTTTGAAAATTTAGCATTAATCAGTCTGTAGTGTGTCTGTCCACCAATCTAAGAGTCCCAGTGATGAATTAACGGGGTGGGGGGCTAGATTCTGTGTACGTTCTAGATTTAATATAGTTTATAAGTAGTGTTCCAATACACTGAGTTGATTCAGAAAGTATAGATATAAAAAGAAGGCTTTACTAGACTGATTAAAATATTTGAATGAAAAATGCAATTAAAATGTATAAAACTATTTATCTGATAGATTTATAAATAAAATATCAATTACTAACAAATGATCACTCTCTATATTTACATGACAGCAAATGATGGGTTTTATAATCTTTGAATTGGAAAATGACACCTGTACACAGGAATCGAACCCGGAAACTTTGGGTTAGTGCACTAATGCTCTGACCCTTGATCTCAGCCTCTGTCCATGGTCATTATTCACCCGTATTTTGGACGTGTGTGAAGAATGACACTAGACTCCTCTATAGATAGGTGGTTTAAGAGCTTTGGCGAAATAAGCCATAGGTCCAGGGTTTGATTCCCATGTCCAGGTGTAAATTGTTCAATTCAAAGAACATAATATTTATATGAGGCTATAACCGTACTTTACAACGATAGTATCTTGTCTATTTAAACCCTGACACATTTTATGTGACAATGTTCTACCTTTTGTATTTCAAGTTTGACAAGATAATTTAGATTAACTATTCAGATATGATAATTAATGTCAATTTATTTTGGTGGCTAAGTTTTATTTTCCACCGCACCGTATCATGCGTAGTGGCTATTCACATTTAATAACGCTAATGGCGTGGAGATGAGATAACTGTATTTTCTCGAAGGGAGATAAGGAAACCATTAGAAAAACACTATTCCAAGTAGACTTAGACGGGATTCGAACCTTGACATCCTACACATCATTATTCCAGATAAGACGAATTTTACGTTTAGTCCACTTTCCCACCGATGCAATATATTGAGGGCCATTTTCATATGTTTTTCCACTCTCCTTCTAGGATAGCACGGGTACATTTAATCCAAAATTTACTTTTCTCATCCTTAATCGTTGAGTGTAGTTAAAGTCTTATAGCCTGGATGAGTGATATTACACATAGTACCAATAAATTAGATTTAAGGTCCATATTTTACTTTTTTCACCCATTATAATATAATATTATACTATTATAAAGTCACATGGTTGACTCACTCACTCACTGAACATTAATGTTTACCCACTACCAGATGAGCTATAAATTTGAAATTTGGCGAACTTATAGCTTCTAGCCTGTAACCGACGGGAAAATTCCAAAAAGTTAAAAAAAATAATTTTTAAGCCCTGAAAAATAATTCAAAATGGTGGAGCAACTTCATAGTCGGTGCAGACCTTTCTTTGAGGATCTCTTGTGGATAAACGGTAAGACCTATCAAAAAAAGTATTGCCCCAGCAGATACGGATTTGGCAAGATTCACAAGTTTAGTCCTATTACTTTTTGTCGTATCTCCATCGGTTATACCTTAGATAGAGCTATATTTTTTGATTTTAGGTAAATTTTGCACATTTTCCAAACAATTTTTAATTTTCTGACATACTTATGGGACAGATAGAATCGTAAAATTTCGCAGGCATATTGGTACATCCAATTTACATAAGTGTGACTAATTTGATGATTCTAGCTGCCCTACAAGTATAGAGAAACTAAAATAATGTGTAAAAGATACAATAAACTACCGGTAACTTTAAGTTGTTACGTTCAAAACAACGCTGGAATTACATTAGATTTCATTCACTTGCACGGGCAAGCCGCAAATCCTACCGCAATTTGTCTGATCTACTCAGTTGCCGCCAATATGCCGAACAAACTGGTGATAGTCGATGGTGGTGGTTTTATTTTTTATGTATTTAATGATGGATGGTGAAAACGAATTCTCTTCACTCCACATATTCGTAGCTTTAAGAAGTCAGTCTAAGTAAGTAAATTAAATAAGTAGCTCTCGATGAGTAGATTAAAAAGAAAATAAATTAAGTAAACATACCTCCATTCGCCCATTCACCAAGAATCACGTCCAAACGTACATTGCGAGCGCCTCTGTGCTCGCTCCAAAAACCGACAGTCGACAGTTCAGAACGAACCTCAGCGCGAACATTACATCACACGTGAGCTGTGAGTCCAAACAAACGAATAACGTTACATGATACGTTACACCCGTCTGTTTGTAGTTTAAAGTTTAAGCTAGTACTGAGTAAACTCACATTTTAACGTACAATTTTAAACAAGATATATTTACTCTTTTATGTATTCTTTATTTGAATGTTTTTTTTTTTTTGTGTGTAACATCAAAAACAATGTTCGCCGTATAGCCACAATATTTCACGAAACACTTTTTACTTCCCAAACTTATGAGAAAAGAAAAGAGAAAAAAATATGAAAGGCAGTGGGATGAGACCCAATTTTCGTGTTGAATTTTTTATGTAGGCTTTACGTTTACTGGATCTTAAAAAACAATGGCAAGTCGGTGCTCTAAAATCTAGATAAAAGCAAAGTTTTTAGAACACACAAGAAAAAAAAAAGCCCGAAGTTCTCAAAGTATGAAAGTATGTATTACGTCATAAACGTTCTCTTTACTTACTTTTTATTTATTTTTCCATAGGCATTAATATAGTAGTATCATTTTGTCCGGGTCAGCTCTATTGGGCTAATCTTTATAATAGACCTACACCTTAACAACATCTGCACGTTTTATCCTTCAACTACCTGGTGTGGTAGTAAGCTTACCTTGCATATATACATATACATATATAAATATATCGCTAATGTGTTAAGATTGAGGAAAACTGAAATTAGATTAAGTGTATCTGCATATTTGTCGAGTGGGTATGTTAGCCCCTTAAGAAAAAAAACCCACCCTCAATACATCCGACTGAAATTTGAACCCCGACCTCACCGGCATCAACATTCCATTGGGAGATTGACACCTTTAGATTTTAGACCGTACGAATTCCGATTTTATGTCACCATGGTATTAGTATTATTTTATAGGTATTGATACTATCTATGTAAACGGACACCTTCAGATCACATGCTTTGACTATGAATATATGAAAATGATTTTAGTTACTTTTATAACCATCATATATTGCTAGTCCTACTGGAATCAAACTTGAGCTATTCTCCCGTTCATCCCTTGGACGAGTGGTTTTAACGGGTCATATCCAAGTCTAGGGTAGTTGGGATCGATTCCAGGTTAAGATGACTGAAATAATTTCTAATTTACGAATAGATTTTCTCTCGTACCTAATTGTGTGTGTGTGTGTGTGTGTGTGTGTGTGTGTGTGGTGTTATTTTTCTCCACTAAATTTTATCAAAAAATTAGGATAAGGATTAGTTAAGCTAGGATTTAGAAGAAATGTACCTGCATTTCGTGAAGTAATTTTGAGAAACCTATTTTGAAAAAAAAAAAATCCTCACCGTATCCTAGCTGATCTGGATCCTTGACCTTTTCTTCACCAGAAAATCAAACCGGTTGAGCTTGACGTTTTGTCTGTGTGCCCACAGAGCTAGTGTCAATAGAACAGAAACTTTGTTAACGAAGTCAAAATACCGTGTTCAAATCAACTACGAACAAGACAGATATGTAAGGGAACGTGAGAGAAGGGCTGAGTTTTTACAGTTTTTATAAAAAAAAATGTTTGCAAAATAAATCAAACATTTCTTTAGTATAAATATATAGTTTAATTTTCTTCACATAGCATAACATTTTAAATGAAGAGAAAAAAACTGTCATTAAATTCCAGGACACTTTGACAGATATTCAACAACGATTGATATCAGCGTGTGTAGAAAATTAGACTCCATATTTCTACTGGATAAATATTTGATTTATTTTGACCGAAAAAGTTTTTATATAAAAACTGTAAAAATAATCCTCTTAACTAAAGTTCACTACGTCCCCAACTTACAAACTTGATATTTTTTATACATAAGACATCTCAAAACTTAACATATTTGCTGATAAATAGTCCAAAATATTATTTTGTCATCAAAGCAATAAATAATACCTACCTTATATTGCGCTCCTTTCTAAATTAAATTTAAATACAAACTAATATATTTTTTAATTAATTGCATTAATTTATTTTGGGTATTTAAAAAAAATACTTGTATTACACATCAATTTATCAATAAAAAAACCCCACATAAATGCGAGCTGATTGCGAAAATAAAAACATAGACATGGCCAATTAAAACTGGTCGTACAAGGAAACCTATAAAAACAAAGCTGGTTCATTTTTTTAAAAATTCTTTTGCAAAAATAAAATCGCAATGGATAATTTGATAGATAGCTATAAATGTGGTTTCCTTAATCACGATCGCGAAACTTGTTTTTTTGTTGTTCAGCTCGTGAAAGAGATTAACTAGTTCAATTTATTACAACCCGAACGGATGCAGATATTTTATGTGGCCAACTCATTAACAAAATGTTGGGTCAGACCAGTGCTCTTCAACTCAAATTAGTCGAAAGGCCAGATTCACAAATTTCGGGCGTGTTGCGGGTCACAGCTGACAGAACTATGTTTGCTTCAATCTATCCTCTAGTTTTGCTTATGCAGACTATTAATATTATTCACTCTTTTGAGTAGGTGTTGAAGAAATATAATCTAGAGGTAATGTAAACTACATTTGAGTTAAATAAATGTAAGGAAACCACATAGGAAAAACCATCCTTTAAAAATACAACTGGAATTTTCATCCCTGACATCCCTGACACTAACAAACTATACCCAAAGAGTCTGACGTAAGATCCGCGTGCCCACCGATATACCTCTATAGCCTACTATTTAATACTTTGTATTAAAAAATAACGGCTGTACCTTTTAAATATTTAAAAACTTATTTTCTCCTAGATGTGTAAACTGTGTATGTGGGTCAGAAAAATTCTTAGATAAATATTTAGTGAATTGTGTAAATAAATGTTCCCACTATCAAGTATTTTTTTTAATTACCGCATATTACTGCCTGTTTAGGTTATACGCATATATAATCATTACTCTAATTAGTTAAGGGTGAGGAAGGAAGCGTTTTAGAGATAATCTACTCACATTTTCGTGGAAGAAGATTGAGAAAGCATATAGAAAAAAAACTCAATATTCCTCCAGGATTCAAACAACGTTCACCCCGTCTTCAGCAAGCCAGTCTAACACGAGATTGACGCCTTAAACCATTCATTCACTGAAGTGGGTAATAAAGTATTTAAACTCATTTTAAAGTGATAAAAATACTAAGTACAGTTTGAAACAGTTCCATGTTTTTTTGTTATTCAATATTATGCACACTAAAACTATTATTTTTTTGTGTGAGCATATGAATGACTGCGGGCTGATGATAATATAAAAATATTACAGACAAGCAGGAATGTCAGTTATGTCTTGCAGGTTGGATGCGAACCCTGAGCTAGAGTGAACTTAACACCTTTTGTAGTCTCCTCTTAATTTGTTTAGGTTGTTACCTAAAATAACTTAAATTTTCCCTCACTCTTCGAATTAAATTAAATAATAAATTAATTAAATGTGGAACAATTAAAAAAAAATCTTATGTAGGCCCTACGCCAGCATCTTAACATTCATTCCTGCTTATTTAAAATGGGGATATAAGGGTTGTGAAAAAAGGTTTGTTTTTTTGCAGTTTTTATGGTAAAACTTTTTTTCTGCCACAATATATAAACTATTTCTCCAGTAAAAACATACGAGTAGAGTTTAATAATTTTCTTCACAGGTTGATATAAACAGTTGTTGAATATCTGTCATGAGCAAAGCGGCATTAGATGAGAAACTTTTTAAATGTAGATAAAAAGTTGTCATTAAATTCCAGAACACCCTTGACAGATATTCAACAACTGTGGATATCACCATGTGAAGAAAATTAGATTTTGTGTTTCTACTGGAGAAATATTTGATTTATATTGACCAAAATAATTTTTGATATAAAAACTTCAAAAACACTCACCTTTTCTCACATCACCCACACTCCCACCTCAAACTAACGGGCTAAGGATGAGGAAGGTGGAATTTAGAGGAAGTGTACTTGAATTAACGTTAATTTTTTAAATCCCGGTTGGTTGTAGGCCTAAAAAGGTTTTTTTCTTAATGGTTTTCCAGTCTTCCTCTACGCAAATTCATCTACATTTCATCTAAATTCAACCTTCTTTATCCATTTCACATTAGCTTAATTAGTACATACGCGTAAAGCCAGAACGAGTAATAAAGTTGTGATGCTGAAAAAAAAAACTTCGCCTTTTTCTGTTGTGTAAGGCTACCCACGCTTCCTCCACGTGGGCTATACACTACGAGTCTCTGTGTGTGTGTGTGTGTGTGTTAGATTAGCGGACAGGCGTCGGGAAATTTATTTGTATGAAGTTGGTAAGATGCGGTGAAGAGAGCTCGTGGTCCGGCGTCTGGCTAGCCGGCTCGCCCGATGTCTGGAGGCAATTGAGCAATTAGGGATCCCAAGAATGTCTGTTCCAACTTGTTGCCTCTTTTGCTCTACATTAATTTTCCAGACCCTTTCTAACCGAAAAAAAAAAGAGAATAATAAAACAGCTCAGACACATGAGTGGATCACGTAATGGAACATTCCATTTTCATATCTTATTTGCTTAAGAGTCCGTTCACCAATAAAATGTTGTAATATATATTAAGAAACATTATTACAGCTATGGTCGTACATTCGGAACCTTTATTGCAAATAGATTACGAGTTCATTAAATCTTAGTTATTAGCCAATGGCTGCGTATATAGGGTGGCCCAAAACTAAATTTATTAATATATATATATAGTGCCACGTTCTACAACCAGATTGTGCTATGCTCATTTAACTACACGGGGGTTAAGCGATATGTATGTTAGAATTTAGAGGATATGAACCTGCATTTGTGTGAAGAAAATGACTACTTTAGTATCCCCCATGGATTTGAACCCCACCCTACCAGCCTATATGAGCCTTGGCATTTAATTCATGGGTCCACCGATGCCGGCGTTGTGGTAATAGTAATTTTATTTCGATTTTAGAGCTTTACTTTGGTTTCCTTGGGGCAAGGAAACAGTAGGGGAAAGGGGAGTTTATAGAGAGGATATACTTCACGTCAGCCACGCGGTCTTCGGTGTCAGTCTCGCGATATACTAGATTGCCGATGAAGTAAGATCGATGGTTTGTTTGAATCTCATAATGGTCGACTGGAGGGGAATAAAGTAGTTGGTTTTCCCATCCTCTTTCCATTCTAATGCGTGGAAACGTCATTTTTTAACAACTTTCCTTTTCTTTACCCCTTTGATTAAGCCTTGTTTTTAAAGTCCTATATTAAAAAAAAAATCATATTTATTAATTTAAGAAAATTATATAATTTGTTTTTCACGTCAACATTTCATATGTGATTGTAAGAAAGGTTTTGTGACAGAGTTCCACGACCTTTGCATATCTATAGGAATAGCAATTCACTCCTCCCCCCTTTCCTACATATCCCCCCTCACACACACCTTCTCTTGTGAGAAATAAATCACACTATCAAAGAAAATTGGGGAGGATGGGGGGGTAAAAAAGTTCTAACCTTCGAAAGTAAATTTCGCTCATAAAACTCAAAACGTCTTCGACGATAAAGAGAAAGATAAAAAATAAAACCAAAACCTGTACGTCTGGTTAACGTCTGAACTGAACTCATCATTTGTGAGTCATTGCGAGCTCAAAAATAAAATATTTAATATGTAAAGAAAAAAAAACCACCACATACACGAACTCGTTCACTTAAAAAACAAGCTGTTTTTTTTCTCGCGCGTGTGGAATGGAGAAAACATACTTCTAGATATTCAGCAGAAGCAGGTGGGTTTTTTTTTTCTTCCCTCCTGAGTTTCTTGATGACTGAAGTTCCAGAGGCCCCGCGGTAGCTATTGCGCATGCGTGCGTGCGTGCGCCGCTGGCTCGCGTGACCTTGACCGGGGTGTCGCGCACACGCCACACAAGTCATACATACTCTTACATTCTTCATACCTTGGATAATAATAGCTCGGGTGACATTCGCGACAGATTGGTGGAGCTTTGCTGAAGTAATATACTTTTTTTTACGAGAAAAATAATTTGGAAAAGTCTCTATCCCTTTCCAAAAAATAATTTTTTTTTTAGCACCACGTCTTATTACCCGTTCGGTTTATACGCTTATGTACTAATTACGCTAATAGTTTTAGGGCTAGGAAGGTTATATTTAGAGCAACTGTAACTGAATTTGCGTGGAGGGAGAGTGGAAAACCATCCTTAGTACATCCAGCCGAGATTCGAACCTGGATCTCCGCGTCATCGGAAGTCTACTCAATTTTGATAGTGATGCGCTAGACCATGCGGTCATCAAAGCGGGTAGAAAAATATTAATTTACTATATTTTTAATTGAGTTTTCTTGAATTTTAGTAATATTAGATACTCTAGCTCATTCTGTAGCAATTGTACTCAATTTCATAGGTCTAAGCTTCGATTCCTAACACGGCTGAAAGATTTATTATTGGTGAAATTGTCTTATTTCTCTAACTTAACTGAAAGCTAGAGGGTGTATCGTGTCTGTTAGAGTTCAACTATAGTTTATAGGTCATGTGGCTGATATAACACATAGTTTCAGACTCTAACAAGCGTCATTTATACAGGATTAATAACTCACTTTGTTCTCCTAAACCAAATATTCTACTGGTAGGAATAGCTTTGAGGTTAACACTCCTCACTCATACAAGGCAAAGGTTGGATTGAAACCCTACACCCAACCTTTTTCAAATCAATCCTCCCAATATATTACCATCAACGTTCTTTCCTAACAAGGGGTTGCTGGGCGGATGCATCTCCAGGTTCCCCAACTAAAATGTTGTGTACAAGCCTATCACTTACACATACGAGCCATGCAGTTCTTTCTTGTTTATTCCACTAAGGCCTAAATATTATTATCAACACTTTTGCTCTCAAAAACTCATTTTTTTAAAAATCTTGGTACAGAGTGAGATACCAGCTTCACATCCGTAAAGAACAACGGGTAGAATTAGGATTTTGTGTAGTCTCCGTTTAATATTCAAAGATTATAGGGGGGAAAGAAGTGAAAGTCACACTACACACAATTTCCAGGACAATTTATATAACTAAGACCCCATAAGGACCCCGGAAAATAATTGTTTATACAATTAATTTATGTACGGCAAATACCTCTTTTAACAATAGTATAAAGTACATGAGAAATGTATCATTATTGTCTAACAAATGGAAGCCAATTGGACTAAAGCTTAAATTGATTTCAATTTTAAATGTACGCTTCATCTAAAGAAAGCATAAGAGAGAACAAACTACAAAATCAATAATAGCAAGTATTGCCTGCTTGAATTATTTTTATGACTTCATCTCTTAAAATTAATTTCTTTGTTAAGGGTCACTAACCTAAAAAAAAAAAGGGATCACATATAACTAGTAAAAAACCAACATTGAAATAACCCTTTTCCTATTTGACCAATTTAAGGATTTAAGACCTTTTCTCTTCTCCTAACATTTCGTGTTAAAAAGCAGTGAAGGAAATCTAAAAACGTCGCCACAATATTTCTAGTGATAACCAATCTGTGGGCATAAAATCTCTCTCTCTCTCTTTTTATTTTTTACACGGTTTCATTTCAGTACCAGGCGAAAATATTACAGATTTTTACCAGCGATAAACAAATATTGTACGCCGCTAAAATAGATCTTACCTACAGACAACCAAAATAAAGGAAATTCTAGTTCGTGCACAATTCGGTTATATTAAAAAAAAAATCTTAGATAAGGAACAAAAGGGTAAGCGGGATGGATTATTATCATTTTGGTTCACCGTGAACATTCTAACGCCACGCGGTCCTGGCGAGCTTGGTTCGGATCCTGACTAGGTTAGTATATGGCCTGATCACCATGGATTTACGTGCATCAATTTATATTCTCTACCAACGATTAAACTGGGTTTGATTTAAATTAAATATCACAAATAAATATTTAGGCTTAATTTATTCCACAATTTGGTTATGGTTATGAAATAATGAATATAAATAGTGAAAGTTAAGATGGAGCGACTAGTTTATCTCCAAATCTTTGACTGCCTGAATATGTAAGACACATCCGATCTGTATGATGATATTATCGCGAGTGTTTTATCAATGGCTGCCCCGAGGACTTCTTTCAATCATCACCGCATCCCCTTGGACGATTTTCCTTTTTTTTTTAATCTGCCAAGGTCACATTCACTGCCACTTAAAAATTTTCTTCTCAGTTTGGAGAGATCTTTTAAAAAATTCCTGTTCTTTACTGCTAGTTTTTAGAGATCGTAAATACTAAAAAAACACAATTTATATTGTACCTTTATTTTAAAAAGTGAGACCAATTGACTACAGTACGTCCTTAATTACCACTCACACATTCTGCTACAATTAACATGAACTACAGGATGATCCAAAAGTCACGTAACCCAAAGAAAGAACATATATTTTGTGTCATCAATTTATAATATTGTTGATTTATTCAGCAGAACGCGTGATTCTGGAAAACTACGCACAAACGTTTGTTTGGATTCCATGTATGACCTGGCCTTAAAATAATGTTCTAAAATGAATACTTGTGCTGCTCATGAAAAACTCATCTTACACTTTCAAATGCTGTAAATCAAGTGGCTAAACCTTATGTGTCTCAAGATCACACGGCCTGCATAACACCCGTCCAAAATTACAATGTTGCCATACATATAAACAATATGTTCATTTTCCATGTTTTTCTGTGAGAAATATCCATAGAAAAACAGGGTTTGACGACTTTTTTTTTTTATTATCCTGTATATGTTATGCTTCAACATATCTTTTTTATCTTAATTGTTTTATTATTTAATTTGACAGCGTATTACCTGTAGGGTAGTATGACCATGGTGCTAAAAAAATAAGAAAGTGAAATTGAAAATACCTTTAAATTCTTAAATAATTCTAAAAATAGTTACAACATTCTTTTTTGATCTTACTTTTATTATATAAACGTGTTTTTTAAAATCTCTTCAACTTAAGCTATTTGGTTTATTCACAAAAATGACCTGTTGGAATCTTCCTGCCAGAATGTAGATCCATGGAATCTTATACTATATCTAGAATAGAAAATAATAAAAAAAATAATTTGAATTTCAAGTCAATGTTGTCCTGGCTCAGAATATAGAGTGAGTGTGATTACTCATCAGTGGTGAGCGGGGAATTGTAATCAGCAGATAAAGAAGAGGTCTCGCAGGTCAAACTACTTTACTTTTTTCCCTCTCCTTCTATTTGTACATTAGAATCTAAGTGAAATAGGGGTTAGAATGCTTGAAGCATAGGGGACGCGAGGAAAGGTCATTGCTTTGCAGTTTTCATATCAAAACTTTTTTTGTTCAAAAGAAATAAAATGTCTCCACTAGAAACACATAGTTTAATTTTCTTTACATGGTGATACCAAAATTTGTTGAATATCTGTCAAGGGTGTCCTGGAATTTAATGAAAATTTTTTCTCTTCATTTAAAAAGTTTCTCATCTAATGCCGGTATGCTCATGACAGATATTACGAGTATATATTAAGGTTGGTAGCAACATGTGAAGAAAACTTAACTATATATATATCTACTGGAAGAATTTTTTTTTGTCAAAAAAGTTTATTTGTTCAAATTTCAAAAATACTAACCTTTTATCACATCTCCTACACTCCCACCTTAATATACGACCCGCTTCGTAAAATATATTTCAATTCAACATGTAGACAACTTTTTTATTTGTTAGTTTTGTTTTGGTTATTAAGTAGTGTTCCTGAATTTAAAACCAATCATTCAAGGGAATACTCTAAGAGGTAGACCTAAATATGTTAGTTTATCATAAGATCACCAGCATTGTTGTGGAAAAATGATGTTAAAATCACGTGTAGAAAAATCCCTCCTAAAGCAGCATCCGACTAGGTCTCGAACCCCAACCTCCCTAGCACTGTACATTCATTTTATTTCAAGACACGTCCGTGAACTTGTGACGACCGATGTAAGATTTTAAGTTAATTTGTAATACTGGTACTGATACGAACCGTATATTTATAAAAAAAAACACGTTGACACGAACTAATTAAAAAACAAACTTGTGTAACTATCTTCGTTAAAGTTTGTTGAATGTCTGTGTGGTAATAAAAGACTAGAGTTGGGCCGCATCACCCAAACTACCACACGGAACCTAAAGCGAACATAGAACATAAGTCGTAAGTGTAGTATAATCACCAAAGTCAGTTTTCTTAACAAGCTAACATTGCTGTGGGCCAAGTTTTAAATACTAATAACACCACTCAAACTTAGATGTGTCTTGAAATTAGAGAATGATGGTTTGCTAGACTTGTTCTTTGAACTGAAAAACAACAACAACAAAAACCACTTATTAATATTAAAGAGGTGACATCCTGTACAGTCTACAGTTTAAAAAATAAAATGAGCAAGCCTTAAAGATTCGTCTAATATTTATTAGTACTGTTTTAAATCAATCATATTTTACTAGAACGGCAGAAACAAGGTTTTTTATTTTGAAGCCCCGAGGCAAATGTTTTAAAAATATATTAAATTATTGTATTCTTTAATTTGAAAAATGACACTCTACATGAACTTGAGACGACTCCTGGATAGCTCAGTTGTTAGAGCATTTCCATACTAAGCCTAACATCCTGAGTTTGACTCCCGTACCCAAGTGTAATTGTTTCATTTAAAGAATATCATGTTTAGATGCGGGTTTAACCGCAGTTATCAAATATAATAGCTTATTAAATAATTGTTGAGTCTTTACTTGAAATATTTGATGACAGAAATACTAAACCATAACGTTAAAAGTATCTTTGAGAACCGTTTTTATCTTAATCATCACGTCTTATTACTCGTTCTGATTTTACACTTATTTACTAATTAAGCTAATGGTTTTAGGGATTAGGAATGTTATAATTACAGGAAGTGTACCCACATTTGCATGGAGAGAAAGAGTGTAAAACCACTTTGGAAAAAATCTCAATATACCTGACCGAAATTCCAGCCTCAATCTCTCCGTCATTGATATTCTAGTCTACTGTGAGACTAGCTCATTAGACCGTGGGGCCACCGAAATGGGTTACAGCTTCTTAAAAAGACATACTTTTTTTTAGTGAACACAATTTTTATATTCTATAACTGGAAGTTGGTACACTCTAGTACAATTTTTTTTATTCTAAAACGTTCACAAATAACCACTAAAATAAAAACTTTTTTTAATATTCTGTGACTCCTTGGAAAGAGAAAGTATTGTGATCATTGAAAAAAAAAGACGATATTTTGATGGTTGCCGACGTATTATGACTTCATGAAACCCGAAAAAGTGATTTGTGCGATGTCATTTGTCAGTCTGTAAACGTATGTCTGTCTGTATCTCGGTCTGGAGACGAAATTATTTTACTAATCAGGTTGAAACTTGGTAACTAGGGTTTTCGTAAGATCTCCCCGAGGGTTTATTGGGATTGTATAAGTCTTATCTAACCTTAAAATGAAGGGTAAAAAGAGAAAAAATCAATTTTTTCAAAATCCACTTTATAATTTTTATTAAAATTTGTATGTAGGTATTGTTTATTATTACAAACCAAATTACAATTTGTTATTTTGTCATGAATATGACTTTAGAGTCACTTTACTTTAGCAGAAATTTCCAAATTTCGATCATATATCCGCAACTATTTGAGATACGAAATAACTTATCATTATAAAGATGTAGTAATATTAAAATTAAAAATATTTTTATGTGTAGTATATTTTTATAAAAACAATCATTTACGAGCTGTAAGCAAATATATGTTTTAAATAAAATTTCGGAGAAATTGAGGTTGATTTTTGGTGGACCGAAATTTTTATTTTTATGTTTCTCTAAAAATGGATAGTCTATTATCTCATTCATGATCTTTGGTGGAATATATCGATTCTCTTTTTTTTCTTTTTTCATAATGTTTCTGCAACATTGTGTATTATTTCGTTTGAAATATCTTACAGGCATTAGTAAATATCTGCATTTTTAGGCAAAGGAACGAACAAGTCTGTGCCATTAATTGTACCATTTATTTTCTATATCTTCTCTCCCTAAAATACTATAATATTTTTTATATTGAAATATTATGCACAACGTCTTATTTCCCTTTATTATCTACATTGTTTTATTTCACACATATCTTATAGCTATGCTATTGTGATAGAGTGTGTAAGAGTAACAGCATTCACGTGGAAGGAGAGTTGAAAACCATATAGGGAAAACCACCTCAGTACACACGACCGGGATTTGAACCCTGATCTTCCCGACATCGTCAGTCCAGTCTTTTTTGTGAATGACACCTTAGCTCATACACCACCAAAGAGGGTAGGGAAGAGGGTTTACCCACAGAAATTAAATGAGTCTTGATATTAACTGTAATGTAGATATATATACAGAGGAAGTTCGAATTCATAGCCCCTCCAGAACGCATTGCATGTGAAGTTTTAACACCCCCCCTCCCTACTCTTACGCCTTTTTTAACATCCTTTTTTTCTTTGTTTTGTAATGGAAATAAAAAGGAAGCACGTCATCCTGTCCCTGAGGCAAGCATGAGGACTCAAAGGACAGTTTTTTTTCCTCTTTCTTGGAACTTTAAAAAAAAAATGAAATAGCACAGAAACAAACCAATCGTCGAGTTTGGAACGGACAGCTCGAGGATGGAGCGGGGTTATTCTCTTTCTTTTAACCCTCTCCTCACTTATTAATATTTCTCATCCCATTCTTTTTAAAATCTCAATAAGTTGTTTCTTTCTAACAACTTTTTGATTTTAAGTTCTGGTGCAAATGGAAGAATCTTGCCTCCAACTCTAAATTAGGCTAACGCTATTGTACATCCTATTTTCAATTGAAAAGTCCTTTGAGAAAATACAATATATGTTTAATTCGTTCAACATAGATAACTTTTAAAATATTATTAGTGTTATTTTATAGATATTGATAATGTATTTAAAAAGTGACATCTGCAGATAACGTTAATTTATGTTAGAAGCTTTAAAGTAGAAATAGTAGCTTTTTTTCTAGCTTTCACATATGTTATTCTTAATAATTTTGGGGTGTATGTGAGTATGTAGGATCGGTCAATAGTGGACCGAGGGGAAATAACATATAAAGGTACAGATTAAACCAACCCTGCTTACCCTGGTAACACTCCACTACACGACACTGTCAATGAATGTTATACTAGTGATGAAACAATGATCCTCATTCCTAGATAGCTCAGTGGACAGATCATGGTGTTCTAAGCCAAAGGACCCGGCTCGATTCCAGTTCCAGGTGTCATTTTCCAATTTAAAGAATTGAAAAAGGTACTTCTGATAACAATACCAACACCTATAAAATTATATATAAATGTTATTTAAAATCACGTTTTGATAGATAATACCAAAATTTATAAAATAACACTAACCTTTTATGCTAGTAACTTCTGATAAGATTATTCCAACAGCTATAAAATAAAACTAGCCCATTATGTAAATCAACTTTTTAATAGATAATACCAACTCCTATTAAATAGCACTAATTATATCAATTTTGACCCAACAAATATGTTTCTATTTTCTGTAAGTGTATTACTATGAAAATCATACTGAAGGTCACTAATTATAACTAAGAAATAAATAGTTCCCTCTTGAGACAATGCTCGTCTATATATATCACCGACTGTCCAGTGAAGCCGGTCTGCTCACGGTACGTGACTTAGAGTTGGATGGACCTTGACTTGTCAACCTTGAGGTGGCCACTGCATGACTACTCGTACTAACCAAGACACACTTTACTCCACCATTTCAATTCGTTTTCACTAAACTATTATGTCCAGGTGAAGGGTTAGACGCCGTGGGGTTGACTCGATTGAGAAGTTAAAAAATTAAAAACATTGCATCATTAAGAAGAGATTCAAGTGTCGGAGTATTTTTGTCAACTATTTGACAATTCGCTTTTTATATGGCTTTACTTATCTTGGGTTTAAATACCGATGTTTTATTATCGTAGTTTGGTGAACTATTTGAAATAACTTAAGGTGGAGATGTAGGGAACGCGAGAAAAGGTCAGTGTTCTTGAAGTTTCTATAGCAAAACATTTCTTTGGTCAAAATAAATTAAATATTGCTTTATTAGAAATATAGTTTGATTCTCTTCATATGGTGATATCAGAAGTTGTTGAATATCTTTCAAGAGCTTAGTGACATTAGATTAGAAACTTTTTAGATGGAAAGAAAAAGTTGTAATTAAATTCCAGAAAACACTTGACAGATTCAACTTAATGTTGATATCACCTGTGAAGAAAATTAAACTCTTAATTCCAACTTGAGGGTTGGTTGTGTTGAGTTTACTTTGTAAATATATTTAAAATTAATTAAAAGGGGTTTTGATTAGATAGATTTAATTAAATTAAGGGTTGATTATTTATGTGTAGTGAACTAAATTTAGGAATTGGTTGTGTAAAGTTTACTTTGTAAAAATCTTTAAAATTAATCTCGAAGTTTTTGATTAGTAGGTTTAATTAAATTATGGGTTATTATTTAATATGTAATGAACTAAATTTAGGAATTGGTTGTGTAAGGTTTACTTTGTAAAATAGTTAAAATTAATTTGGAGGTGTTTTGATTAGATAGGTTTAATTAAATTAAGGGTTGATTATTTTATATGTAGTGAACTAAATTTAGGAGTTGAATGTTGAAAATAATGTTTTCCTATAAAGACAGCAAAAAAAACTGCCCTTAGCTCGTGTACAATACAGCCCATCTTAATTAGGTGAATGCTTAAAAGCGATACACATTCTAATATTTCAAATCCCAATATATAAGTATTGGTCAGATGTATCTTCCATTTATGCCGCCCTGAGTTCACCAACACTTGTGTTAAAGTTTGAGGGATTCAGCCGCTATTCTGGCAAATGTTATTAGCATGAAATCATTTATTGAAAGTTTGGAATTTCCAGACTAAGGTCAGAATAGAGTGGTATTAATCAATTCTCCTGCCATGGATTGGTAAACCTCTTTGTTCTAGAATTCTAAACTACTGAGATACTCAGAGTCTCATTCCACATCTTTCTCACCCCCCATAAAAAAAGAGATTTGGTTATATAAAAGTTGTGATTGTTGGATATTAAAGGATGAGGGTAAAACGTTAGGACATTCATGATAATTAAACAAAAAAATATGCGGGTTGGAAAGATTGAAAAAAAAAGACCAATCACATTAAACAATCCTTGTCAAACTCTTTCTGTTTTCTAGTTTAAATCATAAGGCCAAACTTGAAACTTTTTTTGATAAAAAAAATCAAGAAGGCTTGTTTAGAGGTAGTGAAAAACAAGTGAAACCTATAAGGTGGAAAATTATTCCCCACTTTACTTGACCAGGTACAAAACCTCAAAACATTCAAAATATTAAGAGTTGTGCGAGTATGGATTTTTCATTTGGAGTTGAGTTCGAGTTGAGTTTGAATGGAAATAACTAGTACCGTACCTAATGAATTTATATATATATATATATATATATATATAGAGAGAGAGAGAGAGAGAGAGAGAGAAAGAGCTACATTGTTGAGAAATAATCCACCATAGATAAATAAAACCAAACATACAGCTCAAATAAGAGAACCTCCTCCTTTATTCGAGGTCGGTAAATGAAATAATATACACAGCTTCCTACTTACTCTATGGCATTATGAACTCAGCACACTAATACAAACAAACACAAAAAATAGAAATATCTTTGTCCACCAACATTAAATTTCGTACTTTAAAAGATCTCCAAATTGTTTTTACATGTTCTACATACATATCTTACATATTCAGATTCTATTGGTTTTATAAAAATATATGTCAATTAATTTTTTTTAGTTTTAATAGTAGTACAACATTTCAATGATAAATTATTTAAATCTCATATAGTTGAGGATAAATGATCAAAATTTGAAATCATTGCTTATGTAAAAGTACCTTTAAATTCATTTTCATGGGAAAAATAAATTGTCATTTGGTTTTTAATTTTAAACAATACTTAGACAGGAAATTAAATCGAAACAGCGAATATCAAGAAAATCGATTTTTTAAAGTCATTTTCATGGGAAAATCAGAACTGTTTGTTATATTAGACTACGTCCAGATACAAAATTTAATCAAAATTTTGTTAGAGATAATTTCGAGAAAATAGATTTTTTCTCTTTTTTTTCCTTCGGTGAGCTATCCTTAGTGTTAGGGATAGATATCCAATTCCACATACTTCTCGGGGGAACTTTTATGAAAATCCTTGATATCAAGTTTTAACCCAATCGGCAAAATGGTTTCAGTTCTAGGCCGAGATACAGACAAACGGCATCGCGAGAACCACTTTTTCTGTTTCAGGAATCATGATTATCATTATTTAGCAAAAACTAGATTTCTTTGGATGATCACAATACTTTCTCTTCAAGGAGTTGAGAGAAAGTAAAAACAAAATAGTTTATAAAAATATTTGAACCAGAAGCGGAACACGGAAAAAGGAAAGCAACAAGAGCTCTGAATATTTTAGCAATTATAATGTGTTTTAGGACCTTTATGACAAATGTACATTAGGAAAATACCAATAATCCTAAATACAACCCAAAAAGTCAGGGCTCGATGGTGACCGAATTTCCATTGTTCTTTCTTTATTCAAGTGAATGTGATTGAAATTTTATAATATACACTTTCGTTCTTAGGCTGCAAATCATTAGGACTAAGTATAAGCATAGAGCTAGCAAAAAAAAAAGAACTAGAATGTATGTGGAATCATGCCTGATTTTTCCTCCGCCTTATTTTTATTTAATTTACAAATTAACTTTCAGTTTGTTTAAAAAAATAAATAATATAATGTCCTGACCAAACATTTGTCGTCCACCCAAACATAATACACACATTCTAAACATAATAGTGAGGGTTGATTTCAAAATTTGCACAATTTAATTTGATTTAATTTTCATGCGCGGTTACTTGATCACACAAATAAACATAAAAAAAAAATTGGTTTTCAAAAATACATTTAAGTGTCAGTGACATCACTAACAATTAGCTGGTTTTAATAAATCCCCTGTGTTTAGATTACATACATACAATATTTAATAAACATGTTTTAAGACAAAAATAATATAGTTTTTAAGTTATATTAACTAAATTGTGTAAAGTAATAAATGAGCTGGTTCCACTTCTTAAGTAATAAAATCCTGTGTATTTAAGGGACCGAAGACGTGAACCAATACATTCCTAATAAACTACAAAATTGTATCCAAGAACACTAAAGTAAAATCATTATTGGTTACAATATTAGTTTTAGATTATGATTATAGTTCTTTACAAAGAGTTTGGATAGCATATAGTTTAAAAGTTAATTCACCAAGAGATATTTATATACGAGGGCAGAGGAGGGCCTATAATTTAGTGAAGCTAGTATTCCTGTAATTCTTCTCCTTCCTAAATTTTAGGGACATTTTAACCATATGACACGGTATACATGTATAGTATCAAGTGATGAATTTGTTCATTTATCCTAAGCACGAAAAACACATCTTGAGTGCTCTATATCAGTTTTGTTCAGCCCACGGCCTGTTCTCTTCTGCCCCGTCACTCTCAAATGATTATGAAATAAATATGTATCATCCAATAATTTATCGTAAATGATTAGCTAACAATGTACATCATTATAAAATGCTATCAAAACCATCTCCATATTGAACAGTGAACATAGTTTGATTTCAACTTAACGTTTTTATTTTAAATTAATCTAACTAAATTTTTGTTTGCCCTACACAAATAAAAATTTGACATAAACAACTACAAATATCATCTATTTCTAGTAAATATATAAACTTTTTTATTTGATATCTCATATTACCACAGATAAACGTAATAATGTAGTATAAATTATGTAATTATAGTAGAGCCTATATAAAAAAGAAAGTGAGTGTGTGTGTTCCAAAAAAAAACCTAGCCCTTTGAGATGATATGGAAATCTGAAATTTGGAGGACAGTAAGAAGAGTCATCTCACTCAACAAGACAATTATACGAAATTTGAGATTTGGGTTTCAGGAAATGGGTTAGGGAGAGAGGGTGCTAAAAATAGGAAAAATGTTTTAACTGAGGTAGAAAATTGAAAATTTGGCAAGCACTTCAGAGATTTATATAAGTGTTACAATTTCAAATTTACAAGTGAAAGTTGAATGGGAGCTCTAAATTGGGATTGCTAGAGTTAGCTTGGTATTGTACAAGGAAGACATATAAACGCTGGCAGCCGGATGTTAAACGTCCCAATGCTAGTAAATTATATATATGAGATAATTTCACCCAAAACATTATTTGAAATTGGTCCAACTCCCAAAAAAAAAGACATTAGAATGTCTAGTTCTATGAATGGTTAATATATTTTTATCAGATAAAGAAATTTAGCTTTGAACTATGACATTCGTTGTCATTAGTGGGTTTGTGTTACGGCAAACAATGCTTTCTTTTGCTTAAAGAATTTTTTTTTTTCAAAAATACACAAAAATGGTTAAGTGAATTAATGATATTACCTAATTTGAATAAATTATATTTTATATGCCACAAAAAAGCATATGATAATAACCAAACAGCATCAACAATTCTAAAACATTCTTCTTATTGCATCAAAATACCAAAAGCTGCGTGCAAGAATGACACTCGTCTGCCATACAGAAATTGAGTTAGTTGAAACTCTGTTTATTATAAGCTATATACCTAGGGTAAATCCAAGGTACCCGTACATCATTTGGGCTGACTTCATAGCATTCAGAGGTGAACGAGGCGGAAGAACAATCTTTCCTTTTAACGCTTCAAGCAAGCAATATAATTTTGAGTTTAGCATGATCCTAAATTCATACCCAAAATAGGATTACATACAGTCCTATCATCCACATTGACTGTATTCTAACATAAATAAATAATACTTGCATAATTTTTCAAAAGTTAAACCACTCATAACCTCAGACTATCACTAAAGCTACCAAATGATTACTATAATTTGATTAGCTTTAAAAGTATTTAACTTCAGTCTTTTGACTGCGCATTGTTCAAGATAGGATTCTCTTCCTACTCACCAATTCATAACTACACAAATAATCCTACACGCAAATTACCTGACACAAAATTAATTATTTGAACCATTTGTATTGTATTGTACATTTTATATTCAATATGATGGATTGAGTTTAAATAATTTGAAATAAATATTTCACTTTTGACACAACATTTCAAATATTAGATAGGTTTTTTAAACATCAAACCATTTAAAATTGTTAATTTAATTTATCTTTTTATTTTTTTCTTTGTTCCTATTATTGATTTCATCTACCTTCCTTTGTTTAGCTTATATTACTGCTTAAGGTTCGCGTATTTTCATACTTCTGCAGCGTCGTGGATCAATAATTTCAGGTAACATTGCTTCCAGGTAAAAATCTGACAGTTTTTTAGACATTTCCTTTTCCCAAAAACTATCGTCCCTGAAAATCCTTTAGAACAATATGTTCTTTTGGTGTCCAAACGATGAAGTCGCAATATTCTCTTCCTGTAATGTGAAGTTGGCCTTGTACTTGATAGAAATAATGATGAGATCGTTTGAGTTTTAAGTCCGGTCCCAAACAAAAGTTTTTTAAACATTTTGAAGCCACAATAGGTGTCATATTTTCAGCAGATTTTGGACACTTTACCTCTAAAATTCCTTCACTTCCTATGATGCCATCTGGAGATGCTGCTAAGTAACCATTCTTTAAATCAACAAATATTCCACATGGTTCAACCTTGCTTCCAGTAGATTTTTCATAATCAGCTATAGCTTTCGATTCATTCAACTTTCCATAGTGTGTTGCCGCTGTTTTTACAGAGTCAGAATATAACATTTTTATCACTGTGTTAGCACAAGCTGTAGTAGGCTTCATTCTACACACACTACCAAAATGCGATGCTGTTGGTCGATTTTTTCTCTCCTCCCACCACAGACTGTCCAGTGGTAGATTTTTCTACCTCTTCTCGTTGCTTATATAATCAGTTGGTTCATAAAGCGCACGTTAAATACAACAAATAATTAAAACTAGTAGTTTGACCTGTTCTTTACCCACGCAATAAAAGTTCAAATGATATCAAATTAAGACGTTTAACCCCAAACCAATTATTACCATTAACCCGGCCCTGCTCATTCATTATCCATCTGTGTTATACAAATTTTAATTATAATAGCGGAATAGAGCTAAGGAAAATAGATACTTATAGTAAACGTATCCGCATTTGCGTGAAGGAAGCGTGGATAAACACTTAGGAAAGAACAGCCCTTAGTCCACTTTGCTGAGATTTGAACCCAGAACTTCCAGCTACGAGAAAACCAACCAAGATCCTGAAACGCACCTCGTGCACCCAACGATTTAGAACCATTGAGTAAATATATGGATTAATGGTTCGATAAAATATATCTTTAAAATATGTATTATTGTTGTGATCTATTATATCAACACAAAAGAAAAAAATATTCACACATGGACTAAATATATAAAATACTACTACTTAAAATGTATTGAATTCTTAGAGCAAAAAATAAACAAAGACAGGAGAACTATTCTCACTGAAGATTGTCTATTTGAAAACCAGTTTGGGACGTCAGACACAACAACCCCTCATGGGAATGCGAGGGGAGCTAGCGGTCGTTGAGCGGTGGAGGAAATGGCTTCAAGGGACACACACAGCAACCGGCCGGTAGACTCAAATTGAAGGATATTCTCTTTTAAAAAATACAATACTTGATGTGCTCTTTTAGAAAACTGTTCAGATGAAAAAATATTAAAATATGGAGGGGGTGAAATAATAATTGTTTACATATTTTCTTAAGCTTATTTTTAATTAATAAATATAGTTTTTTTAAATACGACTCTTTTCAAATTATTAATTAAAATACATATTTTAATATTTTTTTAAAAATTCTAAAATATTCAGGAAATAGCCAAAGAGACAATATTTTTGAAAACAGAGACATCAAATTTTTGAAAAGGTATTTTGGACGTAATCATGGAAGAAAAATCATAAAAGTTATTTTAAAACGTTGAAGTTCAATAATTTATATCTTTTTAATGGTTGGATTTACAGAAACCAAATAAATTTTGTTGAAACAAACAACCTTTATTTTATTAAGGAAAAAGTTACAAAGCTATTAAATAATAACTACCATCATATTTAAGGAGTTTAGTAGGACAAGTTTTTTAGATATTTGGTGGGAGTTCCCCCTTAATTAGTTTGTTGAATGCTTTAAAAGCGATACACATCTCAAAATAATTAAATCCCAATAAATAATAAGTTATATGGTCTCCAGATGTATCTTCCTTTGATGTCCGTCTCCTGAGTCTCACCAACCATTCCTGTCAGTGTTAGGTTTGAGGGATTTCCCCCAACCGCTATTCTGGCAAATGTTTATTAGCGGGATGATAAATCTTTATTGAAATGTTTGGACATTTCAGACCTAAGCCGTCATGAATAGAGTGTATTAGAACAAGTTCTCCTGCCATGGATAGGATAAACACTCTTTGTTCCAGAGATTCTAAACTCTGGAATACACAAGAGAACCTCCCCTCCCCCCCCCCCCCCACAAAAAAAAAGAGACGTTTGGTTTTAAAAGAGTTTGAGCATTGTTGGAGCTCTTGTGCCCAAAGGGTTGAGGGGATAAAACGGGGTGAGGGGGGAGATTTTTCGAGGGAATGTTAGAACAAAAATAAAAGGGGGGTTGGGGTAAAGAATTGAAAAAGGAAGAAAGATAATCAGCTTAAGGCTATCCTTGTCCAAGACTCTTTCTGTTCTTCTAGTTGTACACAATCCGATATTCCCCCTTCCTCTTTTCTCTGTCCCTTACCTCCGTCCTCATAGAAACTCCAGCCAAACCCCTACTTCCCATTACTCCAACAATTTGAGATGCTACCACACTTATCTTATTTATTCTTATTTTCTATTCCGTTGGCTGCATTTGTCTCCTCCCATTCAGCACCTATACTTTAGCTAACTCGCCAGTGCTGCTGCCTAGTGCCCTCGAGCTTTAACTTCTTTGGAATTACGAGAACTGTCAAGAGGTAGAAGGAGAGAGGAAATTGAAAAAAATATAAAAAAACACGTTAGAAAGAAAGTGAAAGAAAAGGAGACGAATTGGCCGGACATCTAACATGTAATTTCATCAAGGTTGGCATCTGTGTGGGGAACATAATATAATATGCATGCATATATATAGGTATATACTCGGAGGCAATGTTGCCACGTCTATGCTTTTGTTTGTTGCTTTTTTTTTATTAAAGAAAAATAATTTTATTTATTATTAACTCATACGTGTGAGTGAGGAGTGGAGGGAAAAAAAAAGAAAATAATACGATGATACAAAAGAATACCTCTTAGGTACAATCAACCCGGTTGAAGACATGACAGATAAATTCCAAGGTCAAATTTGACAACCATGTAACGTGTGGTGGCTAGTTTTTTTTCTGGTGGAGAATAGACATGTGGTTAAAAAAATGTGCCCTGAATACTTTGTGGGCGATTCTTTTAAAATCTACGCCTTCTGTGTAGTTTTTTTCATTTCTATGTCAGTTGAGCTTTTGACAATAAACCGATTACAGCCCATCAATAAATATTAGAGGTTAATAATTTTCAATTTCTTGGAAAACTTAAGTTTGAACAAGAATTTTATAAACAATTTGGCTTTTATTCTCTCTAGAAGGAAGAGTGCCTTTGTGCGGTATATTTTTCAATGAGGCCGTCCGTCGACCTGAAAACTGAGAATTTTTACAGAAATCCAGACATTCTGCGTTATTTCAAAATATGATTCGATCCCAAATTAAGGTGGATGACATCAACATTTCCCCCCACCTCCTCCTCAGTCCCCAATAATATGATGGTAGGTGACCTGGTGGTCTATGGGTAAGGTGTCAGACTTCTGTGCTGAGGGTCCGGGGTTCAATCCTCGGTCCCGGCACAGATTTATCTGATTGCCAAACCCTTCCTTCACCTCTGACAAGACGTGTATTAATCACAACTTGTGAATGTGAGGAATGCCAGGCCTCCACCCTGGTTCGGATTCCACGTTAAACTGTAGGTCCTCCATTTCATCTCACAATCACCCTGCCATTACACATTAGCGTAAGTGCGTATAACCCGAACGGGTAGTAAGACGCGGTGCTAATAATAATAATAATATGATGGTAATCATCATTTACTCATGAAAATGACATAAAGACCACTTTAGAAAAGCGTAAATTTCCTATTTTGATCATTTCTCCACAAATATTTGAGACAAAATAACTTATCACTGTAAAGTTGTATTACACGTAAAAGTAAAAATCTTTTATTATAAACATATTTAAAAGAAATTAAAAGTTTCTGAGCCACCCTATATTATAATATTTATGAGGGTGTTTTGAAATATTAAATTGATTGTTATTCTCTTTGGTGGACAGATAATTTCTTCTTTTCTTAGTGTTTGTGTAACAGTAAAGGCGATATTATTTCATTTATGTTCTTTGGTGGAGTGTTTTTGCGACAATGTAACGCTATTAAAGAGTGTTTATTAAGTGTCTATTTTAAAATTAAAACGAGAATTTATGCGGTACCGTACCATTTATTTTATTAGTCACTTTAGAAAATGTTAAAACAACCTAGGAATGTTATAATGGTTTTTGAATATTTGGATCTACTATTCCTATGATAGATAGTACAGTGTGAGCACATTTCTCTTCAAATAGGCGGTACCCTTAAAATCTTTATTTCCTTCTTAAATTATTAGATCTAGTAAATATAAATAAATCATTATCTTTATTTTCATATCAGTAATAACTCCTTTTCAATGCAGTTTTAATCCTCTGTTCATACGCTTAAATGATTTCTTAATAAAGGAGCGTATTTGAATAATACTTTTGGCACTTCCTTTTAAAATATATTTTCGTCTGGTCTCTATAGGTGATTCTTAATCTTGTTTTAGTTAACGGGCCTCTTTGAGAATCTGATAAAGGCCATGGATCCCTACCCTTAAAAATTCACATAAATACTCTATCACAATATTTTATATACAATTTACTTTATTACAGTGAAAATTGATTCTGTAAAACGAATGATTTCCCTGGAAAAAAAAAGTTAATTCCAAATACTGCAACTAAAAGGACAAGCTTTAATCATCTTCAAATGTAAAGTCTGTTCACCGTAGGAATTGTTTTCTGAAAGGCCTTTTTCCCTAACAGAAAACTATTATATTGTAGGATATTGGTAGGAAAAAAGACCTTTTAGAGAGAAATTCCTACCGTGAATGGACTATAAAAGTCCATTAAAAGGGTGCTTTATTACAGTGAAAATTGATTCTGTAAAACGAATGATTTCCCTGGAAAAAAAAATTAATTCCAAATACTGCAACTAAAAGGACAAGCTTTAATCATCTTCAAAAGTAAAAGTCCATTAAAAGGGTGCTGTTGTTTTATTTGAATAACAAGTTGAAATGTGGAGTAGGTTATGACAGTGTAACGTGCATGTCATCTTTGACATCCTATCTAGTCTATTCCGATTTTTTAAAATTTTGTTGATAACAAGTTCTTAAAACCCTGTTTCACAAAATTATTTAATAGCGAACGGAATCAGAGCTCTCATAACAAACACAAATGCTTCATTCTATACAAATAGGTGTCGGCAAATTTGTGAGTACAATAATGGCAAGATATATTTTATGCAACTCTTATCAACGGCAAACTATTATATATGTAATAACGTGGTAACTACTGTGATTGCATATTATTTTCTGCACCTTGTTCTTGGAACTCCTGAAGCTCCTGGGTCCATGGTCCTCAGTTGAGGAACCCTTGTGCTAGAGGTTAGGTAAAATAACTTATCAAAGAGGCCCCTAGTTTGATTCCGATGTAGTTATCTTAATTAAAATTTATTTTACTTGTATAAGTAGTGTGCCAGTAATTTACATAATATTAAAATCTATGCAAAAAGAATATTTAAACTCTCTGAAATAATATTTATGTTTGATAAAAAAAGGTCAAGAAAATGTTAGGTGACTTACAAACCATACGTATTTTAACATATTTGAATATAAAAAACCGTTATTTCTATAATTTCATACATTACATTACAGGTTTCAGATTATAGTTATATATCAAATTATTCTGGTTTTCTAAAGGTATATAAATTTCATAAATTACTTAAGGTGCGGCAGAAGGGAGTGCGAGTCATTTTACAGTTTTTATAGCATTACTTTTGTTTGGCCAAAATAAATCAAATATTTCTCCAGTAGCAACATAGAGTTTATTTTTCTTCACATGCTAATATCAACAAATCTTGAATATCTGTCAAGGGTGTCCTGGAAGTTTGTCAAAACTTTTTCTCTTTATTCAAAAGGTTTTGACAAATTTCCAGGACACCCTTAACAGATATTCCAAATCTGTTGATATTAGCACGTGCAGAAAATTAAAATCTATGTTGCTACTGGAGAAATATTTGATTTGTATTGGCTGAAAAATTTCAATTCTATAAAAACTGTAAAAATGCTTGCGCTCCCTTCGGTCGCACCTTAAGTTTAATGAAGTTTCACTTCTCTCTCAAGTTTTGTTGTTTTATTTGAATGTAACGTCAATTTAAAGTAGTGAATAGTAATAGGAGGCAGTAATATATTTAGATTATAAAAATAATATTAGTTGTATCAAAGGACTACGTCCATAGCTAGCAGCAGGGAACAGAAGAAATAAAAATTATAAATGCTAGTAATATAGCACATATAGCAAACCTAATTGTTTGCAATTTTTAAATACCATTTTCTGCCATAAATATACAGTAATGAGTTATATTCACTTCAATACGAAGTTTAAATTGGTGGTTATATTTAAATATCTCTTTTGGACAGCTTAGATGAGCAATTTATGTTAGTTTACGATTGTTATCCTATACATTTACGAATCAAACAAAATGGCAAATTAAAAAAAAATATTGATGATATTAAAACTATTGCTCCATGGAAGTAATATTCGACACAATTAAAATCTTAACTTTCTTTGTGTTCACTCATTAATTGGTCGTTTCTGTCGGTGTAGTTATTTTTATTGGAGTGTTTCATGATTAGCTTATTATGACTGAATTCGACCATAAACTTATTTCCAAATCATTTTGTTTTGCAAATTAATGTAAATTACCTGTTTACTTGTTTTAACTGTTAGATTATATAAACCACTTTTTAATGACTCTGATTTTTGTTGTTTTAATTTAATTTATGTATTGTATACTAAGCCTACTGTAATAAACTAGTTGAGACCTTCTTCAGTGGCTGCATGGTCTAAGGCATCACTCTCATGTTGGACTAAACTGCCAATGACAAGGAAATTTGGGGTTTGAATCCCAGTCAGGTGTATCGAGGGTGGTTTTCCAAAATAGTTTTCTACTCTACCTCCACGCAAATGTGGGTATACTTCCTATAAGTACAACTTTCATAATATCTATTACATTAGTGTAATTAGTGCATAAGTGTACAACCTGAACGGGTAGTCAAACGTTGTTCTAAACAAACTTGTTGAGAGGAAAATCTCATTGATGGGCACTTGAAAAAAGAGTCCGGCTCGTCGACCAAAGCTTGTCGATGATGTGGAGGTCAGAGATTGAGTCCCGGCTAGATGTATTGAGAGTAATTTTTAATAAAAGCTTTCTCGTGATCTCGTAACGCAAGTGGGGATGCATTTCCACGAAGCTCTACCTTTATTATTCATACAATATTAGTTTAAGTATTCCGATATCCCTGATGGGTTTTAAGATGCACTGCACATAAGTGTTGGTAGAACTTAGTTAAGTACTTGGAGATAACTAACAAATCTAGTGGAGCTTATTCAAGATTCTGTATATTGAAACACTTTTAACATCACGTCATTTACTATGCAGCAAATTATTTTGGAAATGGAACATCGGATACAAAGCAACAAAGCGTGAAGGGAGAGCATCATATGGATTAAAATTATAATTTAGGTGAATATTTTATAGTGTATATGTACCAGTTTGTTTATTTTAAGGCACACTTCTTAACACCGGGCCGGATAATACTAAGAACTGGAATAATCGCGACTCTAGTGTGTTAATTCAATTTACATAATTTTACTATATTTTTATTACTATTTTCTCTACCATCCATCCAATATGACATCTCTAAATGATTTAACTTGACGTATGAATATCATATGGAAAATGTTTTTACATTGTGTCTTAATAGTCACCAAGGCTATTCAAATACCCATAATTCACTACAGCTACAAAGAAATATATCCTAAAAAAAATCATTGCTTTTCAATCAAATGTATCTTATCTACAAGTTAACATTTTATTTAAAGTTTCAAATCATATATAGGTCTTCTACTCAAGAATAAAATCGTGAAAACCAGTTTATTAAATTACCTGATCATCTTAATACATACATTAAAACCAGTCACGATACAACATTATCGATTATCAATAAAAGTTATTATGAAACTCTTCAAGCCCACCTGTTCCTCTGGAAAATATAAGGACTTTCGTGAGAGGGAAATTTTGTTTTGGAAAATTTAGGAACTCCTTTCTTATGGCCGATTAATCTGGAATTTATACACACAGTTTCACTCTAGAGCCATCGTTTCCAAGTATCGAAGTGGGGATTTCTGTACTATTCATTTAATCTAAAATGGGAACATTTTCATAGTCATTTCATTTTGAAATAATTATGTTTTGTTGTATTTTTGAAAATATTGTAAAACTAATTCCCTCGTTACTACTGGCTTATGTTTAAAACAGAAAAAACACACTTGCGACTTCTGTTTGGAACTGATATTATCTACCTAAGCTAGCTGCTATCTAAGGTGTGAATTGGGCTCCTAAGAATCTGGTTTAAGCTTTATTACCTACCAAAGATAGGTGTTAACCATGGTGTGAAACGGACTCTTAAGTCATCTGGGTCAAAATATATAATATACCTAAGTTAGGGGTTATCCGTGGTGTGAGACGGGCTATTAAAAAGCTTGGTTTAAGCATTATTACCTACCAAAGATAGCTGTTAGCCATGGGGTGAGACGGTCTCTTAAGACGTTTGGTTATATACCTCAGTTTTAGCTTATGTGGTGCTGACTGACAGTTCACAGCTGACTTCTGACAGTCAACATTTAGGTATATACCTAAATTTTGAGTGTCAGAAGTGACAACTGCTAAAGACATGTTTTTTGCAGATCATATGGTTCGGCGTAGGGATACATAATTTGGTCTGGTAGCTTTTCAAAGCCGTCAGAAGTCAGCTGTGAGCTGTCAGTCAGCACCACATAAGCTAAAACTGAGGTATAGCTATACTACCTAGATAAGTTTGATGTTATTTGTGGTGTAAGACGGGCTCTTAAGACGTTTAGTTAGAGATGTACTACTTACCTAAGTTTGGTGTTATCTGAGGTGTGAGACGGGTTCTTAAAACCTCTGATTTAAGATTTACTACTAAGTTAGGTGCTATCCGTGGTGTGAAACGGAATCTTAAATCGTCTGGTTCAAGATATAGAATCTACCTAAGTTAGGGTTTATTCGTGGTGTAAGACAGGCTCTTAAAATACCTGGTTCAAGATTTAGGCCTAATATCTACCTAAGTCAGTGGTTATTCGGGAGGTGGGATGGGCTCTAAAGACTTAAGATTGATCATATATGTAACTGCACATTAAATGATATTATTTAACATATGAGAATGGTTGTGGTATCTTTAAAAATGTTTTTAAAAAAAGTCCTTTAACTTTTAATTTGGACTGTAACTTCCCTTAAACAAATAATCATGTTTCGATAGGTTAAACATAAGAAAATTTAATATTATTGAGTATTGTTTTATTGTTTTTTATGCTTCACAGTTGCTATTCCCATAGATATTACTTCATTGTGAGGATATATTTCTTATTATTGGCAGTGACCTTAGCTAAAAAGCTTTTAAGTAAATTGTGTTCATAATGTGACAAATTTTGTAATTAATTACAATACATTATTTGATACCATACAGACGTTTCTACTTACAACATTATAGTAACAAAACTTATGAGAGGTAGATAAAGCTATAAACAATATTAAATTCAGGCGTAAAGGATTGTTCACCCTTAAGTGAAATCTAATTATTGAAATTAAGCTATAATTTTTAAGAATCTAGCTCCACCTAACTTTTGATTAATTTTTAATCTTCAAATGTTTAAATTGAAATAAATAAAATATCCTGTTGAATGAATGCATAGTCTAATTTTAATATAAAGGGTATTTAAAAATGCAAATGAATATTACATTTTATTATATTTTTAATGTAATTTTATAGATATTAACTTTATCTATCAAATGTGACAGCTATAGATCATACTACTTACGTATGCACGACTGAAAGTAGATTTAGAAATCTATATAACATCCCTTCCTATAAAAATTGGGCCATACGTTAGATGATTGTAATCTATTCATGGAATGCTACTTAATATCAAGCATAAAACCAAATGAAATATTTCCCCACACAAAACGTATTTATTAACGCTAGATTCACAAGTCTACTTTGACCACAGAACTCCTTCTTTAGCAAACATACATGAAACTCAATAAATTAAAAATTTATTAGATACGCGCAAATATTTTTAAAAAAATTTAGAATTAAAAAAATTAAATATGATAATCTTTTTTTCATTGTTCAAAGCAATACCAGTGTACAAATCTCTACATTTTTAAAGGTAAATCTATTCAAGCTTTTTTTTTTCCAATCTGTATATTTTAGAAAAATTAAATAAAGATAGATTTTTAAGTGTAGAACGTGTCAAATTATCTTAATCAAATCGAATTAGGGTTTTACGTATTCAAGTGCATCCTCAACCATTTTATAAGTCTTTTTGTTTAGTTTTTCTTTTACTTTTTAAATTTGATCACACAAAAGTTCAAGACAACTTGTAATTATAGATTCCACCCTGATTACATATTACGAACAACTTATTAAAAAAAAAATAAGCAAAACAAACTTTGAGAATGGGATGTAAGAAGGGAAAGAAAGAAGAATTAATATTCAAGGTGACCTTTAAGTATGACAAGTTCAGAACATTATATTTTTGAACAAGTTTTTTTAAGTATAAAAACAAAATTATGCAAGACCATATTGAGTTGGGAGGACACTGAAAATGATGGGAAAAGAATGTGGGTAGTGGGGGGGTAGAGGGGTTTTAGGAGTTCGACAAATTTGGGACATCTATACAACGTTCATTGGGTTTTGATTTTGTGTCCATAATAATCAATCCTCAGGTGTATATAATTATAATCAAGACGCATTTGTGTGCTATGATGTAGACAGATAATTGCGTTTTTATCGTGGAGCATGTTACGCGCTCCTTCTTGGGTCTAAACAACGAAAACAACACCAGAACATCAACAAAAAACAAACCTACAACAAAAATGTCTCATAACAGTGTTGAGGTAGGAGCTATTTGATGAGATGAGTGACTTAATTATTTCCAATAACAGCTTCTTGGACGCATCCTGTTACCATAAAACAACTTTTTTTATAGAGTATAAAAAATTTATAAATATAGGATATAGCAAATATCGATTATTTAAACGTAAGAAACTTTAGATTTGGATTGGAGGGTCAAAAGTTCTTAAATTAAAGATTTTTCCCTGTGTGTGTTTGTGTGTGTGTGTGTGTGTATATATTCTTTTTCCTTTCATTTAGATCTTGTAGCTTGGAAGTTTTGAAGATTTAAGAACGTTGGAAAACTTTTACTTTGTTTATTTAAGGGGTAGAAAGAGGGATGAAAAAAAAAGTAAAGAGAGATTATATAATAGCAACAAAAAATGAGGGTAGGTTTGGGGGATGAGGAAAAAGTGATTGACGTAATATTGCAGAACTTTTGACGCGTGATAAAAAATGTTTTAATATTATTACAAAAGTTTAAATATATGCAAAAACAAAACTTGAAAACTTTGAAATTTTTATGGAAATATGATTTGAACATTGACTTTAATTTCAAAACATTGCGAAACAAATTCAAGTAGAGTTTTTAAATAAGAATATAGTTATAAGCTTTTTTTTAGCTAGATACTATTAACACCAATAATAAATAATGTTTATATTATATTATCTTTTAGAGTTTACTTCTTAAGGGGGATGGAAATAAACGTGAGTTAAGATCGTTAATTTTACAGTTTGTATAGCAAAAAACATTTTTGAACAAACTAAATACAATTATTCTTCAGTTTATAAGCTTAGTTTAACATAAAATAATATCAACAGTTGTTGAATATCTGTCAAGGGTGTCCTGAAATCCAACGACAACTTTGTCTCTTCATTTAAAAAGTTTCTCATCCAATGCCGCTATGCTCGTGACAGATATTCAACAAATGTTGATATCGCCATGTGAAAAAATACATATTTACATTTTAATATACCTACTACTCTATTCCTACTACAATTTGAGCTTAGTTTATTTTAAGAAAAAAGTCTGACATACTCAGTCTGTCTCTAAATTTCAAGCTGCTTGCTTCATGTTGTAGCCACACCTTAATATTTTCTCTCGTATCAGCTGTAGAGTTAACTTACACCTCTATCCCCCGTTGTTAAGGTCGTTCAACCATGTATGTATTTTTATTTTATGACATCTTGACAGGGAAATTAACATATGTGGGGCGATATTTGAAAATATAGCAAGTATCAATGTATCAGCCCATGCCAGCACCACTGACCAGGAGTGTCGTTATTGGGATTAACTTATCCCTTGCATCAGCCCGGTATATTATGTTTTGCTAGTCGCTGTTGTTTATACAATCGGTAGAGTAAAACAAAAAAAAATAATTATGAAATGGATATTACAAATATATGTCGATTCGGACACATTAATAAAATTAACTAGTAGTGGTAGGTAAGAAAACAAAATTTATTCTAAATAACGATATTGTGTACTACAAAATGAGATGAAATAAAACTTTTGGGGTATTTTTATGTACTTAAAAATTTCGTAATTTTACCCCTCTTAAACAGCTTATATATTACAAATGAGTTTTCTTCTACAAATTATACATATTTAATTGTGTACACCTCATGTTATTGTCTATTCAAACTAAATTTCAACCCCATACAATAATTACTTTACCTTAACAATGGTACATGAAATTTAAAAAAAAGTACTGACCACTTAAAACTCGTGAACTGTCACCATCATCATCATCAGCATCATAATCAACTGTTTCCAGCCTGTGGTCAAGTGGTTTACTAACATTTCTACATCTCCTCCATCCTTCCACCATTTTTCCTCCTTTAATTACTTCCCTTCTTCTCTTTCACTTGCAACTTTTTGTTATCTATTCCTCATATCTCTTTTTGGCCTCCCTTGCATGCTTTTTCCTACATACGTCATTTCCATCATTTTCTTTGCCATCATTTCCTCCATTTTCATTACATGCCCATACCTTCTCAGTCTTGCTTACTCTACTATCTCATGTACTCCACATCCTCATTACTTCCTGTACCTCTCAGTCTTGCTTACTATACTATCTAAAGTACTCCAACATCCTCATTACTTGCCTGTACCACCTCAGTCTTTCTTCCTCTACTATCTCATGTACTCCAACATCCTCATTACTTGCCTGTACTACCTCAGTCTTTCTTCCTATACTATCTCATGTACTCCAACATCCTCATTACTTGCCTGTACCACCTCAGTCTTTCTTCCTATACTATCTCATGTACTCCAACATACTCATTACTTGCCTGTACCACCTCAGTCTTTCTTCCTCATACTATCTCATGTACTCCAACATCCTCATTACTTGCCTGTACCACCTCAGTCTTTCTTCCTATACTATCTCATGTACTCCAACATCCTCATTACTTGCCTGTACCACCTCAGTCTTTCTTCCTATACTATTTCATTTACTCCCTGTACCCCCACTATTTAGTGAACTGTAATGATTATGGAATCATTGAATAACTATATACAGCTCATAATAATTATACACTTGTTAAAAATTGTAGAATACAATTTATTTTATCGTAGAATGACCTTAAACGTTACCCTTCTTGCTCAAAGGTTTGCACCCTCCCTCCCCTACCTCCCTCCTCCCCCTCCCCCCCCATACACTATGATCGGGGTGTACTTTGAGCTCTGTACCGATATTTAACAAAGTATAGGTTACTATCTTCCCCTCCCCTCTTCTAGGTATCAACATGGCCCACACATTGTTTACCAGACTCTGATTACCTGGCACGTCGAGCTGGAAGTGTTGAATTTCTTTCATCACTATCATTAAGCTCGGCTCCAGTCAAAATCAAAACTAGAAACCAAAATAATAGAATATAGAATGCCCCCATATGTGAACTAAATTACTTGGCTTAGTAACACACGCTCCATGCTCAACTAATTCTTTTGTTTTTATCCTTTTTTTGTTACAGGGGTGTAAAGAAAGGAGCCGATGCGCATTCTTGTTCGCTGTCAGTGAGGTGAAGAAAAGGGATGGTAAAGGAACTAAACGAAGAGGATGGATTATACACCCATAAATAAGAAGAAGACTGAAGAAATAAAAAAAAGTTTGCATGTAAAGTGGTCAAAGGCATTGCTCTAATGTCAAGAACATGTGATCACCACTTTTGAGTAAGACTTTCAAATTTTTACTCAAATTGTATATTTAAAAAAAAAAAAGAACTTCATTCAATAACCATTTTCTAAACTCAATTACTCTCTGCATTATTGTGATTCATATATCTCTCATATGAGACGATTTTTTTATACATAAAATAAACACGATAAAAAAATAATATAAATATAATATGAAACTCATCTTGAACGAACGGAGTATCAGGGTTGGACTGCAAAGAAAAAATAATAATACAAGTTTATATTTTTTAATTGCTTCCATATTGTTATTTAGATTAGTTTTATGTTTGCATATTATATGAAAAAAACCCACATATATATTATTTTTTAAACTTGGCCTAGAACAACTCAAATAAAATGTGTATTTAGAAACAAATAAACAATGACATTTCAACACAATTTTCAAAAATGTTTTAAAAAGTTTCAACAATTTACTCTTTATTGAATGATTGTAAACACTTCAACCGAAGTTTGAACTCAACTCTTGAACTATTATTTTGATCCCTTTAATAATTTAGTTTTAACATTTTGGTAAATAGATACCTGTATCAGAGAGCACGTTGAAAAATGCATTAGTACCTATTACTCTGTTTCAATGGAGATGGGGGGGTCGGATTTAAATTTATAGCTAGATATACCTAGGCATTTTTTGTCCATTAAATGGTTTACCCCTCCCTCTCAACGCTAATTATGGTAACACATATTAAAAATGTTGCCGTCCTCATTTCTACACTATTTGTATAAATATTTTGCTATCTCGAAAAGGTAGGTAGATAAATGACCTTGATGAAATGTGTTGAAGAGGAATGATAGACTCTGATTTTTTTTTTTTTACGATTTTTAAAAAGATTTATTCGCTCTGTCAAAGAAAATTATAATAAGTTATGGTCTGACGTAATAAATCATTGTCTTAGACTGGTGACTTAGCCTGGAGTCCGTTCGCCACCAGATTATAGGTAGCTGCCAGCTGGCAAAAGCTACCAGAGCTATTCTTATGTATTCATTCGCCAAACTTTGTGATCATCAAGGCCGTATGTTGATCTGCTGTCACTTTTGGGGTGTACAAACTTTCACAACATTTTTGAAACATGAACTTATAAAACTAACCGTTTTGATATTTATTTTTGTGGAAGTGATATCTGTGGTTAACATAAAAATGCTCTAAAAACAAGAGCTTCTAAAAGGCTGCGTTCTATTACCAATCAAGATGGGGACCAGCCGAAGCAAGGGTAGATTGATGACGTCGTACAAAGTTCGGCTTTGTTTATGTGATCACAAAAACCTTTTATCTTGGAACTGATATTTTGTATGGCTCTTTTTTCTAAGTTACAAAAAAAAAACTATTTATTTATTTTGGTGGCCAGTTATAAGAAGTTACAAGTGGGGATGTAAAACGTTTAAATTTATTAATACCAGCTTCGGTGGCCACATGGTCTAGGACATCACTCATCACGTAATCTTTTTCTTGACACAATTAACTATTAAAGCTCGATGCTAAATGTATTACTTAAATAAGCAAATATGGTAATTACAATAAATTGGATTAGTTAAAAAAAATCAGCCGAAAGTAAGTAATATTTTATCATAAATAAAAAAATTGATCTAGTAAGTTATAATTGTTTTCAGGTCTTACTATTTCTGTAATATATAGTGCCAAAGAAAGAACTAATTTGTATTGCAACAGTTTGTGTAGACACTGGGGCATTAGCCCTATCACCCTCGTGTAAATACGAGCCTGGTGTGGGTATGGATTTAAATATATTATATAAACTGATAAAAATGGGTGGCCACGAAGACTAGAAGTCAGGTTCGTCTAGTCTGATTTTCCTGTCACAATAAAGTTAGGGCTCAAATCACGAATAGTATGTACTGAGGGTAGTTTAACCCAAACCCACTTTACCTTCAACTAAATAAGGGTACACTTCCTCTAAATTATACCTACCTTATACTGTTAGGGTAGTTAATATAACTGCCTCAAAAGCGTAGTAAGACATGGTAAAAAAAATAGTTTACAGCATGGGGTATACTGGTTTATAGCCTTACTTAAATTAAGAAACTCCATGGAAAAACCAAGAAAGTATCACTCGATTGACTCTAAATTATTTACTAGAAAAATTTTTAGCTCGACAATATTTTTTTTAAATTAAATATTTGACCAAAAATATGTAAAATTTGAAATACATCTGTCTTTGAAAAGATAAGTCGTACATAAAATTTCAACAGATTATTTTTTTAAGTAAAAAAAACACAAAAAAAATCTTAACTATTAATTTGGATATTATTGTTTATAACAATTTTTCAAAAGAACTAAATTACCAGGTTGTAAATCATGAATTTTTATAGGATTCAGTTTTGACCGTTGACAAAACTAGTGCAAAAATTACGAGGTTGAATTCGTTACTTCTGATAACGGGGAGCTCGACGTTCGAATCTCGGTCAGGTGTAATGAGAGTGGTTTTTATTTCTCCGCGCAAATTCTGGTACATTTCCTCTGAATATAATCTTCCCAATCTCTAAAACCATTAGCGTAATTAGTACATAAGCGTATAACCCGACCGGTTAGTAATACGCGGTGCTAAAAAAGAAAAAAAGATGGTGTTCAATCAAATCAAAATAATATATAGGGAAGTGCAGGCAGTACTTTCAGGAAATATAAATCTTTATGTTGGTTTTAATGATTCATTTACGCATATGAGCTCATTATATGTGCACAAACCAGACAAAAATGTACCCATTTAGAATAAAATACACCTGGAAGAATTACGCCATGACGGGATGAGAGTTTATCCACACCTGAGCTCTTAAATCAGCATTATGGTTATTTGTGGTTCATTTCATATATATTTCATATATATCTGAACTCTTAATTCACCACCATGGTTATTTGTGGTTCATCACACCTGAACATTTAATTCACCACCATGGTTATTTGTGGTTTCAATTCACCCTGAACTCTTAATTCATCACTATGGTTATTTGTGATTATATCCACATATGAACTCTTAATTAACCACCATGGCTATGTGTGGTTTTATAAACCCCTGAACGCTTAGTTTGCGACAAAACTATGTGCCTCTGTCCACCCCTGAACGCGAGTAATAATTGACAGCCCAAGGAGCAGATGATCAACAGAGTATGACTCGAGGGGTGGGGGTAGTGAAATATAAGGGGGGAAGGAGGGAGGGAAAGCAATTTTCAAGCCAGCGTTGAGACATGAATTAACTGGATGTGTATAAGTGTCCCTACCGCAGGGCATTAAGGAGAGGAAGGGGGAAACAGAGCAACAACAAAAACAAAAACAAAAACCGGATACGTGCTCAGAGTGGCACGTTCAAGAACTCGGGGAAATATCCGAGACCTAGCGGTCTGAGACGTCAGACTCGCAACTGTATTGATCAGCGTTGAAAGGAAGGGCTGAGTCATCTGTGTGGGATGAGGGGTTTAAAGGGGGCATTTTTACATGGGTGGATCTTTCCACCTCTGTTCCCTTTTTTTTAGCACCACGTCTTACTACCTGTTCGAATTAAACGCTTAAGTGCTAATTACGTTAGTGGTGTTGGGTATTAGGAAGGTTATATTTATAGAAATGTACCTGCATTTGCGTGAAGGATATTGGGAAACAATTTTGGAAGAACCACCCCTTATTACACCCGACCAAGACTATAACCTCGATCACCCAGTAATTGACAGTCTAGTCTACTTGCGAAAGTAGCGCCTTAGACTATGTGGTCACTGTACATGTTCAGGTTATAAGCAATGATAATAACTATATAGGGGTAAGACTAAGGAGGTAAGCATTTTAAAGGTATTCTACCCGCATTTGCTTGGAGGAAGAATAGAAAACTATCTAAGAAAGAAAAATTATCTCAGTACACATTACCAGGATTCGAACCCCAGTCTTTCCGAAAACATCAGTTGAGTCTATTGAGAGACTAATGCCATAGACCGGTGGTTCCCACACATTCTCGATTGTGAATCCCTTTCTCAAACATCTGAGTTGCACGAACCCCCTTATAAAATATCCATATCCATCCACTTAATATATATAACTAATTCTTATGAAATTTAGTTATAAATTGCAAACAAAAGGTTCAATAACTTTAAATTAACCTTCTATAGCTCCAGTAGGTGGGTTCTTGGGAATACACCACCAAAAATAATTTCAAGAATATTGAATCAAACGTAAATACAAGTTCAAATATCTATACATTCATTTTTAAAACTGTAATCAAACTGAAATGAATGAAATTAAATAAACAAAGTAATAACATTTTCTTATCTTTATTGTCACAATATTATTTTATTTTATTTTAAAGTGGTACTGAAAATTACTGCTTTGACATGACTGAAATACCTTGCTGTCATCAAAAAAATTCCATGCCGATTTAAAGTTTCCAAATTATCCACAAGTTTTAAGAGTTACATACTCACCTCTTCACGTGACTTAGTGAGAAGGATGCGCTAGTTGCTTTGGATGGAACAGAGCTTTAAAGTCAGGAACCACAAACGATAAATAAAGTATCAAGTCACTTTCAGTACTGAGTCTGTTTCTGTTGTGAAAAGCGAAAGATTATTGATGAGGGTGTAGAAATAGTAAATATACGTTTTTGAAGAGATAATTGACACAAACCTCATCAACCTTGGATGATATAATCTTGTAGGTGTGCGTCACAAAAATTTCACAAACTCTTCATTAAAAATCCACCATTACGGAACTATTTTGGCGGACCATTTGGAAGATTTCGTGAACCCCAGTTTGGGAACCATTGCTTAACCACGTGGTTTACAAAATGTGGTTTGCATGCCCAATTTTCAGGGAGCTACAAAATCTTACAGCAATTTGAAAATTAGGTAATTATTTGTTAATAGAAAATCCCCAAAAAATTGAATAAGTAAAAGACAAAAAGGAAACAGTCATAGCAGGCGTGTTTTAAACGGTGACGGGAATGTTCTATCATGTTCGCGCGTGTGGCTTGTAAGATAAAATAAACCTGGAGATTAGTAAGCTCGTCTTACACATCTCATAATGAGATATATATAAGTTTTATTAGTGCAATTAATTCAATAATACATTTTTAGAGAATAAAAGTTTTCTAACACTCCACTCCCGCTTAGAGTTAAGTTAGGTGGGTCGCGAAATTTCGTCTTTCTAAAATATGAGCTATGGTTCTGAACAAATTTGGGAATTGCAGCTTTAAACCATTTACACACAAAGTGATTCCCTAAAGGAGTTACTTGAGTGTACCTGATTTCAATTCCAAGAAGTCCCTAAAATAAATAATTATTTTAAGAGCTAATTTGATTACCACCCACTTTGGTGTCCGCATGGTCTAACGCGCTACCCTCGCAGTAGACCAGACTGCCGATGACGGGTAGATTGAGGTTCGAATCTCTGTTGGTTGTACTGAGGGTGATTCTTCCAAAATGGTTTTCTGCTCTTCTTCCACGCAAATGCGGGTACACTTCCTATTAATATAACCTTCCTAATTACTTAAACCATTAGCGTAATTAGTATTTAAGCGTTTAACCCGAACGTATAGTAATATGCGGTTCTAAAATATTAATTACCTAGCTAGCATTACTTTATTTTTATTTTAAGATTCTACATTAAGTTTATTTAATGTCAGGGATATATACATTATTTAATGCAGCCCAATTAGCGTGGAGAGAGTATGGGAAAATCATTTTAATAATTCACGTGTGGTTTTGAAATGGTATATTAATGGCCAGGCCATGATTCATATTTTAATGTGGTCCCAAGCACTAAGAAACCCCATTTGTTTCAAGCTTAAATAAATCCATACTAACTATGATGATAAGATGGCAACATTATATTTATTTCAGTTTTTAAAAAGTGGCATATTACAAAAGTTAATATTTCCATCTTTTATGGTAAGAGATTGCTAAAAAAAATCATATTCAACCTCTTTATTGATTAATTTAAATAAAAGTATCTTTGGTTTAATTGATAAAATAAATTATGCTTGAAGCTTTCAAAAGGTAAAAACAAATTATTTATTCAAAAAAATGTTTTAAATAAATAAATTAACTATATTTACTCAAAATAATGTCAACATCCACTTTGTTGATCAATTATTATAAGCAAATTTAAAGCGTATTGTTATCATTAGCAAAATTAATATCTTAACTATCCAATGAGATTAATATTTATGGAGGCTATGATTGGACAACGAAATACATACTATATAAATGAATTATTGTCTTCTTGATTAAAATAAATAAATGGGCTGAAAATAGAAAAGGCAAAAAATAAAAGTGTAATCTGGTCTTCCGTTTAGTGAAATGAGTTAAAAATGTGACGTGTTAATTGTGTTATGACACAATTTAATGAAGAGTTATTTAAAAATAAATGGTACGGCACACCGCACAGACTTTCTCTCTCTTTCTATAAACTCGTAAGATTTCTGAACGGAATAATGTACATTGTATTATCACCACTCCACATAAGAACACGCATAAAATAATATACAATGATATAGAATCAATGAGAAAAGAGGCGCATCTTTGTCCACCTAAGAGCATTTCAAACAGTTTAATGTCTTCCACAAGGGTCAACACTTCGTATTAAAATTTCGATTTCTGGTTAAAATTTTAACATTTTATAAGGTGTTGCATATCTTCAAGTCATCGCATTGATATTTAATTATTCATTTATACATTTTGACCAATAAAAAATGTAAATATTGACTATTGAGTCTAAAATGGAGATAGATCATTGCTATGCAAACATTTCTCCTAAGAGATTTAAGGAAAAATAACATACTTTTTTAGATACTTATATTTAATTACTCTATGGCATTGGAGAATTATTGCGTTAAGACTTAAGTAGTATATGTTTACAACTAAAGCTCACAAAATTGTATTAATATATTTGCAAATATCTCAGAAACTGCTGCTTTTATAAAAATATATGTCAAATAAAAGTTTTTTATTTCTGATAGTCCTACAATTTTGCAATGATAAGTTGTTTAGTTTCTCCAATAGTTGTGGAGATACGGAAATTAACGCTTCTGTAAAGTACCCTAAAAATCATTTTCATAGGAAAATGAAAATAGCCAGTTTATTTATAATCTTAATCATAGCCTAGATACGAATTTTAATCAAAATCGTTTGAGTAGATTTTGAGAAAACCAAATTTTTCTCTTTTCGTCCTTCAGTAAACTACCCTTAATTTTAAGTTTTTATAGACACACAGACAGACGGCATTGCAAAGACTATTTTTTAGGGTTTGGGGGGTCATGAGACGTCGACATCCATCAACATTTCAGGTTAGTTTTTTTTTACGGTCGCAATACTTAAACTTTAATGTCCAAAAAGTTAAAAAAATTCATATAATTGCGTATAGATTGAAAGTTATTGATTTTATAAAAATATGTTTCGAATAAAATATTTGTATTATAAATATATATACATATTTGTAATGCTAAGTAATTTCATATCTCAAATAGTTTCGGAGCTATTATAAAAAATGTTAGTTTACGCATCAGACCGGAGCCCTTAAATCGATTTTGCCGAAATATTGAGAGTAGCCATTTTGTTTGGAATATTTATTAATGTTCATAAATGAAATTTAATCAAAATCGTTAGAGCCGATTTTGAGAAAATCTACTTTTTCTCTTTTTTCCCTTCAGTAAACTACCCTTAATTTTAAGTTTTAATAGACACACAGACAGACGGCATTGCAAAGACTATTTTTTAGGGTTCGGGGGTCATGAGACGTCGAAATCCATCAACATTTCAGGTTAGTTTTTTTTACGATCGCAATACTTAAGCTTTAATGTCCAAAAAGCTAAAAATATATATATAATTGCGTATAGATTAAAAATTATTGATTTTATAAAAATATGTTTCGAATAAAATATTTGTATTATAAATATATATACATATTTGTAATGCTAAGTAATTTCATATCTCAAATAGTTTCGGAGATATTATAAAAAATGTTAATTTACGCATCAGACCGGAGCCCTTAAAGCGATTTTGCCGAAATATTGAGAGTAGCCATTTTGTTTGGAATATTTATTAATGTTCATAAATGAAATTTAATCAAAATCGTTAGAGCCGATTTTGAGAAAATCGACTTTTTCTGTTTTTTCCCTTCAGTAAACTACCCTTAATTTTAGGGGTAGATGTCCAATTCCAAAAACCCCTCGGGGCAACCCTATGAAAACCCAAGATATCAAGTTTCAGCTCAATCGGTAAAATAGTTTAGGCTCTAGTTGGAGGTACAGACAGACAGACAGACAGACAGACAGACAGACAGACAGACAGACAGACAGACAGACAGACAGACAGACAGACGGAAATTCAAAAACCACTTTTTCGGATTCAGGAAGTCATGAAACGTCAAAATTCATCAAAATCTCGACTTCGATTTTTTTGACGATCACCATACTTTCTCTACCTATAAGATAGAGAGAAAGTAAAAATGGCAGGTATATTTCACGTTAAAGTATTGAACCTAATACTTATTATTTATAATCAATTTGTTTCGGTACCATGTAATGTTATTTCCTCACAATTTTATTAATAAAAGACTGAAATAAATTAATACTAAACCATTTGCAAGAAAGTGAATTTTTCTCGCCCTTTTTAAATTTTAATAATAGACAATTAAGTGTGTTTGCACTTATTTACTCTAGTGCTAAAGTTAGATGGAAAATTGTTTCTTTCAATAGAGTACAAGCTATTATGCTTTCACATTAAGTTACAATTAGGAATTGGCATATGTAGTAGGATTTTAATAGGTATAAACTTAACATACACTTAACAAGGCTTGGGTCCAAGTCCAGGAATATATGTCCATGGGGCCCTGAAGTTGCGCGTTCTACTGGTGTGAGCTTAGAGGAACTCTTAAGGTAATTGAGTAAAGGTTAGAGACAAACTTTATACTAGCCCGTTCCCTAAGCTTGAGATCTGTAAAATAAACAATTTATCACCATCTTACGACTTTCTCAGGTCCCACTAATACAAAATGAATATGAAAAATTCTTTATAGATTGAAGATTGAAAATTTGATCAAATATTTATTTTTCATTTACTTTCTAATTTCACATTGGCAAATTGTGCTTTAGATATATTTTCATCATAATAAAGCCAAAAAGTTATCAACGTACTTTGCAACAGAAAAGAATGATTGTAATATAAACAAGTTAACATTTCAACTTAACGTGAAAGCACTATAGTTATAAATGTTTTCTTCAATGACTCACTCATGGAGATAATGCTAATAATTATTATTGATCAATTAATAGATGTGTTTGGATGAGTGAAGAATTTCTACTCGCAGATACAATAACGTCAATACATCTTGTGCATGTAAATAAATGTGAAAATATACGTATAATGAATAAATAAAGTGATTCTTTTTGCAAATGATTTCTTTGAAACTAAAATGTTATTCAAGATATATTTTAAAAATAATGGGGGGGGAAAAATAATTGTAACTGTGTTATTTTCGGTTACTTAAACTAGTCATGATATTGATTCTCTATTCATCTTCGCTTTTGTAAGAAATACTATAAAAAAATTGCATAATTGACAAAAAAAAATATTATTATGGTGCTGCAAATGTTGTAAGTAAAATATTGATAAAATAAACATTTTTTAAAAAAAGTTTCATTTTTGTTTTATTGGGTTGGATGTTGGAATATAATTATAGTTATATGTTTACAAAAGGAATATCATTGACATAGGTTATGGTATGGTCTAAGGCAGAGGTGGGCAGGCTACAGCCCACGGAACAGATCCGGACCACCTACTGATCTTATCTGGGCCAGTCACCACGTCACCGGCAATGCCAGTCTTTGACGAGAACGACCCCTTAGACCAGGGGTCAGTAGCTCTTATGATATTATGGTCCTTAGAGCTGTGGGGTGGTTAAGAAAAATATATCTAGCAAAAAATGTCAAAGTTATACTTCTCATATAGTAATTATTCAGTTACCCGCTTAGGTGACCGCGTGGTCTAACGCGCTACTCTCACAGTAGACTAGACCGCCGATGAAGGGAGAGGTTTAGGGTTGAATCTTGGTAGGCTGTACTGAGGGTGGTTTTTCCAAAACGGTTTTCCAATCTTTCTCCACGCAAATGGGGATACCTTCTTAATCATTAAATCCATTAGAGTAATTTGGTGAACAAGCGTGTAGCCCGAATGGGTAGTAAGATGTTGGTGGTAAAAAAAGTTAGCTTTCTAATTTCAAAGACATAACAATAATAAATATAAAAATATATTTTATAATTATATAATATATTATATAATAATATATAAAATAATATTTTATAAATTATAATATATATATAATAATATATAAAATTATTTTATAATATATAATATATATATACATAATAATATATATATATATATTTATATATATAATATATATATTTAATATATATATATATATATATTTTTATATTAATAATATATATATATATATATATATATAATAATATTATATATATATATATATATATATATATACACGACGGAAATAATTATTTATAGAATTTGTATTTTTCCTAATGTTAAATCAAACAATCTTACTAACTTAGGTATTTTACTGTGGTTAATTTTGTTTAGATTACTAAAATATATTTTATATTTATTATTGTTATGTCTTTGAAATTAGAAAACTAACTTTTTTTACCACCACATCTTACTACCCATTCGGGCTACACGCTTGTTCACCAAATATATATATATTATATATATATATATATATATATATATAATGTCATGAAATATATAATGAATATATACATATATATTCACTCTGTCTCCACAGCCCCTTGGCCATAGTTACAGAGCGCTTAGGAGTAGTGTATCATTATTTAATGTGTGGTTCAATATATTCAGTAGTCGTTTACATCGAGGCTATTTATCTTTATTTAAAGTGAAGAGATGGAAATTAACACCAGCCTATTAAATAGCTTTTCTTAAGTTGAAGATTTGAATTAACATTGAGGCTATAAATCGCTTTATTTAATATGAAGAGATGGAAACTAACATTGAGACTATAAATATCCTTATTTAAGGTGAAGGATGGAAATTAACATTGAGGATATAAATAACTTATTTAAGGTGAAGGGATGGAAATTAACATTGAGGATATAAATATACTTATTTAAGGTGAAGGGATGGAAATTATCATTGAGGATATAAATATACTTATTTAAGGTGAAGGGATGGAAATTAACATTGAGGATATAAATATACTTATTTAGGTGAAGGGATGGAAATTAACATTGAGGATATAAATAGCCTTATTTAAGGTGAAGGGATGGAAATTAATATTGAGGATATAAATAGCCTTATTTAAGGTGGAGAGATGAAAATTAACACCATACAACATTCATAAACTTATAAATGTTGATTGAAAGGAACAAAGTATAAGAATAATTTACAAGTTTAATAAATCAGTATATTATTATTCAAACGAGTCAAGAGGAAGTACAAAGAATTATAGGTAGAAGTTATTCAAACCATCCACTCTCTAAACAAGAGAATATAAATGGTTACAATAATATAAATAGCTCAACAAAGGAGCATCAGGTGTGAAGCACCCAGGTACACCCTATAACCCACACATATAGGTCATAGGTATAAATAAGAAAAGCTTGTAACTCGTTAAAGCAGGACAATTACTAAGTCTTCAAATAGGATGAAATGCCATGATTCTAAAGCAATATAAATAAGTGGCGGTAATCAAATCTAGTTACAAAATATCATAGATAATTCTTTCCATTCATCTTACTGTGAAGCTTCCAACTACAACTCATAAGTTCAAATATAAAGAACTAAGCCACATAAATTTAGTTCCAGTTCAAGGAGTTACAAGGGAGGTAATTAACATGAGCTAGCTTGCTTGGGTTAACTCCATAGAGAACTAGACATTACAATGTTATTAGCTCCTAGAAGAGAAACTATTATTTTACAACTAGTAAACGGTGAACTACCAGGAATCTAGATGCTACAGATACTACGGCCAGTCAATTCCTAATTAGTACTGCCTGAGCAATCAATAGTATATTTATTCTGTTACCCTGAAAATGGGAGAGTAATACTAGACAAATTAGTGATAATTTTCGACTAACGCTAAGCACGCTACAAGGGGGCCGTACACAACAGACAAAACCCCGCGGGTCACTACTATGGACAAGTAGCACTTCCACAGGTTACACACCGCATAGCAGTACACAATTAGACACATCAGAGACAAGTGTCAGTTACATACCCAATTAGGTTGTGAAACAAAGCAATAGATAACTTGGTATCCTCCATTATTTAATTATATTCTTTAAACTAGCCGCAGCATGGTCATATAGTCTAAGGAGTCTAATCTTGACCCTAACATTTGCGACTAAGCCTAATAGATTATATAAAGATAAACTATACCTTATGGGCATATGGAAACAAGTCAGTAGCACTGACATACAAGAACTACGTCATATGGACATAGAATAATATAGCTCAAAGCTCAATAAATATTACAACATCCCTCAATACTTATAGTATCCGCCGTAGCTTTCTCTGCGGCAAGGAGGTGACACAGACACCTCAACCATCGCGGTCTTCAGTAAGTAGTCTTAGCAGATGCTCGTGAATATCTTCCAGCAGTTCCTCTGATGAGTGGTTATGATAGAATAGATATACGTGAATCGAGGACAGACCTTTTTATATCAGTGGTAGTGATAAAATTTGGCAAGGTTATCTCCAAGTACGAAGAGGGGCGGTAATCTTCAAAGATCACGCCAACCGACCACTAGCGCTCGTTGACGGCTGGTGGGTACACCCTGAATGAAGCCTCTCTCATTTATTCGTTGTCTGGCCCAGGTGTTAGATGTTTGTGTGTTGATCTTCGAAGTCGAGTTGCCTCGTTCGCTGGGGCATTTTTGTAGAGAATTGGTCGTCTCCCGCTTGTGATGTCGCAGTGAGTCTATATCCGCCACATATTATTATAACTTATTAGATCTGGTAGCAATAGTTTTAAACCTGTTATAGGGCTTCAAAGAGTGTGTTAGAATGTATGCCATAAATAGCTTTAGTTAAGGTGAAGATTTGGAAATTAACATCAAGGCTATAAATAGCTTTATTTAATGTGAAGAGATGGAAATTAACTTTGAGGATATAAATAGCTTTATTTAAGGTGAAGATATGGAAATTAGCACTAAGGGCCAGTTTCATAGTCAGATTTAGTACGCCTAAAGTGAGAGTCGATACTAAATACAGGACGACACCTACCTAGACCAAAATGGAATGGGCCAGTTTCGCATATGAAACTGGCCCATTCCATTCAATTTCAGGCAGGTGACGTCTTGTATTTGGTATCGACTTGCACTCGAGGCGAGCTAAATCTGACTGTGAAACTGGCCCTATAGCTATATATATCTTTAGTTAAGGTGAGGAGATGGAAATTAGCACCAAAGCTATATATAGCTTTAGCAAAGGTGAGGAGATGGAAATATATGGAAAATTTCCTGCATTATCTTGGGAGAAGACAGAAAAAAACACTAATAAACACCCTACCCGTACCTGAGGTCATTTAGTCAAGATTCGAACCTCGACCTCAGATTCATTTATAGTTATTGTCAGCCTGACATCTCGAATAGCGTGGCCATCAATACAGGCTATTAGTTTTATTAGACTATCGATTAAATAAATGGGCAACTAATTGATCCCAAACCAGCACACACACACACACAGTTTGTAGTACTAACTTTCTAAATATGAGAATTATTGATCAATTAACAACTACTAATTATAGATGACGACAAGAAGCTTCCGTTAATAAATCGACATGTCATACCGGGAATAGTTTGCTTTGTCCCTAGCCTCCTCCTCCTCCTCCCCCGCCACCGTGTACTTGTTGGTGTATCGCATGGATGTACGTACTTCAATTACATCGCAATTAAACCTAATTGCAATTTACCTGGCGCAACAGCAGCGAGCTGCCAACTTACCTGTCGTGTATACGTGTCTGAAGGGACCACACAAAAGTCTTGGCAGGGGTAAGACTCCCAGAGGATGGACGGTAGAAGCCAGTAGAGTGGATGTTAACTGTGAGAAAGAGAGAGACGGGACATCGGAAGACTTAGGGTACGGCCACATTATTTGCAACATAGTCGCCTCGATCAGGACATCAAGCAAGTGTTGATTATATGGGAGACATAAAGTAGCTCATGTTTAGCGACATAATCGTTCACTTTTTGTGATTTAGTCGCCACGATCATGACGTCAAACAATGTTGTTTATATAGCAGACGCAAAGTAGCTCATGTTTAGCGACATAATCGTTCACTTTTTGTGATTTAGTCGCCACGATCATGACGTCAAACAATGTTGTTTATATGGCAGACACAAATTAGCTCATGTTTAGCGACATAATCGTTCACTTTTTGTGATTTAGTCGCCACGATCATGACGTCAAACAATGTTGTTTATATGGCAGACACAAATTAGCTCATGTTTAGCGACATAATCGTTCACTTTTTGTGATTTAGTCGCCACGATCATGACGTCAAACAATGTTGTTTATATGGCAGACACAAATTAGCTCATGTTTAGCGACATAATCGTTCACTTTTTGCGATTTAGTCACCACGATCATGACGTCAAGCAATGTTGTTTATATAGCAGACGCAAAGTAGCTCATCTTTTGCGACTTATTCGCCACGATCATGACGTCAAAGCGTCGCTCAATGTTATTTATATGGGATACACAAATTAGCTCAAATTTTGCCACTTATTCTCCGTGTTTATGACATCAGAACGTCCAGCAATGCTATTTACATGGGAGACCAAAATAGCTCATCTTTTGCTAACAAGTTGCCGCGATCATGACGTCATAATGTAAAGCAATGTTATTTATATGCGTGCCACGTGGTTACTTACCTTGTACGACTTAGTCTTGTCGCGTGGCATGACCAGATTGGTTGAGATGGAAAATTTTTCAATTTTTGTTTCAAATTTTCAGTTTTCATCCTTTGAAGAAGAAAAAAATAATTAAGCTTATTTAAATATAGATAATTAAATGACGATATCTCTCCAGTTTTTAAAGTTTGCACTACAGTTTAATCTCCTGTAAGGACGTTAACATCAGAAATACTATCAAATGACACAATAAAACATTAATAGTGATATCAAAACCCTTCACACATTCGCGTATCGACTACAGCGCTCAGTGGTTGAATGTGCCACTAACTTAAGGGTCTAGTGTACACCAGACATGTTAGTACTTCAATATTATAATAGAAGTCCCAACAACTAAGGCGCTACTCTTGCAATATACTAGATTACAGATGACGTGGAGATCGGGTTCGAATCTTGGTCGGGTGTACTGAGGGCGGTTTTCATTAATTTGTTTTCCAATCCCACACCACGCAAATTTGGACACATCTCATCTAAATATGACCGCCCTAGTCCCCAAAACATTAACGTAATTATTACCGAGGTGTATAAACCGATTTTTAATTCCTCGGCATCAGATCGCAATCAAAACACACCAATCGATTGGCCGACGCCTGTTGGCGAAGATAGTTCCAACTTCTGCAGATAGAGGGTGTCATGTGTTCAACACAACGAACCCTTTATCCATTAATCTCAGTTCTATAGACCGGAGCAGCTACGTCTTCACCCAAGTGGCTCCTCATTTGTCCAGACGAGGCTGAGTTGACCCTGTTCCAAGCCCACTGCTTCACAGAAATTCTGGAAGTGCTGGGGATCGAACCAAGGACCTCTGTATCTGTAGCCAGGAGATCTGAACACCAAAAACAGATAGTATATATATATATTAATAAAGAGTGCTTTAAATAAATACGTACATATAGGCTTTACGACCTGGTCACGAGTGTGGCCAAGCCCTTAGATAAAGAGGAAAAGTAGCCGTCAGGGAAATTATTTCCCCTGTTTCGTAATTAACATGCTACGGATCATGCATCTGTCTCTTCTTGTAAGTTGCTTTTTCTTTTTTAACTATATAAGACATGTTCTACGCCATAAATGGGTTAGGGATGAGAAAGGTAGGATATAGAGAGAATGCATCCACACCTAGCTGTGAAAGAGTTGGTAAAAAATTCTACGTTAATCACCCATAGTGCACCCACCTGGGATTCAAACTCTTGATCTCCCCCGTCACCAATAAATCAGATGTTTATTCTCAGACATTGAAACCATATTGCGGAAGTAAATTTTAATTCGTCTATACGCTAGCCGGACGTACGAGCTATAAACATGTGAAATTTTTCGTGGAAGTGTAACAAATACCAGCTCACTTTTACTTTTTCGTGAATTCTCGAAGAGAATAATGATAATTAAATATTATTTAATTTGAGATTTGGATGGGTGTCTTAAGTTTCATGACTCCCTGAACCTGAAAACTTTGTTTCTGCAATCCCATTTGTCTTTTACTGAGACTAGAGCCGAAACCATTTTACCTATCAGGTAAAAATTTGATATCTAGGTTTTTCATAAGTTTCCTCAGAAAAACTTTTGGCTCCTTCTATATAATTATAGTTCAAGGGTAGCTTACTTGAGAGTAATTTCTCTCTCAAAATCCGCTATGACGATTTTCATTAAAAGTAATATCTATGTATTGTTTTACATTAAAAACATGGCGCATAAGTTTCACATGTAATTACTTTATTTACATTTTGTAATTTATATATGAGGAAACTTACAATTTTGATTATATCCACGCAATTCTTTAAAATGTGAAATAACTTATCGTCGCAAAGTTATAACACTCTTAGACATCAATAACTTTTATTTGATAGAATATTTGATCAAATCAATACTTTTCGGGTTATAGGAAAATATAAATATTTTAAATGGGGCTTTGGAAAATGGGGATAAGAAAATGCACAAAACAAACAATATATTTCTGTAACAGTGCATATTACCCACTTCGGTGTCCGCATGCTCTAACGCGCTACTCTCGCAGTAGACTAGACCGCTAATGAAGGAGAGATCGAAGTTTGAATCTAGCTCGGGTGTACCGAGTCTGGTTTTTACAAAATAATCTTTCCCTTTTCCTCGACGCAAATAAGTGTACACTTCCTCTTAATTTGACCTTCCTAAGCCCTAAAACCATTAGCGTGATTAGTATATAGTCCAAACTGCTAACAAGACGCGGTGCTAAAAAGATAAAATAAAATAATTTTATTTCATGTATACTTTTTGGTGAAATACTCGTTATTTTTTTCCTCCGCTATGTTTCTGTAGCAATTTATATTATTTCGTTTCACATATCTTATGTTTTATAGCTAAAATATAGATAAAGGAACGTGCAATGTACAATTTATTACCATATAATTACTAATAAATATATATGTATACTATAGTTCAGTATATAGTAGTAGGCATAACGCTCAAAAATAAGAAACTCACTCAATAGACTGGACTTCCGATTATGAGATTGGGGCTCAAATCCTGGTAAGGTGTACTTAACCCTCAAACAGTAAGGTACATTTTGAGGACGTATCCGGTAAGGTGGGGTCGGATCCGACCCATTTATATTTTTTGTCAATTTTTCATTGGTTAAAGTAAATAAAAATTAATAATAAGAAGAAACTTGAATCTATATTTATTAAAGAAAAAAAAAATACAAAAAATTAATAATTAATATGACAAACACAGACTAAATTGGCTCATTTCCAAAACATGGGTAAATTGCTCCAGTCTCAAAAAGCTTTATATAAAGTATTTTAATAATAAAATAAAAAGTTATTATGAAATATCACAATTCTAAAACTCAAGATTAGTATAAAATCACTGTTCTGTTTCATCAGAGTCCATATCACAATAGCACGGAGGGCATATTACCATTTTATGCTCTCCACACAAGCATCTATTACATCGTGTACAAAACTCATTTCCTTTTCTGTCTTTATTTTTATCACACAAATCACATCTTCTTCTCTTCCTTGATGATGGTAACTCCTTTCTTTTAACTTTCTCTTCCTCTTGCATTCCCAACACTTTACTAATCGTGGCCCGTAGTTCCCTCGGAAGATGTTTGTTTTGCACCCTCTTTATCATCAATGGTTTGGTCAAGGCAAATGCTAGGTTTTTTAGAAAATTTGATCTTGCATCGTTTGAATAAGTCTCTCCACCACAGTTCCATTTGTAAAGTACAAAACTATTGACTCCAACAATGTCTAAAATTCCATAGAAGAAACGCATGGGCCAACGGCGACTCTTCCTTTTTGTTGTGTTATGACAAAGCTTGTCAAGGACGTCCACTCCTCCTTTTGTCAAATTATAAAATTCTATGATCTCAGGTTTCTTAGAATTTTCGTTTATTTCCCCTGTGAAATGCATGGATGAAATCAAAAGTACTTTTTTGTTTTTTTTTTGGTGTGTGGGAAATCAACATTTTATCGTGTGGATATAAAAAGCAAGAAGACCTCTCTTCCGCATGTGACAACATTGATGGTGGTATTTGTGGTTTATTCTTCCGTAGAGTCCCTACAAAGGTAAGTTTTCTCTTGCTCAATTCTTCAGTCAACTCATAAGAAGAGAACCAATTGTCTGATGTCACATTTCTGTTGCTTCCATACAGTGGTTTAGTGAGCTGTAGTACGTATTGAGTAGGCAAAGATAAATCACCTTTTTTCTTCTCACGTTCTTTCCCTACATATGGTATGCCTCCCATAAAATAAAAAGTTCTGGCGTCACACAATGAGATAATTTTTAGCCCATATTTATCAGGCTTCTTTGGAATGTACATCTTAAAGGGGCATCTACCGCGGAAGCTAAGAAGTGTCTCATCAACTGTGAGATACTCTGATGGCGTGTAGAATTTTGCACAGTTACTTTCAAATACATTCCAAATTTCACGAAAAGCAGCAAACTTGTCATTAGACTTGCGAATTTCCCTTGTATCTTTATCATCAAACCGAAGGTTTGTGAGGAGAAAATCAAATCTTTTTTTTGTCATTGAACTTCGAAAAATGGGGGGGCCAAATATGGGGGAGAACATATCATCAGGGTTTAAGCCCGAATTTTTCAAAAAAGCACTCATATATAACACTCCAATTAAAGCTCTTATCTCCATGGCGTTAGTAGGAGATATGAACCATTGCACTGAATTGTACCTAATTTTTGCTCTTTCAATTTCTTGGTTTGTATGGCACACTATTTTGTCTAGCATTTCATCTGTGAACAATAACGAAAATAGCTTTAACTCATCTGTTATCCCTCGCGCCTCGCCCTTAGGCCCCGGAAGATGAATGACTATGTTTGCGGAAGGTGCCTTTGAAAATTTCGAAAGTAAAGGTTTATCTGTCCATATTGTATCATTATCTTTCCCGAGCACAAAATTTCTATCACCATCTTGGTCAACTGGGCTTAATACGATTGTTTCATGAATATCCGTTACCTCTTCTGAATCAAAAATATCGTCTACATTGTCGTCATTATGTAAAATATCGTCATTCATTTCTGAGCATGTTTCATCAAGATGATCATCCAATTCATCGTCAGATTCTTCTTGTAGACGTTGCAATTCTCGCAAAATCTCCTCGGGAGTGGAGAAATATGTTTTTCCCTCCATCACTTTATTACTGAAAGAAAAAAACTCTGTCAAAGTCGTAAAAAAAATCTATAACATTAACAGTAAGGTGGGTCGTATCCGACCCGGGAGAGTGCAAGCGCGTATGTAAATGAAAATAGAAAGAACATGCCACTTACCTCGGACACCTCAAAGCTAGGAGGCCTAGAGAACAACTGGGAGAAAGGATAACTGAGGCCCCGTGGCCTTGAGATAAACAGCGCATGCGCACTAAAAAGAAAACTGTGGTTTGGGTCGTATCCGACCCGGACCTTACCGTTTGAGGGTTAAGGCGTTTTTTTCCCTAAATTATTTTCCACTCTCCCTACTCGAAAAGGTGGCTAAATTTGATCTAAATTCAATTTTCCTCAACCCTAACACATTGGTGGAATGAATACATATGCGCATAGTACAAACGGGTAGTAAAAAGCAATGCTAATTTAAATATATATATATAATATATATATATGGTTTCAATCTCGCTGTTGTCAAATGAAGCTCGGAGAAAACAGAACTTGGATTCGTTTTCTAGTTCGAGCGCTATCTTGTATCTAATATCCTGGGTAATGGCCCGTAAGATGGGCCCTTGAGGGAACGTAATACTGAACGGTCAGGGCTCTGCTCTAATCAGGAAATTCCTCGTTCGCAGAGTTTCCAATGTTCCGGCGGGGATAGCATTCACAATCAAACAAGTAAATCAGATTGACGATAAAAAGCTCTGAGCACGTCATTCACTTTTTTTTTTAGGGTGGGGGGTGGGCACCATTATTTTTTTCCCTTTTTTAAGGCTCTCAGTACAGCACAGCCTTCGAGATTGGATGTATTATAAAGTGTATGAACATTTTATTACTAAAATATGCTCTGAATTGCTCAAGACTTCATCTAAATGTATATAGTCATATACCCACCTCGATGGTGTAGTTGGCTAATGCGCTAGTCATGTTAAGCTAGACTGCCAAGGACGGGGAGATCGAGGTTTGAATCTCGGTAGAGTGAACTGGGGGTGGTTTTTCCTCAATTATTTTCCACTCTTCCTCCACGCAAATGCGGGTTAATTTCCTTTAAATTCCTTTAAATTCAACCTTCCCAATTCTTAATATATTATCGTAATTAGTACTTAAGCGTACAACCCAAACGGGTAGTAAGACACGGTGTTAAATAAATAAATAAATAATATATAGTCATAGCTCCACTATTACGACTAGTTAGGTTTCAGACTGTTGTTATAAAAGTGAATTTCCTCGTAAAGCAGACTATTGAATTGTTCGTATATGTGCATAATGGACGTAAATAAACTATTTATAGTTAAAATAAACAGCTATACACAGTTAATAAATCACAAAATCACTAAGCATAACACAAACAAGTGTAAACAAACCGAAGCAAACAGGAATCCAGCAGAGTAAAGTCGCTAAACCATCGTATCAGCATGTACATGTGTTTTTTTTTTCAATTAAAAGATTATAAAATATATTTTTGCCTACCATATAGCCGCCCAGATAAAAATCGCATAAAGAAGAGAAAAAAATAAACGGTGCTCCCAGATCGTATGTATTAACTTCCGGGTCTTCGGTGGTTAAACTTAAATTTAGCCTTGATTGTTAAGTGTTTTCATGAAATAATATATATTTTAGTTACCCCCTACCCCCAAACCATGGGTCTAAGTGTCACGATGGCTTATTAGGGTGGGTAGTTAGTGGAAAATAATTGTGGGCTTGGTTTTGATATTGTTTGTTTAAATATATTAGTTACTATACGGGTATATATATGTGATGTAAGTCTTAGAACTAATTGAAAGAGTTTATAAAAAGGTCCTCTTGTCCTACACAGCAGTTCCGTGGCGTGACCTATCTTAGGTGTTATAACTTTTACTGGTGTCGAACACACGACCACCCGGCGTTTCAATACGGTTTGGGGCGTCTCTCTCCGTACTGAACAGGGACTCAACCTGTGGGATATTTTCCCCAAAAGTTGATGTAGTTTGATGGCCGAGGATGTAGATTACTTCGAGGTAACCCCTTAACAATTGGCGTCCTTCTCCAAACCCCCTCTCATGAAAATGCCTAAAACTAGTTTTTATAAACCAAAAAAGGAACTTAAGTTACTAGTTTTGCCAATATTGTTATGTTAATAGGCAAAATATTTTTATTTTGTTGCAAACATGACATTGTACGAGTAGACTACGTTACTGCCGACTCAGATCAATTGTCAGTATGAGTTCTTAGGCTTACGTCATCCCTGCAAGATATGACATATATATAGACATATATACATATATATATAATTATACACGTTAAATTTTACGTAACTCCTAAGATATCTTTGCATACCTCAGGTTGAATACCTGTGCTAGAAGATAACCAAATTTATCAGTACTTTTTAATAAAATATTAGTCAAAAGAAAGTTTTTCCGTTTCAATAAATACTATATGTTTGCTAAATATATTAAATAGCGACATTGCAATTTGTTGAAAGATATTGTATACATACTGTATTCATCTGTCAGTTTATTTTTAGAAGTATAAATAATTATTACTCGAACCAATGATTGAAATTTACTAATTGTAACGGATCCCACTCTTTTTCACCACACAAAAAAAATCTCATTTATTTTTCCGTTCACGATTTCAAAATATCAGTAATGAGACCATTAGCTATGTTGGTCGTTTTCAACTGTATACTTTCACATGGGTGTTTGATCTCGATGGGAAACAAAAATAAGTTGATTTTTTTTTTTTTTACTTCACGATACTACAATCTCATTTAGAAACACGAATTTCTGTTTAAAAAAAAATCAAAACATGCGTACCCCAAACAGATGTTAAAAGTCATATTCAACAGAAAAAAAAATCATAATGGACCTTTTTATGTCCACCCAACTATTAGAATGCTATTTAATGAGATGAAACGTGAGGGGGGTGGGAATACGGGTTTTTTTTTTGGGGGGGGGGGAGAGGACAGACAACATTTTGGGAAAAATTCTAAATTACGAAACATGTGGAATTCTAAACCAAACAGAAACAGTTCACAACAAACCCAATATTACCACATTTAAAACCCATTTATGTTGGTTAGGGGAAGAGGAAAAGAGGGGGGGGGGAACTTTCGAAAGAGAGAGTATATAATTTTAATGTGTGTGTTGCTATCCACTACCCTCTGTCCCGCCCCTCTCCCTTCACCATTCACATACTCGAAAACACTCCAAACATGCATATGTGGTCACTGACAATTTGTAGTTTGTAACGTTTGATTGAACTTGAATCTGTTTGTTAACATGAAGTACAATCCACCCTCTATCCCCCCCCCCACCCTTTTCAACCCACAGATCTCATCCCACTAGTTTCAACAACTCATTAAGCTAACGATTTGTGAAAAGTGACACACACGGGATTTGATAGAGAGAAATTAACAGAAAGTAATGAGATACACATATATAAATATATATATATATATATATAATGAGAGAAGCTTCTCTCCAATTGGATGTTGATGAAAAGTCATACTATCAATGGTTGACGTGTGGATGGTCGAAACAAGTACAGGATGACGAAATATTTACCACCATACAAGTGAAAATAGTAACAAAAACACACCCAAATAAAAAGTAATATTGTAACGAACAAATGAAGCTAATAGATCAAAATGACATCAAGTTCTACTTGTGTGGAAAATTTTGTGGTGGATTGTATAGGTAGGTCTCTATGGTGAATATTCTATCAATGGATCTTTGATTTTGAATGCGACACATTGGTTTTTACTCAATTTTGACACACAAACTTTATCTCTAAAATAATATATATATGTCGTTAAAGTTAATTTTATATAAGTATAATATATATATAGGGTCTATGTATGTAAATATATATGTATATATGGAAACACTTAAACACAGTGGAAACACTTAAACCTCACTTAAGTCTAACTAACCAGACACTTACGGTGAAAATGCCCAATTTACCAGAAGAGAATTTAACCCAGGACCCCTAGGCTCATAGCCAGGTACACAGACCACTAGAAAACGCAGCCGGTTATGTCATATAATAATAATGTAATATGTAATGTATAATTACTATTACAGAACCTTAGTTATTTTTAAGATTGTGTCTTTGTGTTTGGTGGTATTAATCTAAAGAATGTGTCTTCTTTTAAATTACATTAATCTTTATATATATAATTCTTCTGTACGTGTGTATGTCACTGAACTCCTCCTAAACGGCTGGACGGATTTTGATGAAATTTTGTGTGTGTGTTTGAGTGGGTCCGTGGATGGTTTAGATTCACAATTGGACCCGGTAGGTGGCGTTGCTATCGGGTTATAGGATTTTTTTTATTTTTTAGGGGTTTATTTTTAAGGAATTTTTTGGGGGGATTTTTTTTTTTTTTTTTTGCATATCAGAACATGTAACCTCAAAATTTCATACCCCCCTACCACCCCCCAATATTTATAATAATGAATATAATATTAATAATTGATAATATCGGTCTAGCTTCTCACATGGCCAATTATATGTTGCGTGTTCTTGCTTTGGCAAACCAACAAGTTTGTTAATTTATACACCTAATGGATTGAGGAAAAACATTGTTCATCAACTTGCATTAAGATAAAAACAAAATAAACATTATTCATTTTGTCGGACCGTTTTTTTTGAACTTCTGAGAATAATTCATAGTTATGTTTGTGTAACATAGGTGGCGTTGATGTCGAATTCAGTGGTATTTGACGTACATGCGCAAGTCTCTTGGGCCGTGACTTGGCGTTGTTTGGACATTTAAATTTCTGTACTATGTGTTTCGATATTCCATCTATCACAATTGCGTGAATATTGAGTGTATTTTTCATCAAGTGTACTCAGATACATACATTGGGCAAATGTGTAAGGTGCTGTGTTGAAATTAATATCTTACATGATCTTCCATAAATTTAAATTTTATATATATGCGTATTCAATAACAATCAATCTAACCTGAAAATTTTAATATAAAGTGCTTATTTGTGTCGATGATTCTATAAAAGTGTTAAACGTCTCATCGAAAATAAACATTATTTTCCTTTAATTTAAATTATATACATGCGTATTCAATGACAATTAATCTAACCTGCAAATTTTTTTTAAGTGCTTATTTGTGTCGATGATTCTATCATATTTACGGAGTGCAATCCATAAAATTCAAGTATAAGTTACATATATTTAGGTGTTGTGTGTTTATTAAAGAACAATGCCACGTCTTCGTGGACGAGGAGGAAATATTGGTCGACGTACACAGAATTCACAAATAGTCCAAACCCGTCGATTAAATCGAACGGAAGAAGATCAATTGATGGACAATGCAAATTTAAGAGTCCAGGTTGCAAACACACGTGCAAATGAAAGTCAACAGCAACGCAACAAACGGCTTCGAGCTAATGCTTTGAGACAAAGACAGGCGCGTCAACGAGCCGCCGACGCACACAGAGCACATGAACAACAGCGCCTGCAAGTACATCGCGCATTGACACGTGCATCACTTCTCCGCCTTGCGTTCGAATATGAAACGGACATCGACTATTCGTCACATTCACAAATTGTCATCGGTGCTATGGACAAAGAATGCCAACACTGCCATGCATTCAAATACAAAGGTGAATCGGCCGGTTTCTGCCGCGCGTCTGGAAAAGTTATACTGCCACCATTGAGTTCGCCGCCAGAACCATTGCTAACACTATTGGCTGGAGCCACACATCAATCAAAATTTTTTTTGCGTAAAATTCGCAAATTCAATTCTTGCTTCCAAATGACATCATTTGGAGCCACAAAAATCGTTCAGAATGAGGATGGTCGCAATTTTGAATCAACGTTTAAGATTCAGGGCCAAATATATCATCAAATAGGTTCTTTAATCTCAATGCCTGATGCCGATCCAAAATTCTTGCAAATATACTTCATGGGCGATGAGGAGCAACAAATAAACGCACGCTGCCAGTACAACCACATCGAGCAGATGGAGGAGCGAGAAATTGTGGTGACTTTGGAACAGTTTTTGCGAAATCACAACCAGTTGGTCCAGTTGTTTTATACCGTTTCAAAAAGACTGCAAAACGACAACAACATGATCGTCATCAAGGCAGACAAAGTACCATCTGGAGAGCACGCGGGCCGATACAATGCACCAACCGTTAATGAAGTGGCAGTTGTTATGGTTGGTGACGCATGTGAACGTCGAGATATAAGGATCCTACGCAGAGATAACACGGTGCACACAATTCAAGACAGTCATCGTTCTTACGACGCTTTGCAATATCCGTTGATATTTTGGGAAGGAGAAGATGGATATCATTTTAACATCAATCAAAGAAATCCAGTGACAGGTACAATCTACATATTATTTACTTTTTTTCTTATTCTGTAAGATTAATTTATTTTTGTCTTATTTATATTTTTACTTTGCAGGTGCAGAAACCAACAAGAAAGTGAGCGCGATGAACTTCTACGCATATCGGTTGATGGTTCGTGCCAATGAAGACAACCACATTCTCCGATGCCGCCAGCTGTTTCATCAATACATCGTTGATATGTATGCGAAAATTGAAAGTGAACGATTACGGTACATCAAGTATAATCAAGCGAAGTTGCGTTCTGAGGAGTACATTCATTTGCGTGATGCTATTGTCGGTAACGTCAGTAACGTAGATCGAACCACTAACATCAACGACATTGGTACTGCATATATTCTTCCATCATCATATATTGGTAGTCCACGTCATATGCAAGAATACATTCAAGACGCCATGACTTACGTGCGCGCGTACGGCCGACCTGATTTGTTCATTACATTCACGTGCAATCCTAACTGGGATGAAATTAAAATTTTGTTATTGCCAGGTCAAACAGCAATGCATCGCCATGATATCACTGCACGTGTCTTCAAACAAAAATTAAAATCGTTGATGAACTTGATTACACATCACTCTTTATTCGGCGAAACACGTTGCTGGCTGTATTCTGTTGAATGGCAAAAACGAGGTTTGCCACATGCACATATTTTGATTTGGTTCGTTGACAAAGTACGGTCAGAAGAAATTGATAAAATTATTTCAGCAGAAATTCCGGATAGGAATATCGATAAAGAGTTGTTTGACATTGTTACCGCTAACATGATCCATGGTCCATGTGGTGCTCTAAATATGGCGGCGCAGTGCATGGACAATGGAAAATGTACGAAACGTTTCCCAAAAGCGTGTATAAATGATACTGTCACTAATATCGATGGTTATCCATTGTATCGTCGTAGAGACACAGATAATGGTGGCCAATCATATCAATTGCGCATGTCAAACGGTGAAACGGTTGACATTGACAATCGCTGGGTGGTTCCGTATTCGCCATTGCTGTGCAAAACCTACAAAGCTCACATAAACGTTGAGTTCTGCAGTTCGGTGAAGTCCATAAAATACATTTGCAAATACGTTCATAAGGGCAGCGATATGGCTGTATTTTCTGTTCAAAATGTAAATGATAACGACGAAATAACCCGTTATCAAATGGGCCGATACATTAGCAGCAATGAAGCAGTTTGGCGCATTTTGAGTTTTCCCATACACGAAAGAGACCCTGCTGTTATACATTTGGCCGTGCACCTTGAAAATGGACAGCGTGTTTATTTCACAGAAGAGACTGCTCTACAACGAGCATTAACTGCCCCAAAAACCACACTAACTGATTTATTCGACCAGGTATTTTAGGTCGATTCGCAAAGACATTAATATATACTGATGTGCCACGATTTTTCACGTGGAACAAACAGTCAAAAAAATGGGACCCACGAAAGCGAGGCGTTCCAGTCCAAGGATACGACGGCATATTTATGGGAAATACATTAGGCCGATTATACACAGTCCATCCAAAGCAACGCGAATGCTTCTTCTTGCGTTTGTTGTTGGTTAACGTTCCTGGACCTACGTCCTTCCAATACTTGCGGACAGTCAATGGTATTTTGTATGACACGTATCAGGATGCGTGTCGCGAATTGCATTTACTGGAAGATGACAACCATTGGGATCTCACACTTGCAGATGCAGTACTGAGTTCCTCTCCTCATCAAATTCGCCAATTATTCGCCATATTATTGACGACATGTTTTCCGTCGCAAGCTTCTGTTCTCTGGGATAAATATAAAGATTCCATGAGCAACGACATTCTGCATTGCATTCGGACCGCTGATCAAGATTCCAATATCGAATTTTCGCCGGAAATATATAACGAGTCGTTAATAAAGATTGAGGATATTTGCATTCTCATTTCTAATATGCCACTCATTCATTTCGGTATGCCATCGCCTAACCGCCCAACAACAGACATCATTAACAACGATTTTCAGCGCGAACAACAGTTCGATGAGGCCTCTTTGACTACTTTCGTAGCAAATAATGAGCAACTGCTCACTGCTGAACAAAAGAACATATACGATCGAATTAATTTGTCAATTGCAGCACAACAAGGTGGATTCTTTTTTTTGGACGCACCAGGCGGTACTGGCAAAACATTCCTCATCTCACTGATACTAGCGTGCATTCGATCACAAAATCATATTGCATTGGCAATTGCTTCATCAGGCATTGCAGCGACTTTGCTTGATGGTGGACGGACTGCACATTCAGCACTCAGGTTGCCATTGAACGTTCACACAAATTCAGACGCAATGTGCAACATAAAGAAGCATTCCGGCATGGCTAAAGTTTTGCAAAAATGCAAAATTATTATCTGGGATGAATGCACTATGGCCCACAAGCATTCACTTGAAGCTCTCGATAGAACGATGAAAGATCTCAACGATAATACCAGACTTTTCGGTGGTGCTCTACTACTGCTGTCCGGTGATTTTAGACAGACATTGCCGGTCATTCCACGCGCTACATATGCGGACGAAGTTAACGCATGTTTGAAACAATCATACCTATGGCGAAATGTTAATACATTACGGCTTAACATAAATATACGTGTTCAACTGCAAAACGATCCATTGGCACTGTCATTCTCCGAACAATTGCTCAACATTGGCAATGGAAAAATTCTATTGTATGGAAATACACAATGCATAAAATTGCCAGACAATTTTTGCAAAATGGTAGCTACGAAAGATGCTCTGATTGAAAGCATATTCCCAGATTTGAGCGCTAATTACATTAATCATGCGTGGATACGTGAACGAGCTATTTTGGCCGCAAAAAATATCGATGTTGACGCTATTAATTTCAAAATACAACAGTCATTGCCTGGCAATGAGATGTCGTTTAAATCGATCAACACTGTTGTCGATCCTGACGAAGCAGTCAGCTATCCTGTTGAATTCTTGAATTCACTGGATTTACCAGGAATGCCACCACATAACTTGCGATTGAAAATTGGCTCACCAATCATTTTGCTTCGAAATTTAAATGCACCTAAGCTATGCAATGGCACGCGATTGGTCATAAAAAAAATTATGGACAATGTTCTTGAAGCTACCATTTTGAACGGCAAGTTTCAAGGTGACGTTGTTCTCCTGCCACGGATCCCAATGATCCCTTCAGACTGGCCCATTCCATTCAGACGCCTGCAATTTCCAATTCGCTTGGCATTCGCAATGACTATTAATAAGTCACAAGGCCAAACAATGTCCATTTGTGGATTGGATCTAGAAAATCAGTGCTTCTCACATGGCCAATTATATGTTGCGTGTTCTCGCGTTGGCAAACCATCAAGTTTGTTCATTTATACACCTCAGGGATTGACGAAAAACATTGTTCATCAACTCGCATTAAGATAAAAATAAAATAAACTTTATTGATTTTGCCGGACCGTTTTTTATAACATTACAACCCTAGGTATAAGAGGTGGTGAGGTTTCTATGCAGCTGACTGTACGTATCATCAAAATAGTATGTACTTCGTATAACAAGTACATACTATTTCGATGGTACGTATATGGATGAGTTGTTCTGCGTAAGCCCGCAAAGGTTCTAGGCCCAAAAAAGTATATATTTTGCACTATGAAAATAGAAGCAATTAAAAAGTCATTTGACATTTGTCATATTTGAAGGTATGTCAGTAAAATAAAAATAGCTGTACCCGGCATACAAATTTGTAAGCAAGCTTCTCAATTTTTTTCGATACAGCTGATATTTGTGGAGTTGTGGGCGAAATGCCAAAAATGAAAAGATGTTTTATTTTGTATGTTGTTGTGACAAACACTGAATTTATAATATTTGTGTAACTCACTAATTGGAGTTAATTGTGAATTTGTATTTGTGATGATCACATAGTATTTGTTTTATTATAGAAATCAATTATGCCATCCAAACTAAAAGCCAACAGACGTCCTGCCCGAAGAACATACTATTTCGATGATACGTATATGGATGAGTTGTTCTGCGTAAGCCCGCAAAGGTTCTAGGCCCAAAACAATATATATTTTGCACTATGAAAATAGAAACAATTAAAAAGTCATTTGACATTTGTCATATTTGAAGGTACGTCAGTAAAATAAAAATAGCTTTACCCGGCATACAAATTTGTAAGCAAGCTTCTCAATTTTTTTCGATACAGCTGATATTTGTGGAGTTGTGGGCAAAATGCCAAAAATGAAAATATGTTTTATTTTGTATGATGTCTTGACAAACACTGAATTTGTAATATTTGTGTAACTCACTAATTGGAGTTAATTGTGAATTTGTAATTGTGATGATCACATAGTATTTGTTTTATTATCTAAATCAATTATGCCATCCAAACAAAAAGCCAACGTTCGGGCAGGACAACGTCTGTCGGGTCCGCTAGTTTATTTATAAAAATGAGAGCAAAATAACTCTGAGAAATAAGTATTATTTCAAGGACTTTTAAAAAAAATTAGGACGAATGACCACATTAAACTAACGTAACCTTTAATATGACAGCATATAAGCTGTGACTTTGTTCTTTACAGTGAGTGTACATATACCATTGGGACAGACTGTACATCAAAGCCATTTCGACAGCATGACGTGTGCAAGCTGTTGTTTTATTTTATTTTATTTTGGGGGGGGGGAAAGGGAGGCTGAGAGGGGGTCACGTAGGTGGATTGTATGCCACACTGCCACCAATGATCCATCTAAAGGGTCCAAGGTATTGCTTCCGACGTACACAAGCTAGAAAGGGAGATACACTCTACCATACCAGGAGAATTCCGGAATAGGCACTGCAGAAGAAGAAAGAGAAAGAAGGTGGACACAAAAAAAAAGAGCAAAAAAAATCGTGATCTCGTTTTTTATTTTAGATGAAAAAAGTGTCAATGGAGTTTAAAAGTAACGATTGGAACGTGCTAAATGTGTAGAGCAAAGGGGATGGAATGAAAGAAGTAAAGATTTCGGGTGGTGGAAGAAAGATGAAGAACATTAGATATATAAAAAAAAATCTGCGTGTTTTTCTTTCTTTTCTGTAGAAAGGAATAGGAAGGGCAAACATGAAAAATAGGTGTGACCGAAAAAAAAAAGTCAAAGAAGGAATCGTAATGGCAAACTGGAATGTGTGTGGAAGAAAGCTGATAAAATGGGTTGAGATATGTTTTGTAACAATTCATGGAATGAGATCAATTTAGAAGATATTAACATAATATTTCTACAAACTCACCCGCAATATTATTAATAGTCAATGATTGGACAAAATATTTCTAAGATGTCACGTGCGTTTATAATAGGAAACTTTTCACAGTTTTTTTTAGCTATTTTAAGTAAAAAAAAAAAGATACCAAGACATTTAGCAGCGAGTAGGAAAGGTTTAATCGCAATAGTAGAACAGTTCATATTACTATTATATTATTTTTCTGTAAGCAAGATTATTAATGTGGGGATGTAGAGAACACTATAAAAGGTGTTTTTGCAATTTTTTGGTCAAAATAAATCATATATCGCTTCAATACAAACATGGAGTTTAATCTCATTCACATAGTGACCTAAAAATTTCTTAAATATCTGTCAAATCATGTCCAGGAATTTAATGAATACTTTTTCTCTTCATTAAATAAGTTTCTCATTTAGTGCTGCTATGCTCATAACAGATTTTCAAGAACTGTGGATATAACCATGTGAAGAAAAATGAAGTCTTATGTTTGTACTGAAGTAATATTTTATTTATTTTGACCAAAAAAGGTTTCGTTATAAATACTGCAAAAACACTGGCCTTTCGTTACGTTTCCTAAACCTTCACCTTTGAGTTTGTATCCGGGTGTAGTTTAAAAAAATAAATTCAAGAAGGGATCGTGTCAAATTGGTTTAGTTAGTACTTACAACTCAATTCATGGATGTTAAAAGTCTCCGAGATACGACCAAATCGGATCTTTCTTTCATCTAGTCACTTAAAAGCCCTATCCATGACTATATATAATCAAAAACCAAGATTCTTATGCATAAACAAAGCCCAATTAAATGTTTAAGCATTACTTTTCAATAATTTTCTCTCGATTATTTGAGGTACTTAACGTGCACTTTCTAAACTGACTGATTATATCAGCACAAGACTAATAGACTACCCTCAATCTAGAATAGACACAGTACTCAGCCCCAGCCGTTAATTCATCATTATGAAATGGGAAACCCACATTTCACCAATGATAATGTTTTGTGGCCATGTTGGGAATCGAACAAGGAACCCTTTTCTCAGTCACGCTACTGACTGAGCTAAAGTGTTGGAATGCTTTTCAATAAAAAAAATGCTCATAATGTTTATAGTAAAAAAAAAGCCTGGCCTAGCTTGGTAACGTGAAGCCGATATTTTGAGAGACCAAAAGGGGCTTTGTAGCAGTTTGCAAAGCTTGCACATGGGGCTTTGCAAGTGCGCCTAGTGAACGCGTAGCCTATATACACGCCAGACAGGAGGAGGGGGGGGTCTTTTTTTTTCCGCCTTCTCCTAGGGCAACCCTTTCAATCGATAAATTACTTTGCGGTGCGTTGCACGCTATTCAACCTGACCCACCCATTTTCTGGTATGTATATCTGGTTTTCTCTCTATTGCTTTCATCTACATTTCCTTTTATTATTTTACCCTCTCTATGCTTCGTTTCATATATTTCTCCTCTTCTTATCTTCATCACATGCTTTAATTTGTCACCGCTTTGTCTTAGAGTCTACTCTAACATTTCATTTTGTTAAATACAATTATTCTTCCATTCTTGTCTTTATCTTAAGTCGAGCTTTTACTCATCTTCTGCTTATCTTATATCTCGATATTTAAATCTTTTCTATTGTTATATTTTCTTATGTTGCTTCATTTCATTTATTCAATTTACCTCTTTCCTTTTGTAGTTTTCTCTCACTCTTTGCTTTATTTCATTTGTTTATCGATCTATTCCTTTTTCATTTTTCTGTTTCAAGCATTTGTTTCACCTCCCCTACCTTAAATTATCTCACGTCCTTCTTAACTTTGCCTTACTCATTTCTTCCTCTCTTCATGTTTATATATTTATCTCAACCTCTAATCCCTCTCCATTTTCTTTCATAGTCTTGGGTCACTTCTCCCTTTGTTTAATCTATTTCTCCTATTCTTGTCCTTTCTTTATCTCAAGCTTCATTTCATACACATCTTGTTGAATAGTTTCTCCTCACGCTTAGTTTCAATTCATTTATTTCTCCCTTTCCTTTGATAGTAGTTGTACTCTTGCTCTTCGCTTTATTTCAACCACTTCTTCGTTTTCTTTTATAGTTTTACGCTAACTTTTCCCTTAGGCTGGGTTTTATATTCATGCTCAATGCATAGCTAATAGTAGATGCCACATTGTACACAGTATGCAATTCATAAGAAAAATACAGTTTATAATGAAACTTAGCGTTTAAGGTCTTACTAATATCGATTATATTTTATTTGTAATGACAAGACGTGTATTAATCACAACTGGTGAATGTGAGGAATGCCAGGCCTTTACCGTGGTTCGGATTCCACGTAAAACAGTAGGTCCTCCGTTTCATCTCACAATCACCCTACCATTTCACATTAGCGTAAGTGCGTATAACCCGTTCAGGTAGTAAGATGTGGTGCTAATAATAATTTTATTTGTAGAAAACTGTCTAGCCTCTATACTCTACTAGATATTAACGTCTCTAAAAATATTTTACTAAAGGGTTCACTCAAAATACAATTTTAATTAAACTGTATCTTTTGAAACTTGAAAATTAACCTAATTTAATTGGTGAATTTGTTAATAAATCATATTTGGTTTTTAATTTGGCGTAAACCTACTTCTTAAAAACAGATCCCAAAATGTAAAATGTCCCCTTTATTTTAAATCATAAATGCGTTCGTAGTTATTAACAAATAAAATTCGTTAGTCACAAACAAATATGGTTACCATAAGGAATTTCAAACAACCCCAGAAAATAATTTCCATCTGCTGTGAATTCTGGCGTTCTTATTGGGTGATTGTGTGGTATTTCTATGTTCAACTCCATTCACAACGCATAATAAGTTAATAATAACTTAATGCTTTGTGCACTATTCCCTATTCACTGTGTATTGATTGTAAAAGCTATAATTGAAAATAATGTTTTTATTTTCTTGAGCACCATTGGATATACACTATTAGCTCTGCGTTAGGCATGAATATAAACACAGCCTTAGTTTCATTTTATATTTATTTCTGTTTGTAAAGGTTTGCTATTTAGTAAGGTCACGCTTCTTTTATTAGAGTTATTTTGCTCTTCGCTCAAGATATATTCCTGTTTATTTCTTTATATCACTATTTGATTAATCTCATTTTTTTTTCTCTTTCTTCTGGAATTTACTTCATTTCTATTTATTTATCAGTAGTTTTTAGGCCTGTCTGTGACAGACTGATGTCAATATTACCCAACTTAACTAAACCAAACCTTCAATTTGTAGATTTATGAAGGTTTTGTTATGTTGGGCTAGCTTGTTAAAAGGTATATTTGGGTCACTTAATTATATTAATAATTCACAAAATGAGAATCAACTAAATTAATTAATTTTTTATAAATAACATACACCATTTCCTTATATACTATGTTTTTTGTGAATTCTTGTGACTTATCAATAGTAATTGAGAACGCTAGTGTAACTGGGAACTGCCTCCGTCTCAAAATAAAAGGGATTGCAGGGTCTACAAGGGCCAAATCGATTTTTGGTATGAATCCCACACTCCTTTGAGAGGAACCCGTTAAAAATGTTACGTAGATTGGATTTGCATCCAATTTTGTCACTGTTAAGTTGGTCCCATTGCATAGGCCCTGTTTAATCCGATATTTAAGTTCCTGAGGATGATCATTATATGGTCTACCTTCCATTTTTAAGTCTAATTTGTATGACAGCATTTTTGAGGATGTCAAGCTGTACTGGAAAGTTTATTTCCCCGCTCTTCCTCACAATCAACTGAGTCCACACCGATGTAGCAATGGGCCTCTACTTCTAAAATACTAAACATTTCCTTATTTATTTTAGCAACTTCACACACACTACAAGTTATGACAAAAATTCATTAATATAACTTTTAGTCAAACGTCAAAAAATATATTTGTTAAAAAAACACTTTTTACCACATAGTGTGAATACAAATGAGTCAAATACACTCTAAAATTAGATAATCGTGTATATTTCCTGCAATTAATACTTTATTTAAATTTGGAGTGACCCGCATCGGTGGCCATATAGTCCAAGTCTTCACCCTCGCAATAAACTGGGCTGCCAAGGACGGGAATATTTGGGCTTGAATCTCGGTCAGGTGTACTGAGGGTAGTTTTTTCTAAATGGTTTTCCATTCTCCCGTCACGAAAATGTGGGTGCACGCCCTTTAAATATCAACCATCTTCGTCCCTAAAACTACTAGTTTAATTAGTACATAATCGTACAAACCAAACGGATAGTAAGACGCGGTGACAAAAAAAATACCGAGGACTTCCTGACTTGTATTCTTTCCCAAACTTTTTTAACGACATTGTCTACTTGGAGATTTCAAAGCTTTTCTGCGTTGCGGGTTGCATCTTAACTTGAGGCACCTAAGCAGTCCAAGCATTATCACACTTAGAAGCCAATATACAAAATAGAAAGAGAGGGAATAATATGAGAGTTTCACCCTGAGAGGGCTCTTGTCTATCCACTGATAACACTTTCCCTCTTTCTCTGACGAGTTTATACAGTCACTTTAATATTTGTGCCTTGAAAACATTGACGTGCTTTTCAATTTTTCTTGTTTCCCATTTTGGTTAAATACATGCTATAAAGGACATTTTTAATCCACATCCTGGCAGGAAGATTGCTACTGGCCATTTTCGTGACCAAGACAAATAGCCTAAGCTAGAGAGGATTTATAAAAAATAATTCAAAAAAACTACTTGAAGATAAAAATAATAATTATAATACTTTTAGAATTAATTATTAATATATGGTTTTGGTTTCAACATTAAATCCTTAAAACTTGCTGAGTAAAACGTGAATTCAGTAACGTGGGAAATCCTATCTTGACCTGCCGTGACGTCACAGTTAGGCAACGTCCTTAGGGAAATTCAATCCACGTAGGCTGAGCTGAAGTGGTCATGTGACACACATGGGAGATGACAGGCGTGTACACAACATTTTAGTTGGGAAACCTGAATATATAAGACCCCTTAATAGGCTGAGACATCGATGGGAGAATAATGTGTAAAGGGATTATTAGAAGGTTGGGTTTCAGTCTAGGGATTGAATGGGGGTGACTCAGAATCGGATTGAATGGAGAGCTTACGTTCTGGAGAACATGAACTTCAGAGTTCCTTATGGTCAGAGAGCTAGTTTATTTTCAATGGAATACCCTTAAATGACACCCATAAGATACACTAAATCTACGTTTATGTATTCATATGACAATTTGTGTGATCTGTAACTATTGATATATATTATTAATACCTTTAAAAACACTAAATAAAGTAAGATACTCTCAAGGTTGACCGTAAAAAAAAATTGTATTTTCTAAAAGTTTATTTCTACATAAAACTCTACTATATAAAAGTAAGATGAATTCTTAATAGTAATCGAGAATTTGAGTTATTTTTAATTTGTGACGCATAGAAAGTTTTTATTAATCAATATAATATGTCAAGACTAATACAAAATTTCCTCACAATATTTCCAAGATAAAATAGAAAGGTTTATACCCTTGTTGCAGTATTACTTTAAATTATACTTTTTGTTTTGCAATAAGCTAAATAAAATATATCTACCAAAATACTTTTTATCTTTAAGTAATCAAATAAATTTAATAGTAAAAATAATGCTTCCAAAATAAATGCCTTATTTTTCAGTAATCTGAATTTCCGCCGGTTTCGGGGTCTGTTGATCAATAAATCACACTTACCGAAGTTAGTGAGCAATTTCTGGAAGCTAAGTTAGTCAACCGAGTATTTGTTTTAAACAATCATACTTCCACACTTCACGTTGAATAAACTTTCAAATTAATATATTCTCTAGACAAAATGCTGAAAAGGTTAGATTTTGTAAAGATTTTAACAAGAAATCATAAATATTCATACAGAAAAATGTTGGGAGAGTGAGTGGTGGGGTTGGGGGCTGGGATGAATTGAAGGGAGACATTTTCAATTGCTCCTTGATTATTTTAACCATTAAATTATACTGTGACATTAATTTGATCTTTATTAAATTACATGTAAAATAAATAACTTCTTTTGATGGTGAATATCTAAGAAAAAATTACAATTTGAATTTTATTCCTCCAACTGATTGACCATGATTTTGTTACATAAATTGATTTTTACTTACTAAAAATCTTGTAGCTATCGGTATCTTTAAGAAAAAATGGGGTAAGAAAAGTGAGAAAGATTTGTGGAAATTTTTTTGTTTAATTTGTTCAGAATCTCTAGTAAAATATAAAGTGATTAGTGATTTGGAGTTGGGTCGAATAGTATAGTTCTCGAATCCAAATATTAAATTTTCTTTCGAATATTGAATCCAAGTTTCAATCCTCGAATATTTAAGAATGTACAATAATTTTAGAGTGTAAATACATAAAATTGTCTTTATAGAAAATGGTTTAATTCTTGGTCCCAGTGATATTTTGTTTGTAATGTATATTACGTCATAAATAACAAAGAGAACCCCATCTCAATGGCCAAATGGTCTAAGGCGTTACTCTCATATATTATACTGGCCTTATGATGACAGGGAGATTAGTGTTTGTATACCAGTCGGGTCTATTGAAGATGATTTTTCCAAAATAATATCACATACTCCATCCAAGCAAAAACGTTTACACTTAATATATATTGCAGCAGACTAGACTGCCAATTATGGGAAAATAGAGGTTCAAATTTGGATATGGTGAACAGAGGGTGTTTTTTTCAAAATTGTATTTAACTCTCCCTCCAAGCAAATACGAATATACTTCTTCTAAATATAACCTTCCTAATCCCTAAAACCATATGTGAAATTATTAGTAAGATGAGGCGCTAAAAAAACTAATATAAACTGCACTTTCTTCATCCATAACCGATCATATGACAATATTCGCTGACAAAAAAAAATCTCCACCTTGACGCAAATATGAGTTTGATAAATAATATCAATATTTATAGAATAACACTAATAATACAGTATAATATTATCGTTGTTGACTGCGAAAGAGAATGTTTTGTTCTTTCTAAAAGTTTATTCCTCTCAAAATCCAACTATAAGTTAGCCAGAGTGTGACAGTGAACCCCTAATCAGTTGGACATGTCTCCTTTCTTCTCTTGATCAGCGTATGTATTAAAACACCTCAGACATCCTAGCCACAAATTAATATTATTTTATTTCTTAACACAGAATATGATTCTAGTCAAGATAATAAATATATATTGGTCCAATATAATTAGCACCTTTCCCCATATGAGCTGGAAATCTGGACACTTAAGGTTAGAGTGTAAGGGACCCAAGAAAGGGGTGTTTATAGACTTCAACACCTTTTTTGGCCAAAATAAATCGAATAATACCCGCCTTGGTGGCGTAGTTGGCTAACGCGCTAGTCGTGTTGAGCCCGACTGCCGAGACGGGGAGATCGAGGTTCGAATCTCGGTCGGGTGAACTGGGGGTGGTTTTTCCTAAATGGTTTTCCACTCTCCCTCCACGCAAATGCGGGTTCACTTCCTCTATTCAACCTTCCCAATTCCTAATCCATTAGCGTAATTAGTACTTAAGCGTATAACCCGAACGGGTAGTAAGACGCGGTGCTAAATAATAATAATAATAATAATAAAAATCGAATATTTCTCAAGTGAAACAAAGTGTTTTATTTTCTTCACTTGGTGATACCAACAGTTTTTGAATATCTGTCAAGGGTGTCTTAGAATGCAATGGCAACTTTTTATCTTAATTTAAAAAGTTTCCCATCTAATGCAGTAATACACATGACAAATATTCAACAACTGTTAATATCACCGTGTGAATAAAATTAGAGTCTATATATTCTGGAAAAATATTGGATTCATTTCAGACAAAGAAAGTTTTACTACAAAAACTACAAAATCACTCATCTTTTCTTGAGTCCCCAACACGCCCACCTTAACTTAACGGCTTAAAATTAAATCGGCATGATCTCATTCTTCAGCTGAAGCAGGGTGTCACTGTTGTAGATTAATAAGTTTTTTAATACCCGATTGTTTATCAAGTAGACAGTAAATATCTCAAATTAGGCCTATATATATTTGTTTCAAAAAGTTAAATTTAAAGTTACATCATAAGATTTTTAAACTATAAAATTCTCAAGTATCCAAAGCGAGTGAAGTAAAAGTAAATTAAAAAACAGGTAACTCTTAAATTCAGTAAATCATAAGGGAGTCTAGGGCCCTCTAAAATTGTACTGTAAATGAAAAAAAATCCGCGTACCCCACCTGTGTAAATATAAATAGAATTTAGGAGGAAGTGGGGGGGGGGGGGATGGGAGATTTAGTAAAGAAGGTAAACAAAAACTTGATGTAAAATAAAATTTACTACAGACAGTTTCAAAAAAATTTCCCTCTCGTAAAATATAAAACAAAAAAGAGAGTAAAGTAGACCCACGAACTCGACCAGTTAAAATGGAGGGAGAGGGGGGCTGGGTTTGTAATATTTTTTTTAAAGGAGTAAAGCGGGTTGAGGGGTTAGTGAAAGGAGGGGGGTAGGAAGGAAAAACCCTCAAGTGAAATTTTCATAACTTAATTTTATTAGGAAGCAGAATTACAGCAGTAAACGTCGTAGCCTCCACCAAGAAATAGTCCACCAGGGGGTGGGGGTTGAAGGGATGAAGGAAGGTTGGATGCTGGAGGGTGTAAGTAAAGAGGAAAGACTAACCGCGCTAGATCTCTGGCATTTTTTTTTTCTTTTTCATTTCTAGCTCTCGACCATTAAAACTGTTAGTGCGTGGTCTAGAACGAGGGTAGGTACGAATATAGCTCTTTTTTTAAAGGGCAACAACCCCACTGTAGAATATTCGGTGTTTCTTAGTATCCCTAGGGAATGTTTGTGCTTGTAAAGTGTTTGTAGTACTAAACTATAAACTATAAAAGTTATTACACCAAGTACAAGCCTCGCCCATGTCCGAGGGAAGGTGGTTTTAGCAGAGCTGCGTATATGAGGGAGCTGGTTTGAAGCTCAAAGGGTACCTGTGATGATAACATATTTGTTCACGGTCTCTATCGATGATTTTTATCCATAGCCATGCGTAGACAAATCATTAATTTTAAAAACTACACTTAGTTTACTCATTCGGGTGTGAATAGGAGAAATTAACAGTTTTTTTTTAGCATCAGGTTTTAATATCCGTTTGGGTTATATGCTAAATACTAATTACGCTAATGGTGTTAGCGATTATTAAGGCTATATTTCGAGGAAGTGTAACCACATTTGCTTAGAGGGAGTGTGAAAAACCATTTGGGAAAAACCACTCGTAGTAGACCTGACTGAGATTCAAACCTTGATCTCCCTGTCATCGGCAGTCTAATCTACAGCGAGAGTAGCGCCTAAGGCCATGCAGCCACCGAAGCAGGTAATTGACAATGTTTAATTTATCCTCAACGTATTTGACTGTGCCTGAACAGCCAGTGCATATATATGTCTGTGCGTTTGTTTGTTTGTGTGTGTGTGTGTGTGTGTAAATATTTCTTTCCAAATCAATTAATTAATTCAATTTACAAAAAAGTTTTAGGGAACTCCTATCTTTACTTGCCATGGTGTCACGGGTAAGCAAAGTCCTTAAAAAAATAGCTACCAATAAAAATCATCATTAGATATAGCTAGAGCTAGCAACATATACGAGAGTCGTGACTACCCGGCCATTGATTATCCGGCCCCGTTCTTGGTGTTAAAAAGACCGTTTTAATATAAATAAACTTGTACATATCCATTAGTAATTAATGAAGAAATCGATCGCGAACGCCTCACAACTGCTACATTGGAGACAGCAAAGCATAAATGCTATGCATGTGGTTGTCGTATAATAAAGTACTACTGCCATCGGTGTAGATAGCAGCACTGTTTTGATTTGGCTGGAAACAGAAGCTGCATCAAGGGTGGTGTGGATAGTAACACTGTTTTTATGTGGTTGGAAACAGAAGCTGTGTCAAGGGTGGTGTGGATAGTAACACTGTTTTTATGGGGCTGGAAACAGAAGCTGTGTTAAGGGTGTTGTGGATAGTAACACTGTTTTATGTGGTTGGAAACAGAAGCTGTGTCAAGGGTGGTGTGGATAGTAACACTGTTTTTATGGGGCTGGAAACAGAAGCTGCATCAAGGGTGGTGTGGATAGTAACACTGTTTTTATGTGGTTGGAAACAGAAGCTGTGTCAAGGGTGGTGTGGATAGTAACACTGTTTTTATGGGGCTGGAAACAGAAGCTGTGTCAAGGGTGTTGTGGATAGTAACACTGTTTTTATGTGGCTGGAAACAGAAGCTGTGTCAAGGGTGGTGTGGATAGTAACACTGTTTTTATGTGGCTGGAAACAGAAGCTGTGTCAAGGGTGGTGTGGATAGTAACATTGTTTTTATGTGGCTGGAAACAGAAGCTGTGTCAAGGTGGTGTGGATAGTAACATTGTTTTTATGTGGCTGGAAACAGAAGCTGTGTCAAGGGTGGTGTGGATAGTAACACTGTTTTTATGGGGCTGGAAACAGAATCTGTGTCAAGGGAGGGGTATGCGAGGCGTAGCTACATGGGTATCTCGGTTTAATAACTTTTCTAACTGCCATTTGATGTTCCTCCAATGATTTAACGGCTATATATTGTCTGTCTTAGCATTGGTCTAGAGAGCTAGGAAATTATTTGTCTTTCAGACGTTGACTTATCACCGAGAGACTCTGGTTCTATCCCATATTATGGAAATGGAAAGTTTTGATAGTTATACTGATATTAATCCACTTTGTGATATAATAAATATGGATTGTGAAAGTCGTATTATTGTGGCAATCAGGCGAAATAAGTCGAGGTATACATGATGTTGAGTTCATTCTAAAAGGTACCGATAACTTTTAATAATCCTTAAATCATCCCATTTTCATAGGAAGGTTTTTTTCTATGACATATAAATTGTTACTTAATTTACTTTCACGTTCATTCGTCAAGTCATGTGATCTGCAGCTGTCAGTCTTGATCGATATTATCAATACAGATAAATTAACGCTAGTATAGTATATAGTAAGATTTTATCAATGCTAGCTACGAAAACATAAGTATTATTTTTATAGGTCCTTACTAATAATATTAGACTGTAAAATTAGTACAGCCTCGTATTTTAGAAAGTGCGCAAGATACAATACCAAATTTAAAAATATATTGACTGGAATATTGATTACGTAATTTCACCCTCTCCTCCAATGTTGATAATAGATGGGGTCAGGGGTTGAAAGGAGTAGATTAAGAAGTCAGAAGATTTGTGTCAACGTCCGTGGGCTGTCGTCCTTTGGGATTCAAAGTTTGTTGGGGGGGGGGGGAAGGAGGGGAAATCATCCTTTCGAGGACGGGGAAAAGAATTCTCCTCCTGCAATGCGATTCTCTCTTCTTGCTATTTCGTTGAATGGGGCGAACATTTTCTTCACGGAGTCGAGAGACACAGCCTCAGGGGGTTGGGCAGAAGGAGTTTGGTAAAACGTTGCACATGGGTGTGGATATCTTGGCTGGAAGGGGGGAGGTAAAAAAATGCTGACGACCATGTGTGGTGAAGAATATGAAGATAGACGCGCTGGATATAGCCACATGGTCTAAAGAATGTTACGTGGCGCTGCTTTTGACGATAGTCTCTTACTTCTTTTGACGCCACCTTGACGCTTTCCCTGAGAAAATATCTTGCTGCAAAATTTGGTAGCTGATAAACTTTTAGGCTACGGCCAGACGAGCAGCAAATGTTGCTCGAGTTTGAACTCCAAATAACGCTCACTTCAAATGTCGCAGCACATGGCCAGACGGTGGAGTGAAATGCTGCTGCTACATCTGGCTACACAAATTCCATGTTCAGAGATTTCTCAGATAAGTTAAGCCATGAATCTTATAGTAAAAGCTGCTTTATCTGTTTTACTTGTGCGACGTCGGCGCCGCCGAGGGCAAAGGAAATGGTGGATTCACCCTATTATCAGCTAAAGGTCAACAAAGGGAAAATTTGTTCTTATTCATGAAACACTTAAACTTTACCCAAACAAGTTTTTTGAATATTATCGTATGTCAGTAAACTCTTTCAATTATCTCTTGTCAGTTGTGAGTGATAATTTGTTAAAACAAAATACTGTCATGCGGGAATGCATAGGAGTTGAACAAAAACTCGCAGTTACATTGAGGTAAGTTTATTTTGTGAATAATTATGTATATTACTATCCATTACATGATACTTACTAAACTGAATGCTATTAATACTTATATACTTTATAATTGGGTGAAATTAAATCAAAATATAATGTGTTTAAAGTTAGTTATCTTTTATAATTCGAAAAAGGACATAACCGATTCGTCTGACTCAATAGAAGATATAGAAGGAGCCAAAGGTGACGGTGTGTTTAGTTGTGGTTGAACTAGTGACTGGGAATCTGTCGGGAATTGGCTTGGGATGAAAGTGAAGGTGCCCGATTGTGTAGTATTTGTCAGCGGGGACATTTGGGTTAAGGGTTTCTCTCTTGGGACAGAGGTATAACACTTCAATGTTTGCATTAATTTGATTTGAACATCCAATTTATCAGACTGTTTAACTTGTTTGAGGCTTGGTAGCAAGGATAAAAGAAACATCCTATCTGGATCGTTCTCATTGGAATCGTTCACATTCCTCTCCATAATCTTAAGCAAATCACGTTCGAACGTTTCTCCCGATCTTTTTCGTTTTTGAGTAGATGGTGTTGGCTCTCTCACATTCCTTGTTGCCTGACAAGTCAACTGTTCCTCTACCTGAGATGATTCTTCCGGTTTAGCAGATTCTGGGACAGCCTCACCATCCATATTCCCAAACGTCCTATTAGAAGTTAAGATTAGTTAATGAAACAATTGTTAGTAATACATCAGTGTTTTGTAAGCTACTAATGTTTGTAATGTTTGTTAAATGATACTCTAAATACCATTTCATTCTACTAGCTAAAATATTTTTTTCAAACAATTTCTTAAATATTATTAGAAGAGCATTTAGTTTTTACGTTCTTGATTGTAGAGTAGGAATAAGGAAGCTCATCTGCTTTTGAAAAATATATGGTTTAGTTTTGCTTGCACCACTTCCACTACGGCCATCTTGATTTTTCAATGCTCTCAAAAAAGAATCCTTCAGAGATTTCCAACGTTTCTGTACCTCTTTCCCTAGAAGAACAGATTTCATTATAGATAATGTATAATACAATATTTAGTATAGTAGTTATCTAAACCGTAAGTGTATAATGTTTTCAATAACGTACCGGAATCTAATATTTTTCAGATTTCTTGGTTCTGGCTGCTCATTCCGATCCCTACATTTTGAGTTTCTTATTGGTCGGGCAACAATTGCAGAAATCGTGAACAATACATGTGGGGCCATATGGAATGGACTGTATTTAGAATACATGAAAGAAAAGACCAAAGAAGACTGGATACAGATTAGTGATATGTTCGAAACCAGAGCTAACTTTCCACACTGCGTAGGAGCGATTGACGGAAAGCACATAAGAATAACTAAGCCATGTAATAGTGGCAGTGATTTCTTTAACTATAAGAAGTTCTTCTCTATAGTCCTAATGGCAGTATCAGATGCTGACTATTGTTTTACCTACATAAATGTTGAAGCTTTTGGCAAAGAAAGTGACTCAAATGTTCTCAAAAACACAGACCTAGGTAAGAGTATTTATTCCAACACCTTAAATTTACCCGATTCAAAGCCACTTATTAATGAAATTGGAAGTGAACCTATCCCATACATGTTCATTGCAGATGAAGCTTTTGCTCTTTCGACAAATGTAATGAGGCCGTATCCTAATAAAAACTTGACAACCGAGAAAAAAAAAATTAATTACAGACTTACAAGAGCTAGAAGATTTGTTGAATGTGCCTTTGGCATACTAGCAAATAAATGGCGAATATTTCATCGTCCCATCCATGTAAGTTCTGAGTTCACCGACACCATCATTAAAGCATGCTGTGTACTACATAATTTTGTCAGAAAACGCGATGGATATAACTTTGAAGACACCTTATTATGCCCTCTAGAAAATATCCCTACGCATGGAACAAGAGGGAATCAAAATGCTATCAAAATTAGAGATTATCTAACAAATTACTTTTGCAGCATACATGGCTCAGTACCGTGGCAAAATAACCATTCTATAATTTAACACAATTCGGAGTTATAAAAACAAACAAGAAGAATAAAAAAAGATTGAAAATTATATATCAAATTGTACAATTATTTATGTTAAACACATCAAAACACCTGTCGTAATAATATTTTGCTTAGATTTAAATATATTAAATGAATTTTCAAGACGAATAAAATAATTTTATCACTGTTAGGTATTTTAAAAATATTTGTTTGTGTTCTATCCGACCAAGTCAGAATGACAATCATCATACTTCTGTATTAATTGTTTAATAAAGAATATTTATTTTGTATTTACCACATTTGTTTTTATCTTCATTTGACATTTCTTCCCACTTGTCTCCCACAATATTTTTAGAAACATTCATCCACGATTCAAGTTTCAAATTTCTATTTTTATAGTCGTCACATTTTGTAATGTACAAACAAGGCAGTTTTTGCACTTCTAGAATTAAATGTTCTCTATCAATGTACTCCATATTACATTAAATAAAAACTTTTTAAATCAAGACAAGAGATCTCACTTCGCAACAAATAACGCCACGTGTGGCCACCGTACAGCAGTAAATGCTGCTATGAAAATGGACCCCGGCCTATTCGGGCTGCGTCATGACCTTGAAGTTGCCCCTTTCCACCATACTGCACAACATTTACTGCCTCGTCTGGCCTGTCGCACTTTAATACAGTGGGTCCATTATTCCTGCGTTATTTGTAGCAGCTTCCAACTTTATTTACTTCCTCGTCTGGCCGTGGCCTTAAACAATGATTCTAAAAAGTGGGAAGTCATCAGCGTTTAGCCAGTCTTGAGTGTCATGGCGTCAAAAAAAAACTCATCTCGCACGTGCGTCTCAAACAAGGTTGACCGTCTTGCGCATGTGCATTAAGGCAGACCAATTCGCTGGTTGCTCTTAAGAGCGCTAGCATGCCGCTTCTTTTGACGCTGCTGGTAAAAGCAGCTAGTTATTCGCTTTGTGGGAGCTTTAAAGTTGGACATGTTCAACTTGTCAGCTAGCGTCTTTTATTCGATGCGTCTTCAAAATTATGATGCGAGAGAATAAAAAAAGCCGCGTCTTTAGAATCTTTTACCAGCGTATTCGCCAGCTTATACAGAAGCCTGTTCAAAGCTAATAAAAGCAGCAACGTGTGAATCACCCTTAAAGCGCTACTCTTGCAGTAGACTAGACTTTCAATGACAGGAAGATCAAGGTTAAAATATCGGTCGGATGTACAAAGGGTGGGTTTTTCCAAAATTACTTCCACTTATCTTTCCACGCAAATGCGGATGCACTTCCTTTAAATATAACCTTACTAATCCGTAAAACCACTAGCGTAATTAGTACATAAGTGTATAACCCAAACCGGTAGTAAGACATGGTTCTAAAAAAATAAAAAAAAATATGAAGATAGATTGGAGGGGGAGTACATTTCTTGGCCACTTGAGTGGGTCAAGGACCTTATCATGGTCGCGTAAAGAGGGGATCTTATTTAATATTTAAATTTTAGTATAAGGCTTCATTCATTCTCATGATAGACTATCCTGCCAGTGATGGTGAGTTCGGAGTTTGAATCTCGGGTAAGGCCACTGAGGCACTGAGGGTGATTTTCTACCAAATGTTTTTCCACTTCCCCTCCCCCCAAATGTGGGTACGATTCCTTTAAATTCAATCATTCTCATCTCCAATTAATTAGTGGTTTATTGTACATATGCGTGTAACCTGAACGGGTATTCAAACACGGTGATAAAAAACCCAAACAATATTGATATATTACGTCAACTTTCTGATGGCACTCGTATATCCCCGTCTAAAAAAACTGGCTTTCTACGTCCTTGGATGTTATAGACTCGTCTTCTCTAGTTTGCTGATGACAGGGTGTTCGGGGTTCAAATCTCAACCTTAAATACCAAGAGTGTTTTGTTTTGTTTTCTCAACGGTTACTTTTCCTCCACATAAATATCTGCAACATTTTATGTAAATTTTATATAGGACCTAACAACCTTAATCAATAGGAAATCCCCTTTATTAAGCATATTTAACGAAACGTTAAAGTTTAAATATATATTCACCCTATTTATTTTTAATAGTTTACATTTACTGTTTAGAAAGCCTTCTGATCAACAACTTAAAATATACTACACATTTTTTTCTCCAAACGGTAAACAAAAGAAACACGACTCAATCCAAAAACCTTTTAAAAAAAAGAAATAGCTACTTTGTTTTTTCATTTTTAATTTATTTGTGGTAATTAAATTATACCTTATGAACATACTGATTATATCAGCACACGACATATAAACTAAATTAATTATAGAACAGACACAATACCCATCCCCCACGGTTAATTCATCGTTGTGAAAGGTTAAACCCACATTTCACCCATGATACATTTTTTGGCCGTGTCAGAGATAAAATCCAGGACATTTATCTCAATAGACAGACACGCTACCGACTGAGCCAAAGTGTCAGACTGCTACTTAGTTAATGGCTATCAAATCCCAGCCTTCCATGTCAAGAGTCTTACGTTCTAGCAGCTCATCTAATCACACCGGATTAATATCACAACCCTGAAAACTACATTGAAAGTTTGAAAATTACCAATAAATGCAGTGGAAGAATAGCTGGTTTTAAAAAACTACCCCCATTGTTTTAGTTTGGGTTTGAACACATACAATTTATGTTATTAAAATCTACCCACAACTTATTAGTATGGGTTTGAACACATACAATTGCTCGTTTATAAAACTACCCACAACGTATTTGTCTGGGTTTGAACACAATAAAATTGCTCTGTTCAAAAACTACCCACAACGTATTTGTCTGGGTCTAAACAAATAAAATTGCTCGGATCAAAAACTACCCACAATGTATTTGTCTGGGTTTGGACAAATAAAATTGCTCGGCTCAAAAACTACCCACAATGTATTTGTCTGGGTTTAAACAAATAAAATTGTTCGGATCAAAAACTACCCACAATGTATTTGTCTGGGTTTGAACACATACAAAACTGGTTTTAAAAACTACCCTTAAGGGGTTCAACCGTTATTGAACAACAGCCCTCGTGGTCAGCGTCACGGACACTATCCACGCAACCGACTTTCTGCTGATAGAACTATAATATATATTTCTTACTAGCTGTTTATTCACGTTAGCACTTGATACAATCATCGGTACTCATTCTTAAAGACCTCAAGGTTTTATTGTGTCACTTAAAATAATTGCGTTTATGTATCCTTTGTTTATATTTGTGGGACATAAATAACAGCGATAAGATTGTCCGGAATGGACCTGACATTGTCGCAGCACGCATGCGCGGGTGGGACGGGCTTTTGTTTTGGAGGTGAAGTTACTGAGCGAGGTCACGACATGCGAGTTGTACTAGTGGAAACCAGTGGTGAACACCAAGTACGGAGAACTCTTTAAATTATGTAGGGCTCTTGTTTCTCACGAATTTCAGCCCCACGTAAGGAATTGCTAGATTTTCTGTCACCCAATACTATCCCTCTCTATCTTACTTTTTTTTTTTTTTTTTTTTTTACGATTTGGTAAATTAGTTTATTTTAATCGTTTGATTATTTTTAGACAAAATAATTGATACTAAGGAAAGATATATAAAAATTTGAAGATTTTAATTGCAATAAGTAGATTAATAAAAAAATTATCTTCCCACAAACTTTGATTAAAAAAATCTTACGTATGATTAATTCTGACCGCCACCCTCTTCGTTAGAAAACTTAATAAATTATTTAACCACCCTTCCCCCCAAACCCTTAAGTAATTTAAGAGCTAAGAATCAAGCTATGTTCCCTCTGAAGACATATTTTTTTTATTTTGGCAAAAAATAAAAATGCTATTAAAACTGCAAAAATACTCCCCTTAACTAGCGTTCTCTAAGCAATAATTGTGTGAATCCTTGTCTTAAGTATAGTTGAGGTTACCGCAAATATAATATTCACAGAAAATGAATTGTGTGTACGAATAAAAAAGCTTAAAGATTAACACAATTATTGTGTTTTCCGTGGTAGCCAAAACAATGTTTATTTTGTGATGGTGCTCATAATTATTTGCGTATAAGTTTATCTAATGAATTAAGTACTAAGACAACACCCATTTTTTGTATAACGCATAAGAAATACTATTTATACATTTTTAATGATGACTGATGAACTTAACAATTCATCTGGTTTCAATCATCATCTAACTCCCAAGTGTACCCTTCCTTTAAAAGAATGAATTAAAGGTTCTCTTTAATCAGTACGTACTAACATAGAAGTAGTTCACTAATTTATACACAGTCGGTTGCTTTGACAAGCGCAAGTGTTGTAATATAAGATGAAAAAAAACACAAGACTCTTAAAATAAAAAACATTTCACTTTGAAGACGATATTTGTGAAGTTTGGTGGAAAAACGTCTCAAGTCAGTGTTCTTTTAAAATTAAAATAGAGAATCCCTCTGAAGCATAACACGTTAATTTTTAAATTATATCTGTCAACTGCATATTTTAGATTATATTATCTGAAGTACCCTGAGTTTCCTAGAGTGCTTTGCTTCCGGCTCAGTATTCAATTTATTTTAAGAAATTCTAGTCAAAATTTTAAAATTCCAGCTTCTAAGTGCACACACACATTCTTGCACAAGGGCCTAAAAAATTTTATAAATTTCGACCTTTGTGTGCGGTAAATATCACATCATGTGAGTAAAACAGATTCTTCATTTTATTAATAAAAATAGATAGAAGATAGATGAACATTGCGCCATTTGAACAGAAACTTTTTAAATGAAGAGAAAAAGACCTTGTTAAATTAGGCAATACTGTACCTATGACAAATAACAAACTGTAGAAATGTATATTTTGCTTAATATTAAACGTATTCATTGAATACATAATTTATTTTGTAAAAAAAATACATAATATATATATATATTTATCAGCACGTCTTACCACCCGATCGGCTTATGTGCCTATGTACTAATCAGGCTAATGGTTTTTAGGGACTAGGATGGGTATATTAATAGGAAGTATACCTGCATTTGTGTCAAGGGAGAGTGGGAAATAATTGTGGAAAAAACCACCCTCTGTACACCCAACTGGGATTCGAACCTCAATCTCCCCATCATTGGCAGTCTAGTCTAACAAGAGAGAAGCGTGTTAGACCAGGCAGCCACCAAAATGGGTAAAAAAGTTATTTCGTCTAAATTGGAAGTAAAAGGACCTTAAAATTATATATTTATACATAAATATCATAGAGAAAAGGCGCACATCTATTTAGTTACTTATTATCCTTTATTGTAAGATAAGCATAGCTTTTTTCAGATGAACACAGCGCGTTGATGCGATATTCTTGTATCAACAACGATATCTCATCTCGTGATAGTTGAAGACGTTGAAAGTTGAGAGTACAGAAGATACAAAACAGAAGTGTTCTCAAAACATTTTAAAATTAATATAAAACTCTTCAAAAGTTGTTGTAGATAAATTAGAAGGCTAGTGTTACGCATGTGCTTCTATTAGTCTAGTATAGTCTGTTAAAATGACCTCATCTTTGGATGAAGGATGAGAGCAAGGTCCTTGCGCCCACGTCCATGGTCATTGTACTAGAGTAGTTGTATACACGCCCACTGATCTTGCTTTTACATATACTCGTCGACAGCTTTGAAGGAACTGCGAGTGTCGGACAGGGAAGATGAGTTTCTCTCTCTTGGCTATACTTGGCCACAACCTCTGAAGGAACTGTGAGTATTAACTGACCCTACAAGCGACACCTTCACTCCATTCATCACAGGGACTTGGCTGTATATTGAATGTTATTAATACCTCTGCCACTTTCATATTTGTCAAAGCGATAAGTGAGACAGATTATGAAAGTAACCACTTGATCTAGTTCATAACAGAAAATGTAGTGTCTTGGAAGCACTTTATCTAATCTGAGATGGATCTGGGATGAAATAAATAAAATAAACAATGTATTTGGTAGAATTCAAGTAATTAAGGTAAGCCACCATGGGAATAAAAACATCGTTCTTGGAAATTAAACGCTGAAGAACACTGGAGCCATCTGCAAGGATGATATTTTCCAGATTCTTCCACTTCCAAAGAATTAGTGAAGGGATGAGATGATGAACAAAGCATGGCACAGGCACTTCAGCCTAAGGTGAGTAGCCAATATTTCTGGAACGCGCGTGCCATCTTTCCAAAACATCACCAAAAATGGGTGTGTGTGTATGCGTGTGTATAAGAGCTTTGACTTGGATCATAGCTGTTACTTTCCTCACCTTCTTAAGGTCGGATGGAATGGGACGGGAGAAAAGGTAAATGTTTCTGCAATTCTTATAACAAAGAAATTTTTTTTTGCCAGACTGAATAAAAAATATTTCTCCAGTTGAAATATAAAGTTTGACTTTCTTCACATGGTGATATCAACAGTTTTTGAATATCTGTCATTAGTATAGCAGCATATAGATGATAAACTTTTTAAATTATGAGAAAAGGTTTTCATTAAATTCCAGGACACCCTTGACAGATATTCAACAACTGTTGATACCACCATGTGAAGAAAAATAAACTCTTATTTTTCTACTGGAGGAATATTTTATTTGTTTTGAACAAAAGATTTTGGTATAAAGACTTCAAAATTACTGACCATTGCTCGATTTCCCTACATCCTCACCTTAAGAAGACTAGTCGTAATAGAATCGGGCTATAGAAGTGACCCCTGGCTCGGGTGACACATTGTAAGCGTTAGAGAGAGAGAGAGAGAGAGAGAGAGAGAGAGAGAGAGAGAGAGAGAGAGAGAGAGACCCACCTCTATAAAAGACGAGGCTGTATTATTTTAGTACCAGGTTGTAAGGGATACACCCTAAGGGAAGCAAGTACCTTGACTCATGAGCCAAAGGACCGCTGCTCCATCCCACTCATGTCGTCAATAGGAAGGCCTATAACGCCACAATGTCAAGAAGGAGGAGGTGGAAGGGGCGTTCTGTGAGAGGACAGCGAGCTCTTGGGAACACTTGGAACACAGCCCCCCAACTCCACCTTCATCTTAAAACCAGTGTTGGTGTGGATAGAACTTCCTAGACTTCTCTCTTCTTTTATTTTTTACTCTTCTCTTTATTCTTATGTCTTTCTTACTCTGTTATGTTGTTTCTAAAAGACAGTGTGTGCATTTTCCTTTTAGTTACTTATATACTTTATTGCTCAGTTTGTTATCGTTTATTTTAACTCTGTCCCTTTATTTAGTGTTTTACCGGCCAATTATTTCTTTTCCATCACAAGAAAATGTGATTGTCTTGTTTATAATACATTAGAATTTTTTTTTAATCCCTCCTTAATACTGTTTAGTTTTATTTATAATTGTTTTATCATAAATGTAACATTTGTACTTATAAAATAATCCTGATGTATGTTTTCATAATTGTTAAAAGTTTAGTTTGTAATTGACAATAGGCCCTACATAAAGACCAATTTTCAGGGGAAAATTATATGACGTCTGGAAAAGTTTATTTATTTGTTAGCACCACGTCTTACTATCAGTTTAGGTTATACGCCTATGTACTAATTACACTGTTGGTTTTAGGGATTAGGAGGGTTATATTTAGAGGAAGTGTAACAACATTTGCGTGGAGGGAGAGTAGAAAAACATTTCGAGAAACCTCTGTATATCTGACCGAGATTCGAACCTTATTCTCCCCGTCATCGGCAATCTAATCTACGGCTTGAGTCGTGCGTTAGACAATGAGGCCACCTAAGCGTGTCTAGTAAAGTTACCTGATCTACTTTTACGTATTCATACGTCAAGTTATGCAGGCTTGGCATGTGACACGTGGTGTCAACTTTGAAAGATGGAAGCTAAATATACAAGTACTTGTATATTACATACTCGTACATACTTAATCACGCCATTCTCTTACTGGGTAAGCTAGAAACTGTCCACATAGCTAAAAAACCAACTCCGTACTTAATCCATCCTCACTAGCTTTCTCCACACTTCCTTATCCTTGCATACTCCCTTCGCTTCAGCAACATCCATACACGGAGTCGTGAATGCTCCTTTATTCTTAAAACTCTTAATGTTTCTCTTTTTCACACATTCATCTACAAAATTTAGCCACGCCTTTTATATTCTAAAACGTTATTTTTTATATTATCTAAAAGGTTCTTAAAGAGGTGGATAGGCTATAGTTTAGTATTTTTTTAATAGAGACAACACTTATTATTTTTCACATAAATTTAGGCTCTATCATACCATAGCTATTTGAGAAGTTAATAATTTTTAATACAATACATTATGTAAAACATCATATGATGTCAGTTAATTATAATACATATTTTCTAATATATTTCTGAGATATTTATGTGATGTTGGCATTCAGTATAATCATATTCAGGTGCTAAAAAACACAAAATAATACCATTGCTTTGACACACAGCTTACAATGGTGCAGTAAATCGTAATTCTCGACCATTCTTACACAACCAATCCTTAAGGTATTGTTCGAACATATTTTTTCATTTTCTTGTTTGGAAACAACGTATAAATTGTACACAGCAAAAATAAAATATATTTTAAATTAAATACCTGAAGAATAACTATATTTAATATCTTAAAAAATCTTAGCTTCCTCTTCGTCTATTTCAAGATATTTAGTTTTTAATATTATTTATATAATATTCTAGAGTGTAGATGGTGAAACAAATTGTTTGATTTCTTCATAGAACATAAATTTGAAACATTTATTTATCTATTTGAATCCCAAATAGGTCATAGCCATCTTATTTTGTTTCGCCGCATTTTAGAACCCTTTCGAGTTCTACTGATACACTAATTACGCTAATCAAATATGAAGGGTGGTGGTGGGACGTGTCATTTTGAGTAAGTGTATCCAATCTTTTTTACGAAGGGGAGTGGAAAATTATTTATGAAAAGACAACCTCCCCAAGCCCTTCTGGAATTTTAACCTAGAGATGCCCGTAATCGGCAGTCCAGTTTATTAGGAGAGTGACACGTCAGACCCAATGATCATTGATTAATTTTTTTGTTTCAAATATGATTCCAGGCCAAAACCATATTTGAAAGCTCGAAGGGAATATTCTCTTTATAAAAATAAAGACTACAGTATTTTATTGGTGAAGTCATATTATTGCCTAGTTATTAAAACTAAAATTAAAAGGGTATGTCCTTTAATATTTAACTACGCTGTCCTTGTTGGTGAGCCATGTGATAAAATAACTAAAAAAAACACGTTTAAGGTGGGGATGTAAGGAAAGTAATAAAAGGTAAGTGTTTTAACAGTTTTTATATCAAAACTTTTTTTGTCCAAAATTATAAAATATTTCTCTAGTAGGAACAGAGTTTAATTTTCTTCACAAGGTGATATCAACACTTGTTGAATACTTATAATGAGCATAGCGGCATTAGATGAGAAACTTTTTAAATGAAGATAAAATGTTGTCATTAAATTCCAGGACTCCCTTGACAGATATTCTAAAACTAGTGATATCACATTGTGAAGAAAGTTAATTTCTATTGTTTCTACTGGAGAAATATCTGATTTATTTTGACCAAAATACTCTTTTGATAAAAAAAATACCTTCAGAAACCCTGATTTTTTTTTCCCTCGCGTCCTCAACATTCCCAGCTCAAGCCACAAATAAAACAGGGTTTGTACCTTTGATCCGCAACCGTGGATGAGTGGAGAAAGTTGTCAGCTTTGTTTCGTATGATGTGCCAGTGATACATCAAGATTTCATCAAAATTCCTCTACATTTATACTCAATCATTTTACTAGCCAAGAACGTCTCTCTTCTCCGCTGTTGCCCTCAATTTATTTGGCTGGCTGCTTCTTAAATGGACATACTGTGCATTACACTCTTTACGCCTTTAAGCACTTACATCCATAAATATGTAAACATTAGGGGGGTAGGGGGGATGTACAATATTATCTACTTTGGGTGAAATGATTTACAATAATTTGCTTTGCGGTTCGTGGACAATGATACTTCAGCCTTGAAGAAACATCGAGTTCACATACTGGAAAAATACGCTTCATCAATTTTGAAATACGGAGCTACACTTGAAAAAAGGTAATTGAAATAGTTTTAAAAAATTAATTTAATAAGTTATGGAATTCACACCACCTTTTCTAATGACAGGACAGAATTTACAAGAGAACTTGGGTTCATAAAATCTCCGGGACGAAATTTATGTCAACCCATTTGGGCGGAGATAAAAAAGAAGCGAGATAAAAAAAAATTTGGAATAAAAATAAATCTATTTAAATTCATGATCAATATTAATTTAAAAGATAAAACAACTATTATAGTTTTATTTACTGAACTTTTAAACACAATCTAAACACAATTTTTTTTATAATGGTAAAATTATTCCTTAAGGTGAGGTGGAAAGATACCCTAGAAAAGGCCAATGATTTTGCAGTTTTTATAGCAAAGCATTTCTTTGTCTAAAATCAATAAAATATTGCTCCAGTATTGAAGTTTAGTGTAATTTTCTTCACACAGAGATATCAAAAGTTGCTGAGTACCTGTAGACGGTGTCATGTAATTTAATGACAACTTTTTCTTTCATTTAAAAAGGTTCTCATCTAATTTCTTGATCGATATTCAACAACTCTTGATATCAACATGTGAAGAAAACTAAACTCTATGTTTCAACTGGAGCAATATTCTAGAAAAAGAAATGTTTTGACATAAAAACTGCAAAAAAAATTGACATTCCCTCCCCTACATAACCGTCTTAAGAAACTGAGGGTGTGCCTTAATAATATTAGTGCCTCATTCAGTGCGCCGTAAGTTGAAAAAAGTTGAGACTCTCTGGTGTAAATTCCTTTGTTCCTCATCCCTACCACCCTAGTGTAACTTTACTGATAGACAGGACAAGCAGTAATAAACGATACACTAAGAGTAAAAAAAAACCCAACTAAAACATGGTTTAAACACGAAGTGTTTCTATTCGTCAAAGACCAACTTTCTCATACCAAATTAATACTCATGATGAGAGAAACAAGAAACTTCTCCTTTTATAACCGTGTAAACTCCAAGGTTGTATTACTTTGTTAAAATGTCACATTAGGATTTCAACAACGTCTCCCTTCTCTTGACTATGGTCACCGCCCATCATATAATTTTTTATTTTTTTTATTTTTTTTCCTACGTATAACACCTACGCTTAATTATTTCATATTCTCTTGAAGTTGAATGAACAGAATACATAAACGTATCCTTGTCTCCTTATACATGGCACATGATTCATTCCTTTCGTTACATAGTTTAGTCTTTTGTAAAAAAAAAAAAAAAATTCAAACAATTTTTTTTTTAATGAAGTAAACTATTATTCATTACAAATTAGTGTATGTAACTTATCTCTTATTCTGTAATACCACCTACTAAAAGTGAAACCCCAAACTCATTCAAAAAGGCTTACAATCTCAAAACCGTAACAAAATTAGGATTGATTTCAGAAAATGAATTCAAGTAACTACACACTTAAAAATTAAAGTGAACCCACTTTAGAGGCCACATGATCTAATGAGATACTCTCGTTTTAGTCTAGACTGCTGAAGACGGGTAGATGAGGGTTCAAACCTGTTCTGGTGCAATGAGGGTGATTTTTCGTTTATGTTTTTCCACTCTCCCTCCACGCAAGTCGGGTGCACTTCCTCTAAATGCAACCTTCCTAATCCATAACACATTAGTTTAATTAATACACAGGCCTATAATCCGAAAGGATAGTAAGACGTGGTGTTAAAAAAGTTGATGCTATATTTTAGCACCATGTTGTTGTTATTATTATTATTATTATTATTATTATTATTATTATTAGCACCGCGTCTTACTACCCGTTCGGGTTATACCCACTTACGCTAATGTGTAATGGTAGGGTGATTGTGAGATGAAATGGAGGACCTACAGTTTAACGTGGAATCCGAACCACGGTGGAGGCCTAGCATTTCACACATTCACAAGTTGTGATTAATACACGTCTTGTCAGAGGTAAAGGAAGGTACTGGCAATCAGATAAATCTGTGCCGGGACCAAGGATTGAACCCGGACCCTCAGCACCAAAGTCTTGACACCTTACCCCTAGACCACTAGGTCACCCTGCACCGTGTCTTACTTACTACCTGTTGGGGTTGTACGCCAATTTACTAAACACGTTTGTGTGACAGGGATGAGAAAGGATGTATTTTAAATTTAATAAAAATAAAATTGTAATACTTCTCTTCCGTCACTGTGGAAACATGAATTTTCAATTCTCCTATGAATCTCAGACTGTAGATTGACCCTTTTTGCTTTTAATCACACTTTGATATTAAAACTCAACTAACCCGGGATTACATAGCCATGAACTATAAAAAAGGATTTTTCATATTTCTTAAACCCAACTCCTCCATCTTCTCAATGGTGTCTTAGAACTATTTAAATATAATAAAATAAGGTAGTTAATCAAGAAGAGCTTCCAAAAGCAAGGACTAATTTGGTTGATTTCGTGTACACATTCCAAATTACTCAATAAAAACTTACCCAAATCTCAATTTTCGTTTGCCTTAAGAATTTCCTTCTTACGTATTTAAACGCTTCATTTTATTTTTCGTCAATTTAACATTAAATTTAAAATCTATTATTGACAAAATTATTTTATTAATCATAGTAAAAAAATATTAGTTTAAGCTTCATCTGATAAAGGATTGAAGCAGGTAGAAAATGTGTACTTAAAATTTTTTAATTAAATGACAGAGTTTTTTTAAATAAAATAATATTAAAAGCGGTAAGGTGACCTACTTTAAGTTACGGAGTATTCAATTAAATTAACTCAATTAATTTAAAATTAATTGTAAGCTTAATGTAAGATGGGCATTTCAACCTATATTTTTGTCACATTTTTTACAGATTTATTTTGTAAAAGAATAATATTAATTACTCAACTTCTATAGATTCTATTTAAAAACAAAGTTCTCTTTCAATTAAAAAAGTTTTTTATGGTTTCAAGTACAAGTTTAAGAAATATTTTTAAAAAGATTGGTAGTTATTAAGGTATCAACTTGAACCTTTTTCCTATAAATATAACTTAGACGTAAGTTTAATATAATATATATTTATTCTAGTGCAATTAATATTACTTTCTGTTTCTATTCGACTTGTGCACTAATTTAAAGACACGGGAAAGGAAAGGTCTGGATTCGAATCCAGACTTTAGTACATTTGGGATGCGAGTATATTTCCATTGGGGTTTTCTCATCCTCTATTCACCCTTGTGGGATTAATGGATGGTTGGAGGGATGAGTTAATATTTGAATGGATGAATGTAAGGTGGATGGATGAATGGAGGGATAGGTGGATTTATAAATGAATGAGGGCTGAGAGGTGGATGAATGCAAGGTGGGATGAATGTAGGGTGGATGTATTGAAAATGAGTGAATGGATGTATGAATAGGGTTGATGTGAGGATGAACAGATGGATTTATGAATGGGAGGCGAATGGGTGAATAAGCAGATGGATTGATGCTTGTAAGGTGGGTGGATAAATGGTGGATGTTTTGAGGTTTAGTGAATGAATGGAGGAATGATGGTGGATGGGTGAATTAACAGATGGATTTATGAATGGGAGGTGGATGGGTGTATACACAGATGGATTGATAAATGTAATGTGGGTGGATTAAGAGTGAATGGATGAAAGGTGGATGGAATGGATGGAAGAACGCACGTTTTGTTTGAACAAAAGTCCTCGTTTCTACCGTTAAATAAATTAATCATTAGCTTCTTATAAAATGATTTTATACATTATGTTTGCATCTTTTCTCACATCACCCTATCAGCAAATAAGTTTCTGTGTGCGCCACTGGAAGTGACTGTCTCACGAGACGTGAACTCTGACCTTAAGCTACCGGATGAACTGTGTATGCTACTGTTTACTGCACAAAACATCTGAGGAATATTGTATTAGCGGGAGTCTGTAGGACTTTGCCTCACGTTTGCAGGAAGTTGTGGATCACGCGCAGGGCGGAATACTAATGTCTGTCGTGATAGTAACATTTCACTTTATCAATATTTATATCTTGTAGCCGGTGTTTTATGGGACGGCCCGCACCGATCTAGGGCGTACTTCATTTAAGGGTATACCCCATATCTTCATTACGTGTAACGATTTTAAAACATCTATTAGACTGAAATGAGAAAATATCATTGTTTATTAGGATCGTTTAGGTTGGTACCTGCTTGGGAAATAATTTTTAGTTTTATAGGGAAACTATTTAGCTTAAAATTTTGATTTACTTAAGGGTTTTATTTAGGCATACTCTTTACGCTGTGTGGCTAGCTACCTGTCATGGATGTACTCAGCTCATCGATAAAGCTTTATTATTATTATTATTATTATTATTATCATCATTATTATCATCTTCATCATCATTATTATTTACTCTCTACAGCACCCCCTTGAGTGGTTGCATGGCCTAAAGCGCTACTCTTGCAGTAGACTAGACTGCCAATGGCGGGGAGATCGAGGTCCAAATATCAGTCGGGTGTACTGACAGTGTTTAAGAAAAATTGCTATCCACTCTCCTACTCCACGCAAATGTGGTTACACGTTCTTTAGATATAAGCTTCCTAATCTCTGAGATCATCAGGGTTATTAGTACATAAGTGTATATTCCTAACGGGTAATAGGACGTGCTGCTAAAAAGAATAACCTATAAACTTGGGAACTTTTATTGGGAACTCAAGAGTTCATTGTTGCACTTACAATGGTACGCCACTTATCCCTATCTTGAGCCAGTTCTATCCATTTCACATCATCAAACACTATCTTAAATCTTAAGCTAGCTGTATCCAGTCCCTCTCATTACACCCTATCTCCATCTTGAGCTCATTCCATCCAGTCCACCAAATTACACCCTATCGCCATCTTGAGTTGGTTCTATCTAATTCACCTCATTACACCTTATACCTATCTTGAGCTTGTTCTATCTAGTCAACTTCATTACACCCTATCGCCATCATGATTTTGTTCTATCTAGTCCACATCATTACACCCTATACCTATTTTGAGCTTGTTCTATCCAGACCACCTCTTTACACCCTATCTCTATCTTGAGCTAGTTCAATCCAGTCCACCTCATTACACCCGAGCCCTATCTTGGGCTAGTTCTATCCAGTCCACCTCATTACACCCTATCCTTATCTTGAGCTAGTTCCATCTACTTCACCTCATTACACCCTATCTCCATCCTGAGCTCGTTATATCTAGTCCAAATAATTACACCCTATCCTTATATTGATCTAGTTCTATCTAGTCCACCTCATTACACTTTATCTCTTTCAGGTCCATTCTAATGTTATCCTCCCATCTGCATTTAGGTCTTCCCAATGGTCTCTTCTCATTGGATTTACCAGTCAATACACTGAACACAGTTCTAGATTCTCCCATTCACACTGCATGTCCTGCCCACAGTAATCTACGAGATTTTTCTATCTTAACAATGTCTTGTGATTATTACAGGGCATTTAACTCATCATTATGTAACCTCCTCCCCTATTCAGTAGCCTTATCCCTTTTTCTTCCTTAGCACCTTGTTTTCAAATATCCTAAATTTGTTTTGGTCAGATAATGAGAGAGACCAAGTTTTTACCCATATAAAATATCTGATAAAAAGTTTGTTGTGTGAATTCTGAGTTTAAATTCCTTGAAAGCAGGCGAGAAGTCAACAACATACTGACCGAGTAATCGCATGCACTTCCTGACTGTATTCTTTTCCTTATTACCGAACTAATAAAATTTCTGCTATTATTATTATTATTATTATTATTATTTTATTATTATTATTTAATGTGCCCTCTATAAACCGACTGACCATATCAGCACACGACTTATAACTAATTACATCCATAGAAGACACAACATCCAACCTTCTGACGTTTAATACATCAATGTTAAAGAGGAAACTCACAAATTCTCACTACCAATAAGATTTTCGTAAATTGTGAATAATTGATTCCAGTACCTTTAACTCCTTAGGAAAAACGCTTTACTATTAGTTTTTACTTTCTCTCGACACCTCGAAGAGAAAATATTGTGATCGTCAAAAGAATTGAGCTCAAGATTTTGATAAATGTTGACGTTTCATGACCCTTTGAAACCAAAAAAGTTGTTTCCGCAATGCCATCTATCTGTCTGTCTGTCTATATCTCGGGCTAGAGCCAAAACTATTATACCGATTGGTCTAAAATCTGGTATCTGGTGATTTCTTAAGGTCCTTCCGAGGATTTTTTTAAAAATTATGCATATAGTCCTAAAATTAAGGGTAGCTTACTGAAGGGCAAAAAGAGAAAATATGGATTTTCTCAAAATTTGCACTACGATTTTGATTACATTTTATATCTAGACACTGTTTATCATTATCAACAAGATGGAAATTCTCATTTTCTTATAGTTTTCTTTAATATCCTAACCGTTTTCGTACAATCTCGCAGTAAAGCATTTGGTATAGTATATTCATTTGTGAATATTTCCTTCAGAATCCTATCATGCCCAGGCTAGTTATGTTTAGTTTTAGGATTGGGATTATTTACTTTCATGCCAGCAGATAGTAATTTAGATATTTTTCATATTTTTATTATCCCCGATTATAAAGGTGTTCCAAAAAACAATCCCACCGGGTGGAACATTTACCTTGGGCTGCTCCATATATATATATATATATATATATCCCATAGGAGCCGTATATAAATAATTCCAGACGTTAGTAGGCCTACTACTGACCACGGTGTCCGGTTTCCAGCCAATGACAACCCGATCCTGAACTCCATGAATTACACCGGAAACCTTCTTCCTCCCTACTTCCCCCACACAAACACTCCCCGCTCGTTGAAAATACATAGCCAGAGGAATTGCCCTTTGGCATTCCCCAAACCTGAAGTACAACTGGACTAGAAGCTGACTATGTTTATCACGACATCGGCATCAGGTAGTATAAACAATGACACACTACCTACACACAGGGGTGACCCGAGGTAAATTTTGCATCCACGCGGGATTGCTTTTTGACATGCCACTTTATAACATGGCGGTAACAGGAAGATATGAAAATAATCCTCTAACCTAACGTAGCCTGGACCTGACAGGAAAATAATCTGAAGAAAAATGTCTCGAATGGTAATCACACTCTAAACGTTTCACTGTGAAATTGTATGAAAACGTTTGGGATTACAAATAAAACTATAAGAACGTGTGTTGTAGACAATTTTTTATTTTTTATCTTGACGGAAAATTTTATATATTAAATAGCTTACGAGATAATGGTAAAAAACTTGCTTTTGAGCACTATTTCTCCAAGATAATGGATGTAAAAACATTTTAAGAGTGTTAACATTAGGTGAGGAATTATTTTTATATCACACCCAGGTTACAGTAGCCCCATGGCTTCTTTGGTGCTGACTGACAGTTCACAGCTGACTTCTGACAGTCAACATTTAGGTATATACCTAAATTTTGACTGTCAGAAGTGACAGTTGTTAAACACATGTTTTTGCAGATCATATGGCTCGGTGTAGGGATACATAATTTGGTCTGGTAGCTTTTCAAAGCCGTCAGCTGTCAGCTGTGAGCTGTCAGTCAGCACCAAAGAAGCCATGGGGCTACTGTACATTAGGTTAGGTTATGTTGGTGTTCTACTGGTCACCTCCTTAGAGCTACCACCCTTGTCTACACAAGAGTAGGGTACAGCTAGGGATGTGAAAAAAGTATCGATACTCTACTAATATCGATAGTTTCCTTTCGATACTAGTAATTTTTAATCGATTTTTTCCCGATACTTTTACTGATATTGATACTCAAACCCCGGTATCGAATCGGTATCGAAAGAAACAACTTTTTTTGTCATCTTCACTCAAGCTGGGATTAATGTTTGCTAGGGTGGACTGTGGTGGAGGAATAAATGACACTATTTCTCAATTCTCTCATTTTCTGCAAGACAAGCAAGAAGCAACTCTAGCATTCAATATCTTTTAGCTCATCTTAATTAATAGTTGTTCTTTCATCTTTATTTATCAATTCAGCCTGATGCATGATGGGGTGAGTGGCTATCAGTCTACTACCCCTTCCTTTATCAATGAACACGATCATCACAAACTAAACAAAAGAAGCTTTTGTAGAACTAAATGAACTCCGTCACCTCAAGGGTGCCCAGGAAAACTAAGAAGAAAAGTGTATGTGCGTTGTTTATGCTTTTTAAGATATTAAAAACCACTATAATTTTCAGTGTTTAAATAAATATAAAAATACAATTATGATGCAAAAGTTCAAATTATATCTATTTAAAAAAATCTTTTTCCAGATTAAAATTTCGATACTGATACTTACTGTTATCGATACTTTTTTTTCGATACTAGTACGGTATCGATATTTTTCTTCCTTTAATTTTAAAGAGTAAAGTATCGATAATTTTCTTTCGATACCATATCCTTAGGTATAACTAGTGTTTCATGTTTTTTTTTATACGTGACTCTGTGTAAACTGATCAACAACCCTTTTACCTCGCTCTGTTCCACCTTCCCCTCCCATCCCCCTACTCATTCTATTATGCCAATTATCTAGTACTCGTAATGACTCTCTTGTGTCCTATACGTAAATGGAGGAAACGGGGGGGGGGGGGGGGGCTGATGACACTGGAGTGTCTTTTAACACCTCCATATTTAAAATTCCATTTCACCCTCTCCCCCATCCCCTACCAAACATCTGTGTTCATCCCTCCGTGACATGTCACGTGATTCCCATTAAAATGACGTAATTGTTTGCTTCTGTTTTTTCTCTCTCCCTTTCTCACAAACCCTATTTACCTCTGAGTTACGTTTTTCATAAGTTTCAGATATCAAAGTGTGAAGTGGGGAGGAGGGGGAAGGTGGGAGGGTTGAGTGGGGGTTGTTTGTACTTTCCTTGCATAACAATTCTTATTACAGGACTTTAAAGAGGGATTGGGGGTCGGGATTTAATGAGATTTTGAGTTTGTAATAAAGCAATGAAATTACAGAAGCGCAGGAATGGATGTGTGTACAAAGGGTATCGTAGTAGTAGTTGGGGAAAGGGGAGGGGGTGAGGTTGGTACGTTGGCTCTAAGAGATTGAACAGCTTATTGTGCTTCGGTGAGCTTTTTTTATTTATATTAAAAAATAATCCTCATAGCTTTCATTTGATATAGAAATACAATAATGTTATTGTCTTACAAATAAATGTTCTCTGAAATAATTAATAACATATCTTGTGGGGGGTCTAGTTGTTTAAGAAGGTTATCTCGTAATATACTGGACTGCCAATGTCGGGAAAATCATGGTTTGATTCCAGGTCAGGTTTAATGAGCGTTATTTTCCTAAGTTTTTTCAAATCTTCCTCCATTCAAATGAAGATAAACTTCTTGTAAAGTCTACCTTCCTCCCCCTTTTAGTGTAAGTAGTTAGACGTGGTGCTATGTATAGTAGAATTTAGAAGGTAGAATTTAAAAGAAGATTATATATATATTGTTCTTATGATAATCACTTATGGTGATATAATCAACTAGGAAAACATTGATGGTACTTTTTAGGTCAAGCAAGACTTCACAATACTCTATTAATATAGTCCAATTTTCATAGGAAGGTTCTTATTTGATAGCCTGACAAGCTACCTTATAAATATTTACTTATATTTACGTCAAGTCATGTTATCTACTTATGTCCATTTTGATAAATAGTACCAATATTAAAAATGATAGCACTAACAATATAGGGAAATGTTGTATTATGTTGTATGAAATAATTCTGTTTGTATTTTCTAAAGGGATATTCCTAGAAAAACTGGAAAGTACAAAGAATAACTGAAATCTATAAATGAAGTATCTACCGTTCATAAACATTTAGATCATCAAACCCTTTTTACAATCAATACGAAAATAACTAAACACTTATTTTTAACCATCAGTGTCTTTATTCTTTTTTGTATACGTATCACTAAATCCTTTCTTCTTTTAGTAAGGAACTTCGAAATCCCGGTTCATTTCTCACAAATGCAATCAAAAAGAAAACTTAATTCTATCGACTCCCATTATTCCCCAAACGAGAACTCCAGTTCATTAAACGGAGGCTTATTATCTTCTTCTTCACGTTTGCAACCAGAGCCAGGCATAATCGCAGCTAATTATACACATTTAATAATTATGTTTGCTTTCAAACAGTTCTGTCACTATGCATAAAATTAACTTCATTATTTATTTTTTATTTTACTCTGCGAGAATCAACGCTGAGTAATTATTTTCTTTGAAGATTAAGTTCTTTGAGATGGTTATTCAAACTAAAAATAGTTTTCTATTCATAAAAGCATTTCATATTCTGGTGACTAATTAGGAGACTTTACAATTTAATCTCTACGTTTCACGTTTAAATAGTTCTAATGAACAATATATCTCTTTGAAAACATTAAGTGCATGCGTTGTGAACGTATGGAGTAAGTATCTCTTCATCCCTTTGCTTATATTGGTAGGTTAAGCTGTCTTATAAAATACTAATATGTTAACTATAATGGTTCAGAGCTATAGAGCCTTTGTAAGTTGTAAATTAAGTCTAGATTTAATTTAATCTGAATGTAAAGCTCTGTCATCATTTGAACATAGTATAAAACCCGATAAGAAACTTTAGTTTTAATAAACAACTCTTATAGAACAATGGCAAAAGCTTATTGCAAGCAAAATTTAATATCGTAATATCACTTAAGTAACCTAAAAATATTATCAAAGGCCATATTCAGTTTTATATTTTTAGGGGGTTGGATTATTGGGTTGTTACAACCTGCAGTGAATTGTGCAAAGTTACACATAAAATGTGTAGTATTTTTGGCTAAAAATACAACTCTCCTTGAAACAATTTAACACTTAAAAGTGTTTTAAAACAAAGTTTGGCCTGTAGGTGTTTTGAATTTAATACGACTCCAATCATCTACGAGCTTGGGCATTAAGAAGGAATATAAAAAAACGCATTATTAATAATAATTTCAGTAGGAGTTTTATCCCCTAAAAACAAGTCTCCCGATATGGCCTATCACATTTGGCTTTCACTGACTAACAGTATAATTCTATGTTTCGTTAAACTGTACTTATAAACGTACTTTACCAATAAACGCATTATTTTCAGGATTACTATTAACAGCTTCTATTAAACCCGCGTCAGTGGCCGCATGGTCTCAGGCGTCACTCTAACAACATACTGGACTGCCGATGACAGGGAGATAGGAGTTTGAATCCCAGTCGGGTGTACTAAGAGTGGTTTCTCCTAAATTATTTTCCATTCTCTCTCCATGCAAATAAGTGTACACCATCTCTAAATTTACACTTAATCGTCTTTTACACATTAGTATAATTAGCACATATGCGTGTAGCCCGAATGGACTAGGAGGTGTTAAAATAAATAATTTTAGTGAAGAAATGGTAAAGATTGGTTCAGGTAATGTAATTAAGTTACTAGTTTTATAAATTGGAATGTGATAGTGCTATTTATAGTTTCACTTTATTAATACTATGAATTTATGATTTTAATTCATCCTCCAAATATAGTCAAAGGGGACATCTGCGATGCTACCCACTTAGACTCTTGTTTAAGTATATCTTTTGTGTAGACTTACTGGCCACAATCTCACGTGACCCATTCTCCGCACTATCGCAAATATGTGTGTAAAATTACCATTGGTACCAACTTGAGACGATCACATGTTAAAGTGATTGTATTACTGATTGAACAATTTGATACTTTGACACAGATAAGGTCTGTATTTTACTCATTTTACATTTATGTGACATGTAGAAAGCGAGGATTACTGTCTACCACTGACAGAGGTGTCTTAAAAGTTGTAGAACACCCCTTCCCCTCACCAATAATTAATATACTCAAAAAAAAAAAGGACACGCTTTTTACCGTAGAATGTACAGTGTTTTGCTTAGCTCCGAAAATTACGAATCCATTGATTGAGTTAATGTAATTAATTCCGTTATCAATAAATTATTCATACATATATACCTAATCACTCCGTTCTCGTACAGGGTAGGCAATAAACTGTGCTTGTTGCTCAAATAACAACTACTTGCATAATCCATCCTCACTAACTTTCTCCACATGTCCTTATCCTTTCATACTCCCTTCACTTCAACATCATCCATACACCAAGTGCTCTTTTATTCTTAAAACTCTTGATGTTTATCTTTTCCACACATTCGTCTACAACATTTAGCCACGTTTTTCATAGCCAAACCCATACATTTGATCCACACACTCTACCTTCATATATTTGCTTCATCACTAGATTCACACTCATCCTCTCAATATCCCCAAACTAACGTATGACGCTTCTTTCCCCTTGACCTATTGGATTCCTTTTCAAACCACACTCCTTTAGCACCAATTAATTACCGACTCTGAATTTGTCCACATAAATGTCTTAGGTATCTCATTTCAACCACATTCGCCTTGCTCTTGTGTTTCTTTTTTTTATTAATTTGTAACGAAATAGTTCTTATTTTCAAATTTGAAGTGAACATGATTTCATTTTGTCTCTCCCATTTCTCCCTGATAAGTTTTAGGTTCAAGATGTGTCTGTGTGTGTTTAGAAGAGGGTGAAAGACGACCCAAAATTTTCAACTAATAATATATCAAAACCACGAGTAGCTACAATTATTTATCACCGCTTGTAACCAAAGGTTCAGGTTACACACATATATGATATTTACTCCAATGAAGTATGGATGAGGAAGGAAGCATCTTAGCGTGGATGGAAAAAACACCCTCAGTAGACCCAACTAGGGTTCAACCCAATCTCCCCGTCATCAGCAGGTCATTATTAATACGAGAGTGGTGCTTTAAAATATTCGGCAACTTAAATGGGTATGTTAAAGTTAATATGCTCCATTTCATTACAATATCCAAGTATTAGGAAGTAAATTAAAGTAAATTTACATTTATGGGTAGGTATGTTGAGGGTATTATAAGCTGAAAGCGATGTTATTATTTACGTAATTACGATTCGAATTAGTATTCGTTTTAAAAAAACTAAGATAAAACTGTCTAAATTTTTCGTTCATATTGTGTATTTAACTATTTATTAACATATTCGGAGGAAGATCAAATATAAATAGGCTCAGATCATTTCACGCTTAGTAATATTATACTCGATATATCAATCATTACCTTCGAGTTTTACAAATAGCAATATTGAAATAATCGATTACCAATTTAGGTTTAGACCAAACAATAATAGCATCGAAATATGTCATCAAAGAAGACTAAACTACTATCAAATCAGGAGAAGGGAATAAAATATTAGGAAGATATAATTTTGCCAAAATAGACCGCCTGTAGCAAGGTCCATAACATATTTCTGTCCTTGCTTGGACCTAGCGGGAAATCTTTTAAGGGCTGAAAACAAAGAATTGATCTATCAAAATCTAGGTATCGTAAAGTGTAAAAGTATAAATCGTGATTATTAATGCTAAACTCAGATAAAGAAAAGCTTAAATATCCTGAAAACACTCACTCATTTTCCCTGTGATCCATTTTATACCTTTTGAATAAATAAAAACTGATACTATTCGTATAAACAGCAGCCCTAGTATAGTGCTATCACCATTGTAACAGCGTTGAAAATGATATTGCATGATGTTTTGCCAAGTTACAAAGAAATTGTGCTTATTTAGAAAAAAAAGCTTAAATTCGTGTCATTCGTGTGAAAACAGTAGAATTATTGTAAAAATTCGTTTTATCGCAAATGCGAATTTTGAATGTCCCTAGTGATAACACATAGTCTTTTAACTCTTTTTCTTTTATCACCATGTCTTACCACCCGTTTAGAAGACGTGTACAGAATTTGTGTGGAGGGAGAGTGGTAAACAATTTAGGTAAAACACCCCTGAACACACCCGAGCGAGATCGAACACCGATCTGCTTGTCTTTGTTAGTCTAGTCTATTACAAGAGTAGCGTCTTAGACCACGCAGTCACCGAAGTGGGTTATTTAAAATTGTATTTACTCTTTCTTCCATTCAATTAAAGAGTCTACTGGATCGAAACATGAATCCCTTCCTCCATAAAGAGTAAATAAAGAATTGTGGGAGCTAGGGAGAGAGACGAACACACATACACACACCCGATTGAAGAAATAAAATACTCGTTTATATATTTTTGCTCACCGTCTTGTTATGAGCACCACACATAACGTTTCTTCCTCTCAATTATCTTGCTCTCTTTCTTCCTCTAAGGACAGCAGCTGTGTGGAAGGAAACAAGTGAATGCAATTTGTGACTGAAGCTAGCAGCAACAAGATACCGAGGACTGGTATAAAGGTCTGTCGGATCACTTTCAGTACTTGGTAAGAGAACCTTATGAATCCGAATCGGCCCACGGATAGCACGTAGCTTAGGTAGGTAATACAGTTCGAAATAGATATCCTAAGAGCCCGTCTATTCTCCCAGATAATACCTAACTTAGGTAGGTAGTACAGCTCGAACCAGCTGTCTTAAGAGCCCGTCTCATCCCTCAGATAATACCTAACTTAGGTAGGTAATACAGTTCGAACCAGATGTCTTAAGAGCCCATCTCATCCCACAAATAATACCTAACTTAGGTTGGTAACACAGCTCGAACCAGACGTCTTAAGAGCCCGTTTCATCCCCCAGATAATACCTAATTTAGGTAGATAATACAGTTTGAACCAGATGTCTTAAGAGCCCATCTCATCCCCCAGATAACACCTAACTTAGGTAGGTAACACATCTCGAACCTGACGTCATAAAAGCCTGACTCACCTCACTATTAAGGTATTGTGTGATACCACGCCATGTTACATTATTGGTAGTATTATTTTATTTTTTTATAAAAATGTGTTGCTATTGTATCGCCTGGAAATTAAGTATGTAATTTATAATACCCGTTATTAGTCCACCTAATAAAATCCTAGGCAAGAATTTGACCATCTTAACTTATCAGAACCCATCTTCACTATCTGATCTATGCTACTAACTTGACTTCTGAATTAAAACCTTTATATCTAAATAAGTGGACCCTTTTTTCAGTAAATCAAAAATTAAGACCTTATTTATTCCTGTCTTGGTAAAACTATTTTTTTTAAATATCAATATCAATACACTAAATATTGTTTTAAAAAGATATATATATATATTTTTTTTTGCTCTGCATACGTATCATCTTAATTATTCTAAACCCTATGCATGACTTATTTGGTGCTGACTGACAGTTCACAGCTGATAGCTGACGGCTTTGAAACGTTACCAGACCAAATTATTAATCCCTACGTTGAACCATATGATCTACAAAAAACATGTGTTTAACAGCTGTAACTTCTAACAGTCAAAATTTAGGTATATACCTAAATGTTGACTGTCAGAAGTCAGCTGTGAGCTGTCAGTCAGCACCAAATAAGTCGTGGAGCTACTGTACCAGTGTGAGCTCAATTGATGTTAAAAATGTACGTTTTTGTACTTTCAAAAAGTGAATTCATGGAGTTAAGCTTGTTTCAACAACCGAGAAAGAAATTTTACTTCCCACCTGTTTGAAAATGGTCCCTATGGAAGTCGATTGAGTAGAGTCGGTCCCATGATACTCAAAGAGATATATTTTAATTGAGAAGTAGCTGCTAAGAGATTGTGAGCCATCGAGTAGCTAGAAGATCAATTAAGTATGTTTAATATGACTTTGAAAGGTCAGTAATCTTTACAAGAACTTATTTAACGTTTGAATTTACCCTCTTATGGTGGATTTTTTTAAATAACTTTGAATAAATTTTAGTAGATTTCTTACGTACACCTGTATTCATTTTGAGGATGCATTATTTTATGCTGAAGCATTAAAAAGTAGAACAGTAATTGTCTTGTTTTAGCAGTATTTGTACTTCTTCATGATCTCTCTGAGAAAGATAGTAGTGTAATCGTAAAAAAAAAACTTCAGATAATTTCTAGAGGTGTTTAATATTCAACATTTTTCCTAGTCTTAAGCAGTTGGGTTGTGTTGACATAAAAACCCTTCAGATAGCTTCTAGAACTGTTTTGTTATTTATAATTTTTTCAAGCTTCCGGCAATTGGAGATTGGCCCACCAAACCTCACCTTAAGTTATTGGCTGTCTGCGACCTTGACTGTACCATTTACTTTGTATTGCCACTTAGCCAAGAAACAGGATGAAAAGGGAAATGTATTTAAACGAGCAAAAATGTTCTTGGAAAGGGAATAGGAATCCACCTAACTAACAAATCTCCTGCAGAATTTTGATTCTGAATTAAACCCAGTAGTCTATATTGGGTTAGAATAAGGGATAATATAGTTTGATTACATTGCAGATAACTCAAATGTTTAACCATAACTTGTGTATAACGTATTTTTAGTTGACTATAGCCTTATCAAATACACGTAATTGATTAAAATACACAGTAAATAAATTTATGTATACATAGGTAAAAATAATAATAACTAGGAACCCACTTCGGTAGCCGCGTGATTTAAGACGCTACTCTTGCAGTGGAATAGAGTGCCAATGACGTGGAGATCGAGGCTCGAATCTCGATCGGGTCTACCTAAGGTGATTTTCCTAAAATAGTTTTCCACTCTCCTTCCACGAAAATTTGGGTACACTTCCTCTAAATAAAGCCTTCGTAATCCTTAAAATAATTAGCGTAATTATTACATAAGCATTTAATCCGAACGGATAATAAGACGTGGTACTAAAAATTTTTTAAAGATTATCCCTCGTTCCCTCCATCTTTTTATTGTTACTACAGTCTAACATTAATCTTTGGATTTCAAGTTGAAATTTTTCCTTGTATTTGAAGTTGATATCTATCTATATGAACCCGGCTTTAATTAGGTAGGACGTGGCCGATTTGTGAATACGTAGAACGGCAGGTACATTTAGAGGCAAAAATTAAGAAAGAAATTTCAGAATAAGTGAGAAATATACTAGTCGCTGACTGTATTAATGTGCAGTGTTACCAGAGTATACATTTAAACTTTTTAGTAAACGACTAGATTTAAAACTTTTTTTAATCCAATTATAAATTTAAAATTACATTATTTTATTTTAAAACTCTAATACACCATCTGACAGTCCCCAAAAAATTAGAAACGAACTTATCACTTAGTATCTTTTTTTAAAAAACCGTTCTACGGAGTTCTGTCTATTTTTATTCATAATGTCCACTCGTATTTACGACCTGCCCTGTATCTGTGTATTTGTCAGAATCCCTTCCATCTCCTATTTCTACTCTTTCATGCATTGTATCGTTAGGTATATTCCCGTCAAAGCTGAAGCTAATCACCCAAGTTAATCACAAGACTGTTAGCATTATTATAGATCAGCGAGGTTTTTTTCTTTCTTTTTGTTTACTAGATGTGAACACACAAACATGAAAAGTTCCTCTATGGAAAAGAGATAACAAGAAAACGGAAAAAAAATAAAGTCGAAGTGAAAATACAATTAAAAAAAAAATTTGAAGGACATCCCAGGCAAAATAAAAAAAATAAAATAAAGCATCCTTTTTTTTCCTTTAATTTTTGTATCAAGAGTTACAGAATAGAATGATGTTGTATGGAGTAAAAGAGGAAGATTACATTCGCTAGGAGTAACATAGAAGCTTGGGATTGAAAGGGGGATAGGATTAATGAATGAGTAAAAGTAACGAAGAAAAAAGTGGCTGGAATAGGAGGAGAGAAGCCAGATAAAAGAGAAGAGATTACGAAAGCAGAACGACAAGGTTATTCAGTCCACGTTGAAAGTGTTTTATTTTTTTAAAAAAGAAAGGGATATGAACGCATACTAGAAAAGGGAGGGAGGGGGTGATTTTATCAAATAGCTACGACAACAGATCCGTTGAATGAGGGCTGTTAGCTTCCGTAATGACACGCGTTGGTGGTCACATGGTCTAAGTTAGAAGGGATTGGACTATAAGGCTTATTCTACTTTAAGATAAATATCCTCAAACTGAGGTATTTTTTTTAAACCAACTACCCACAGTTTAAAAAAAAGTTTTTTTGAACAAATTTAATTTTCATTTATTTTAAAAATTTATCGTACACCTTATGAATCGACTGATTATGCCCTATATGAGCACAAGAGAATTTCTATGATCGAGAGCGAAAGGACCTACAAATTTTGCAAGGAATGGTATTTTCACATACATTCCAAGGTCACATGCCACTATCGACATGAGCCCGATGGCTTTACTTCTCCTCAAGAAAAATCCGTCAAGCACAGTTAGGTTTGAACCCACCAATCTTTGGACCCGAGGCCAGCACTTTACCCCAAGACCATTGAGGTCGATTGGAACAAGTTGTTTCAGACAACTGTCTAAAACAAGTGTTCAATATTGTGGGATATCATGAAAGCAAGATAATAAATGAAATAATTAATATTTCCCTAAGTAGCCAAAATGGCGACGGCCGAGAATACATAGATTTAGTTATTTTTTCTACCCTTTGTCTTCTTTTTCTCGAAGAAGAAGAAGAAGAGCTGCGGATAAACGCGAGTTTGGTCTCATCCAATTTATAACACACAGATTTATCTACTTCAGTCTCTTCTGTCATACTATAAAAACAAAATAATCAAAACACAAACACAGGGCTATGACAATGTGACATACTGCAGGACTATTCGCGAAAGTAAATAGAAGTGAGTAAATCGCGCATGCGCAGTTTGCTTCGTTCTTTGAATATGTCCATCAAATATTGCACAGCTGGAATTCGTCAGACAGTTGTTTGATGTTCAAGAAACAAAAACTATCTTTTAAAACACAGTTTTGGTCTGTGGGACGCTCCAATTAAAAAATAATATATATTTCTTCGTCGAATAGTTTTTCGGTTTTGTTTTATGGTAGGGGGCTATGCGGCCTTTATGGGAAAGGCGGTTCTGAAGCTTCAAAGCCAGTAAAATAATCCTCTATTAGCTTAAAAAATACTGCTATGACCCTGTAAAAAATTACTTTATTTATTTTTAAATACACTAGAACCCCAATCATACGGATAATTAGGCCTTAGGTTAGTCCATTTGGTTGAAAATCCGGATAATTGATCTTATATATGAATAATAATACTTAGCACCGCGTCCTACTACCCGTTCGGGTTGTACCTTAAATACTAATTACGTTAATGGGCTATGCATTGGGAAGGTTGAATATAGAGGACGTTAACCCACATTTGCGTGGAGGGAGAGTGGAAAACCCTTTAGAAAAAACCACCCCAGTTCACCCGAGTGAGATTCGAACCTCGATCTCCCCATCCTCGGCAGTCTAGCTAAACACATCTTATATATGAAAAATATTATTTCACAGTAATGGACATTATTGAAAATATAGTAATAAATTTTTATGGAGGATGTATGTAACTACAACACAAGATAGAACAAATAACATATGTATGTATTATACAACAAGCATAAAAATACATCTTTTAACATCTTAGATTTAAGTTAGTTTATAAGTAGTGTGCTGGTATACTCAGTCTGTTCTGACAGTGAACGTTAAATACCTCAAATAAATTAAAACAATGTTAAAACAATTTTCTGTATTGAATACCTAATTTTTTAATGGCTAAGACTTTTGTAAAAACGCAATACATAAAAGATAGTTCATACTCACTGGAGATCATCTTTGTATGAACCCTTCAATTGATAAGCTTCCCGCTTCAACTTGTCAGCCAGGCAGAGTTCATTGTGCACACACCCTTACTGCTTTACAATGGATACACAGAGCAATATGTGTAGCTGAGTACTTGTATTTTATAATTTCATAGGTTTTTATTACCGCTACGACCAGACATGTGACTTACACTGCTCACGTCCAGCCATGTTTTTAGTTTTTTTTAGTGAGTTATTTGTCGTTGGAATAATCTAATTTTGATCTGTAATATATATCCCAATTATTTTCTTCACTTAGTGACTTTAGCCGTGATTTGTGCATAGTTGACGTGTCATCTTGATCTATGTCGTGTTAGTCTTATACCCCAGATATATTTAAACGCAATATTGGTGGAGGGCGTGATTTGTGGCAGAGAAGAAGTCCTTGGATAGTTTGTCATTTTTAGGGGGTCAGGTAGAGTTTAAACCAAATTGTAGACGGGTGTAGACAGTAATCCTAGTAATTTGTCAAAGCATCAGACCGAAATATTCCCAGTTTTTAACGGTGTACAATTTTTTGTACACATTCCATTTTTTCGTTAAAATTTTATTTTCATGAGCATACCTAACCATAATAATGTTTAACTTACATCTGTTTCTTTATTAAAAGTCATGAATCATCAGATGTGTTTTGAACCTTTCCGCTTCTTACTCAGGGGATTTTTTTTGTCGTTGTTGTTGTGTAAGGATTTCGCAACTTCTTGCTTTCCTAACCAAAAAGTTGGAATAACTTTAGGTGTAATGAAGGGAAGGATGAGTTAAGTATTTGGACAAAAAATTCTTACGACGAAAGATATAAAAATTACTCTTAGTATACACATTTGGTTTAATTTTCAACACATATTAGTCTCAAGTTTTTTGTTGATGGGCATTGCGTTATTTAACCATGAATTTTTATCTTTCCTTTAACATGTTTACTCTTGAAATTCTATTATCCGAATGGCAAATATTCAAGAAATTTTGGTTTAACTATGTGTAGAAAATTTAAATAAATGTTTCTACCTAAAAAAATAATATAGCTATTTATTTTGCCATAAAAATTGCAAAAATACGGTAGCAAAATATTTGTTGAAGTTAGCTTAGCAACAAAAGTGCTACATTAAAAATATACTCGCATTTTATATAGTATTTATTTTTAGTTAATTTAATTTTGAAACTAAATTATTTCATAAATTTCTCTGTAGATATTACTAACCAATTTTAAATTGATTTTTGTAATTTTCTTTAAACAAATTAATTTAACATTAAATTAATTGAAATATCTAGTTTGAGTTTAATGGTGTCTTAGGAGTTGTATCTATTGAATAATAATAAAAAATACCTGCTTCTGTGTCTGCGTGGTCTAACGCACGATTCTCATGTTAGACTAGACTGTCAAAGATGGTGAGGTAGGGGTTCAATCCCAGTTGAGTGCACTGAGGGTGGTTTTCCTAAATGGGTTTCCACTCTCTCTCCACGTGGTGCTAAAAAGATAATATAATTTCAGAAAATATTTATAATTTAACTAAATATTTATTCTAATGTTCCGCAGAAATTTGTAAGTTTTATATTTTTTCTAACTTCCAACAAATGTATTTATTATCTATTTTCTTCTTTTAATTACATTTTTGTTATAAAGATGGACATAAGAGATAAGTCGAAAATATAATTACCTTTATGCAAATTACAAGGAAGTTTAATGCTGTGTCAGTAAATACACAACTTAAAAACACGTTTTAGTTTTCATATCACTTATGGAAATTTAAACATATAATGAACCATAAGGCCTATATATCAATGCCAACAACACATTTTTCTGGCATTTCATAGTGGCGTAATTATCATTATTTTAGACTTTACTTCTTATCACGATGGCACAAAATGAAGCGATGCTACATTACATAATCGTGTTTTAATTTCTCTTCAAAAAACGTCGACTTACATAGTGATATTATTTAATAAAGGTACTGTAAGTTATGAAAATTACGGTATTAATGTTTTAAATTAAATTATTAGCATGTCAGTGAATATGAGCCTCCCATTAAGGATTGAAATTCTTGAATGGATTCCACTTTCTTAAGTCAATATTTAATTTTTGAGAAAAAAACAATTAAATTATGAGCAAAAATGTGAATCTAATTTACGAATAAAAATAGTAGGCCTACTAGTAATTAATATAATCTTGTCTAGTTTAAGATAAATTCTTCTCTATAAAGTAGGATTATTATTTTAGTAGGGACACATTATTATTTTATGTTATTTATTTGTGTAAACAATCTTGAAATATTTTATTTGTAAGAAATAACTTATTATTATTATTATTAGCACCGCGTCTTACTACCCGTTCGGGTTATATGCACTTACGCTAATGTGTAATGGTAGGGTGATTGTGAGATGAAATGGAGGACCTACAGTTTAACGTGGAATCCGAACCACGGGGGAGGCCTGGCATTCCTCACATTCACAAGTTGTGATTAATACACATCTTGTCAGAGGTGAAGGAAGGGTTTGGCAATCAGATAAATCTGTGCCGGGACTGAGGATTGAACCCCGGAACCTCAACACAGAAGTCTGACACCTTACCCCTAGACCACCAGGTCACCCACAATAACTTATTAAGAGCGTGCGTTCATCACATGCCCATTAATTTTGTGATACAGTTGGCTAGAATCTTGGTGACCTGGTGGTCTAGGGGTAAGGTGTCGGACTTCTGAGCTGGCGTCCGGGGTTCAAACCTCGGTCCCGGCACAGATTTATCTGATTACCAAACCCTTCCTTCACCTCTGACAAGACGTGTATTAATCACAACTTGTGAATGTGAGGAATGCCAGGCCTCCACCGTGGTTCGGATTCCACGTTAAACTGTAGGTCCTCCATTTCATCTCACAATCACCCTACCATTACATATTAGCGTAAGTGCGTATAACCCGAACGGGTAGTAAGACGCGGTGCTAATAATAATAATAATAGTTGGCTAGAAATCATAAATTTACCCCAATACAATTGCGCGTGGATCATTTCTGTTTAAACATTAATGGAGCTAAATAGTTAATATATGTTCCTAATAAAGAACATTGTTGAAATATTAAATTATATTTGGATAAAAACTGCGTTGAATAGGCCACTTATGACCATTTTAGAATGTCTTCACTGTGGACAAATCTTCATTCTGTCATAACAGGGACATAATCAAACATGCTGTAGTTATTATTAATAATTTTTTTATTAGTAAATTGAATGATACATAAGATAATTATTAAAATCTAATGGATGCTTCTTTTAAAAATAAATTAGATAGGGGTCTATAATACAATAGATTTTTTAATTATGGGTTCCCTATTTCATCACAACTATTTATTAGTTTAGTACCATCGTTAAACTAACATAACCAGTGGCATGTTGCCTTGGTAAGAAGAACTTGTTTAAACTATACCTGTCATATGTAACACCCACTTGGTCACAATTTTACCAAGTCCAGGTTGTACACACCTCACATGTGAATTGTGTTTCCGTTTATACTTGACCAAAGAGTGTTCTACTGAGTTATGAGAAAAATTCACAGGAACAGTTTAAACTAACTATGATTAACCTGGCAACCTAGACTACACGGCACTGTTAATGAGTGTTCTACTGAGTGATGAGAACAATTCACAGGTACAATTTAAACTTACTCTGCTTACCCTGGCAACATTCCATTACACGACACTGTCAATGAGTGTTCTACTGAGTGATGAGAACAATTCACAGGTACAGTTTAAACTAACTCTGCTTACCCTGGCAACACTCCACGACACGACATGACATTGTCAATGAGTGTTCTACTGAGTGATGAGAACAATTCACAGGTACAGTTTAAACTAACTCTGCTTACCCTGGCAACATTCCATTACACGACACTGTCAATGAGTGTTCTACTGAGTGATGAGAACAATTCACAGTACAGTTTAAACTAACTCTGCTTACCCTGGCAACACTCCACGATACGACACTGTCAATAAGTGTTCTACTGAGTGATGAGAACAATTCACAGGTACAATTTAAACTAACTCTGCTTACCCTGGCAACACTCACGACACGACACTGTCGATGAGGGTTCTACTGAGTTGCGAGAACAATTATTCCCAGGTATAGTCCAAACAAATTTTGTGACATGCTAATGAGTAGCCTATAGTATTAAACCAACTTGGTTTAGTAAATCCAAGTGTGTTTAGCTATAAAAACAAGCACCCTAAAAATAATTTAAATATATCTTTCACGCCTCATGATTTAAAACAACCTTGAAGATGTCTCGCCAAATGAATACCAGTTCCATCTTCTCACAATCTTTATTGCCGGACTGTTTCCTTCATCTAATCACTCAACAGTTAAGTGGAGAAAAGAATAAAAAACCAAAACTATTAGATATACGAGTGGTCATTTGGGGGTCGCCACGGTGTCACATTTGTATATCTATCTGCTTCTTATAAATTACGCAAGCTTTGAAGCGGCATGATTTGAATCGCAATACGGGGTCGTGTCATCGTATTCTGACTGAATTTAAATAACCTTCTCTTTGTTCTGTAGCCCTACTCAAATAAATTCGAGGCAGCGCTCTTGTGTAACTATGGCTTTAAATACGTCGACGTGCTTTATTCTAATCTGATCACAGTAAAGAATATACATGTGTGTTGTCTGGAATATTATATGAATATTATAAGATATTTTAGAACCACGACATCGGGAGCTCAGTCTGAAGAGCAGTTTTATAGTCAGACTTGGCACGCCTCAAGTGCGGTGGTATACTAAATACAAGATTACACCTATCTAGACTCCAATGGAATGGGCCAGTTTCGCATATAAAACTTGGCTATTCCATTTTATTCTAGGTAAGTTGTTCTGTATTTAATATACCACCGCACTTAAGACGTACTAGTTCTGACTATGAAATTGGTCCATTTTATTCTGGTCTAGGTATATGCCACCCTGTATTTAGTATAGCACCGCCCTTGAGGCGAACTCGCCTGACTATGAAACTGGCCCTAAATGTGCACCTCATTTAGTCTGGTTTGCCTCTGACGGGGAGATCAGGGTACGAATCCTAGCTGGGTGTACTAAGGGTGTTCGTTCCCTAAATGGATTTTCACTCTCCCTCCACGCAAATGTAGTAACATTTATTCTCTAATTCCAAGTTCCTTCCCCCTTTCCAACTTTCATAATGATTACATGAATTTAACCCTAATTGTTACTATGACGTGGTGCAAAAAATGCCTATGACACTTTTACAATGTACTACAGTGTCAATCTCGCTAAAGACTGGTGTGCTGATGACGGGAAGGTGGAGGTTCGAATCTCAACCAGGTGCTATGAGAATAGTTTCTCATCCGTGATATATCACTGTGATTTTACAATATCCTATTCACGCTGATTTGGGTGCACTTCCTCTAAACTGGTGCCTCTCAAAGACCAATGTAGGTCCACGAGACCCTAACCGACCTAAATCCAACCTTCATGTTTCAAATGCTCAACAACCTCAGAAGTTCTAAAACTAAGACAGTGTTACACACGATTAAAAAAATAATATTATGCTCGTCCACATCAGACAGTTTGAGACGCACTGCCCCAAAACAATCCTTCTCATACCTACCCTTAGATATTAGTAATAAATATTCATGGCGTTAAACGTACTAATGACGAAATTGATCAAAATGCCCTAATTTTAGGCACTAAGCTTGATTATTATATTACTGAAAATACTGTATTTTGTTTGGTTAGTTAGTAAGTCATGTGCTTATATAAACTATGTGTACAAATAGTGAGTAACTTAGTTTAAAGAGTGGCCATTTTTTACCCCCATTATATTCAGAAACAACAGTTTTTAAACCAATGATGAAAGCCAGACAATTTCAGTTGCTATTTTAGTGGTTATTAATACACCCTTTATTCGTGTGTTTTTTTATGTTCGTGTTTTTAGACAGTCAATAAAGTAGGTTTATAGTTAGCAGGTATGTTTATCGCTATATTTTATAGACTTGCTTTATTGACACTGTCCAAGAACACCAAGGTGAAAAAGGGATGACTATTTGGTGGAAACGCCTCGGTGGCGTAGTCAGCTAGCGCACTACTTTCATGTTGAGCTGGACTGCCGAAGATGGTGAGATCTAGGTTCAAATCTCATTCAGGTGAACTGGTGGTGGTTTTCCCTAAATGATTTTCCACTCTCCCTCCACGTAAATAGGGGTTCACTTCCTCCATATACAACTTTCCCAATTCCTGACCAGTTAGTGTAATTAGTACTTAAGCGTATATCCCAAATGGGTAGTAAGACGCGGTGTTAAGTATTATTATTTGGTGGAAAATGGCAACTTATTTCTCCGGTTCCAACCTATAATAATTTTAGAATGGTTGTAGACAAAAATACCAAGATAAATAAAATAGTGAAAGGAGCTGTACAATAAAATATTAAAATAAAATATTAAATTAAATACCGAATGTAAATTCTAAATATACTAATATAATATGTAGGATATAATTATTTTGAGAAAACAGTTATTTTTTTAAATAAGAGGACCTCACAATGGTATAGTATTTATCTGAAGAATATTTCTTTTTTTTAAAATTGCATTAAATTATCCAACAAATCAGAGACAAAATTATTCCGGTACATGAGTTTCATTCCGGAGCTGTCCCTGATAAATCTGGGGCAGAATGACCACCTCACTTTAAGTTCTCCGGATACAAAATATATGTCGTCACGTAGGTTGATTTCCACCGGGATATATTTGGTCGTTGACTTGGAGGTTTCGCTGTCTTGTTGGAAGATGGATCGTGTCAGGATGAGGATGTCGACGTGCATGAAGAGGCAGGACACGTGTTCTCACGTTCCCACGTGCATGTTCAGCACGTGGATAAAAACTCTCTCACCAAGATAATCTGTATCTCTTGGTAGAACCACTGGTTTTTCAGTGAGACAATTTTCATTGGTGGTGATAGAATATTTATTTTCATGTATTTCAAGTTATTTAACGTGAACTTTCTAAACCTATTGATTATACCAGCACACGACCTATAAAATAACAAATCTAGAACAGACATAGCACCCGACCACCCCGCCCCCCCCCCCCCCCCACCACAATGATAATTTTCTTCGGCAATGATGGAATTGAACCCATGAGGAATTAACCCAGTAGACAGACACTCTACCAACTCAGATAAGGTGTTGGACTAGAAAAACTATTACATCTACTCTTACATGTTCAAACGTCATGTATGTGATCCGCAGGTGTACCTTGTATATACATCGTCAACGTTGGCTCTATTAGTTTTTTTTAAGTGGCTACAAGTGTCAAATTTTAGGAAAAATCAAGATATATATTTAATAAGCCCCATAGTATGTAGTGGTCACTACACCTGGTACTACCCTAGGGGTCCAAGATTCACTTCCCGGCTGGTATCTTGAGTATTTTTCCCTGATGGGGAAAGAATCCAATGGTCTCCGGGGTTTGGTTATTTATACTTAGGTTAGATTTAAGACTCTCACTGGCCCACACCTCCATATTCACTATACTAATATCATCTTATTACGGTTACGTGAAGACAGCCTCTATAGGTGTACCCTAGAAACTCTCTGTGCCACTAGATTGGCTAATAGTCTACACACGGGCAAATAAACTGGAGGTCATGTCCCTCCAGTTAGTTATGATTATATATATATATATATATATATATATATATATATATATGTATACAGGGTGGCCCACGGAAAAGTAGCCCGTCTCCTATATCCAGCAGGCAACTCACTCTGAATTGGAGAGGTCAATCCCTTCCACCCGTCTTGTGCTTAGACAAGCAATTCATTTGCTCATTCTTAATGTCACAATATGGATGGAAGGGGATTGACCTCCTCCAATTCAGAGTGAAGCACCTGCTGGATATAGTAGGCGGGCTACTTTTCCGTGGACCACCTGTATATATATATATATATATATATTATTATAACATCTGTTTTAACGTATTCATACGTTAATTGATGTGATACACAGTGGTCACTTTTAATAAGCATTATCAATACCTCTAAAATGATTTGGTAAAATATTAAAATCTTAACACTGTTGGACGCAAAAAAAAAAAAAAACATGTATTGTATTTTATAAAAGGCCTTTCAAAAATAAACTAGACTGCAGTTCACTTTGTCTTGTTTTCTCTTCAGTCATTCAACTAGATTTGATTATTATTATTATTATTATTATTATTATTATTATTTATTTAGCACAGCGTCTTACTAACCGTTTGTGTTATACGCTTAAGTACTAATTACACTAACCGGTCTAGGCATTGGGAAGGTTGAATTTAGAGGAAGTGAACCAGCATTTACGTGGCGGGAGATTGGAAAACCATTTAGGTACCCCCACACACACCCCAGTTTACCCGACCGAGATTCAAACCTCAATCTCTCTTTCCTCAACAGTCTAGCTGATCACGACTAGCGCGTTAGCTAACTACGCCACCGAGGCGGGTGACTAGCTTTGAAAGACGACAACGTGAGCCAATGGTCTCTCTTAAAAACTGTACGGTACATCTTGTTTCTCATGATTAAAGAAAAGAAATGGAGGGGAAAAGAGAGATTACGGGCAATCGAATTCAATAGTGAATTCAATATCCAAACAATTCAGTGAATAACATTTCATTAATAAACAATTGTTATTTATAAAAACAGCTTCTGCCAGTCTACACACGTGGCACGGTTGCTGTAGATAAAACCAGGGACTCTTAACCTCACTAGCCAGACACGCTATCGACTGAGATAAAGAAGTTAAATTGGGTTGAAGGGAACGTGAGAAAATACCAGTGTTTTTGCGGGTTTTATATTTAAAAAAATTGTTTGGTCAAAATAAATAAGTAATTTCTACAATTCAAACATAAAGTTTAGTTTTCTTCACGTGGGGATATCAACAGTTGGCTGAATATCTGTCAAGGAAGGGTGTCCTGGTATTTAATGATAACTCTTTCTCTTCATTTAAAAGGTTTCTCATTTAATATCACTATGCTCATGACAGATATTCAACAACTGTTGGTATCATCATATGGAGAAAATTAAATTTTATGTTTCTACTGGAGAAATATATGATTTATTTTGGTCAAAATAAGTTTTTCTATAAAATTTACAGAGACACTCTACCTTTTTCGTTTCTTCTAAGTCCCCCACTTAAGACACGAACACAATTTTGGAACCAAACCGTGGACCTTCAATCTAGATGTAGGTAAAAGGTAGTTGTATTAATATTACTGATAGTAATAGTAATACTAATAATGATGGAACGATAGGAGGAATATTAATAAGAGTAAAAGTAAAGTTGCTATCATTGGTTGCGTTAGCACACCTCGTTTGTTTGGTCGCGCTGCCCCTCTCCCCCCCCCCCCCCCCCCCAAAGAAAACACGCACGACATATACGATAGGACGAAACGTTGCAAGACGAGGAACCTCACATGGGCGAGAGGAGGAAGGAAAGAGGTAGGTGGGAGGGAGGAGGAAAATATGAACGCGCAACCGGCAACTTTTTAGTTTAGACTTTATATATATACATACATATATACCTGGACAGAATCGCACGCACGTGGCTTTGCACGAATGCACGCAACTACGAGCGACCAACCCCTAATGGGGTCACGGAACAACCTATTCCCCTCTCTTTCACCCATCTCAACCCTTCCACAATCTGTCTATCTTTCTCCTACCTACCTGCCTACCTATCCCCCTTCTAATGGAAGTCAAAACAAAACACACAAACACATACTTTCCGTTTATTTATGGTGCAATTCAAAATATCTTTCTTTATTGTCGTCCTTTCGTGATGGTATAGGGATGTTGAGTAGGAGGGGGAGGGAGGGGAATGATACAGTATATTGTCAACACCCGTTGATATATGGGTTAGGGTTGGCCAAATTGCGTGCTGAGCTCGACCAGGTAACTGGGGGTATTAGATTGCGAGCACCATTTTCTAAGCGAAACGAAAAAAAAAAGCTACATAAAATGGAGATAAGGTTTAGTCAAATACGCCCCAAGGCAGGAAGTCAGGTCTAGATAAACTAAAAAAAACACTTCAATATTATCTTTCAACATTTATATTTGGGTATTGTATTTATTATAATACTATATAAGGTAATGCAATTGAAATTGAAATGGTAATATTTAGGTACCGGTAAGTGGTATCCGAAGAAAAATTTCTGTACTAGACCTACTATCACAATAAACCAGACTGCTGATGACGGGGAGATCGAGGTTCGAATATAGGTTGGGTGTACTGAGGGTGGTTTTTCCAACATTATTTTTCACTCTCCTTCCACGCAATTGTGGGCACACTTCCTCTGAATATAAACTTCATAATCCCTAAAACTAATAGCGTAATTAGTATATTATAAGCGTATAGCTCAAACGGATATTAGGACGCTGTGCTAAAAAATATATATGGCAATAAATAACACTTTGACTCTAGAGAAAGTAAAGGTATTGTCTTCGAAACTAAAATATATATAAGTTAGTAAGGTATTCACATCCCTTCTAATATTGTTCTACCAAACGGTTCTAGCTTAACACATTTTTTAGTAAGTTGTTTGATTTTAATTCATTATTTGGCGTCCTATGTGTATTTTCCTTATTAAAAAAGTTGTTCTTTTGTTAACACGTTTGGGGATGACCCAAGATTAAACCTATTATTTTTTACCAGTATTAATCTGTTGCTAACATTTTTTCTCAGCAAATATAAACATAACTCTTCTATTTTTCCTATTCTTCACTGAAAATAGATTATCGCCCATTGTGTCTAACGGCTAACCATGTATGGACTAACCACCGAATTAATAATAGTATTTATTACTATTCGATATTCTGTATTAAAACAGGTCCATTGCATTTGTCAGTGACCTTAGACTGCCAATGAACCTTGTCATCTGCCTCCTACTTCAGCTCCCAGAAATTTCTTCTTTCCATCAAGTCATCCAATATTTGAATCCTCCTTCCCAAGCTACTCTTTCACTCTACATTTCCTTCTATGACGTCGCGAAAAAGAACTTACCTCCTAAGGATGTGTTCGATCCTGGGTGCTTTGCACAGAAGAATCACATCCAAAATTATGCTCTTCCCCCTTCTATTCTTAGGATTTCTTCATTCTTCACCCTGTCTGTCCACCTTAGAAATTTTTAGGTAGACAAATTTAATTCTAGAACAATTTATTTAGAAAGAACTTATCTTATATATTTATATCTTACTATTCCTTTTAGTAAGCCTCACGAAAAATAAGGAGTGTATGGGAAATATAATTTCTATTTTATAAACAGTGCTTTTATTTCTATCCCATAAATATAAAAAGCCGTATATTCCCTGTTATATTATAATGATATAGACGATAAGAACTTACTATCCAATTTCCATAAAGACTACTGACTCAAGCATTTCATTTCATTTCGTGCCCATGGATTCCAAAAGAATGAGAAGGGTTTTTCAGTCGGCATGCACGGAGAAAGCGTGAATGGGTTAAACTCATAAAGGATATGAAGAGAAAGAGAGATAAATGTATATATAGAGAGGGAAAAAAAAAGAGGGTGGAAAGGGATTTTCCTGGTGAAAGTAGGATGAGAGTTTGGGGGAGCAGTAAAGCTCCTCATTTAAACACTCGCACCCCCTATACCCCCCCAACACACACACACACACACACATCAGAAATATTCCCTTCTCTCCTCCTCAACCAAGCAACCTCCACCCAACGTTTCAGCCAAGCTTTTGCCACGTTTCTCTAAACTAAAAACCATATTCTAGAGAGAAAAAAAATTTCCCCTCCAGACCAAACCCTTCACCCTTTTATTATATGTATGTATATATATATATATATATATTATATATAAAGCTCTTTACATCAAGGAAGCTTTCTAAATGAATTCCTCGTAACATTTCCCATCATCCAAAATGCTCTTAAGACCTTCCACACACTTTCAACCTTTCTGAACGTTAACCTTTAATCTATGCCTCAACAAATAGAGGTACTGTGTTGAGAAAAAAAGGAAGTAAGGAAAAGCGATGATAAATTCTAGATACAGCAGAAAAGAAAATGATGAGAGAATAAAATTGTTTCGTGATGAATGAGAAAAGATCTTGAGATCTTCGGCTGTGTCTTCAAGTTTTGTTATTAATAAATAAATAAATATACTTATTTTATACGAAAATAGAAGATGAAAGAAAAATATTATTTTTGTATTAAAAGAGAAATAGAAGTTAGAGAAAAAAAAGTAGTGATGGAAAGAAGACACAGAAAGAAAGGGATAAGGTAGACAAGATTTGGTATTGGAAAGGGAAGGTAAGAGTCAGTGGCAAGCAAAAGACGAATGAATGCGGAAAAGGGAATGGAGATAGGAATTCTAATGGAGAATCTACCCCTAACGTGCAGGCAATTTAAGGGTCTTGAGACGCATCAGAAAACAAAGACTGGGCGTGTAGGCAAAGAGGAGGGTATGGGGGTGGGGGACCAATCTTTCAGGGGAGTGGAGGGAGCATTGAAAGCTTCCATTTGGTAGGCAGTGTGCATATGTGAAGACGAAGATCAGTCGAAGAAAGGATCTCTAAGGGAAGCATGAAGAGAATATAGGATGGTAGACTTAGGATATATGAGCATATTTCGAGTCGAAATGAGAATTTTGTCGAGAAAGGGTGGATCAATAGTAAAGTATTTCTGAGAATTCTTCCCGAGATTATCTTTGCTACGCCATCTAAATACTTGGTTTAAGTGTAAGCGTCTAAGATTAATTTTATCTTCACCTTACATCTATGGGAGAATGTGACTGAAATCTACACTGAATCTACACTGAAATTTGCCCAATAAAGCACTTTACTATGTAAGTTATACTGATTTGTCTTTTCTTAATATGGTTGGCATATTTACACATCATTCCAAAACAGCCAAAAGTAGAGCAGGCTTGTAATCAATTCAAACATTCCATTGATTCTAAATAGAGAAAAATATTGTCATACATGTATTCCTCACTTATTGACCAATATCAAGGCAGCCCTGTATTCAACCCACACATCTCATTGGTTCTAAGGAGAGAGAAAACACCATCATACAAGCTTTCGATTGAAATTGATTAATCAGAAGTTAAACCAAACATTTATTTGGCTCAACCACAACTTTTTGGATCATCGTAAATACAAGTTTTATGAAAATTTAGATATGATGTCTTCGGTGGTGACGTTATATTTAATTCAGATTTCCATATTTAAAGTCAATTCAGGTTAAGCGATCTGTGACAATTTATTTTTTCTGGGATCTGAGATAACCAGAGTTTTTGTTGCTTACGTATAACCAGATAGCCACCTTCTGCGAGTAGGAACATAATTTCCCACAGACTAGTTGGCCGGTTTGGGATCCTACGTCACTTCCTTAATTTTTTAAACAGTGAAGTTGGAAAGGGGTTTGAATAAGCCTAACGAGGACATGAAGTACCCACTTGAATGAAAAATTATTGGATCCAGTCTATAAATCTGAGCTTAACGATCAGAGGGTTTGTTGTGTTCAAACCGTAGTAACTAATATCCCACTATCTGCAGAAGTAGGAACAATATTCACAAACAGATAGTTGCCGATTGATCGGTATCGGTCTATCGTGGGCTTGCGTAATAGTTTTTATTATTATTCCAATGGAAAGTTGTGAAGGGTTGTTTTAGAAGGTATGAGCCAGAATAGCATGTAGGGAACATTTGCAAGTCACCCACACTTGATTAGCCAGGGAGTTTTAACTTAAAACTTTTTTTTTCCACAAAATGGGAATTTTTATCACCTCATTATTCACTTAAGTAATTATTTTAACAATCATATGCATATTAATACACATAATTATTTAGCATGGCACAACTTGTTTGATTACGATGTTACCAAAACCTAACATTGGCAAAGATATAGTAGGATTTAATTGCAAGGACCGTCTAGAAAAAACAAACGATATTTTTCTTCGGTCAAAATTGATAAATTTTAAAATATTTAAAATATAGATATTATCTATCAAATGTGATTGCTGATAGATCAATGACTTCCCTTATGAATACGTGAAAGTTTATCTAGTAACTTTCCTTTGCCATCAAAAAATTGGGTTTTAAAGAAAGATTTATTGGTGATTTAGCTTTATTGAAATTTAGTCCAAAGTTTGGTAGCCATACTATTCAAAATAATATTGATCCTAGGTAGTTAGCAACTCATTTACATATTCGAGTAATTAGTTATGTCAACTACATCAGCAATAATAGTTACAATAAAAACATATTTGCAGAGGATATTGATTGGATCCAGATGGTAACCAAAAAAATTAATATTTGTGAAAGAAAGTTTGGTCGACTACCTGGAGATACTGAGATCATAACACTTTTAAATGTTTGTTAAAAATACATATATTCTTACCATCACAGACAAAATGTCTATATATATCTTCTTCTCAAGTCAACAACTCAAAGGTTGATGTGATTAATTTCATATTCATCTGGAGCTGGTCATGCATTCGCTCTTTGGCTGGCTAGTGCTGCCAGCACCATCTGGTAGAAATACCATGCACTTGGGGAGTTCAGGATATGTGGTGGTGCTCCGCAGCTTTGCCACTGAATTTCTATGATCGAGCGCAAAAGGGCCTACCAAGTTTGCCGGAAACATATTTTCACATACCTTTCAGACCTTACTTTACATGCCACAATCGACATGGGAGGTTGGCTTTACTTCCTCTTTGAAGTAAGTTGTGCTTCAGAATGTTTATCACTAAAGAAAAATACGTTTTGCCTCAGCTGGGTTTTAACTATGAACACAAGGCCCTGAGACGAGCATTTTATCCTAATACTACCGAGATCGATGTCTATGTATCATAGAACTGTCCAAAGGGACAGCTCCAGAATATACTCTATCAGTGCCTACAAGTGAAATGTTATCTAGTAACTCCTAGAACTGACCGATAAGAGGCCAGGTGGGACATCTTTACTTAATATATCTACACTCAATTGTAGCCTGTGAGAAAACTTAAGGCCTACTGTGGCTAAGTGGTGCCACCATTCACTTGTGCCTGGGTGCTATGCCTTTCTTCAAATACGTCGAATCTTGTTACGCTTGATAATTGTGGACGATAATAGCATTTTATTGCAATTTCATACTTCATCACTTCTAAAAGCCTTGAACGGTAAGGTTTGGAGAAAGCTAGTCAAAAAAGAAATAAAATAATTCTTCTCCAAAGAGGTTGTTGTTTAATATGGCTAAAAGAGCGAAGATAATAGTTCGTTCTTAAGTCCTGTAGGTCTCTTCATAGGACTTTCATTTTCCTCAGTATTTGTCGACAGATGTAGCCAAGAGCGATAGAGAAAAGAATAGTTCCTTCCTAAGATCTACATTTCTCTCCAAAAGACTTTCAATTTCCTAAGTGTTTGTCAAAAAATTTAGAAAATAGAGAAGATAACTGCATGTCTTAAGGAATAACTTTATCTCCATTAGCCCTTCATTTTCTTTAGTATATATTGCCAAATATATCCAATAGAAATGATAATAGTTCTTGCTTAAAATCTGCACAAGATCTGAGTGTGTCGTATCACACAGTCTGTCTCTATTGAGACACAGCCGGTAGAATAAATATATCAGGTTTGTGTCGTCCGTGGCGCTAGTGTGTTCCTGGTCCTGAGGAACAGACCTTTGTGGAGGGGAACTCCGCCAGCCGCGTCTCATGGGGAGGATGCGTTTCTTGGAGGATCAGAGGGTTGAGGGGAAGGAAAAGCACGGCGACGAAAACCACCCCTAACAGTGTCTTCTCTATTACCATCCATCTAGCCGTGTGGGCCCCCCAGCACTCCCTCTCCCCCCAGGTCAAGAAAAATGTATAGTCTGCTTGAAAAAAAAGTCTCAAGAGTTGATGTTATACAGGAGAAAGTAGAAATTCATATGCAATAGAGCTTTGGATTTTTTTCTTCAATAAATTATTAGCATCATTCCACAAGGAGTATAATGAAATAATATACACTGTTACAAAACATTGGGAAAAGAGGAACCTTTCCGTCCACCAAAGAGCATAACAATTAATTTTACCAGTTAAAAATCTTCATATACCGGTGTGTATATATATATTGGTTATAGCTCAGAAATTGTTGGTTGGTTTTATAAAAATATATTTCAAATGAAATATGTTTTATAAAAATATATTTTAAATTAACTATTTTTATTTTTAATAGCACTACAACTTTACAAATGTTAGTTTTTTTTATCTAAAATAGTTGCGGAGAAATTATCAAAATTGGAAATTTCAACTTATGTGAAGTCCCTACCCTTAGAAAAGTTGAAGAGTTGGGTGTCATTCCTTTCGACGATGACATCTGAAAGAATTTGTTTTAGATTTTTTTGTGGGGCTAAATAACTTAGTTTTCATTCGGTACAAAAACCACTTTGAGGCCCATCTTGTCGTAAGCTCCTCTTGAATGTGTGATTTAAAAAAAATACACACCTAAAGATTCATACTTTATTTCTCATATAGAAATAATATTGTAATCATGAATTTTTTTACCTCGATATTATGATGTGTATAGAAGTTTTATGTGCCCCCAAAAACAAAAAGTAAGTCTTATGATTCTGTATATCCCCATATCTGTCCGTATTTCTGTCAACATTTATATTTTACCTAAGGCTATATATATGACTGTCTTTCGCCATGGCTGTCTGAATGTCAGTGTTTCTCCATGGCTAACTGTATGTATGAATTTCCCTTTGTATGTATATTTGTCTGTCAGTCTTTATTCATCTATGTCTGTATGTCTGTCTCTATTCATATGTGTTTATTTTTGTCTTTACTAATGTATGTATGTGGCTAAAACAAAAATGTTAGATTTCATTCAATTTAGACATTTATATGTAATGTGGACTATATTGTCATACTTCGAGGTATACTCGTAATTTTGATTCCAGCTTTAAAGTTTGTTATTTTTTCTGACGGCTTATTTGGAAATTTCTAATTTTTTGTAAAGAAGGGTTCTACATTATAAATAACATTGTACTTCCATGTGTTTCAAACTTAAATAAACTGCAGTCCAAGGACGTAGCCTAGGAAATAGAAGGGTTGAGGATCCCCCACCTTGAATTTTATATACCTCCTTTGGGGGAGGTATATATATATACGCATAAAAATTTTTATTGGCTACTTGTATAAAAAAAATTCTAGTGGACCTCCCTAGAAATATTATCTCAATACGCCCTTGTTGTAGTCAGTAAGTATATGAGAAATTATGCACGATTTCATAGTACCATTAACGATTATTCTCTCTCGACTTCTCGAAGAGCAAAGTGTTCTAATCATAAAATAAAATTGAATTTGAGATTTTGATAAATGTAGATATTTCATGTCCCCTTAAAACCGAAAAAGTTGTTTTCGGGTTTCAGTCTGTCTGTATCTGACTAGAGCTGAAACCTTTTAAACGATTGGGCTAAAACTTGGTATTTAGGGTTTTCATAAGGTCCCCCAAGGGTTTTTTTGAATTATATATCCAACCCTAAAATTAAGGGTAGCTTACTGAAGGGCAAAAAGAGATAAAATCCGATTTTATCAAAATCCGCTTTCACGATGTATATTTCATTTGGTATCTAGACACGGTTTAACGTGACAAAACAAATGGAACTTTTCTTTTTCCATGAAAATGACTGTACATAAGCATAAATATCCAATTCTGATCATATCCCAGCAACTATTTGAGATACAAAATAACTTATCATTGTAAAGTTGTAATATTGATAAAATTAAATATGTTTTAATCTGGAATATATATATATATATATATATATATTTTTTTTTTTCAAACAATAGTTTTTAAGCTATAAGCAACCATATTATATATGTTTTTATGGAATACTTAGAAATATGTAATTAATTGTTATCTCTCTGGTGAACAGATATATTCCTCATTTCTCAATGTTTCTGTAACAGTGTATGCTATTTCATTTCACAGGTTTACAATTTTTGGGTGAATGTCTCTATTTTAAGGATTTAAAAGAGAGAAAGTCTGTAAGGTGCACCGTCCCATTTATTTACTGTTTTGTAGACATTTAGACAATATCTGCTAAGGTATGTTTTTGTGACCTTTTGGACAGTCAGAATTTCAAGTTTATCAGAGAGTTTTTCCTAGTTGGTATCAACCCCTCCTTCCACTGTCTCCCTTTCCCTTCACCATACATGAAAGTTGACGGGTTTTCATCACATAGTCTGGAGTGTAATGAGCATATCGCATGAACCATAAAGTCCCGAACATCGGCCCGATGACAAGTAAAATGGGAGAAGTCACGAGGTCAACGACTAGTGAAGCAGATTCAACTGTTATTGCAACATTTAATATATGTAATTTACCTTCAGTTGAAACCAGGATATGGGAACTCCCAAGTTCTGAAAATAGAAAGTCATTATTTGAATATTATCATGATGACGTTTGAATATTTTTAAATCACACATTTCTAGTGAATACACCCAGTGTTTCCCGAACTGTGATACGCGTACCCCAAAAGGTGCGTGAAGAAATAAATGGTGTACACAGAATACCACTAATATTTATAAATTTAATTTATTTTTTGATTCACTGAGTCTTACTACCCGTTCGTGTTACACATATATTCACTAACTACGCGAGTGTTTTAGGGATGAAGAAGGTTGAATTTAGAAGAAAAGTACCCCCATTTGCGTGGAGGGAGAGTGTAAAACCGTCTAGTAAAAGCACACTCAGGTTACCCGGCTGGGGTTTTAGCACCAATCTTCCCGTCATCGGCAGTCTTATCTATTGTGAGCGTTAAGCCTTAGACTATGCGGCCTCCAATGTGGATAATTTTAAAATAGTATGTCTGATAAACAAATTTACGTATATTTTGACGTGATGTCGTTGGTATTAATAAGCTTTTCTTTATGTCTATTTTGGCTTTGCTTATATTATCATAAATTGACCCTATAATACAGTAAATTATCAGTGCTGGCCTTGAGTGAATATGTTTGTATTTTCTAAAAGCTACTTTCTACCAAAATACGACTAGCTTATAGCTATGGGTTTCAATATATAACTTCCGGTTGAAAAAATGGCCGACTATCACCGCTATAATCTTTCAGATTATACCTAATTTATTTTAGAGTGGCCAATATCGGTGTAAGCCAGCTATATTTACCTTAAAGATAACCGGTCACGTGGTGTAGGGGTTAGTACACCTGGCTACGAGCTTAGGGGTCCCGGGTTCAACTCCCGCCTAGTTCCTTGGAGTTCCCTAAAGGGGAACTACTCCAATAGTCATCGGGGTTTGATAAGCTAGGCTTAAGCTAGGTTTAAGAGTTTCCACTGGTCCCACACCCTCATATTCACTATCATCATCATCATCATATCACCTCATAAGGACATGGAAAGAGCCTCCAAGGAAAGGATGTACTTTCGGGCGTCCCCTGGGATACATTGATACTGGCTAATATTTTCACAAACTGGGCTACAGATTGACTTAGCCCAGACGCACCATATTATTACTATAATTATAATTATAATATTTTAAAGACGTCAAATTGACCGTGTTTGTAAAAATAGGTAGCTGTAGAAAACATGGGTTCTACTTATGAACACATGCAAAATTATCTAGTGAAAATTTGGGGCCTTCTTATTTTTTATTTGATAGCAAGTCTACCTTTATGTTGTTGTACGCGAAGTCATGCGTAATAATCATTTTAGAAAGATGTGGTCAATTTTGACTTTTAGGGCCTATAAGATATATTATATAAGGAGTGACTTTTTGTGAACCGTTAATCGGTGAAGCAGTGGGTTTGGAACGGGGTCAACTCAGCCCCGTGAGGACAAATGAGGAGCTACTTGAATGATACCCTCTTCAGCGACCACGTGGTCTAACGCGCAACTATCGCAGTAGATACACTGCCGATTACGTGGAGATCAAGGTTCAAATCTAAGTCGGGTGTATTGAGGATGGCTTTAAAAAAAATATTGTTTTTCCTCTTCCTCCACGTAAATGCGGGTACACTTCTTCTAAATATAACTTTCCAAATCCCTCAAACCATTAGTTTAGTTAGTTAATAAACGTAAAACCAGAACGGGTAGTAAGATGTGATGTTAAAGTATAAAGTTACCTGAATGGATAAGGGACGGCTCCGGTCTAAAAAAATGAGATTAATTGCTGGAGGGTTGGCAGTGCTGACTACATGACATAATCTATCCGCTGGCACTATCTTCATCAGAAAACGGTGCCTGCACGGTTGATATAGCTCAATTGTTGACTGACGTCATGGAGTGTATAAAAAGTTGTTTTTCCATGGTAATTGATTATAATGGAGGTAAGCAAACGATAATACAATTAACTTTATTTCAGCACAGCGTCTAACTACCTGTTCGATTTATACGCTTAGGTAGACCTAATAATCACGCTAAAGGTTTTAGGATTTAGGAAGGTTATGTTTATATGAAGTCTACCAGAATTTGAGTGGAGGGAGAGTGGAAAACCATTTTAGAAAAACCACCATAAGTACACCTGAGTGAGACTCGAACCTCGTACACCCCATCATCGGAAGTCTAGTCAACTGTGAAAGTAACGGCCTAGACCATGCAGGCACCGAAGTGGGTTACAATTAATGGTACCATGTATGACTAACGAAGCTTAAAAGACGTAAATTATCTGTTAGCTATGGGTGTGGCCGTATAAACGCATAATATTTGTAAATTTGAAAGAAAAAAAAACACGACACTTTGATATGGTCCTAGTTTGATTCCCGTGTTAAAGTGTCATTTTTAAAACTTAGGATCGACTATATAGTTGAAAGATTGATAAAATGACTAACATTAACTTTAAGAGCAACACACGTACTGTAAAATAAAATTGAATGAGAAAATAAAAAACAACTTTATTCAACCAAATAGTATTAATAAAACTAATCTGAAGCCTTCTATTAAATCCATTACTCCCCCCCCCTCCCCCACTTACACTCCAGTGTAGAAATACATATCAAGATAGTAGACGCCCTCCCGCCCCTCTTTAAAATAGATGTTGTAGCACTAATAGGTAGCACATGTTCAACCACACACACTTGAAGATGCTCGCAATCTCTCTTTAACCCCCCCCCTCCCCGCCATCCCGACCCTCACCCTGCCAGAGCTCGCCCTAAAGCCTCCACTCCTGCTATCCCATCAGCTTGTCTGCCACGGTATAGGCCTACACCCGCTTGTAGGCGACAATTTAATCTCTGCTCAACAGTGTTACACTTTGGACTTCCCCCTTCACCCCTTACAACCATTTCAATCCACCGGGCCTCTTTTTTATCCAATAGGTTTCTCTACAATTCTCCTTTTGCCATAAAGCAAGAAGAAACAACCTTATCTTATATGGCTCACTCATGTTGGTTATTCAGTTCAACTTTATTTTAATGAGGCTAAATTATGTGGGTTAGTCAGTTCAACTTTATTTTAATGAGGCTAAATTAAATGTGGGTTAGTCAGTTCAACTTTATTTTAATGAGGCTAAGTAACGATGTGGTTAGCTAGTTCAACTTTATTGTAGTAAGACTAGGTCATGTGGGTTTAGCTAGTTCACTTTAATGTAGTAAAACCAAGTCACATGGGTTATCCAGTTCAACTTTATTGTTGTGGGACTAAGTCACAGGGGTTAGCCAATTCAAATTTATTGTACAAGACTAAGTAACGTGGTTAGCCAGTTCAACCTTATTGTACAAGACTAAGTAACGTAGGTTAGCCAGTTTCAACCTTATTGTACAAGACTAAGTAACGTGGGTAGCCAGTTTAATTTTACTGTAGTAAGACTAGGTAACGTGGGTTATCCATTTATACTGTAGATTGAATTTCATGGTTGGCCTTGCTAATTTTATTTATTTATGTAGTGGTAGGTTTTGGGGATAGTGCTACCAATCGGTGATTTAAACTGTCACAAAAAGTAGAAGAAAAAAAGGGGTTTTGTAAGGAATCTTCGCGAGGATCCATTTATAAATGGGGATTAAGAAAAACTACAGTGGGTTGTGGCTCTGTGACAAATCTCACTATGGTCGGTATCGAATCTCAGCTTCGTCAGTCGGGGGAGTTGGGCGTGTCAACCTCTCATCTAACTAATGTCAGATCCAATCAATATCATTTCCTTAGTTTAGGTAATAGACCTGAATAAATGACCCCAGTGTTAATTATCCCCTTCGATGTCGTGCAACGCTCAACATGGCCGACTTCCTGTTCGCTGATGAACCTTTTATACATACGGGTCGTCTTAGGAACAACCATATTTGGTAGTTAAAAACGGTGGTATATCTCTAATTTCGTGTATTTGTACGCCAATCCAATTGTTCCATGTTAGAGGGTGTAATTTTTGTCAACTTTGGGATGCTTTTTTACCAGGATGGCAGCCTTACATTTATTTTTTACCCACTCTAAAGGTTTTTGATCTTATGTCAATCCGACTATAAATATCCTCACTCCAACTCTAAACGCTCATAAAAGCCAGGAGTCACCAGCGGAAAGAGACTATCATTTGTTGAAACTCAACACGTCTGATTGCACGTTTGGACTATCTGTATTTCCCACTTACTAATCTAATGACACTGGAAAAGGAGAGTGAATTTGTCTAGAAATGCCACAGATAAGGCTGTTTCGACCACCATTTTCTGCTTGGATGAAAATCTTATTTTGCAAACCCTATCCTATATTTACACACTAATCTTGGGCCGAACATTGTTTTATGACCTTGAAAGGAGATAATTACAAGACAATATTTCTTGGATTTCTATGTTTGGGGTTTTTATTGATTTCATTTAGAACCGTGTAATCACTATTCATTTAGGCTAACGTACTAATTATAAACTTATGATTTATAAGATTAGGGAAGGTTATATTTATGGACAATATACCGAATTTTCATGGAGGCAGAATGAAAAACTATTTTGGAAAAAAAACCACATCTCAGTTCATCCAATCGAGACTTGAGACTTCTCTTCACGTCATCAGCAATCTATTCTAATGCAAGGGTAGCGCGCTAGACCATGGGGCTACCGAAGCAGGTTCTTGATTATTACTAATTGTCACGACCATCCCCCCTCACCCCATCCTGTGGCTTGGATCTGTCAGGATAGTTTGCGGAGGGTTAGGTTACAGGCAAGGTAATTATATGGTTTCGAATAAACGTGGACGAATTTTGGTCTAATATAGTTAATAAAATATAATAAAAAATGTTATGTTTAAACGAAATATATAAGGAAATATAAGAAATGGGACGCTCAACTCGTTGAATAACTGGCTTAACTCGTGGAAACTTAAACTGATGTATGATGGAAACAGAACTCACTCCGGGACCCTGGGCTCAATGGATGCCTTCTAAGTACAAGTGCTACTGATGACCGAAGATGTATCTGATATGGTCCTTACGTTGGGCAGAGTAACTGCCTACATATACAATATTGATAAAAATGTGACAGCCCCGATGTCTTTTATAGCACACTTTGGCCGCTTTCATTCAAACTAGAGCAAACATTGTATGAGTTGTCAGCATTCCCCTTTAATATTCTAATTCGTTACATCATATTCAATAAGCCAGTGCTTTTAAGCATGTACTATACGTACAAGAAAGTTATGTAAATCAAAACAACATCTCAACATTGTTTAGGGTTATGACATCATCGTATAAGTATGTAAGTTACATACAATTATTACTTCTTATACTATTCTGTAGGCCTATGAAACATCTTCATCATGATGATATTTGGATTTCTGTAAAGATTCTTGATTATAACTTAAGAGATAAAACTTGGACCTTAAAGCTATCAATTTCGATCGTTTCAAATCTAGTTTTAACTCAATATTTGAAACAAGAAGAACAATATTCACTGATTTAACTTAAATAAGACTAAAAATATTTGCAAATTGGCGCAATTTTTGTACATGTTATCACATCATCACAAGGACTACGACGAAATTTGGTGTCAGATCTGGGGAATCAATTTTACCAACTGTATACTAAGTAATACTATTCCTAACAGCGAGACAAGTCGTACTGAAACTTTAAAGGAAAATAATAACATTTAAAATATGACTGAACAATTAATATTTTAAATTATATATATATATTTTTTAAAGACTCGTAGGCATTGCCCTTTCAAGCATGGTGAATGGCCATGCGCTTATCTCTCCCATCTAGGCGGATCTGACTTTAGAATTTGAAATAAAAGAAAGTGAGAAATGGCACGTGAATAAAATAAGTCGGTGCTTCCATTAAGGATCAAACTCCAGATACTAGAATAAGAAATGGTGGGTAAGCCCCTAAAGTCCAAAACCTTATCTAAGTTGTTAGCTTATCAACCTTCCAAGCTAGGCTCTCGGGTTCAATTCCTGGCATGGCTGACAAATTAATCGTTGTTGACATTGGGGTTTCCTCTTTCACATTGCTAAATTTATGGCTGGGGGGCTGGGTGTTGTGTCTGTTCTAGATTTAAACTGGTTTATAAAACGTGTGCTGATATAATCAGGCGGTTCAAAAGGGCACCTGATTTTCACATATAAGTAAAAATAACAACTAGTAACAACCCTGCTATAGGCCTACCTATCACCCAAATAGACGAGCTTGCAGAATAAACGTTAGGTTCATATAGTTTGGTGTACTGGTGTCAGGAAAGTCAGGATTAAATCCCGTCCAAATTTAGTGAATCTGCTTCTATTTTATGATTGGTTACCCACTCTCTATCCATGCAAAAAACAGGTAAATCTCTTTTAAGCTTTTCATTTCTCACCCTCTTCTTAGTGCCTGGATAAAATGCGTTCAGTCCCAACGAGTTGTAAACAAGACGTAGTGGGTGAAAAATTTAAATTTAAGGACACCATATATTGAGTTTTATTTGCGAGCCATTTGATGCAACAAATTAAAATAGTGATCCAAAAATTATTAGTATAAATAAAATGGGTTACTTATATTTTAGGTCTGACACCTTAGCACAGTTGATAGTCTGTCTGTCTATAAAGCTAAGGGTCCCGGTTTCGATTCCCAGCACGGCACAAAAAATGTGTCATTGATAAAATATAGGCTTACACTTTCACAGAGATGTATAAATGCCAGATGGCTGATTGTTGTGTCTGTTCTAGACTTAAGATAGTTTGTGTCGGTTCAGAAAGTGCACGTTAAATACTTCCAAATGGATGAAAATAAAAAACTTTATTTTTGGAATAAAGGTTGTTTCTCGATTGAAAGGAATCCGTAGTTGCGAAAATAGAACGTATGTATGGAATTGGTTCAGTTATCGGGGAAAGAAGATAGGGCAGCGTACTTTGGAAAAAGAAACTTTTTTTTTCTGAAGAAGGTTTTCAGGGGAAAATACCTTTGAGTCTTTGATGGAGAAAACACACTTCTTTTTTTTTTCTGTGAATGGCGTGTCTTGAAAATGTTACGCAGATTCGATGCCATGGATAAGAAATATAATATGGAATGATTTTTACCAATAATGCATTAATGTTAGTTTTACTAGCGCCTCGACGCAAGTGAGAACTTCAAACTGGAACTTTAAATCTTTGGGAATTCATCTGGGACTTCAAATTACCTAGGACTTGAGAACACTTGGGAATTAAAATCACCTGGTACTTTAAATTACCTGCGAATTAAAATCCACCATGAAATCAAATCATTAGGGATTTCAAATTAACCACAAGACCTGAAACTACCTGAGACATTTAAATCTTTAAATTGTCATCTCATTGTTGAATAGGTATTGGTTCAATTCATGAAAATGACTGCTTAAATTGATTTTGTCACCAAACAGGAAAATTTTACTCTTCTTAACGTAGTCCCAAGGCATTTAGAAAATCTTGCTTCAAACATTAAATTGTGACAGTGAACAGGATATGTTACTTTTTTCACAAGTGAATGTTAACCAAAGGCGTAGAATGATAATATGCTACATCCACTTTTTAGAGCCCCCCGCCCTTTATTAATGGTATAGATTTGACATATTACGTCCATTTTCTAGTGGACCCTCATATATTAATAAATAATTATATTATATACATACCAGAAAGTGGAAATATATATATATATATTTATACACAAAGGTGTTCCAATTTATGCAGGAAGTAACTGGGATGTTGAGAGTGTAGTTTAGCCACTGCCCACATAGAATGAAAATATGGGGAATTCGCAAGGAAAATTTAGTTTTAGTTTTAATATAATATTTCTTCTGTCATCCTGGACCCCTAACCTTTAAAATGAATTCGTTGGTTAAAATCGGTAAAGCCGTTTACTCTTAATTTAAACTATCAAAAATAGGCTTATTACATTATATATAAAAATGTGTGTAAGTGTGTGTGTGAGGAGAAGAATGTGTGTGAGAGAAAGAGTGTGTATGAGAGAAAGCAGAAAGAGTATGTGAGAGTTAGAAAGAGAATATGTGGGGGAGAATGTGTGATAAAAGATATGAGAGTGTGTGTGTATGTGTGTGTGTGTATGAAAAAAAGATTGTGTAAAACTTTGGGAGAGAGATTGTGTTAAAGAGAGAGGCATGTGAGCGAGAGTTTGAGAAAGATAGCGAGAGAAAGATTAGTTTAGAGAGAGAAAATTAGGGTGAAAGAGGGCTAAATACAGAGTTTAAAAGAGAGTATTGGAGAGAAAATTTAAAGAGAGACTTAGAGAAAGAAATTGAGAATGTGAGTTTGAGATAAATAGAGTTTGAGAGAGAGTGAGTTTGAGAGAAAGAAAGTGAGTTTGAATTATAGAGAGAGAGATTGATACATAAAGTGAGAGTGATTTAGAGAGAGTTTGAGAGAAAGGGAGTTTGAAAGAGAGCTTTTGATTGATAGAGACCGAGCATTTGAGAGATAGAGAGTGAGAATTTGAGAGATAGAGGCTTTTGAGAAAGAGGGAGCGTTTGAGTGAAAGAGCATTTGAGAGAGAGCTTAATAGAGAGAGTATAATACAGATGTGAGAGAAATTGTGTGATAGAGAGTGTATGTGAGGGTAGATAGTGTGTGAGAGAGAAGGATAGAGTGTGAGAGAGAGAGAATGAGAGAAGATCAAATAAGAGTGTTTTATAGTGTGTGTGTGTGAGAGAGAGGGCAGAGAGAGTGAGTGAGAGTGTGTGTGATAGTGTGAGAGAGAGAGAGAATGTAAATATATAGATGTGATACACAAAACATGACTGTACTTTGAAATATAATTCCCTCAAAATTAAGTATCAACATGGAACCATAACTGAACCTACTGTATTTGTAAGAGTGTGAAAAGATAGATGGAATACATAAAACTTTACTTTATATATCATATCCTCAGAACTAAGTGGTAAAATGAAAACATTGCTTAAATTATGTATTTGTATTGTGTTACTATTCACTAAAATGAACATCAAAACCTATTATTTGAATAAAATGAACATCAAAACCCTTTATTTGAAAAAAAAAATGAGCACCAAAACTCATACATAATAGTTGAAATTGCTATTTTTAAACAATATGCAAGATCATTTTATCTGTTTTGAGCTTATAATACATACCAAAACATATTTAAACATTATTTTATCATGCGCGAAACAAAATATAGACAATATTTTAACGAACTTAACAACTTAACCTTTTTAATTTTTAATTATGTTCAATATTATTGATTTAAATGAGAATTAATAATAGCAACATTCCAATAAAAAAAATTCTCCCCAGCTTAGGCATTTCAATTTAGATGTGTTATGACCAGCATCCAAAGATAAAATTGTGATGTGTTTGGACCAACAAATAAAGATTGAGCTATTATTCTCTAGCCAAAAAGATTTATTTTATTCGTCACAAGGTGATATCAACATTTGTTGAATATCTGTCATGGAGGCCCTAGAATTTAATGAAAACTTTTTATCTTCCTTTAAAAATTATCTAATCTAATACAACAATACTCATGACAGATATTCAACAACTGTTGATATCACAATGCGAAGAAAATTAAATTCTATGTTTCTACTGGAGCAATATTTGATTTAGTTTGGCCAAATTAAGTTTTGATATAGAAACTGCAGAAATAATATCAGTTATCTAACGTTCCCTATATCCTCACCTTAACTGTTTTGATATTCAACCGAACCCGTCTCCAAATCACCTGAAGCCAGGTCAACATTTGCATCAAATGAAGGGAGGAGGAAAGATGTTCGTATTGGCTTATTCTGAGCTCTTGGAATACGTCAGTAAGTTCCATATTCAAGGACTTGAATTCAGGAACGTATAACAAGAGGAAGGGATTTTAGGAGGAGGGGGGGGGGGCGTGCTCAGATGAGGGGGCTTTAAACATTCAAGCATACCGTGATTTGTCAATGTAGGATGAAAGAAGGTATTTATTTATATTCTTAAGTTGTCTTGCCATTAACCAAATTTCATTTAGGTTTTAAATATTAGGAATTGTTGAAAGTCCTGTTCACCCCTATCCCTTTTTTTTAAAAATTTTGTGTTCAGTTTTTAAGAGCGAATTAGTTAGCCAGCCCTATATCATTCCGGCACACGTACAAGGTTATGAGGGTAACACTTTTTTAACATCATATACAATACGAAATTACATTTTTAAGTGATGTTTATTTTTACTATCTATAGCTATAATTTTATAAAAACACCTAGATAATAAATGGTATGACCCAAGATGGATCTCTATTTCTTAGTGGTGTGTGATTAGGCATTTCTTACAGGAAGGCAAGTTTGAATGAAGTTTTTTTTCGAAGTTGATTAGTATACAATATTTGCATAAGAAATATTTCAAGTTGAATTTTTCTAATAAATCCATGTATAAATCATAAATGAGTGTAAATATATTTTATTTGTTAATTTTTTTTAATGAAAAATTTATAGGCAACCAGCTTTGAATCTTTAAATAAATTTAATACAATTATTTTACAATTTTTTTAACTACACAAAAAAGAATTACTGAGGGACTCGATGCTATGAAATCAAATCTTAAATTTCCATTAGATGAATTAAACCAGGAATTTTTGAAAAAATATTTAAAATTCCGAATACTCAAATTTTTTAAGTTTTGTAAAAATCTTTTGAGTCGAATTCGATCAGATACTAAAACTCAACTCGTACTCGCACACCCTTAATATTTTTTTATAATAAGATATTTTTAAAATACCCGTAATTAATATTTCTTTAATATGACTTTAATTATGTACTTAAATTTGTTGAAATGACATCTACCCGACATTAAATAGTAGACGATCCTCATTTAAGTTAGACCAACACGATGCGCAAGGGGGTCAATGTGGGTTTTCAAAATTGGGGTGGGGTTGGAGAGGAATTCCCTCTACTGAGGGTATGGCAATCCCCATCCCTCCTCGAAAAAAATTTCAGAAATTTAACCTCGTAGGAGAGAGTTTTAGAGCGTCTGAACATAATTCCGAGCTAATTATCTGAGTTTCAAGAGCCAATTTTCACAACAAAATAGTTTCTGAAAATTAACAAAAAAAATTTAGTCGTAGCTGGGCCCATTGGAGAGGAACATTATATTTTTCTCAAGTTTACTTAACAGAACCAAATTAAAAGAAAGCTGTTAAAGAGGGAATTTGAGGAAATCTACATTTTATCATATTTATCTTTGTTATCTCGGATATTGATGATTCAAAGTTGTTAATAGAAAGTTGCAGCCAAATAAAAAAAATAGTTATGATTTTTTTTCATAAAAATTAACAACAAAAAGTGAATATTTCAAAATATTAAGGGGGGGCTGGACCCATTTATAGGCACCCATAACGATATATATTGCGAGTGTGATTCTGAAACGCAGCTGCGACTTTTTACTAATATCCAACCATAAGACCGTCCAATTTCTGAACTGCCCAGATAATTACAGGACAAACCTAGTTATGCCCACGACCAGACGTTGTGTACCCTCAAACCATGTCTGTCGGTGTGGCCGGTCTGTCCTTGATAACATTATCAGTCACCCTTTATCCCCTCTCTGAACCCTCTTGAGGCGACGTAATATCCTTCTGGTCATGATTCCTCATTTACATCACCCGCCCCCCCCCCCCCCCAAACTCACTCCTAAAACAACGGGGGAGGCTAGGAGAGGGGCAGAGAGAGGCGCCGGTAGTTTGACATTTTCAACCCCTGCACCATCCCTTTACAGCAGCAAGCACGCCCTCGTCTTATTGGCTTAAAGTAAGTCACATGTTTCTTGAGGGGGGAGAAAGTGTATCTTATCATTCCTATAGGCCTCGTTATTCAAGGAACATAAGATCGTAGCTTTGAAGACACTTGGGAGCAATAATGTATCAAGTACAATCAGCTCACTGGCCTAAATTGGTAATGAGAAGAATGTTTTAGTACAAAGCTAAGCTTAGGAGAACTTAAGTGATAGCGGTAATTGTATTTGGTTACAGAAAAGGAAGAAGAAATAACTGTTAAGTTTATATGTGCCGCCGGTGGAGAATAAAGAAGATAAAGTGGACAGATCAGGCGATTAATGTAGTTATTAGAAGAGTCAATGAAGAAGAGACAGCCTTTCTACAGGTAATTCTACAAAGAAATGACAGATGAACGGATCACATTATAAAGAAATTGATCATTGAGTGATGTCAGAGATGGCAAGATGGAAGAGAGGAATGGGGACCAGAAGACGACCAATGCAAATGACGGATGACCTCAAACAAGGAAAGAAAGATGTAAAAATAAGCTGATGATAGGATATTCTGGACTCAATTGGGACAAGGCAACGGACATGTCGATATTTAAAACACCAAAATAAATTATGATAGGGACATAACTGTCTATGGGTAAACATTTTAATCGAATTAAACATAGTTAAAAGACACTTTTACACTGGAATTTAACCCAGGATCTTTAGCTTAGTGTACCGATACTATTAAAACTGGTCTGCGCAGAAACCATCTTTCAGCAATGAATGCGTAACCAACCCAAACACCAGATGATTTTTGGACAGCTCGGAGGCAAAGGTTAAACCTAATACATCAGGTTCAGTTCCTGCGTTTAACAGTAATCTTTAAACTATATTTAATTTATATTAATTGAAAGCTCCAGATAAATATATAATTAATAACAGAACAGCAGCTTAACTTGAAGATGCAGCAGTCATACCTAAATACTTAAATCTAATACAGTGTGTGATATATCTAGACCAGGGGCATTAAACTTTTTTTGTTCGCGTACCCCCAGATAAATTATATCTTCAACTTTGGACACCCAAATGAAAGTTATATTTTATCATCTATATTTATAAGAGAGGGCGATAGAGAAATGACACTCCCATATCGCATATATACCTACGTACGGGACACTTGTGGCTATCCCTAAATATGGCCTTGATTACACTAGTCTGCATGATATAGGATGATTGGAAACTAATATGTGTTTTTGGCTCACTTTTTGATGCTGATTCCAAAACTGTTCTTAATTTTCTTCTATCACGTACAGTTATTTCACAATGAACCTAAGTTGACTTCCAAAATTTATCGCTGAGAACATTATATGTGCCAGTGGGTAATGCGTATTGTTGGAGGGAAATTTCGCAACATAGACCTGTAAGCCTTTAGGTTGCCTTAACTGCTGCTGCTAGGTGTCCTTGTCTGACCTTGGAAGTGTTATGACTCTCAGACGCTTGCATTTCCAGATATGTTGTCATTGTATTTTGTTTTGTGTTTGCATTTCTAACGCTGTTCTCTGTTTATTTCCCTATTTTGATTGCAGTTATAGTTGTAGTCTTACAATGTCTACATGGAAGTGTGGGACCAATCCAAATTATTTTTTTTACATTTGTGCTTAGACAAAGAACGGACATAACAGACTTTGTGAAGAAAGCTTACTATGCTTATTTTAAGTTAAGCTTGGATACCAGGATAAGGCATGGGTGACAGACAGTTTGCCACTATTGTGTTGAGAGGTTAAGGCTATGGGCAAAAGTTAAGAAATCGTGCATGTCTTTTCCAATTCCTATGGTGTGGAGGGAGCCTAAATACCACCTTAATGACTGTTACTTCTGTTTGGTTAATGTTCAGAGGTGCAATTCAAAAAATAAGAAGCAAATTGTGTATCCAAGCATTCCTTCAGCCATTAGGCCAGTTCCACATGGAGAAGACCTTCCTGCCCCTCTTTCTCCAGCTGTTTTAGAGAACATGGCAGAAGATGATGTTGAAAGTGAACGTGATGTAATCTCTGAAGCCAATAATGATGATGTCTACAAGCCTGAATACGAATTTACTCCACAAAGGTTTTCTCAGAGGAAACTTATTGATCTAGTACGTGATCTGAATTTGCCTAAGGAATCTGCAGAACTACTTGGCTCCCGGCTTAAAAGTAAGAATCTTCTGGCACCAGGAACACATTTTTCATGGTACAGACACAGAGGACAAGAACTAGTTCCTTTATTTTCAAATAACGATTCCTTGGTTTACTGCAATAACACAAACGAGTTAATGAACTTCTATGGCATTGAACATAATCCTAATCAGTGAAGACTTTTTATTGGCTCATCCATGAGGAGCCTCAAAGGCGTGTTACTGCATTATGGGAATGTGTATGGGTCTATTCCTGTTTCTCATTCAGTTGAAATGAAAGAGACATTCGAGAACATGAAGGTACTGTTAACAAGTATCAGGTATGGGAAACACAAATGGCTAATCTGTGGTAACTTCAAAGTTATAGGAATTCTATTAGGACAACAAGCTGGGTACATGAAACTTCCTTGCTTTCTATGTTAATCGGACCATCGGGCAAAGCAAAGGCATTGGAGTGTGAGAGTTTGGCCAGAGCGGAGGAATTAGGTGCCTGGAACTAAAAACATCTTACATGAGCCGTTTGTAGACCCCCAAAAAGTCTTGCTTCCACCACTACACATCAAATTGGGCTTAATGAAGCAGTTTATAAGGGTTCTATCACAAGATGGGCCTTGTTTAAAGTACCTTTCTATTAAATTTCCCTTCATCACACAAGAAAAATTGAAAGCTGGAGTTTTTGTTGGTCCACAAATCCGCAAACTGATGAAGGGCGAGGATTTTGAGAAAACGCTGAAGAGAGAAATAGACGCATGGACCACCTTCCAATCTGTTATCGAAAACTTTCTAGGTAATAACAAAGATCCAAATTACAGGAACATTGTTGAAACAATGTTGGAAAACTTCAAGAAGTTCGGTTGAAATGGAGGATCTGCAAGAAAGTAAAAAAATAGAGAGTTTAAAAATTAATGGAACACTGGTTACTATTTTTTGTTACAGAATAGTCACGAAAGTATTAGGATAGTTCTTTACAGTATTAGGACAAGTCCCTACAATATTTAAAGAATGTATTTGTAAATAAAAAGTCTTGTGTTTGAATATGTTTGTGCTTAAAATAGCTAAAATCTTGAAAACATAACCTCTTAATTTGTGTAAAAATCTGACGTGATAGAAAAAAATGGAAGTCATTTATAGAATCAGCATGAAAAATAGATTCAAGAACACTAACTTTTGAGAAATCATCTGAGAAAAAATTCAAAAATGCAGACTAGTGTTATTCAGTATTTATCATGAAATAATAAACACCGTAGATAGGCCTATATATTAAATTTTATTTATTCCATAATATTTCTTCGAGTACCCCCGGAGATACGCGTATCACAGTTTTAAAACCACTGATCAGGAAAATACGACAAAATAATACACAAAAATTCACTATCCGAGACAGGACAAAAATACATATAAATGTAAGCGGCCTCTTTTAGTTACTCACTCATGCAGATGAGAGTAAATAACTCAAAATATAGATAAGCATATCGAGTTGGATATTTCTTGAAAGCCCAAGCTACTAGATAGCTTTATCTTTAACTTTTCCCAGAAAATAAATCTGAAAGCTTCATAACGCATCCATCTCAAATTATGTCCTGAAAAATTATCTACATCGATATATCCCTTTATCTAATCCATCAAAATCAAATGTTGTTAACATACAAGCTAATTAAATGAAGGTTACATAAGGTAAAATAGAAATATATGAATGGGAGAGTGAGAGGGAAGATAAAACTTGAGGCCCGCCATCACTTAATTTAATTCAATGATTTGACACGGCGAATTAACCTCGAGGTTTCTCCACCATAAACTTTTTTTTTAAGGGCGGAGTACCGCGCTTCAAAGGCAAAAGGGCAAAACCACTTAATAATCGTTCAATTATTTTTACTCTCAGTTAAGCTAATCGACCTGACGTTTTATCGATCACAGGACTTCCAATGACTGTGCAGATACAGATCTTAATAGAGACAAGCAACCAGAAAATGTACACGTTACTTTACAACATTTTTTTTTTTGGGTCATCTTTATACGATGGCGTGTTTTTTTTTTTTAAAAAAAAGAGCTCTAAGCATTTGAAGTTAAATTTTCTTTTATTACTTTTAAACATTTTTTTTTGCGCCCTCTGTCGTCCTTTTTAATTTAAGTTAAACCAACTTTTATTTTTTTAGTATCAAAGTTTTTACTACTCATTAGCCCCTGTTATGCTCGCTTTGCCAATGAGTAGAAATATTTTACACCTGAATGGCGATGCTTTTAAAGATGGCCCTCAAAACGGGGGAAAAAAAAAGGAATAAAAGTTTAAGGTGTTTGGAAGAGGAGGATAGGAGGCATTCTGTTTGATATTTAGTTGTGAAAAGAATGAGTAAAAAAATTTACTCATGGTTAAAATAATATATAGTTAAATTAATGAATGTATTTTGTAGTAGAGGAGGTGATAATGTGTGTGTTTATTTATTACTTGATATTTTAATGCAAATACTTGTTTGCTTGACGAATGAAGTTTCTTTATAAACGTGTTGTTTAAAAATAGGTAAAAAAAAAATAGTTTGATATGAACTTGAGATTTCTCTTTGGTGATCAATATATACAGAAAATAAATTAATATTATATTCAATATTCTGATATTTATTGATAAGGATTTTAATTGGTATTATATTGATTGTTAGGGTAATAAAATCTTGCAGGTTACGGTGAGCAGGTCATGCAGCGCGAATGAAATTATCTAAAACCGCGTTTAAGGTATTGAATGGCAAACCCAATGGGAAAATACCAATGGGAAGACCCAGACGAAGATGTGAGGACAACATTGGATAGACCTGAGAGATATAGGGTGCACTGAGATAAACTAGAAATAATTAGCTCAAGATAAGGAAATGTGGTGTACTTTGTTAGTCAGGTAATGAACTATCGAGCTCTTAATGCCATAGAGTAAGTAGGTAAGTAAAGATAATTTTAAAAACTTTTCTAATGCTATCATTACATGAAATAATCAATTGGCCCAATATTAAAACTGGACACATCACCCCATCCCTCGGCTAACAATTCAGAAAGGATAAATATTCGTTCATATCAAGACTTGAACTTTTGACCAATGTCTCAGTGGGAAACGGACTGTAGACTAAGCATTAAAAGACAAGTTCTAGTCATATGTGCATTTGTGAGAGTTGGGGGAAGTTGATTGGGGGTCTGATGAATATTTAATACATCGGTCGATGCGTCTTCTTGTAGTTCCTTCAAAGTGACGTTTCTTTTTTATCCTTCCGTAATGCTATGGCCAAGGAAGCTTTCAACAAGAAGAGGTTACTGCTGACCAGCAAGCTGAGTTTGGAACTGAGAAATAAATTGATGAAATGCTATATTTGGAGCATCGCGCTGAAGATTGGTCTTTTACGAAGATGGAAAAGAAATACTTGGAGAGCTCTAAAATGTGGTGCTGGAGAAGCCTTGAGAAGTTCAGATGGATGGACGGACAGGGGACGAATAAAGAAGTTCTAAGAAGAGTGGGTGAGAAGATAAACATTTTGGGTGTGATTCTTCGGTACAAAGCCAATTGGATAGGACACATCCATATGAGAAACTGTCGTCTGCATGACGTCATAAAAGGAAAGGTTGAGGGAAATATGAGCTTAGGTAGGAGGAGGATTCAAATATTAGCTGACTTAAAGGTGAGAAAAAAATTCTGGGAGCTGAAGGAGGGGACAGACGACAGGGCACATTGGCGGTCCAAGTTCACTGTCAAAAGGAATGGACCTGTCGTAAGACAGAACACCTAATAATAATAATAATAATAATAATAATAATAATACTAAAATCAACACTTATATTCAGGAGAGTAGATTTGTTTTTGACACACTTAGTAAACCTTATAAGTCGAGGTATATATATAACATTAGAGATGGGTCAGATACTATATTTTTCAAATCTAAATTTCAAATCATAATCTTAAAATTTATTTGGAATCTCGAATGTCACTAACGTTGGCTCAGATATTTTACTACTACAATACTATAATTATGCACCTCAGTGGCCGCATGGTCTAATCCGCTACTCTCGCAGTAGACTAGAATGCCGTTGATGGGGAGATCGAGGTTCGAATCTTGTTCGGGTGTACTGAGGGTGGTTTCTCCAAAATGGAGTGCCACTCTCCCTTCACGCAAATACGTGCCCACTTTTTCTAAATGTAGCCTTTCTTATCCATAAAACCACTAGCGTAATTAGTACATAGCCGTATAACTTGAAGGTACCGTAAGACGCGGTGTTAAAATAAATAAATATTATAGTTAAAACATTAAAGGCTAGATCTTCCCCTGATACTCAATCAGTGTAAAATCAACAAAAATAACTTAAAGGCTGGTTTAAGGTGCGGCAGAAGGGAGCGCGAGTAATTTTAGTTTTTATAGCATTACATTTTTTTAGCCAAAATAAATCAAATATTTCTCCAGTAGCAACATAGAGTTTAGTTTTCTGCGCATGCTAATATCAGCAGATCTTGAATATCTGTCAAGGTTGTCCTGAAATTTTGTCAATAATTTTTCTCTATATTTAAAAAGTTTCGACAAAATTCCAGGACACCCTTGACAGATATTCAAGATCTGTTGATATTAGCGTGTGCAGAAAACTAAACTTTATGTTGCTACTAGCGAAATATTTGATTTATTTTTGCCAAAAAATTTATATTTTTTAAAATCTATAAAAATACTTACGCCCCCTTCTGCCGCACCTTAAGTATAAACTACTAACAATCTGACCTCTCTTATCACCCATAGCCTTTACACCACTAAGCCCCAAATACGCTATTTGATCCGTATGTATATGTAAGTATACATGTAATAGGATCTATATAGAGCATGGAAATCTAATTTTTCTTAGAGGGTGTGGACCACTATCCAATTCTACCAGACCTTTAGTCAATAAACGTTTGCATAAGTGTATATGAACCCCCCACACCCTAGGGGAGTCTGGGTCCCCTGATACCTCATTTTAATACACCCTTGGCCTTTCCTATCTTCGTTTTTTACCCTACTTAATAAACCCGAGGAAAGATTTTCCTGTTCAAAATTTAGTGGAAAAAACTTTCATCTCTTAGAGGTTAAGCCGCTTACAGGATGTGAGAAGGAAATTGTACTCGCCTCAGGACCCGATGTTCGTAGGTTCTAACCCAGCCAGGTGTAATGATATAGATTTTTATTTCGTAATGATTCAATTAATCAAATTTTCCCACCCCTAATATATTTCAAATTAATGAATAATTTCGGAATATTAAACTCAATGCATTCAAATTTGTTAGAAAATCTTCTCCCACATCTGAGTGATCATTTATTTATTTTTATGTTATTTACAATGCATTTTTGTTGCCAGCCAAATTTTTTCTTTTGTTCACTCTCCCCCACCCCTCTTTCGAATAGCCTACTTTTGAAACACAACAACTCCGGGAAATATTTATGTCTCTCTCTTCCTTCTTTCTAGAAGCTAATGCAAGCATAGTGAAATCGAAGGAAATAAAGAACCTTCCAGAAAAATTACTTTCAAAACATACACAAGGAAAAATGAACTCCACTCTTCATTCGGTCCGCAACCTTACTATAGGAATGGTCTGCGACACGTTATTCTCTAATCTCTCACTCGCCCGCCTCGGTGGCGCAGTTGGCTAACGCGCTAGTTTCGTCTTGAACTGAACTTCCGAGGACGGGGAGATCAAGGTTAGAATCTCGGTCGGGTGAACTGGGGGAGTGGTTTTCCCTAAATGGTTTTCCAATATCCCTCCACGCAAATGCGGGTTCACCTCCTCTTAATGCAACCTTCCCAATTCATAATCCATTAGCGTAATTAGTATTTAAGCGTATAACCCTATTAAGTAGTAAAACATGGTGCTAAATAATTTCTCACTCGGCCCAACCTTGCCGTAGATAGGATCTGCGATAAGCTAATTTCTGATTTCAGCTTTAAGCTGTCGCGTAAATAAACATCTGTAATAGTTCTGAGTCAAGTTATCTTAATTTAAAGAAACCCAATATAAACTACTTTATTTATATTTAAAAATTAAACTAGTCTGATTAAGGAAGGGTTGACATCATCATCATCATAATTCCTAAGCTAACGATAAGTACGCAACAATGTAATTCGACTACAAGGACTTCAAGAGTAGCGGCCTCGGCTTCCAACTCCAAAGAAACTGTAACACTTAACAGTGTTGACAGATTTTTCTTGTGTGATAATAAATTGTAGCACAACTTCCTTCGGAGAGGACGTAAAACCGTCAGTCCTATGTCGGTTGTGGCATGTAAAAGTAATGTGAAAATACCTTTCATGGCAGAATTTGTAGATGCTTTCATTCTCGCTCATAGAAATTCAATTCTTCTGATATAATAAGTCGATTCAAAAAGTGTACGTTAGACACCCCATATAAATAAAAATAAAATAAGTTTAGCCATACAAATTTTAAATAGTGTATAACCCGAATGGGTAGTAAAACGCGGTGCTAAAAAAAATGATCAGATTAAAAAAAAATCCTGTATATAAATTTAACAAATGCAATCGCGATTACCAAAGTTTTAAAGCTTACACTTCAGTTAACATCAGAAACATGATCTAATTAGTTCCAAATAAAGCAATGACAACGATTCCAGTCTTCTTCTCACAATCGCTTACGGTTTAATGTACAGAATCAAAACACGCCGACCCACGCCCAAATCGACTGATTGTATTACATCAGAAGGGGGAAAAAAAAAACCTCTTGCGACAAAGCTTGTAGAGAAAAAAAAAGTGAACAAAACCACGAAGCATAAATTAGTTATTTATTAAAAAGAAAAATTAGTACCAAGACACTAATCAGACCAGACCGCTTCTTTTTAGGTGGTCCGCAGAGAAAGAACACTAAGAATAAAGAGAGAGAAAGACGAGGAAATCAACTTTTGGCGTCATCGGAGCGATATCAAATATGAAGTGACAACATAAATCCTTGCGTGATGTCCTACAGAGTCATATATATTAGATCTTTAGAAGTTGCGCGCGCATACAAGAAAGAAACACGCATACATAATCTTTTTTCTAAAAGAGAGGTTCCTACCATAACCACCCCACCCCCCAATTTTTATTCCTAAAAAAAAATGTTAAAATTAGAGCTCAATATGAAGTGACGTCATGTCACATGTTTGGTCAGTGTGACGTAATATCCTGTTGATCTATAAAGGCGGAGAGGAATATCGCCTTGACGTCGCACATGTTTGTCAGGAGATTCCTCTTTGCCCCACCCCACCCACCCCAAACCCCTTCAACCATCCGCCACCAGTTTTACCATACGCTCCAATGATTATCTCATATTCTAGGAACGCCTTCATTAGTGGCAATGAGTTGGTGGTGCAAACCACCCCTTTCCCTCCTACCCCTTCTACGACCTTCACAACCCCTAACTATAACGTTAATAATTACATTACCCAGGGACACATAGGGTTAGGAGGTTCTAGGGGGTAGGGTAAAAGGGAGGGGGGGGATTGCGTAGCATTATTAATTTACCGTGTTCGTAATATCACGTATATTCTATTCACGGGCTCCTTCTATTTGTTATGGGGGTGAGGGGCTTTTCAGAGGTGAAGCAAAAATGGGTGGGGGTAGGGGGTGGATTAGGCTGGTGGCTAAGAGGGGGGTTTGAATGCATTGTTTTCAAAAGGGTTGATAATTGATGAATGCATTGATTTTAAAGTCGGGGTGGTATAGGATATTGTGAGGATGACAATTAAATGAACCTCACCCTTTTCCACAAAAAATATTGTGTGGACTATATTTCACAAATTTCATTTGCTTTTTAATAGTATTTTGAAGGGTTGTTCGTATGAATCGAATGTCATTATAGTTATTATATTTTTTTCAATATTAGAGGCGAGAGAAATTATATTTTAATGCGATTATGGGGACTTATTTGATTAAATTGCTGATGGGATCTTGAAATAAATAGGTATCAAGAGTTTAAGGTATGTTACTTACGGACTTTCTCACTCTATTGTTTAAAAAAATAGAGAAATTTACTCAAAATTCGTAATATAATATACACTAGCGAACCCGAGAAAAAATTGCGCTATAATACATAAAACTTTTTCGAGTCATGGTTTTAAATTTTATAAATTTTATTTTTAAAGAATTATCGTCTTCATTTGTATATTGGACCAATAAAAAATATCGATTATGGGTTCTCAAGGGTCAACACATCGTATTAAAATTTTCGTCATTTTACTATAGGATGCCCATATTATGGTGCATTGCTACTAAATTTCTCTTTTATAAATTTTGACCAATAAAATAGGTAATTATTGACTATTGAGTTTAAAATAATAAGATAGAATCGTTATAACTGATCTTGAGAAAGTTGAATTTTTCTCTTGTCACCCTTTAGTAAACTGCTATTAATTTTAGGATTAGACAGACACACAGACAGGATGGCATTGCAAAAACTACTTTTTAGGGTTCTGGGGGTCATGAGACGTCGACATCCATCAAAATCTCAAGTAAAATTTTTTTTACTGTCACAATATTGCTTACCTCTCAGGTAGCGGGAAAGTAAAATATGGTATTGGCTCCCTAAAGGTCAACACTTCGTATTAAAATTTGACTTCGGTTTAAAATTTTTGACATGTTTATAGGGATTGCACCTCTTATTGTTATTGCATTGCTATTAAATTCCTCATTTATACATTTTGACCAATAAAATAGGTAAATATTGACTATTTAATCTAAAATGATAAGGAAGATCATTGCTGTACAAACATTCCCCTAAAATGTTGAAAGAAAGAAAACAAAACTTTTTTAGAGATTTTCTTATCAACTTACGCTATGGCCATTAAGAATTATTGCGTTAAGTTTAAGTAGTATCACTTTTACAACTAGAGCTCAAAAATTGTATTAATAGATTTGCCATTATCTCAGAAACTGTTGTTTTATAAAAAAAATGTTTAATTAAAGTTTTTTATTTTTAATAGCACTACAATTTTTCAATGATAATTATTTAGTATCTCAAATATTTAAGGGAGATACGGAAATTTCACTTCTGTAAAATACTCTAAAACTCATTTTCATGGGAAAATGAAAATAACCAATTATTTATAATCTTAATCAAGCCTAGATACGAATTTTAATCAAAATCATTAGAGCTGGTTTTGAGAAAATCATATTTTTTTCTATTTTTCTTTTTACTAAATTACTCTTAATTTTGGGGTTAAAAATACACACAGAGAAACGTTAATGCAAATACCACTTTTTAGGGTTCGGGGGGTCATGAGACTTCGACATCTACAACGTTTCATGTAGATTTTTTTGACGGTCGCAATGCGTATGGCTTGAAAGTTATTGGTTTTATAAAAAATATTTTTTTCATTAAAATATTTGTATTAGTTATAGATGTACAAATTTGCAATGTTAAGTGATTTTTCCATATCTCAAATAATTTCAGAAATATAATAAAAAAATGAGAATTTACGAATCAGACTGAAGCCCTTAAAGTCATTTTGCCGAAATATTGAGGGTATCCATTTTATTTGGCATATTTATAAATGTTTTGAAATGAAATTTAATCAAAATCACTTGAGCCGATTTTGAGAAAAACTATTTTATCTCTTTTGCCCTTTAGTAATCTACCCTTAAATTTTGGGTTGGATATCCAATTTCAAAAACCCCTCGGGGCAACCCTATGAAAACCCTAGATACCAAGTTTTAGCCAAATCGGTAAAATAATTCAGGCTCTTGTCGGACGTACAGACAAACAGACAGTCAGACGGAAATTCAAAAACCACTCTATCGGATTCGGGAGGGGGGGGGGGATCATGAAACGTCGACATTCATCAAAATCTTGAGCTCGATTTTTTTTTATGATCACAATACTTTCTCTATCTGTAAGATAGCGAGACAGTAAAAATTGAGCTATTACTTATCCGTTTTTTATTTTTACTACACAGGCAAGTTTTATTACTGGATGAAGATAACAACATAAAGTCAAATTTTTTTAGTTAGGGTCTTATCTGAAAGCTAGAAAAATTACTATACATAATTTCACGTATTCATACGTCAATAATGAGATCTACTGATCTCTTTTTTGATAGATAAAATCAATAAGTATACATAAAATTTAATAAAATTTAGTACATTCCTATTAATTTTCCGTCACAAAAGGTTTGAATTTGAGAAAAGGGTTTTAATAAAAAGTTTGGACTGTATGTATTATATACTTAGATTATTCACGTAAAGCTTAGTAAAAAGTTGATTATAAAAAATTCACCAATTAAACTACAATGATAATCAAATAATCAGACATTAAAACATATGTTTAGCTTGATGACCTATCAATATAATAACTTCTTCTTAAGTCAACAACCCGAAGGTTGGTTTGATGTGATTTCTGTCCATCCGGAGCTGGTTAGTGCTATCTGAACCATCTGGTAGAAATCCAGTATACTAAGGGAGTTCAGGAAGTTGATTTCTACACTTATTTTTTTATGAGCGAAAATGAAAGGGCTTACAAATTTTGCTTGGAAAGGTATTTTCCAGGGTACTCTTACCTACGACAATCGATATGGGACCGCCGACTGTACTTTACCTCCGAAGGAAGTTGTGCTACGGATTTTTATCACCCATGAAAAATCCGTTGATCACGGCTGGGTTAAAACCTACAAACATCGAGTCCTGAGGCAAGAACTTCACCCCAAGACCACCCTAGTCAACTATAAATAATATATATATATATATGTGTGTGTGTGTGTGTGAGTGCGCGCGCGCGTGAAGGTAGCTTGCAGCTACACCATTATTCGGATTTATTGCCACGTTGCACCAATTACTGTGACGTATAAAACTGGGAGGGAATGTCCCGTGAAAAAGTCGGAAAGGGTAATAGGGTAAGAAGAGGAGGTGGTTGAAGGGGGATGGGGGGGGGACCTAGCCCCCAGAATTAGTTGTCTTGACTTCGCTTCGCCATTTCCCGAGCGCGCCCCGAAATGCGACAAGCTACGCTAGCCGGAGCAGGGCAGAGAAGAAAAGCCGTTCCCGTTAATTAAAACAAGTCTTAATTACACCCTTAAAGGCAGAAGACGACGACGCTGAGGGTGAGCGCGACGTTAAAGTAAAAGTGTCCGTCGTGGCTGAGTAGAATTGCGACGTTTGTTTATTGTGATTGGCGTTTTATGAAGGGTCCCGTGTGGAAATTTGTTTTATCGGTGAGGTCATCCTGTCTTTTTTTTGAAGGACGGAGCGATAAATTGTTGGATACATGATCCTATACCAGTGGCGTGTAACCAGAGTAAGCAGAGCTTGTTCAATCTAGATGTATCTGTGATACATTCACCCCCGCCCTGTCCCCATTTTACTAATCACACATGGGCTCTGATTTACATAACTCAAGTCGTACAACATATTTCAGTCGATGGAGTGTCTGCCTACCTATCTAAGGGTTCCGGGCTCGATTACCAGCATGGCCAAAAATATGTATCATTGAATAAATGTGAGCTACCTCTTTCACAATGATGAATAAACGTGTGAGAGCTTCCTTTTTTTTTTACCATCGCGTCTTACTACCCCTTTGGGTTATACCTCTATGTACTAATTACACTAATGTGTTAGGAATTAGGAAGGTTCAATTTTGAGTAAGTGACTCGTGTTTGCATGGAATAAGAGTGGAAAAACATTTAAGAAAACTAACCTTGGTGCTCCAGACCAGGATCGAACCCCAATCTCCCCTTCATCATGTGGTCCAACCTAACACGATAGTAGCGCGTTAGACCACCGAAGCGGGTGAGCTGGGTTTTGTGTCTGTTCAAGATCTATATTATCTTAAAAGATTTTTGTTAGCATCTTTTTATTACTACCCATTCGGGCTATACGATTATCTAATAATTACACTAATGGCTTATGGATGAGGAGAGTTGAATTCAGAAGAATTGTAGCCTTATTTTCGTGGAGAGAGTGGGTAACCATTTAGGACCTCCCCCCCTTAGTACATCCGACTGGAATCGAACCACAATATCTCGGTATTTGGCATTCTATTCTATTGTGAGAGTAGCGTCTTAAACCATGTAACCACAAAATAGGGCCAATTTATAAGCTGTGTGGTGATAATTTTATAACAATTCTGTTAAGAATGTGAATGTTAAGCACTTTAGATATATACATACACCTACAAGGTAATAGATTACCGTGGATACCTGACCAATGAGTGTTCTATCAAGTGATGAGAACATAATATTTCATCTATATATTAAATAGGCTCTGCTTACCCTGGCAACACTACCCTTCAAGCCATGCCTCTGCCCTATCTTTACCCCTCTCCTTACAAATATGGTATAAATATGCAGTGTAATTATTGGAAAACGCAACAGAACTTTCCTGAAAATAAAATGAAAGATCGTTTTATTGAAAAAATTTTCCCCTTGACCCGGATTCAAACTTGATTCCTGATTTTACCGTTAGGATTAAGAATGTCAGCCATAAAGCATCCACTGAGCTATATCTGCACTATGAGTAGCAGCAGTTGGTCCCTGGTACGGTAAAGAACTAATAAAACTCACATTAATACAAAAATCTAGCCTAAAAAGAAGAAACGTAATTTTTTCCCAGAAAAATAATCCTTCAGTAGCAATTCACAGCTATAACAATTCCTTAATTTGAATAAAACTATTTGATTTGTTAATTTATACTCCTAAAATTTGATTTAATTTTATTTTTAGTTAAATAATCTTTAACGACATTTTATAAAAAAAAATACTAGGACTCTTTAATATTCAAATAATCCCATTTATCTTCAGTTTTGGATATTAATCTCAAATAAATCTCAAACTTGAATTAATTTTAAAAGAAATCATTACTGTTAAAACAAACATTTAAGGAGTTTATATGTGTGAGTTAATATGAAACTGATTGGTTCTAGTAGCAATATAATTTTTTTTAAATGAGAAAATATTTAGTTATTATGTTTGAAATATAGTAAAAGAAAAATACTCTCATTGAAAATTGAATTACAAATTTAAGTCGAATCAAATAAATTGACCTTTTTTTGTACAATGAAACTAATATTTTGATTTTACTCAAAAGTTGACTCTTTGCATTTTTTTTAACGATTTTAATATATACTTAGTTGTAAAAAGAATAATTTCAATACGGAAACAGCTCAATTTGATCCTCAATTCAACCACTGCCCGACCTCCCCCAATCCCCTCACTTTCACGTTAAATACTCGAGACACAACTTCCAAGAGATTGTAAACCAGTATGGGAACTTTCTTTAATCACGATTTCCTTTGCTTTGAAAACCCTTTTCAAAGGTAATTTCTACTTTCTCACATTTCTTGCTCGCTTTACTAAGTCTTGAGCTCGTTTTTTTAAAACTAGAATATAGAGCAGAAGACGGGGGAAATGGTTCTTTTATCATGTTTCCATCTTTGTCTTTGTTGCTGATAATTGGTTTAATTTTTTATTTTATCTTTCTCTTCTTTTCCTTCCTTTTGCATTGAAACAAATTCTGGTGTTTTTTTTTTTAAATTCTTATGAAATGAATGTTTGAAGAAAAGATCCTTTTGAACACTCGAAGCTTAGGTCTTTTAAAAAGACAATAAAAAAAAGTTCTTATACCATCCACTTTTAGTGTATCTATAAAGTGTTCTAAAAAAATAGTTGAATTTTACTTAGACACTGGAAATTAAGAGATCAGAGTTGATAGGAGTTAGAACAAATGAATGACAAAACTGTTATCAATGAATCTAATTTAGGAAGCCATGTCTAAATAATGAGTTTATATATGCAAGAATATCTTAGAATCACATCGACCATACTCTATTTCTAAGGATATGTATATATGATTTCTTTTATATGATAAGGGGGGGAGGCGGGACATTTAAATGTACCATGGAATCTTGGTTCTAATTAAAACTGATATATCTAGTTGTTTGGAATTCCTAAATAAACTTTCAATGGATTTCACAAAAGGTTAGAAAAACTAAAAAAAAACACCATTTAAATAGATTTAGTTTTTAGTTGATCAGAAGACTGAATCTTTCCGCTAGCGGAGAATTTCTCAGAAGGAGCATTAAGCCATCTCATTTAAAGTTTTGTGTTTGTATGGCTGTACTATCAAAGTGAGTGTGTGATAATTTAATTGTTTTAACTCTTCTTGACATGAGAACCTCATTACTTGCTCGGGTAAACATTGAGCAGCGATGAAAATATCAAGATGTCTATCTTGTAGTCAAGTCAGGAGGTTTTGTATTTTAAGATCGATACAAGGACTAGAAGGTTTTTACTCGCCAGAAACATTTGAATACTAAAATAGCTATAATATTAATAGTTAATATTTGTATCATCCGCAACGGTAGATTATTATTTTTATTAGGTGTTCTGACTTACGACAGGTCCACTCCTTTTGTCATTGAACTCAAACCATCAATGCGCCTTGTCATCTGCTTCCTTCCTTATGCTCCCATGATTTCCTTCTTTCTTTCAAGTCATCCTATGTGTGAATCTTCCTTCTTCCTAAGCTTCTCTTTACCCCAACCTTTCCTTCTATGACGTCATTCAGAATACAGTTCTTCCTAAGTATGTGTGCGATACAGTTTGCTTTTTACCGAAGAATCACATCCAAAATGTTTCTCTTCTCACCCAAACTTCTTAGGACTTCATTTATCACATTGTCTGTCCACCTGGTCTCCTCAAGTCTTTTCCAGCACCACATTTAAAAGCTCTCCAAGTATCTCGTTTCCATCTTTCCAAAAGTTCAAGCTTATTCTCCACACAGCATGATGCTTCAAATGTAGCATTTCATCAATTTCCTCCTAAGTTCCGAACTCAGCTAACTGGTCATCAGTAACCTCTTCTTGTTGAAAGCTTCCATGGCCATGGCGATCATTGACCTAACTTAATTGGTGCAGTAGGCATGGTAAGCAAAGCTTTTTAAAACTGTTTCTTGAATGTGTTCTCACAGACTCAGTCCCCATTTGACCAATCATACATAGCCTCTGCTCTACATACCTTACATGGGTGTTTATGTTCGTTGATACTTGACCAATGATTGTTCTACTGGGTGATGAGAACAATTCACATGTACAGTTTAGACTAACTCTGCTTACCCTGGCAAGACTCCACGACACGACACTGTCAATGAGTGTTCTACTGAGTGATGAAAACAATTCACAGGTACAGTTTAAACTAACTATGCTTACCCTGGTAACACTCCACGACACGACACTGTCAATGAGTGCTCTACTGAGTGATGAGAACAATTCACATGTACAGTTTAGACTAACTCTGCTTACCCTGGCAACACTCCACGACACGACACTGTCAATGAGTGTTCTACTGAGTGATGAAAACAATTCACAGGTACAGTCTAAACTAACTCTGCTTACCCTGGCAACACTCCACTACACGGCACTGCCCATGAGTGCTTTACTGAATGATGAAAACATACCACAGGTCCAGCTATGCTTATCCTGGTGACACTCCACGATACGACACTGCCAATGAGTGCCTTATTAAGTGATGAAGTGGTTTTTTTTCAGATATAGTTCAAACCAACTCTGTTTGCCCAGGCAAAAAAAAAAAAAAAAAACCACACCACGACAGTGTGTTGAAGGTACAGATTTATAGCACTATTTAATAACCAGCCTAGTAAATGAATATAAGGACATACTTAGAGATCCAATGAAAGTACCTCTTAGAACCTCTTCAGGAGCACATAATATAACCTGGAACGGAAAACCCTCGTGTTACAAGAGGAGGCGAGAATTATTCGGTGACATTTCAAGTGGAAATGCGACATTATCGCTCGCGTTTAAGAAGACTTACTGTTTTAATAGCAGGTAAAGGAGGTGGTATGTAGACCCGTTCACATTGTTATCATTAATTCTAGACATGGGTAGTAAGACGCAGTGCTAAAAAAAATAATTATAGACCTCTTGAGAACACAAGAAGTGCTTTTGTGAGAGTCAAACAACCTAAGGTGGGGTCTTCGGAGACGTGATTAAAGGTAATTGTTTTGCAATTTTTATAACAAAAATTTGTTTGACCAAAAGTAATAAAATATTGCTTCAGTACAAAACTAGTTTAATTTTCTTCAAATGCGGAACTCAACAGTTGTTGAATATCTTTCGAGGGTGTCCTGGAATTTAATGACAAAAAATTTTTTTCTTAATTTAAAAATTTCTCTTCTAATGCTGCTATGCTCATAACAGATATTCAACAATAATTGTTGATATCACCATGCCAAGAGAAATGAACTATGTTTCTTCAGGAAAACAATGTTTTTATTTAAAAATTGTTAAAGTACTGCCCTTTTTAACTCACTTTCTCTTCACTCTGACCTTAATTAATACAGTTCTGACAAGCCTTGCTCGTTGAATATTCTTACTACATTTTTATTAACATTTTAAAGTACTGCAGAGGTTCTCAAAATATGGGTCACGACCTACAGATGGGCCATTAGCTGATTTTGGATAGGTTGCGAAATGTTTTGAAGACGTAAGAAATGTGTAATTAAAAAACGTGAAAAAATGAGAAAGTTAAAAAAAATAAGAAAAGGGGCCGAAATAAGGCGTAAAATTTTAATACTCTACGTTAATCATGTTTAATGTACGTCGTTGTGACGTAATTATTATGACGTCATCAATAGGAACCTGGAAACAAGGGACGGACGCTTCATTGTGATAAATATATCAGTTTATTTTAAAATTATAATTATGTAGGCCTAGTAGTGAACTTATAAGAAAACACTCAAATAATAATTAAATTAAAAAAGTACCTTCTAACACTTTTTTTAACACCATGTCTTACTACTGCTTATATGCTTATGTACCAGTTACGCTAATGATTTTAGTTACTAGGACGGTTATATATATATATAGGAAGGAAGTGTAGCCACATTTGCTTGGAGGGAGAGTGGAAAACCACCTTCAATACACCCGACCGAGATTCAAACCTCAATCTTCCCATCATCGGCAATCTAGTCTATATTGAGTGTAGCATTTTAGACCACGCGGCCATCGAAGCAGGTACGTTCTTCTATTTTTATGCCCATTCAAGCTAGATGGCTCGTTCTAAAATTGGGTTGCGTTTCTAATCGTCTTGAAATCACTGAGGTATGGCACATCACTATCAGACCTGATTGAAGTTCATTCAAACAATTATACGTTATGGACTGGTTACTTTTTAATAATAATAATAATAATAATAATAATAATAATATTTAGCACCGCATCTTACTACCCGTTCGGGTTATACGCTTAAGTACTAATTACGCTAATGGATTGGGAATTGGGAGGGTTGAATTTAGAGGAAGTGAACCCACATTTGCGTGAAGGGAGAGTGGAAAACCATTTAGGAAAAACCAACCCCAGTTCACACGACCGAGATTCGAACCTCGGTCTCCCCGTCCTCGGCGGTCGAGCTCAACATGACTAGCGCGTTAGCCAACTACACCACTGAGGTGGTTGGTTACTTTTTAAGGGGGATTATGTTTATTTATTTAATAATTTTAACTGCATCTTATTATTTGCTCGGGGGTATCCACATTTTAATACACTCCTGGGATAGGGTCGAGGAATGTAAAGTTCAAAAGAGATGCACCTTTATTTGCGGTGAGAATGTAGGCCTTACAGGAAGAAATCAAATCAAATATACAAGGCTAGGACTTCAACCCAGATCTCCTGTTCACCAAACGGTGAACCCCCGAAAGATGAGACTGAACCCATTGGTGCGGGTGATTAGATAATTTTTTTATCACCGCGTCTTACTACCTGTTCAGGCTATACTCATATATGATAATTATAATGGAGTAGGGATGAATAAGGAAGCATTTTAGAGGTAATATACACGCATTTGCATGGAAGGAAAGTGGGAAACCATTTAGAAACAGCCACCCTCAATAGACTCTACCAGAACTCGATCCCTGATCTCCCCGTCATTATCAGGCCAGTCTAACATGGGAGTAACACCTTAAACCGTTAATCCAATGAAACGGGTGATTAACAGTTACGCGGAGGAAAGAGCTTAAGATGGGGTGCTAGTGAGCGTGAGTTTAGGGAAGTATTTTTGAAGTTTTTATAGCATAAACATTTTTTGAACAAAATAAATCTAATTTTTCTTCTATAGAAACATAGAGTTTAGTTTTCTGCACGTGCTTATCTCAATAGTCCTTGAATATCTGTCAGATGTGTCCTGGAAATTAATGACAACTTTTTCTCTTAATTTAAAAAGTTTGTCACCAGATGCCACCATGCTCATGCCAGATATTCAAAAACTGTTGAGATTAGCACGTGCAGAAAACTAAACTCTATGTTTCTATAGAAGAAAAATTTGATTTATTTTGTTAAAAAAATGTTTATGCTATAAAAACTGCAAAATTAGCGCACTAAATTCGCGCTCACTAGTACCCAACCTTAAAGGATTGGGGAAGGATATAGTCACACATAAGAATTTTTTTTTGGAATCAAACCACGAGAATTTATATCAGAGTGAGACATGTCGACCACTTAACATGTGCTTCCGGTATTATTTCCTTTCTATGTCCTATTTAAATCGAAGATATTAATCACCCTAAAAAAATTGGATTTCCCTTCAACACTTTCTAAAGAGTATCATTTACAAATCGTTTTTGCCACACACACACTTCATTTTTCCACCCACCTTTAATCTAAATACTTCCCTCAACCCCGCCCAAGAACTTGATACAAATAACTCCCCCATATCAGTCCTTTGGAAAAACCTCTGGAGGTTAGTCCATCTAATTCAATAATTGCATCATGTTTCCCCCTCCTACAACCCCTTTTTTCATTATACCTCCCTCTGCTGACTTTCTCTCTGCCCACATTTCACCCCTTCCCTTCAAGGTAGGGGATGTGTGACCATCAATTTTCTCACAAGTCACATGGGGTAGAATAATCTAGCTACTCAATAGGGAGGCGTGTCGTACGCTAGAGGTGCTTCAAGATGTCGTGAAATAAGCTAGAGGTGCTGCAGGATGTCGACAAATAAGCTAGAGATGCTGCAAGATATCAGGAAATAAACTAGAGGTGCTGCAGGATGTCGAGAAATAAGCTAGAGATGCTGCAAGATGTCAGGAAAAAAGCTAGAGGTGCTGCAGGATGTCGAGAAATAAGCTAGAGATGCTGCAAGATGTCAGGAAATAAGCTAGAGGTGCTGCAGGATGTCGACAAATAAGCTAGAGATGCTGCAAGTTATCAGGAAGTAAGCTAAAGGTGTTGAAGGATGTCGAGAAATAAGCTAGAGATGCTGCAAGATGTCAGGAAATAAGCTAAAGGTGTTGCAGGATATGAGTAAATAAGCTAGATATGCTAGAGAATATAAGTAAACAGTCTAGAGGTGATGCAGGATACCAGGAAATAAGCCAGAGATGCTTCAGGATGTCAGTAAATAAGTTAGAGGTGCTGCAGGATGTTGAGAAATAAGTTATAGGAGTTGGAGGATATCAGTAAACAAGCTATATGTACTGATGGATATCAGTAAATAAGCTATAGGTGCTAAATAATGTCAGAGAGTAGGCTAGAAGTGCTTCAATATATCAGGAAATTAGCTAAAGGTGCTACAGGATGTCAATAATTAAGTTAGAGATGTTGCAGGATGTCGAGAATTAAGCTAGAAGCGCTGCAAGATGTCAGGAAACGAGCTAGAGGTGCTAGAGGATGTCAGGGAAATAAGCTATAGGTGCTGTTATTTTTTATAGACGATTTTCATTGTTACAGCTAACACAAGTGCTAATAGGATAATCTGAAAAGGGGGAATATAAGAATAGTAATTATAAGAATTCATACCAAATTATGTTGTCTGGAGGGAGTGTGAATAAAGTACAACTATAGAAACCATCACATATATATTCAACCTGAATTCGATTCTTGGTAATTTGTATTAGAGTCAAGAAAGCTAACGCTGGGCTAAACATATCTATGTTTTAAAATGTAAATACTGTTTTTTTAAGGCACCCTCTCTATAGTTGTAGCCAGACAACCTTTTTACATTTTCACATGAAATATAAAATAAGGGGGCCTTTAGATAACACAAAGATTGTACTTGTCAGAAGGGGGAGGATTGAAATAAAATTGCTACGTTTCCTAACTGATCTTTTTTTAAGCTTGACTCTGATAAGAGGGGTGGTAGTTTAGTAATGGGCTAGGGGTTGACGCAAGGGTTGAATTATAAATGTCTTGTCATTTATCAAAGTGATTACCCCCCTTATGTTCCTTCAACCACTGAAAAAGTATGGAGGAGTTTCTTCAGGAAGAAGGAAAGGTGAACGTTTGATTTTTCAAAACTAGCTTTATCATTTGTTTATGCTCGCTTTGGCTAAGTGGTTTGGGAAACTTATATACAACAGGCCTTAAAGGATATGGTTTATATTTTTTAACATATTTATTATGATTAAGAAATGTATAATACACCAGAATATTTCTCATGGTATGTATATTTCTAATGGTTGTTTTTACTATACCAATGTTCAATTAGATTTTTTAACGACATTAACCCCATTTTATTTTATTTCATTTTAGTGATTTAACGTGCACTTTTTAAACAGAATGATTATATCAACATGACCTATAAACTAATTCATTTAAATATAGAGAAGATACAATATCCAGCCTCCCAGCAGGTTATTCATATGATGAAGGGGAAACCCACATTTCCTCAGTGATAAAATATTTCAGTCATGTCGCGAGTCAAACCCGTTACCCTTAGATTAATAGGTAAATACGCTACCGACTAAGTTAGGGTGTAGGACGAACCAAATAATAGTGAAACCTTAGCCCCTATTGCATACCTGCTTTATCACTTGGGGGAATTCTGAATTTTAACTCCAACAAAAATTGAAACAAGATCTCTTAGTCTTTCATATCAAGCACAAAGCCTCATTAGTCATGAGCAGGGACCGGAATTTGACATGTCATCTCTTTTACCGGAACATCAAAGGCGATGGCTCTTTTGTACATAAACTCTGTTCCTGATCCACTGGTTGGAAAAAAATATTTTCTAGTTCATTTTCTAGCTTTTTTTTTTTTTACCAATTTGGATATTTAAATTATATCTACGAATATTTGAGTCAATATTAGGTAGGTATTTATGTTGAGTAAGTACATTTTAAAATAATATTCATCTTTTGTTAGTGGAAAAATAATCAAACACATATTTGTTCAACACAGAATTGTTGTGATGGGAAGATTATGTAGACAGTGGCGTGTCGTGGAGTTTTGCAAGGGAAGCAGACCTTGTTAAAATTGTACCTGTGACATGTTATCGCCCAATTGGGCCCTATTTGACCAATCATACGTATGCTCTGCTCTGCATTCCTGTGCCGTGTACGTCACGATGTGATAGTGGAAGTACACAATCCCCACCACCAGAAAGCTCTAGGCCCATATGACGTCACAGGCGTAGAGCGTCAGTAGTTCATTCCTCCGGACGGGCAGTTGGTTTTATAAGTTTGAATGGAACAGGTCCTTAGTGTTGTGTGAAGTATTAGCGTGCACTATAGATTCATATTTTATTTTATCAATAAATATTACGATTCCGTGGCGTGTGGTCAATTATGGACAAAGGGAAGCAATGAGGCTACAATAAATGGGTCGGATGGATCCTAGTTTAATTGGAAGGTCACAATGGTCTCTCCTTGTTTTTTTAGTATAGTTAAAATTATTATGTTGATAAAATAAATGGGGGTGGGGTGGGGCACAAAATATACATGGAATAAAATAAAATAATTGGTGATCTTAGAAATAATGCTCAATCATTAAATTGTATCATTCATTCTGCATAGACTTTCTCATTCCACAGTTTAAAATGGAGACTTTTACTCAAAACTCGTAATATATGTGAAACGAAATAATATACACTAGCAAACCCAAGCAAAAATTGTGTTATACTTAGGTTAAACCTTTTTTGACTCCCGGATTTAAATTTTATGATTTTCTTTTTAAAGAATTAAAGTCCTCACTAGAATATTTTGACCAAAAAAAATCGATATTGTGTCCACAAGTGTCAACACTTCGTTACTACATAGGATGGCGTATCAAAACACTTTTTACCACTGAGAGAGTGTGTATTGTGACGATTCTGTCAAAACAATTTGACGTGTTTTCCTTGTGGTTACACAATGTTGTTTTCTTATTCTCCGATATTGCCTTAGGCTATACACCGTTTGGACACTATACACCGTTTATGCTAAGAAGGTAGAAACTGTGAGGTATAGTCCGAAGGTCCAAATTGTCAATGTAAATTCTCTCCTGATGTTTTTTTATTAGGTAAAAGAGTGATTATATGTTTTTTTTATAATTCATGTTGCACTCTAATCTTAATTGGTCACAAGACCTAAAAAAAATTACTCTATGTTGTGGCTGCAAGTTATGAATGTTTTAAATTAATTAAATGTTGCTTGTCAATAAAAAACTAGCAATAAAATGTTATTATTTTTTAAACTCCTAGAATATGTTGTGACAATATACACGTGTCAACAATGCCAGAATGGTAAATGTGAGTAGTTTATAATTTTAACTAATGTAAGGTGTCGCGCGTGCGCGCGCACACACACACACACACACATATTCATTTATAGATTATAATTTCTGTGACGTTATATTGCTACCCCGTCAAATAGCTATTAGTTCCTTCATACCAAGAACGGTCTATATTTTTTCTCAATTATCGAAAAAAGATATTGCCTCAGGCAGCCCATTAAGCTTAGGCTATGAAGAACCAACCATACGTTGTTTTCGCTAAGAAGGGAGACTGTGAAACTATATACATCGTTTTCGCTAAGAATGGAGAACTAAACTTCTCAGGGAACCCCACTGAGTCAAAACACGTGGCATTGACACAGCTCTTGGGTGTAAGCGCAAAATACCACTTACCAAATGGCATTTGGATTTAATGTCAGGCTCATCTATTCTGATTGGTCTGTTAGCAGTTAGGTTGAAGTTATAAGTCCAGCCGGTGCACAGAGATATTTATTAAATTGTTTTCTACTCTCCTTTCACTCAAATTAGATTACATTTACTCTTAATTCTAGATTACGCATTTCTAAAAACTTATTGTGCGTAAGTGCGTAAACTATCATTAATGTAACTATATTTTTAATAATCTAAAATATCGGGTTAGGATTACACTGTTGATCACCAAAACTTGGCTACTTATTTTTAGACGTAATTCTTGATTTAACTATATTAACCATTGAGCCTAAACTGAAAAATTGTAAACTCTAGTATTAGTAAATTAATGTTTACTCTAATTTTTTTATAAAAAGGTTACCAACCTTTATAAACTGATGAAATCTGAAATTAGTTAAAAATAATAATCATAAGCTGAGTCTTATATTGAAAATTTTGGTTTTATAATAGGAATAGAAGAGTTGTCTGGAAAGATTGATAATAAATTTCAATTTTATAATTTCTACTTTAGCAAGAAATCTTAGGATAGAAAATAAATATAAAATCTGCACTTAATAAATACAATAAAATTACAATATTATTTTAATTGTTTGGATAAAAATATCTTAAGTGGCACGCCATATTTTTTATAGGATGTAGTAGGCTATAAAATATTATCTTGATTGGTTGATATGGTTTTGACTCTAGGTGGAAATTTGTGGGTAAGACATAATTATTGTTATTTATATGTAGAAAATTTAAAGTAGTTATTTTATTACGACATACTGCGAACGTAGAGGAGCTCATTATTGTGGCTCTTTATAGATCGTAAAATGAACCAGAACTGACGACGGTGGCAGAAATTTAGCATTAAAAAATAATCCAATAGTTTCACAGTAATAGCAGATAATATCCCAAATTTTAATCTTAGTGTTACAAAATGATAACATAAAATATTATAGCTAATACAACCCAATAATTTTAAAATGACGACTTAAAAAAACATTATTTTCTGATAATTTAAAAATGTCAACATCATATAGGCTACAAAAATAATCCGATAGTTTCAAAATGATTAAAAATAATATCACAATTTCTACCATTTGATAGGATTAATAACAAATACAATATTATGGTTTCAAATGAAAGACAATCTATTCCATATTATAGTCCGATAGCTTCAAAATGATAGAAGAATAGAATATCACTACACTTATAATAGACAGTCTTAACGTAATGACAGAACATCTTATACATCTTTGGTAATTTGAAAACTGACGCATTAGTTAATTTGCTATGGTGTCTTCCTACTCAATCAAGGGTCCAGGATTTGATTCTTGGAACGGCAAAACAATGTATTATTGGTGAATTGTAGGTTTTCCTTTCACAATGGTAAATTAATGGCCAGGGGATGGATTTAAGCTAGTTTTATAGTCATGTATTGATAGAATATGACGGTTGATAAAGTGCATGTTAAATACCTTAAATAATAATATAATTCCGTACTTTCAAAATGCCAGTAGAAAATTTAACAACTCAAATAGCCTATTATTTCAAAATTACAATGGAAAAAATCACAGATATAGAGTGATAGTATAAAATATACGATATAAAATATCACACCAAGTATAAAGTCAATAATTTCAAGATTACAACTTACACTATCACAACAAATATAATTTGATAATTTAAAAATGAAGAATGAATATACAACTCTCCTACAGTATCAAAATGATAATCGAAGATATCAAAACTCTTATGACAAAAATATTTGATGGCATTATGACAGAAAATATCACACGACTTTGACTTTCGGTAATTACAAAATCACAATAGAGAATATCACAACAAATATAATCCGAAAGTTTCAAAATTAACACATAAACTAAATAATAGTTTCAAAATGACGATATAAAATATGAAAATAATTACAATTTGCAAATCTCATTGTATGCTTATAGTTTCAAAATGATGATATAAAATTTTAACTAATAATAATCCAATTGTTTAAAATTAATGACAAAAGTTCTCTTAATTTGTATAGTTAAGATGTTTAAAATTAACGATAACAATCCCAAGTTATATAATCTAAGGGTTTAAAATGGCTAAGAGACAACATTAATATGTATCTGAACAAATATTTTATAAGTGACAAAACAAACTATTATAATTTAAACAATACATCATCAATGATTTTAAAATAGGGACACAAAATTTCCCAATCTATTTTATTTTTATTGTTTCAAAATGATGATTATATTACAACAGGTTAATATCAGAATTTATAGATATCAATATATTTTCAAAGTAATTTCAAAAACCCTCAATATCTAAATAATACAATAGTTTATTAAAGTTTGTATAACAATATAGTTTATAAAATGACAAAAAAAATCACGCCGTAAATAAATAGTTTTTAAATGATGACCGATAATATCTCATATTAAATATTTATATTGCTTCAAAGTTAGTAAAGAAATAAAATCACACTTCAGCTAATTAATAAGATAGTTTAAAATTAACGGGAAAAAGTATCGCTTATTTAAAAATGGAGACAGAAAAAAAAAGCTTTGGAAAATAAATAGTTCAAAATTAAGACAGATAAATCCTATAATTTAAAAACCTCTTTCTCAAACGAAACAAATATACATTTGGCACGCGCCAGTTCCCCATATAAATTTTTCTCAACCAAAAATCAAACACCTCCCCATTAGAAACATAAAGTTTAATATTTTTAACAGGGTGATATCAACAGTTGTTGAATATCTGTGAAGAGCTTAAGGGCATTAGATTACAAACTTTTTTAATGAAGAGAAAAATAAGTCAATAAATTCCAGGACACCATTGACAGACATTTAAGAATTCATTTTGAGTTCACCATGGGAGGAATATCAAATTTTAGGTTTCTACTGGAGAAATATTTGATTTCTGGTTACCTAAGACATGTTTTGATATTTTAAAAAATGTAAAAATACTGTTCTTAACTATTGGTCTCGACACGCTCACCTTAATCTTCTATTGAGCATGTACTTACATTAACTTTACATTCTTAATTTAATAAACTTGTAGTTTTGAAAAGAGTAAACATCGCTCCCTGTATATTTTTTTATTGTCACTACAGTCTTAATATTTCTCTTTCAATTTCAAGTTGAAATATCTATATTAATAAAAGCCTAAAGTTACATGTATGTATATATTATATATAATGTCCATGGAGTCTTAGTACATTATACTCAAACTTAAAGTGTTAATAAAACCTATCTAAATATCATGTTTGTTCTTTTTTTACTATAGTATAGACATATCCTCTCTACTAGGTTATAGACTGTTGCTGACATGATTTGACAGGAATGAACAGGTCTGGTTGTCTGAACAGAGTTTTAAAATGTATTTTCAAAAGTTACATGGGTTATGGCTACTAGCAGTAGTTAAAAATTTAATTCATTAGTATGCACACTTGAAAGCTTAAACCATGTTAAGTTAATAAAATATAATTATATAGGCCTATCAACTATAATGTCCTATTATTTCCATGACATCATCAATAGGAAAAAACTAACAGCTCAACAAAATGGACCCTAGCTTTTTTAGCATACTATAAATTTGTACATAGACCTAAGTTAACTACCATTATTGTTTTGGTTATATCCATAATCGTGCGAACCAATTAGATAGTCAAAATACTTGGTACGTGCACCAAGCAGTCAGCCTATAAATACAATATACTTACTTATTCGGGAACTCTAAAGTTTATTGCCAAGACCGACACCTATCCCTATCCTAAGCTAGTTCTATCCAGTTCACCTCACTACACCCTATTTATTTCAGGTCCACCCTCCCATCTTTGGGTAGAGAAAGCCTACACAGTATTTTGAGATAGTAAAAAAAAACACATCACTGAGCGGTGTCATAAATTAGATCTATATCTATCATAAAAAGATGTCAGCCATTAGAATATTCTAATTATTTCCGAAGATGAATAAAAACCCCTCTTTAACATATTCATGGCTTCTTGATTAGGTACTACTGCTTGACACTTAGATTGTGTTTTATTTCCAAGACATTTGTTTGATATGACATGTTAGACTTCAACTATATAAACCAGACTTTGTTTGATAAGTTAGGTTTGATTTGTTTGTGTTTAATCATGTATTCGAGATATTTGTTTAATATACCAAGTTAATTTTGTTTGTGTGTTTAATCATGTGTTAGGTTAAAAAAACGAACTTATAACTTTCCTTAACCAATGAGTTTATGTTAAAAAGCAATAATTTTATACTCAAACTTAAAGCATTATTACCAGGGTCTAACTCTACTCTACTCTGGGGGACACTACACCATTCCAACATCAGATGAGCTTTCTCTCTCTCAAGATCAAATTTGAGTTTTGGTTTAAGTTTTTACAAATTTATCTCACACAATTAAAAATATATTTATTTATTGGAATTTTAATTTACAAAAATATTTATTTCTACAAATACTTTAAATATGTATTCATACAAGCATAGCTCACACCATGAAAAGTATACTTAGGATATTTATTTACACAAATCAAAGTTGTTTTTTTTACAAGTATATCTCATACTATGAAAAGTATACTTGGATATTTATTTACACAAATCAAAGTTTTTACAAATTTATCTCATACTATGAAAAATATATTTATTTACACAAATCAAAGTTTTTACTAATTTAAATCACACAATTAAAAATATATTTATTTACACAAATCAAAGTTTTTTTTACCAATACTTTAAATATTTATTTATTGGAATTTATATTTACAAAAATAATTTTTTACAAATACTTTAAAATATTTATTTATACAAACATAGCTCACACCATGAAAAGTATACTTGGAATATTTAATTACAAAAAAATTATAGTTATATAATATATATATTATGGAAACACTAATCAATTTCTTGAGTTCGTAGCGGGAATAGTGACCTCGGTACTAATTTATAAAGTCCAGTTTAAAAAATTATTTTAACATATATGTACAGATGGTTTCAAATTTGCCTAGAATAAAAATATATACAAACAACTAATTCTATTTTACTAGAAATAACCAGGTAGGTGGAGATTTAAAAATATCCTGGATGCATAAAATATGCTTGTTTTCATGCAGAAAAAAACCCTCAAATCTTTGAAAAATGGTATGTCGGTGGAACTGTCTATAGTGAAAGATGATTATAATACGTTGCTGTTTGGGTATCAGAGTCCTTGTAAACTCACTCGCCATGACTAGAAAGGTGATCATTTAGACGGGCTGAATAATCATCTTTCACTATAGACAGTTCCACCGACATACCATTTTTCAAAGATTTGAGGGTTTTTTTCTGCATGAAAACAAGCATATTTTATGCATCCAGGATATTTTTAAATCTCCACCTACCTGGTTATTTCTAGTAAAATAGAATTAGTTGTTTGTATATATTTTTATTCTAGGCAAATTTGAAACCATCTGTACATATATGTTAAAATAATTTTTTAAACTGGACTTTATAAATTAGTACCGAGGTCACTATTCCCGCTACGAACTCAAGAAATTGATTAGTGTTTCCATAATATATATATTATATAACTATAATTTTTTTGTAATTAAATATTCCAAGTATACTTTTCATGGTGTGAGCTATGCTTGTATGAATACATATTTAAAGTATTTGTAGAAATAAATATTTTTGTAAATTAAAATTCCAATAAATAAATATATTTTTAATTGTGTGAGATAAATTTGTAAAAACTTAAACCAAAACTCAAATTTGATCTTGAGAGAGAGAAAGCTCATCTGATGTTGGAATGGTGTAGTGTCCCCCAGAGTAGAGTAGAGTTAGACCCTGGTAATAATGCTTTAAGTTTGAGTATAAAATTATTGCTTTTTAACATAAACTCATTGGTTAAGGAAAGTTATAAGTTCGTTTTTTTTAACCTAACACATGATTAAACACACAAACAAAATTAACTTGGTATATTAAACAAATATCTCGAATACATGATTAAACACAAACAAATCAAACCTAACTTATCAAACAAAGTCTGGTTTATATAGTTGAAGTCTAACATGTCATATCAAACAAATGTCTTGGAAATAAAACACAATCTAAGTGTCAAGCAGTAGTACCTAATCAAGAAGCCATGAATATGTTAAAGAGGGGTTTTATTCATCTTCGGAAATAATTAGAATATTCTAATGGCTGACATCTTTTTATGATAGATATAGATCTAATTTATGACACCGCTCAGTGATGTGTTTTTTTTTACTATCTCAAAATACTGTGTAGGCTTTCTCTACCCAAAGATGGGAGGGTGGACCTGAAATAAATAGGGTGTAGTGAGGTGAACTGGATAGAACTAGCTTAGGATAGGGATAGGTGTCGGTCTTGGCAATAAACTTTAGAGTTCCCGAATAAGTAAGTATATTGTATTTATAGGCTGACTGCTTGGTGCACGTACCAAGTATTTTGACTATCTAATTGGTTCGCACGATTATGGATATAACCAAAACAATAATGGTAGTTAACTTAGGTCTATGTACAAATTTATAGTATGCTAAAAAAGCTAGGGTCCATTTTGTTGAGCTGTTAGTTTTTCCTATTGATGATGTCATGGAAATAATAGGACATTATAGTTGATAGGCCTATATAATTATATTTTATTAACTTAACATGGTTTAAGCTTTCAAGTGTGCATACTAATGAATTAAATTTTTAACTACTGCTAGTAGCCATAACCCATGTAACTTTTGAAAATACATTTTAAAACTCTGTTCAGACAACCAGACCTGTTCATTCCTGTCAAATCATGTCAGCAACAGTCTATAACCTAGTAGAGAGGATATGTCTATACTATAGTAAAAAAAGAACAAACATGATATTTAGATAGGTTTTATTAACACTTTAAGTTTGAGTATAATGTACTAAGACTCCATGGACATTATATATAATATATACATACATGTAACTTTAGGCTTTTATTAATATAGATATTTCAACTTGAAATTGAAAGAGAAATATTAAGACTGTAGTGACAATAAAAAAATATACAGGGAGCGATGTTTACTCTTTTCAAAACTACAAGTTTATTAAATTAAGAATGTAAAGTTAATGTAAGTACATGCTCAATAGAAGATTAAGGTGAGCGTGTCGAGACCAATAGTTAAGAACAGTATTTTTACATTTTTTAAAATATCAAAACATGTCTTAGGTAACCAGAAATCAAATATTTCTCCAGTAGAAACCTAAAATTTGATATTCCTCCCATGGTGAACTCAAAATGAATTCTTAAATGTCTGTCAATGGTGTCCTGGAATTTATTGACTTATTTTTCTCTTCATTAAAAAAGTTTGTAATCTAATGCCCTTAAGCTCTTCACAGATATTCAACAACTGTTGATATCACCCTGTTAAAAATATTAAACTTTATGTTTCTAATGGGGAGGTGTTTGATTTTTGGTTGAGAAAAATTTATATGGGGAACTGGCGCGTGCCAAATGTATATTTGTTTCGTTTGAGAAAGAGGTTTTTAAATTATAGGATTTATCTGTCTTAATTTTGAACTATTTATTTTCCAAAGCTTTTTTTTTTCTGTCTCCATTTTTAAATAAGCGATACTTTTTCCCGTTAATTTTAAACTATCTTATTAATTAGCTGAAGTGTGATTTTATTTCTTTACTAACTTTGAAGCAATATAAATATTTAATATGAGATATTATCGGTCATCATTTAAAAACTATTTATTTACGGCGTGATTTTTTTTGTCATTTTATAAACTATATTGTTATACAAACTTTAATAAACTATTGTATTATTTAGATATTGAGGGTTTTTGAAATTACTTTGAAAATATATTGATATCTATAAATTCTGATATTAACCTGTTGTAATATAATCATCATTTTGAAACAATAAAAATAAAATAGATTGGGAAATTTTGTGTCCCTATTTTAAAATCATTGATGATGTATTGTTTAAATTATAATAGTTTGTTTTGTCACTTATAAAATATTTGTTCAGATACATATTAATGTTGTCTCTTAGCCATTTTAAACCCTTAGATTATATAACTTGGGATTGTTATCGTTAATTTTAAACATCTTAACTATACAAATTAAGAGAACTTTTGTCATTAATTTTAAACAATTGGATTATTATTAGTTAAAATTTTATATCATCATTTTGAAACTATAAGCATACAATGAGATTTGCAAATTGTAATTATTTTCATATTTTATATCGTCATTTTGAAACTATTATTTAGTTTATGTGTTAATTTTGAAACTTTCGGATTATATTTGTTGTGATATTCTCTATTGTGATTTTGTAATTACCGAAAGTCAAAGTCGTGTGATATTTTCTGTCATAATGCCATCAAATATTTTTGTCATAAGAGTTTTGATATCTTCGATTATCATTTTGATACTGTAGGAGAGTTGTATATTCATTCTTCATTTTTAAATTATCAAATTATATTTGTTGTGATAGTGTAAGTTGTAATCTTGAAATTATTGACTTTATACTTGGTGTGATATTTTATATCGTATATTTTATACTATCACTCTATATCTGTGATTTTTTCCATTGTAATTTTGAAATAATAGGCTATTTGAGTTGTTAAATTTTCTACTGGCATTTTGAAAGTACGGAATTATATTATTATTTAAGGTATTTAACATGCACTTTATCAACCGTCATATTCTATCAATACATGACTTATAAACTAGCTTAAATCCATCCCCTGGCCATTAATTTACCATTGTGAAAGGAAAACCTACAATTCACCAATAATACATTGTTTTGCCGTTCCAAGAATCAAATCCTGGACCCTTGATTGAGTAGGAAGACACCATAGCAAATTAACTAATGCGTCAGTTTTCAAATTACCAAAGATGTATAAGATGTTCTGTCATTACGTTAAGACTGTCTATTATAAGTGTAGTGATATTCTATTCTTCTATCATTTTGAAGCTATCGGACTATAATATGGAATAGATTGTCTTTCATTTGAAACCATAATATTGTATTTGTTATTAATCCTATCAAATGGTAGAAATTGTGATATTATTTTTAATCATTTTGAAACTATCGGATTATTTTTGTAGCCTATATGATGTTGACATTTTTAAATTATCAGAAAATAATGTTTTTTTAAGTCGTCATTTTAAAATTATTGGGTTGTATTAGCTATAATATTTTATGTTATCATTTTGTAACACTAAGATTAAAATTTGGGATATTATCTGCTATTACTGTGAAACTATTGGATTATTTTTTAATGCTAAATTTCTGCCACCGTCGTCAGTTCTGGTTCATTTTACGATCTATAAAGAGCCACAATAATGAGCTCCTCTACGTTCGCAGTATGTCGTAATAAAATAACTACTTTAAATTTTCTACATATAAATAACAATAATTATGTCTTACCCACAAATTTCCACCTAGAGTCAAAACCATATCAACCAATCAAGATAATATTTTATAGCCTACTACATCCTATAAAAAATATGGCGTGCCACTTAAGATATTTTTATCCAAACAATTAAAATAATATTGTAATTTTATTGTATTTATTAAGTGCAGATTTTATATTTATTTTCTATCCTAAGATTTCTTGCTAAAGTAGAAATTATAAAATTGAAATTTATTATCAATCTTTCCAGACAACTCTTCTATTCCTATTATAAAACCAAAATTTTCAATATAAGACTCAGCTTATGATTATTATTTTTAACTAATTTCAGATTTCATCAGTTTATAAAGGTTGGTAACCTTTTTATAAAAAAATTAGAGTAAACATTAATTTACTAATACTAGAGTTTACAATTTTTCAGTTTAGGCTCAATGGTTAATATAGTTAAATCAAGAATTACGTCTAAAAATAAGTAGCCAAGTTTTGGTGATCAACAGTGTAATCCTAACCCGATATTTTAGATTATTAAAAATATAGTTACATTAATGATAGTTTACGCACTTACGCACAATAAGTTTTTAGAAATGCGTAATCTAGAATTAAGAGTAAATGTAATCTAATTTGAGTGAAAGGAGAGTAGAAAACAATTTAATAAATATCTCTGTGCACCGGCTGGACTTATAACTTCAACCTAACTGCTAACAGACCAATCAGAATAGATGAGCCTGACATTAAATCCAAATGCCATTTGGTAAGTGGTATTTTGCGCTTACACCCAAGAGCTGTGTCAATGCCACGTGTTTTGACTCAGTGGGGTTCCCTGAGAAGTTTAGTTCTCCATTCTTAGCGAAAACGATGTATATAGTTTCACAGTCTCCCTTCTTAGCGAAAACAACGTATGGTTGGTTCTTCATAGCCTAAGCTTAATGGGCTGCCTGAGGCAATATCTTTTTTCGATAATTGAGAAAAAATATAGACCGTTCTTGGTATGAAGGAACTAATAGCTATTTGACGGGGTAGCAATATAACGTCACAGAAATTATAATCTATAAATGAATATGTGTGTGTGTGTGTGTGTGCGCGCGCACGCGCGACACCTTACATTAGTTAAAATTATAAACTACTCACATTTACCATTCTGGCATTGTTGACACGTGTATATTGTCACAACATATTCTAGGAGTTTAAAAAATAATAACATTTTATTGCTAGTTTTTTATTGACAAGCAACATTTAATTAATTTAAAACATTCATAACTTGCAGCCACAACATAGAGTAATTTTTTTTAGGTCTTGTGACCAATTAAGATTAGAGTGCAACATGAATTATAAAAAAAAACATATAATCACTCTTTTACCTAATAAAAAACATCAGGAGAGAATTTACATTGACAATTTGGACCTTCGGACTATACCTCACAGTTTCTACCTTCTTAGCATAAACGGTGTATAGTGTCCAAACGGTGTATAGCCTAAGGCAATATCGGAGAATAAGAAAACAACATTGTGTAACCACAAGGAAAACACGTCAAATTGTTTTGACAGAATCGTCACAATACACACTCTCTCAGTGGTAAAAAGTGTTTTGATACGCCATCCTATGTAGTTTCGTTTTAAAATTTGACTTCCAGCTAAAAATTTTAACATTTTATGAGGGGTTGCACATCTTATGGTTATTGAATTTTTATTAAATTCCTCATTTATATTTATTCTGAAATGATAGAGATAGATTATTGTTGTATAAACATTTCCTCTAAGAGGATAAAGGAAAACGAAGATTAAATTTTGATAGACTAACATATTTATTTACTCTAGGGAATTAAAGAATTATTGCGTTATAACATAAGTAGTATCTCTGTACAACTAGATCTCACAAAATGGTATTCATATATTCGCCAATATCTCAGAAACTATTGGTTTTATAATGATATATTCCAAATAAATTATTTTTATTTCTAATAGTACTACACTTTTGCAATGATAAGTTATTTAGTATCTTAAATCGTTGCGGGGATAAAGAAATTTCCTCTTCTGTAAATTACTATAAAAGTAATTTTCATGGGAAAATGAAAATAGCCATTTTTTTATTATCTTAATTATCACCTGGATACGAATTTTAATCAAAATCATTTGAGAAAATTAATTATATCTCTTTTCGCCATTTAATAAAATTCTCTTAATTTTAGGGTTAAACACACACACACAGACAAACGGCATTGCAAGAACAACTTTTTAGGGTTCGAGGGGGTCGTGAAACGTCGACATCCATCAACATCTTGGATTGGATTTTTTTTTTTACGGTCGCAATACTTGACCTTGTTTTAAAAGTTAAAAAAATCTATATTTGTGTTTAGCTTGAAAATTGTTGGTTTTATATAAATACGTTTCAAATAAAATATTTGTATTGTAAATATCCCTACATATTTTCAATGATAAGTAAATTCATATCTTAAAAATTTTCGGAGATGTGATAAAAAACGAGAATTTATGCAACAAACTGGAACTTTTAACATAATTTTGCCGAAAAAGTGAGAATAGCCATTTTGTTTATAATATTTACCATTCCTTGGAAATTAAATTTGTTAGAGCCAATATTGAGAAAATATCTTTTTTATCTTTTTGCCATTCAGTAAACTACCCTTAATTCTAGGGTTAGATGTCCAAATCCAAAAGTCCCTCGCGGCAACCACGTGAAAAACCTAGATAGCAAGTTTTAGCCCAAATGGTAAAATGGTTTAGGCTCTAGCCCGAAGTACAGACTGACGTAAATTCAAAAACCACTTTTTTTTGATTCGGGGGGTGGGGGGGGTCATAAACCGTCGAAATTCTTCATAATCTCGAGTTCGATTTTTTTTACGATCACAATACTTTCTCTACCTGTAAGATAGCGAGAAAATAAAAAGAGGAAACTATTTCAAAGGGAATGCGAATAGATGAAGGATAGAATCTCTGGTTTAAAATAAGATCAGAGGAGGCCGCCGGGAGATAAATAAGCGAGAATGACAACAAAGCTTTTTACCAAAGGTTTACCAACTTCACATGAATATACTCGTGCTACTAGTGATGTGGGGTCACGGATGAAAGAGAATGTAGTATCAGGGAGTACAACTAACATCCAAAAACCGACTGCCCTTCTGGAGGAATGAGCCACTGACGCTATACTCCCGCAACGCCATAAAGGCCCAGCGACGCCATAAAGGCCCAGAGCTGGTGGGTGCCAGGTATTTCAGTCATAAAATCGTGACGTACATGGTACACGGCTTATATGGGAATGTATTACTCTCAATACTTGACTAATGATTGTTCTACTGAGTGATGAGAACAATTCACAGGTACAATTTAAAATAATTTTTGCTTACCCTGGTAACACCACACGACACGACACTGAATGTAGGCAATGAACTTTTTATCCTCTTTGCTTGTCTGGTTGTAAAATACACATTCCTGGTGAGACTTCAACTAGGCTGGAGAGGGCTGCGCTGGAAGGGGAGTGGCTATTACTTCTGAAGTAGATATTTGTAAATAAACGTTATATTTAATATAAAACAAGAGTTAAGTTTATTAAGTGTAAATAGCCGAAGCTATATTAATGGTAGTTGGTTCAGTTAGATATCATTCTGAAAATTGAAAAATGACACCTGGACACGGGAATATGAGTGAAGAATGACCATGGGCACGGGACGAATCCTGGATGGCTCAGTGGTTAGAGCATTGGCGTACTAAGCCAAAGGTCCCGGGTTCGATTCCCGTGTCCAGGTGTCATTTTTCAATTTTCAGAAAGAGTTAAGTTGCTAAAATGCTTTTTATCTCACATAGGCCCATATATATAATATATTAGTTTTAATTGATAAAATGCGTGTTTGATTTAATAATGTACACTTAATATAAGTTTTTGTTCATAGTTAGAGGTAATTTTTAAAAAATTTGAAGAGATTTTTGATGATTTTTTCAGGTTTTTTATAACATTTATAGGTCCCCAAAGTCCGGCCCTGTTCATAAGGTACGGTCGATGGTTTTGCTATCATAAACTAATATGTAAGCAAGCATTAACGACCAATTAATAATTTTATTTACAAAAATATATCTTTTTGTAAAAGTGAGGCTAGGAAAGCCTAAAAAAATCACCTAAATAGTTTCAAAGCTATGAGCTGAAATAAGATAGAAAAAACTTAAAGGGGACCTTATATATAGAGGTGCCTTTTGATGTTTAATTAATTTAGTTGAAATCCATTTGATAGCTGTATTAATGTTAGTAGGGAAACACACAGACACATGGTAATCCCATTAATACTAAGTTATGATACTAAAAATATAATAAACTAGTGTAAATAGCGTATTTGATAGAAATCGAAACCAGGTCCTCTCTCAGGCAAGCCATAGTGGTTCAACACTATAAGAACTTAATTTTTATTTCTGTATGGATCAAAGTATATTTGAAATATTCACAGAGTCAGACTCTTCCTCTCTTCCATGTACCATAATAATAAAGTGAGCTCCAAGTCAAAGGCTAAGTACTCCTCTTTTAAAATCTAATGGCATGGATTAACAAAGTAAGTACTGTCCACTTACTTCAATCATATCTTACTCGATGTTTTATTTCCTGGAAGGATTTCATCCTTGACTAATAATTGTCAACCTCCCTTTTTTTCCTTTGTTAACTAAAAGTCCAAAACCCTAATGTACGTATTAAAACTTACATGGAAGATATGTGATTCCACCCTATTGGTGTAGGCTTATAAACTAGTCTAATTTTCATAGAAAGAGTCTTTAGAAATTACGAACATATTTTTATGGGTTCAACATTGATCATCAGGTCATCAATCTTTCTTCAGATCTTCACTTTTTCCTATCTTGGGCCAAATTTGGTTCCTCTTTAAACCTTCAGCAGCCAACATCGTCCGTTATCTGATTCATCAACTCCAGCCTTGGTCTCCCTCTTGAATTTCTCTCTTACACATCTCCCATGATTTTCTTCGTCAAACTAACAAGTCTTGAGTACATGTCCTACCATATGAACTCTTCTTTGCTGTGTAATTTTGCAAAGTTTCCTTTCTTCACTTGTTTTTCCTAGCACTTCTGTATTTTATACCATCTCTATCCACGATATTTTCAACTTTCTTCTGTAGCATAAAATTTCAAATGCTTCCTATATTTTCGTTTCAGTTTCCCCAGAGGTCAATTGAGAAAAATTTTACAATATTATTAGTGTTATTTTAAAAGTATTAAAAGTATCTATCCAAAGTGAAAGCAACAAATCACACGACTTGACGTATGAATGGGTGCAAGTAATAATAATAATAATATTTAGCACCGCGTCTTACTACCCGTTCGGGTTATACGCTAAAGTACTAATTACTCTAATGGATTAGGAATTGGGAAGGTTGAACTTAGAGGAAGTGAACCCGCATTTGCGTGGAGGGAGAGTGGAAAACCATTTAGGAAAAACCGCCCCCAGTTCACCCGACCGAGATTCGAACCTCGATCTCCCCGTCCTCGGCGGCCGAGCTCAACACGACTAGCGCGTTAGCCAACTACGCCACCGAGGCGGGTGGGTGCAAGTAGATCTAATGTGATGTGATTTTTGCTGAAAAGTACTTATAATATAAATTCAATAGATGGTTGATTCAGTCTTTCAAATACTTTATTCCGTTTACAACTTTACTGTTTTTTTCGTTATTTTAATCAGCTTACACAAATCTTAAAGTTTTGGAAACTAATTATTTAGTTACAATTTAAATATATATGGAATCTACTTACCATATTTCACTCTTTAAACTTTTGTTTTTGTTGAGATTTCTTTCATAAACAAACCGGTAGCCAATCGCCATTCCTGGTTATTTTTATATATGCTGTTTAATTCTTAACATTTAAACAAAATTGTGTCATCTTTATCTATTATGTTAGTGTACATTGTATTTTGAACCTTGAGTTCCACGTGTAGATAGTGTTAGTAGGTTTGATGTCTATGTCAAGAGGAATAAGCTCCAGGAGAATATTCAGTCCATTGTTGTAAGTGTTCAAATTTAGTTAAAACTTTAGGTAAAGTTCAGAAGCCTTGCTAGAGGGTATTTTTCGTCATACCACTCAGCAGTTTATGGAAATAAATGTATTTAGTTATTTTTAAAAATCTACTTACCTAAGTAATTAATTAATTTACTTATATGTATTTAATTTAAAGTATATCTGGATTTAGGAAAACAAGAATAATATTAATAAAATATTTTTTTAATGACCACACTAATAACCTTTCTACGTGTCAGCCAAAGCCCTTCCTATTAAAATTTAACTGTAGTTTCACTAATTATGCTCGGTAATTTTCGGAACTTCATAATGAAATAGTGAGACTATAGTCACGTTTCCAATAAATTGAAGGAATGAAATAAAACAATTTTAATTTCCTCTTATCACTGTTCCATGCTGATGAGTATTAGTTGTACCTTCATTCCTTTATGAAACAAAACCTCCGTGACATCCTATTCTCGTTGTTCCATGCCAATGTGTACTAGCGGTACCTTCATTCCTTTATGAAACAAAACCTCCGTGACATCCTATTCTCGTTGTTCCATGCTGATGAATACTAGCGGTACCTTCATTCCTTTATGAAACAAAACCTCCGTGGTATCCTACCGTCACTGATCCATGACGGCGATGAGATGCACTACATCACGACATACGAGCGGTTCCCTCTGATTGAAGTTCTTTGTTTTCTTCATCGACGAAGTGCGGGCATGTTTTGAACTCGCGGTAAAGAGACTATAAGCAAAGTGGCTGGATGGATAGATCAGAGATTTCCAAGAAGAGTTAATTAGTACTTGACAAGAGTACTTTAAAAGAAACTTGCATTCATTCATGTCAGCACTCGTAATTGAAATGGCATAATAGTTTTTTTTTTTAAAGAGAGTGATGGTGCTCAGTCTACGAATAATTAGATTCATTAGCCAAATTAAGATTTATTCATATATTTATATTTGGAAGGTACATTAAAACAAAACACACGAATAGACCGTTTCCTTTTTCTGTTGAAACAATAGTTACAATGCAATAATCAGCAACAGATTGAAGAACTTTTAGAGGAAGAGCGACGCAAGTACACACATTTTGAGAGTTGTCTGTTTTCAAAACAAGATACATCACTTAAACATAATTTTCCAGGAAACAAAAGAAAAACACCATAAAGTTAATGTGTCATTTAGGAAAAAACTGGAACTTAGGCATTAATAAGGTAATATATAGATACAGATATGCCTATAATTGTAGTATTAAATAAATTATATTTTGGACAATAACTTGGATTTTATTTTGTATTTATAAAGTTTTGAAACAACTTTGTTGGATGTATCTGGTTTTGAAACAACATGATTGATATGTAATGTCTTTATAACTGTCCGAGAATTGCCATAAATCACAAATGCCATAAAGACTATTTAAGTTTAGATTATACATCTTATAAATTGTATTTGCTTTCATATAACCTTTATGTGATAGTGAGAATTTATCTGTGTATTGTAAAAATAGTTTCTTCGACATAAACACATTTTAAAACTAGAGCTACTTCCTCATTGATGCAACAACGAGGAACTCCTGGTTGCTTGTTGTTGATGAATATTTCAACTTGGAGAAACATTTTGTCTTTACTGAATCAACATAATCAAAGGGCATTTTGGGCTTTCTCTCTTTTCCAAGACTACATTTTTTGTTTCTTTCAATAAGTTGTCCAAGCCCTCAAATTTAATTTTTGATACTGTACTATGATTCATCCTTGTTTAGTAAACATGACAAAGTAAACATTCATCTTATGCAAGTTCATTCGTAAAACTCGACATTTCAATAACTCGACACCATCTCAGTCCACATTAGGTCAGTTTCCGAGACTCTACTGTAGTTTGAAAAAAAAACTTCTGGAAAAGAATTAAATGTTTCTATCCTGGGTTCCTCCTACACTTTGGGGTGACCGACGAAGTTTTGGCTTTATTTTTAATTGGAAGGTCTAATTGAATACTTATACATAGAACGTAATTTTTTGTTGTTCATTTTGTGAATGAAGCGCTGCCTGGTGATATTGAATACCAACCACAAGAAGAACTTTCCGTTTGACACCGAACAATAAATCAAATGGTTTGAGTTATCTACGTCCGTGATCGGTTGGGGCGAGAGGGGGGGGGGGCTAGTGTTTGGTAGGGAGGGCCCCACCTATTGAACGTTCTTATTGTGGTCTACATTGGTGGGGGCCTTAAGAGATAATATCAACCTTCAAGACATTGTATTGTCGAGCTTTGTGGGCTAAGGAGGGACCTACCTATCTGTCCTTTAGTAAGCTTTTAAGATTCCTTTAGAGAAGGTGAAATGTCCTGTCCTCATCTGAGAAGAAAATCAGCACATGTACTTGTTCAAAGGCTGGCCCCGCGAAAGTTGCTATGATGAAACGACCGCTTCGGTGGTCGAATGGGCTAAAGAAATTGTATTCATCCTTTTTATGTTTTTTGTAACCCCTGATATATTGAATAATAAGAATTAAATGAGAAATATATATATGTACGTATTCGTATATACTTATTTTTCGCGTATCTCAGGTTACAATATCACTGGCTTAGAGGTGTCACTCTCGCAATAGACTAAATTTCCAATACTGGGAGATTGGGGTTCAAATCCTGGTCAGATATCCTTGAGGGTGGTTTTTCTTAAATGTTTTTTCCACTCATCCTCCACGAAAATGCAGGTAGGCTTCGTCTAAATTCAACCTTCCTCATCCTTAACACACTATCGTAATTAGTATGTGTATAGCTTAGATGGGTAGTAAGACGTGTGGCTAAAAACAAAAAAACTAATTAGTTGAAACAAAAAGAGTGTATGTATTGGAAATAAACAATGAAAAAATACAGACTTTAATTCAAGCTACCTACACTTTCACTTTAATACTCCACAATCATCATACTCATCTACATAGAGACTAGATGAATGGAAAGAACCCGGTTGAAAATGTTAAGACCTCTTATTCAACCACCATCGCTGTGCCTGATTTTCCAAATTTTAGGGGAAACACATTATTTTTAATTGACCCTCACCCACCTCGGTGGCGTAGTTAGCTAACGCGATAGTTTTGTGCTGAGATCGATTGCCGAGGCCTGTGAGATCAAGGCTCTAATCTCGGTCGGGTGAACGGGGGGTGGTTTTTCCTTGATGGGTTTCCACTCTCTTTACACGCAAATGCGGGTTCACTTTATCTATATTAAAACTTCTCAATTCCTAACCCATTAATGTAATTAGAACTCAAGGGTATAGCCCGAATGGGTTGTAAGACAAGGTGCTAAATAAATAAATTGACCCTCACTATACATTACTTACTAAACAAAAATGGAACCTAATCTAAAATTGCCTCTATATTTAACGTCATGTTTATAATAATTTGTTACAGCTTAACATTAATATCAATTCAAGGTTTTCGTAGCATTTGTTTAGTATTTGAAAATGGTGGGTTTATAGATAGACTTCAATAGCGTTGTTGATTCAGTGTTAATAATTTAATATTATTACTCAATCTAGAGTGTTATTTAAAAGGTTTGAATGAGTAACATAGTAAAAAACTTAATGAGTAATATGTTTTTGGTATTTTATTGATAAATTGTAAACCCACTGCAGTGGCGAGTGGTCTAGGCGTCACTCTCATGTTAGATTGGCCTGCTGAAGATGGTAAGAACCAAATTCGAATCTTGGTCAGGTGTACTTGGGGTGGTTTTCCCAAAAATGCTTTTCCTCTCTCTCTCTCCCCCCCCCCTGCAAATGTGGGTACATTTTATATAAATATAACCTTCCTCGTCCTTAAATCCACTAGCATAACTAGTACATAAGCTTGTAACCCAAACGGATTGTAAGATGTGAGGCTACAAAAAATTATATTAGCCATAATTGGCTACTTCGTACAAAGACGTCAGTATAACGTTGTATTTTTCTGTTATGTAAATGTTAGGGCTAATAAACCAGTCGGATGCAATAGGTTTTTATTTCCTTGATTGTTTTTCAAATTTCCTCTATGCTAAAGTGGTACATTTATTCCAAATTATACATCACTCATCCTTACATTAAAAGTTTAATTAATGGGTGGCTTAATCTGTAAAAAAAACACGTGAAGAGTATAAAAGTTATTTATAAACCCATATTAATGTTTTATATTTACTCTAGTGACATTGATAAAAAAGAGTGATTTGAACTGTAAAAACAAATATAAACACTTTTGCTTGGAAAGAGAACCGAAAACAGAATTGTAAGTAGTAAAAATCTCTATCACCCCTGGTCACTGACTTATACTCAAATTTAACGCTATGAACATTAACAAAAAAAAAATTAATTAGTCAAATTTAAAACAAACATTTAACATTTTAACACACGTGTTAAATTAAATTAAAAGTATTTTATTCCCCTCCTCCCCCCATAATCTCTAGTAGTGTTGGTAATAAATAGAGGAGACGGGATGAACCTCACAGAAGGTTTGTAGTCGTTTTATAGATAAGCGTTTACGACCAGCACGACCGCCCTTCATTAGGGGAAAGTTGGTACCACTGATTCGATGGGCACTCCTTTACACAGGACAAGATGATGTAGAGGCGACAGTAACGTTTCAAATAAAATGGTACGTGGAGTTTTATTTCTTTTAATACTATTCCTATCTACCTCTGTGGTCTAAGGGGTCACTATCGAAATAGACTAGACCGTCGATGACAGGAATATCGGGGATCGAATCCATTAGGGTGTAGTGAGAGTGGTTTTCCCTAAATGCATTTTAACTCTTTCTCCACGCAAATATCAAGATGGTATGGAAAGGAAGGATGATTTAAGGCCAGTATCCTGACAGTTTTTATATTATAAAAAAAAAATTGCCAAAAGAAGGAAATATAAATACTGACCCGCCTCGGTTAACGGCTAGTTTTGTGTTGAGCTAGACTTCAGAGGATGGGATATTGAGGTTCGAATCTCGGTCAGGTGGACTAGAGTGGTTTCCTCTTAAATGGTTTTCCACTATCCCTACACGCAAATGCCGGTTAACTTCTCTAAATTCAACCTTCCCGATTCCTAATCCATTAGCGTAATTAGTGCATAAGCGTGTAACCCGAAGGGTAGTAAGACGCGATGCTAAAATATATGATAAATATCGATCAATTAGATACTGTGGATTTAGATTCAGTTTAATTTTCTACTCATGCTAACTTACCGAACATAGCGTGGTTAAGTTTTAACTGACCATTCGACGTTTTTGTCTGTGTTTGCGTCGGTTCGTTCAGTGATAGCTGTCAAAAGCGAGGACCAATTTTAATGAAATTTGGCAGGGGACATTCCTTGAACATGGACCGAACAACATATAGGTTTTACATATTTTTTACGAATCTGGTTATTCGTTTACATATGAAAGCCCCTCAAAAGGTTTTGCGTTGAATAACTCATCTAAAGAGATTTGAATCTATAAGTTATAAAACACATATCGATTACCTTTGGTGAATTTTTTCCTATTTTGGTCATACATTGCGAGACTGACACCTTAAACCAAGTGAACCATGACTTATTCTCTATTAAAAAATGTATTTTTGAAAAGTAGTATTAATTGTTTTTGTCTACTTAAATTGCATAGGTGAAAAAAAAATCAATTTCAGATCCAAACACAAAATCTTAAGTTGGGGGATGTAGGCAACGTTAAAAAAGGTCGGTGTTTTTGAAATTTTATAGCAAAACATATTTTTGGACTAAAATAAATATTGCTTCTTTACGAACATAAATTTAATTTACTTTACATGGTGATATCAACAGTTATTGAATATTTTTACATGAACATTATGGCTATTCATTAGATGAGGCACTTTTTAAATGAAGATAAAAAGTTGTTATTAAATTCCAGAACATCCTATTACTAAAGAATTATTTTATTTAGTTAACCCAAAAAAGTTTTGTTATAAAAACACTGGCCTTTCTCACGTCCCTATCCACCCCACTTTAAACAACATAAAATTAAATTAACAAATAAAACATTTATTTAAATCAATGTTTGTAAAATAAAGAAAATAAAAACAAAAGATTTCACCCCCTCATAACAACTATAAAGAGAAACTTTGAAAATAACTTTTCAAATAGAAAAAACTCCACACAAAGGGAAACACTTAAAAAAAAAAAGAAACCGCCAAATTCTCTACATAGCACCAGAATAAACCAGGATACATCATTTAACTTTCATTTCTTGATTTCGACATTTATGTGGTTTACATCACATCCTCCCCCTTGGATGAAACATCTTAATATTCAATAGCCCCAACCATCCGCTTTAATCGTGATAAGGTGGGGGGGGGGGGGAGAGGTTGGAGGGATAAAAAAAAATGGAGACCAACTTGAGAATTCTTTGTTAGAAATGAAAGAACGTCCAGAACGTAACACGAACAATTTACTTGGTATTCTCCCGGAAGATCTAGGTCGCAGTAGGGGGGGGGGGTGGACTTGGGGGGTCATGGGGAGAGAGGGGCTGTTTCTATCAAGGGTGGAATTGTTGTTGTTGAAGGGGGTGCTATTTCGTGTCCTGAGGGAGTGACATCCAGTTTGGTACACAGGACCTGGAGGACACATTCTTCTATTTTCCAGCCGACGTCAGGGTGGTACGAGCTAGAGAGTGTCTTTACTAAAAACATTTGCCCCAGGTTTTTATGTAAAAGTTTTATTTAGTTAGTCCCTGTGTAATAACTATGTGTGGATTATGTGAAATGGAAAATTATTTCCTTGGCTTTTCCCGTAATTATTTAACTGGAACGAGTACAATCTAGAAATTCCAACAGGGAAAACTATGGAAACAAGGAAAATGTCGGGGAAAAGAAGGATATTATCGAATTTCTGGAATTTTTACGTACCCTATTAAAAAAAATCACAGCTTTTATTTAGAGTATAATAATAATATCATTCTTACCTGGTTCGGTGGCCGCATGGTTCATGGCTTTACTCTCACAATAGACTAGCCCTAGACTGCCGATGTAAGGGAGATTGGAGCTCGAGTCCCAGTCAAGTGTACTAAGGGTGGTTTTTCCGAAATGGTTTTCCCCTTCCCCTTCACGCAGATGTGAGTACATTTACTTTTAATATAACCTTCATAATCCCTAAAACTATTAAAGTAATTAGTACATTAGCGTATAAACCGAGCGGGTAGTAAGACAAGGTGCTATATGTATACATACAAAACACTTAGAAAACATTCTAATTTGATATTTCGTAAGGAGCTAATACTATAATAAGGTTAAGACTTAGATAGGATTGTAATTTAATAAATGCAAGTATGAATTAAATTGGTTAGTTAACCTTTAAAATACTGTATATAAATACATTATAATTTGCCCTTATAAGAAGTTGGCATAATTTGGTAATATCTGTTTACATTGGTAGCGTTGTTGTGATATGAGTCAAATACATACAAAAATAACGCCACGACATAACAACTATGAACTGACAGGCATCCACAGTGGAATTCAGAGTCAAAACATCTTAATAATGCAAACAGTTTAAAAAGTTAAAATAAAAGGCAATTTAAAATACCAAGTTAAACCTGTCACAGTTTTACAATAAAATTATTAATTTTTACATCACTTCACACCTAACATATGTTTACCTCGGGATTTCAACTACACATCCTATTAGGTTTGCAGCACTGCAAGTTCCATTTCACCCGAGTCTACGATCAACAACACTAAGACAGTCATCATCTATGGGTCGTTACAACACTTCATGTTTCTGCACATAACGACGTAAGTTTTTTTGTTGGAATATTGCTGTTTTACCTTTATTTTACTTATTTATATATTTGGTTTGTATTCTATAAGATTTCCTCAGCTTTTAATTTCATTTTCAGTTCCATGAGTATCGTACGCCATTCACACTACCGAAACATGTCGGGTTGATGAAGTTCCGGTAAACTCCAGCTCACACCGGAAAATTGGAAGGAGTACAGCAAAAAAAAAAAAAAACCACAGATAAGACTTAGATAATATGAAAAACTAAAAACCAACTTTTATGTAAGTAACCAACTCTTCATATATGGTGTAATATATTTTAACTTTAACTTTTTAAACGGTTTGTTATTATTAAGATGTTTTGACTCTGAATTCCACTGTGGATGCTTGTCAGTTCATTATTATTGTCGTGGTGTTATTTTTTGTATGTATTTGACTCATATCACTACAACGCTACCAATTTAAACAGATATTACCAAACTATGCCAACTTCTTACAAGGGCAAATTATAATGTATTTATATACAATATTTTAAAGGTTACATAACCAATTTAATTCATACTTGCATTTATTAAATTACAATAATATCTAAGTCTTAACCTTAATATATATATATATATATATATATGGAGAAACTTAACGTTTGTATAATTATTATTATTATTATCACCGCGTCTTACTACCCGTTCGGGTTATACGCACTTACGCTAATGTGCAATGGTAGGGTGATTGTGAGATGAAATGGAGGACCTACAGTTTAACGTGGAATCCGAACCACGGGGGAGGCCTGGCATTCCACACTTTCACAAGTTGTGATTAATACACGTCTTGTCAGAGGTGAAGGAAGGGTTTGGTATTCAGATAAATCTGTGCCGGACCGAGGATTGAACCCCGGACCCTTAGCACCCTTGACCGCCAGGTCACCGTTTGTATAATTAATTGCACATGACTAACGAAGCTTGGGAGATTCTTTTTATTAGTATTTTTAGCACCTGTCTTACTAGCCATTCAAATTATACTCATATTTACTAACTACTTCAATAATTTTAGGGATTAAGAAGGTTATATATTAGAGAGAGTGTATCAGCATTCTCGTGAATATAATTGTGAAAAACTATTTTGTAAAAATCACCTCAGCACACCCGACTGAGATTTGAACCACGATCTACCCGTCCTACTGTAAGAGTAACGCGTTGGACTATGCGGTCACCGAAACCGGTGTTTGGGATCTTAAAATGATCTATAGTTTATGGTTATAAATGATATGAAGATCAATGTTTTTCGGTCGCATAGTAATAACTTGTCGCATTATTGTCAACTTTTGAGTGGCCCGGTGTGTAAGACCTACCTCCTCCCTTTGAGCAGGGACAATGAATACTGCTTGCGGTGTAGGTACAGTACATTCTTCTATTTCTATTCTTATTCTATCTATCCTTGTGGTCTTCCTTTGAACAGCGGGGCATGTCATTTAACCTTCGTCAAATGACAACAACAAAAAAAGTCCCACTTTTTTTTTTTTGCCTCAGGTACTACTTTACCCCCTACCCCCATGAGCCCCTACTTATCTCTTTCCCTCCCTTTGAATCACATTTAGTTGGCAATGTCCTCTGTATTGTCATTGTGCGAGTTTATCCTACCAAAACCAATACCCACCCAGTCTAGGGAAAACCAACCCTGTTTGGGTGGTACGCCTGATTCTTTGAGTAAATGGATGGGGGGGGGGGGGAGGGAAATGCCACATGCACGTTTTGGTTCACCCCTGAATGAAAACTCTTTTGGAGAAGGGAGAGCTTGATATATGTTCTATGGAAGACAAATCAGGCGGCTCTATTTACTATCTGATGTAACATTTTAACTATAAACAATCGATTGTATCCCAAATTTCTGATATACTTTCCAGATTTCTTTGTTCACCCAAAGCTATGAGATAAATACATTTAGTAAATACGTTGACTAATCGTCAGGATCATATAGACTGGTTACGGGAAGCTCGAGGCTTGAAGGTATGGTGGGTTTTTTTTTTTCTAGATTTTTCCTCATTCTCTTTATACGCAAATGTGGGTAAATGTTGTAACAGGCTTTAATATTTGGACTGGGCTATATCAGGGAGGATGCTTACATGAAGACAACATTTTGTCCCAAGTTTCTGGGACACACTGTAAAATATACAATAATGAGTAATTGGTGATGACCCGCCTCGATGGCGGAGTTGGCTAACGCGCTAGTCGTGTTGAGCTCGACTGCCGAGGACGGGGAGATCGAGGTTCGAATCTCGGTCGGGTAAACTGGGGGTGTTTTTTTCCTAAATTTCTTTCCACTCGCCCTCCACGCAATTGCGGGTTCACTTCCTCTAAATTCAACCTTCCCAATTCCTAATCCATTAGCATGTTTTTCCCTCCGTTGCTGAGATCGATTGTAGCGTTGACCATTGAGAATGCCTACACCTTCACCACAGTCCGATATTAATAGGACAACTAGTATTTGCCACAGTGAAATGGGGGAAAAAATTCGTACCTACGTTCTTAGTCCATTTAATTAATGTAAAGAGAAATTAAACAATAATCCATAAGGAAATACTATTGGAAGCTTTTGTTAATTTTTTAGATTAACTTGATATTTTAATTAATTAATCAATTAAGACATAACTAAAATGCCAAGTTTTAGGAGCTTTGGATTAAAATCGATGGTCAAAAGTGGGTTTTCTATAAAAATCATGGCTTAGCTCAGACTTATAATTAGTTTTATACGCAAATAAAATATTTATTTGTATTTATTAAACACAGCTCCGTCATCGATATCACTCGCTTTTGATAGATTGAAGTATTTTAATGGAAATACATATTAATTTACGAGTCATGTAATGGTATCTGACGCAATAATATTTTATAAAAACGAGGCGACTATTTTATTACAAGTACGAAATAAATTTATGACCGCTATTCCAACACGTGCCAACCGTATGAAAAATTCAAACATGACTTTGGGAGGTGTCTTCGTTTGCAATGCGTCCTGAACAGTATTATTATTATTTTTATTTTTTGAAACTTCCATATCGCAACCTCATTGCCTTCATCCCTTTCTATGAAGGCAATTTTTTCTTTCTGTAGTAAGAAAATGAAGGTAAGATGTTGCAATAATATTTATGGTGTTTTCGTATGAACAAGTTAAAGGGGTTATAAAAACGATAACATTACAATTTGCTCTGAATTTTACCGTCCAATTCCCTGCCCCACTAGTATAATAATTACATAAATATTAAAGATTTTATAAAATGTGTAGCTTAGATTTTTATTTGATCAAAGAATTACAGATTAATAAAGTAGTTATTTATTTCTGATTGAAGAAAAATAAACTTCTAATCACACCAAAAGATTGTGGATTTAAAACTATTATTTTACAAATACATCCATTAGTTGTATTTCGACGTCGGGGTAATAGCATTCATTTGAGTAAAATATTTCAAAATAAAAAACATATACTAAAACAATATTGATATCCAGAGGTAAAATATCGATATTAATAAATTATTGACGCTTTTACCCATCCATAACCTTAAGATGTTTTATAGTGTTTTTCCGCGGAATAGTTTTCAGTATTTACTCAAGGTAACCCATTGTAAACATGAGCTGTCCCCCTATAATGGGACGAAAAAGAGGGAATAAGGGGGGGGGGGGGCTTCTGTGGTACACAAGACAGACAAAATGACAGGGACAACACAAGCGGGCAAAACCGGGCGGAAAAAATCTCCCACCACCATCACACCACCACTCTCGCCCCCCCCCCCCCCAACGAACCGCAAGCAAGGAATCAATGCTATCTCCTTCAATTATCGAACTGTAGGAGTTGGTATGCCTGCAGTTGTCCTTTCTCTTCCCCCCCTTTGTCCCCTCGCGGTCCCTGATCAAAGGGGAAGATTATATGGGTGCCACCAGAACCCTCATAATGTATGTATACACGACTACACACATGCAGCTGAGGAATAGAAGGGACACCCATCCCACTGATGCTATCATAGGTTTGTCTCTCTCATGGACCAGTAGAGAGCTGAGAGGTCTACTTGTGTGGGGCTTTGGATGAGGTAGAGAGCGTTGAGGAGTTGACATGCACATGGGGGGTATCAACGTCTGATACCCCCCCCCACTAAAGGTGTGAGTGTAGGGGACGTGATAAAAGTTTGGTTTTTGCAGTTTTTGTAGAAAAACATTTTTGCCAAAATAAATCAAATTTTGCTCATTCAATTTTCTTCACATGGTGATACCAACAGTTGTTGAATATCCGTCATGAGTATAGCGGCATTAGATGAGAAACTTTTTTAATGAAGAGAAAAAGTTGTCATTAAATTAAAGGACACTCTTGACAGATATTAAACAACTTTTGATATCACCGTGTGAAGAAAATTAAACTCTTATGTTTATACTGGAGTAACATTTTATTTATTGTGTCCAATAAACTGCTATGCTATACAAACAGCAAAAACACCGCCCTTAACTTGCTTTCCCTACACTCCTTCCTCATGTTAAAGTTCCTGTAGAAACAATCGTAATTATAATATTCTGAAAAATTGAAAAATGACACCTGGACACGGGAATCGAACCCTGGACCTTTGTCTTAGTACGCCAGTGCTCTAACCACTGAGCTATCAAGGAATCGTCCCGTGTCCAGAGTCATTCTTCAGGTGATTGAAGAATGACTGAAGAATGACTCTGGGCATGGGACGATTCCTGGATAGCTCAGTGGTAAAATCATTGGTGTACTAAGTCAAAGGTCCCGGGTTCGATTCCCGTGTCCAGGTGTAATTTTTCAATTTACAGAATATGATATCTTGATGGAGAATTCCTCACTAAAAAACATAAATAATAACTTCAGCTATTTGATTCTTCAATCGTATTTATAGCTATGATAACTAACGTAATTGTCTGAGAGGTCTGCGGCGTTAGACGCGTATTACACTTGATGGCTGCGTTGATAGGGCTGTCAGGGCTCGAATTACATATGAGTAAAGAATGTGAATTCTCATAGTGTGAATTTTTCGATGCATTTTCATAAAATATTTGCGTGAATATGAGTTTATTGGCTTTAAAAGTAAAAGGTGTATATCATCCTTCACTCTCTTAGATGCTACCGTTAATAATTCTAGTTTAAAACCTTCAAATCGTGTGGTTATACATACAGGGTGTTTCAGTGAAATCGTGCAAAAATTAAACAGGACATCATGGATGCTCTACGAACATTTTGAGATAGGGAACGTGTGGCCTGCGAAGCCAGCTAAGGGGGATATGGGTCTAAACATGTGAGGGAGAACCTGAAGGCTGTCTCATATGGGGATATGGGTCTAAACAAGTTTGGGGAGAGCCTGAAGGATATTTATATGGGGATATCTCAAATCACCTGTGTATGAGACCCCACTGGACACAGACTTGGAATTGGTTGCCAGGATTGTCGTCGCCTGTGATCTGATTCGCAACACACATGGGATATCAGAACGGGTGCGGCAGATCTCGTACGCTGATGTCATGCTTGCATTGGAGTTGGTGGTCGTCATTTTGAGCAACTGTTGTGAGGTAAGAAATGGTAGGTTTCCTATGGTTTGTCAATGATAAGATATACTATACAGTACTACCTGTATGTAATGTTACAACTAAATGTAAATAAATTACATGTAATGATTAGCTGTATATAAACATGACGTCAGTAACAGTGTTAGACATGTTTAGACCCATATCTAACTTAGCTGGCCTAAATATCACACGTTGTCTATCTCAAAATGTTTGGTGGAGCATCCCCTAGGTCCTGTTTAATTTGTCACGCTCTCACTGAAACACCCTGTATATTTAATATACATATATAATTCTAAAATAAATCTTCTGTAATACATATACGAATAAAATAATGCTTGTATATTTGATTCATTAAATGTTTTTTTTAAGTGTATTTGGTAATGTTGTTACAGTCCAATTTACATATAAAGCCTAGGCGTGCGCACCGTGGGTGCTATGGCACCCTCACTAGCCACAGAAAAAGAGGGGAATTTGGATTGATAAAAGAGCAAAGTACCTAATTTATTTTAGAAACTACGTCGATGATTAACATTATTGAAGAGTTATAAGAAAATTGTACCCTTTAACTGAGGATGACAGTGAAATTTGTAATTACTGTTTTAAAAAAATTGTAAAATAAAACATTGATCCTTACTTTTTTCTTATGTATTGTAATTGTAAAACAAAATCTAACATATTTTCAGGCGGGATCCTACCCCCTTCATATTTCAACTCTCCCTCTCCCATCAGTAATACCCTTTGCACACTTGCGATAGAAAGTATCTTATCTGACAGAAAAATACTAAATCAAATTTAACGTATTCATACTTCAAGTCGTGCTAATAGCTCTAATCTCTTTTGATAAATATGGTCAAAAACTGTGATATAACACTAACAAAAGGGTAAAATGTTATTTATAATGTACTTAAGAAAGTTTATCTTTTTTAAAAGGTTCTTTCTATAAAAATTGGACTGTAGCTTAAAGTACCTAAAAGAATTAGAGTGAAAATACTTTTCTTTATGCCTAGACTTATAAGTGTACGTGTATCAGTTAAATCTAATTTTGAAGTTGCCCATAATCCATGATCTGTTCGTTTTAATGTTTTTTAAAAAACGTTACATTAACTTGCAAGTCTGTTAGAGCTGGTTTTTGATGGAAGATTCGCGTTCCATCTGAATGGTGAGCACTAATAGTTATTAGCTTCGGCACAAGAGTCCATCTAAAAGAATACCTTGGCTTTTTTCTTATTACTATTCCCTGAAAGTCGTGCAAACAGAAAGAAAATCTCAAAACTAGAATACTTCCCTTTTGCCATTTAGATCTTATACTTAGTTTTAAATTCTTGTGTGTGCGGTGGAATGGGTTGGGGGTCGGGGGCAGGGGGGTTATGATATTATATTAATAACAATTTTACTTTTGTTTTGAAGAGAAGGATATTATTTACTTTGATCAAACTTTTGGTTCAGAAATATTAGAAAAGTTTCAGTTTCCAAGAGAGATAAAATCATCCACTTTTCAATGATTTTATGTTACCACCAGCTGTCATGACATATAGGAATTTTATTTTTTTGTGGGTTGGTAGGGGATTTTTACTAAAACCTATAATAATAATAATAATAATAATAATAAATCAGCACAATATCCCTACTCTATCAAAAAAATTTACTCAACATTCTTAAATGCACATCTTAGATATGGACCCGCTTTTCCACAAAATATTGAGGCCACACCATGCAGCTCAATATTATCAGAATTTTTAAGATCTAAGTTGGATATATATATATATAGTAATACAAAATTATTCTATTACTATCTCACATCTTTCTTTCTTTCACAAGATCCAATCTCATTTCTCTCTTCCTCTTTGGTGTTTTTCGAATACTGAAAAATTTATATAAAATAGAAGAAAGATAAGACGTGTGAGAGAAAGACAGAAATATAGACGCGTTAGCACAAGATTTCTTTACATTCATCACGTTTTTTTTTGTTTTGTTTTTTACTTTTCTCTTGAGTATAAAACTTGGGGACCGAAACTGATGAGATTTTTGGATAAGATACGTGGTCACATACTATAGTCCCATTCTGTTCCACCTTGAGATGTTAAGAGTACAGGATATAGGGGAGCTTATCTAAGAAGGTGTTGCTTGAGTGCGTCAGCCTGTGAGTGTGTGTGTGTGAGTGTGAGTGAACGAACATACGCTTAAAAAGAGAGGACTTTTTTGTCATTTCTTCAACGATTTCAGCAGACTCTATTGTTTGTACTTGAAGTACGGATGATGTACTTTCTAGAGTGCCCCGCAAGATAAACTCTCAAAAACCATAAAATAAAAATGTACGCCTTTGCTTGTCCTTAGGATATTATATTGTTCGGTATTATCACAAGGAGGGGGAAGGGGGTTTCCTGTTTGGCAGATGTCGCTCGTACTTGAGATTGTAGTGTTTGCTATACATATATATGTGTGTGTGTTGTACACCGCAGATGTCGATGGTAAAAAGATTAGTGTGATTTTATTCATTGCCGAAAAGTGTTTTTTTTTTCAAGAAAGGGTGGTGAAAAAAAAAGGTCACAAAGACATTTTCCCCGTCGAGTCTATCCTATTCTTCTGGTGAATGTTTACTTAAAAACTTAATTTTATTGTTGAAACGCATATTATCCATTTTAATTCTAGAGCATTTAAATAATTATAACGATTTTTTTAGAAAGATTTTTCAAAACCATATTACTATTTAATATTTTTAAATGTCCTACACTTTAGTTCAGTCGTTAGTGAGTCTGCCTTCTGAGATAAGGGCTCTGGGTTCGATTCCAATGTTTACCTTTTCTAATTGATTTATTAAAACTAGAGGGGCTGGATTTTTTGTTTTTTTTTATAGATTTAAGTTAGTTTATAAGTCGTAAGCTGATAAAACCAGTTGGTTCAGTAAGAGAATGTTAAATTCACCCGATCTGGATACTTTTTACTCTCATTTCCTCTAGCACCACATTTATCCGTTCATTTATATCTAAATATGATCTCAGGATGGCGAACGAGGTGATATCTAAATAGTTTCGATATAGGCAGAACCTGAACCACAGACCAAAGTTGAAGGTGTGTTGTTTCACTTGGGAGTGCTATTGTCACTGAGGACTGCAACTAGCACTCCCTAGTGTCCAAACACGGGTGTCTATAAATAATTTATTAATTATTGTCAGTAATAGGGGCCCTAGTCCCCCTTATCACTCTGAAATATTTACTCTTTTTTTAATGTTAATTTTTTATGAAAAAATAAAAATTGTGTCTTTGTAATTTGGCTGTAATTTGCTATTAACAACTTAGTCATCAACATCCGACTTAAGAGATAAAAATGATAAAATGTAGATTTCCTCCCAATCCCTCTTCAACAACTTTCTTTTAGTTCTGTTCTTTTCAGTAAACTTATGAAAAATATATTTCATTTTCATTGAGTTCAGCCACAGATAAATTTTATTTTTTATTAATTTTTCAGAAACTTTTTTTTGTTTCGAAAATTGGCTCTTGAAACTCATAAAAATTGCTTAAAATTATATTCAGATGCTCTAAAATTTCCTCCCACAAGGTTAAATTTCTGAAATTTTCTCTCAGGGAGGGGGGGTGGCGTGCCACACGCCACACCCTAGCAAACGGGACTCGTATCTACCCCCCCCCCTTTTAGAAAACCCACATGGGCACCCTAGTGTCCAAGGACTCAACTTGGCTCAAGGTGTGCAGTGAATCTCCCGTAAGGCTATGTATCTGTTTCCTTGCCTGTGACCTGGATGAACGTACAACTGCCTAGAGCCATCGTCAATACCTTCCTCATCCTGTCTCCCTACCTCTCTTCGCTGATTCCTCCCCCTCACTCCCCCTCCATCATCTTGTCAATAGCATGTGTCCCCTGTCGACCGGTGCATTGCAACGCACTCACCCGCAATTCCTCGACAGCCAGAGATAACTTTTGTTAGAACTGCCGAGTTCAATTAGCATCGCCGCTCGTTCTTGTACGGAATGTCAAAAGTGATGGGTTCTACTCAAGTTATGGTTGTGCTACTCGTTTTATTGTACACGCATCAGGTCCTACCTCCCAGCCAGTATGCCCGCATTTTTAAACTAACGTAGTAGAGTTGAGGGAGGGGGAGTTTGGAAGAAATGTACCAGTATTTCTTTGGTGGGAGAACTTGGAGGATATGTATCCATATTTACTTGGAAAGTGAATTTGTAGAAAATATATATACGCATAGTTCCTTGGAGGGAGGTCTTAGAGGAAAAGTACCCGTATGTTCTTGGAGGAAAAATTTGGAAGAAGCTTACCCGTATGTCCTAGAAGTGAGAATTTACAGGACACGTACCCACATTTTCTTGGAGGGAGAATTTTGAGGAACTATACCCGTTTGCACTTATTGAGTGAACTTGGAGGAAATGTACCTGTATTTATTTGGAGGGAGAATTTTGAGGAATTATGCCCGTTTGTATTTATTGAGTGAATTTGGAGGAAATGCGCCCGTATTTCTATCGAGGTAGAGTAGGAAACCGTTTAGAAAATATAACATCTCCATACACCCAACTGAGAGTCGAGCCCACTACTCCCAGTCACTGAAAAAAAGCCCTACTAGACTGACCTAGTTGCCTGCGTGCTCACTGGTATGAGAATAGTTTGAGAGGGCAAAAAATTATTATTATTATCATCACCGCGTCTTACTGCCTGAACGGTTTATACGCACTTACGCTAATGTGTAATGGTAGTGTGATTGTGAGATGAATTGGAGGACCTACAGTTTAACGTGGGATCCGAACCACGGTGGAGGCCTGGCATTCCACACATTCACAATCTGTGATTAATACACATCTTGTCAGAGGTGAAGGAAGGGTTTGGCAATCAGATAAATCCGTGCCAGGACCGAGGATTGAACCCTGAGCCCCAGTACAGAAGTCTGACACCTTACCCCCTAGACCACCAGGTCTACCATGAAAGGGCAGAAAAAAAAAATTACTTGCACATCTCTCCCAAAACAATGTGTACTCTACATCTTACTACCCACTATCGGACTACCACATACTTACACCAATAATGTAGTGATAAGGGAGCTGTAGCTTGAAGGGAATGCACCCACATTTACGTAGATAGAGAGAATGAAATCAGTTAGAAAAATCTCAGCAGTCCACACCCACCCGAAACTTAAACCCCAATTTTGTCACTTACAGCAATATGTGATGAGACTGATGCAAGTGTCCACGTCCCGACCGGTACGGGCTCTCCAAAACATTAAATTCTAATTTATATATCCATTATAAGACTCATCCAAATCTATATATAAACAATAAATGGCTTGAATTTAATCAAATCTCTATTGTATCTTGTACAGCACCAATCAATATCCTTTATAAATCATCACGTACTACTCATTAAAAAATATCTTTGCACTCTCAAAAAGATCAATTGCTACATCAAAGGATATTGGTCTAAAACCTACTTTCTCGTTCGCTCCTTTGGCCACGGACTTGGTTAGTGAGGGTGCAGAGGCCTGTCCCCCCCAAGAATCCTTTGGCCACGGACTTGGTTAGCGAGGGTGCAGAGGCCTGTCCCCCCAAGAATCCCTTGGCCACGGCCTTCGTTAGCGAGGGTGCAGAGGCCTGTCCCCCCAAGAATCCTTTGGCCACGGACTTGGTTAGCGAGGGTGCAGAGGCCTGTCCCCCCAAGAATCCCTTGGCCACGGCCTTCGTTAGCGAGGGTGCAGAGGCCTGTCCCCCCCAAGAATCCTTTGGCCACGGACTTGGTTAGCGAGGGTGCAGAGGCCTGTCCCCCCAAGAATCCCTTGGCCACGGCCTTCGTTAGCGAGGGTGCAGAGGCCTGTCCCCCCAAGAATCTGCTCAATTGGGACGCTTTTAGCACCGTAAAAGAAACGGTGGATAGTTTTATTCGTAATATTGAGAATCTACGTTTGGAGCAGTGCTTAAATTATTGAATCAGTTTTTTTATATGATTTATAGAAAAAAAATTATCATCGTGTCTTACTACCCGTTCGGTCTGTACGTTCATATACTAATTGCGCTAATGATTTTAGGGATAAGGAAGCTTGTATTTAGAGGTGGTGTACATACACTTGCGTGGAGGGAGAGTGGAAAATAATTTTGTAAAAACAATCCTCGGTATACCTAGCCGAGATTCGAACCTCGATCTTCCCGTCATCAGCAGTCTAGTCTACTGCAAGATTAGTGCGTTAGACCACGCAGCCACTTAAGCGGGTCGTTATAATATTATGTACGTTATTCATTTGGTATGAAATTATTCTCATATTAAAATTTAAAGCCAAAAGGGGTTTGTTCTGGCCCCCCCTCACCACCATCCCTTCCTCGTTAGTAATTAAAATCAAATGCCATACATTCCTCAATAAACCATACACGTGTTGACGAGGATATCTAAGTTTTACCTTAGCGAGGAAATATCTCATTCGCCAAAATCCGAATCAAACGAGATATATATATATAAAAAAAAGCAGGAAATGGTTCGAAATACTTCTCTTTTCCCTTTTAGTCAAACAAGATGAAATGTAGATTCGGAGGAATTCGAAGCTTTGTGACACGTCAATGTCGTCGGTTTCATTTCTTCAAGCCACGGATATAAAGCTAGTGGGAGATTGGAGTGGTTCTAAAGAGATTGTGGGGAATGGAGTGGGAAGAAGGGGAGATCCTTTGGCAAAATAAGCATATGTACTCAGGGGTGGGAAGAAAGCTAAGTTTATATGAGATTTCTTTAATATAAAATGACTTATCGGTAGGAAAACCCAACCATCTGGCACCAGAACATAGTAGAATGAAAGAAACCGGACACGTGGTGTAGTGGTAAGTGCACTTGGATATGAACATAGGGGTCACTGGTTATATTCCCGAATGGTACTTTGGGAACTCTCCCGAAAGAGGAAATGTCCCACAGGTTGCCTGGGGTTGGTTAGTTAGGGTTAAGTTAGGTCAAGAGTCCCACTGGCCAACACCTCAATATTCACTATCATCCCATCTCATTGCAGGTACGACGTGTAGACAATCTCCTATGGTGTAGCCTGGGCAACGTTCTGTACCACCAGAGTGGATAATAGTCTACATACAGGAGACAGAACTGGATATCATGTCTATCCCAGTCATATATATATATACAAATATATACATATATATATACATACATATATATATATATATATATATATATATACATATATATATACATATATATATATATATATATATATATACATATATATATATATATATATATATATATACATATATATATATATATACAAATATATACATATATATATATATATACAAATATATACATATATATATATATATACAAATATATACTAGCGGACCTGACACACGTTGTCCTGCCCGAACGTTGGCTTTTCGTTTGGGTGGCATAATTGATTTCGATAATAAAACAAATACTATGTGATCATCACAATTACAAATTCACAATGAACTCCAATTAGTGAGTAACAAAAATATTACAAATTCAGTGTTTGTCAAGACAACATACAAAATAAAACATCTTTTCATTTTTGGCATTTCACCCACAACTCCACAAATATCAGCTGTATTGAAAAACAAATATAACTATGAATTATTCTCAGAAGGTTTTAACGGTCAATTATTGATGAACTTAAGATTTTTTTAACGGTCAATTATTAATATTATATTCATTATTATAAATATTGGGGGAGTGGTTGGGGGGGGGGTGAAATTTTGAGGTTACATGTTCTGATATGCAAAAAATCTTTAAAAAAATCCCTAAAAAATAAAAATAAAATTCTTAGAACCCGATTGCAGCGCCACCTACCGGGTCCAATTATGAATCTAAACCATCCACGGACCCACTCAAACACACAAAAAATTTCATCAAAATCGGTCCAGCCGTTTAAGAGTAGTTCAGTGACATACACACGTACAGAAGAATTTTATATGTATTATATATATATATATATAAGATAAAAGATATAAGATATATAAAATAAGCAAGCAGCAATAATTAAGCGATATGCAAATGCAAAGTTTATTATTTTAAATTCTGGTGGTGTCTCAAAGATGTGAACTGGTGGTCTCATAAAGTGACTACAAAACGGAAACGGTCAGAAAGATACTCTCTACCGTTCAGGCTATACGTTTATTTACTAAATGTGTTAAGGATGAGAAAGGTTGAATTTAGAGGATTTGTATCCATATTTGTCTAGAGATGTAGTTGTAAACGATCTAGGGAAAAAACTCTGTAGACCCATCCGGGATTCAAGCCCTGATCTCCCCGTCATAGGCCAGTCCAATTTATTGATAGCGTGACGTACCCCTTGATTAGCGTTTGATGCACACGTGGAACACTAACTTTAATATATTACCCACCTGTCACGTGTAAAAGAAGGACATTTTCTAATGAAAGTTTTAAATCAAGCAGAAAAGATGGAATATCTTTGTTTCATATAAACATGTTACAGTCCAATTTTCATATTTATTACTAACTAGCTGAGGTACCCTGAAATGCTCTTCTTTGGTTATTTGGGGCCATCCCAATACCTTCCTGCCAAACACGTTTTCAAGTTTCCAAGCCCAAAGAGCCAAGGGGTTGGGGAAATACGGTGATTAGTGAATCAGTGAGTCGCAAACCCTATTAGGGGATTAATTTTTTTTAAAACACATAATGATTCCTTTCAAGATATACTTTTTATGTTAAATGTCAAGGCTTTTTGTCCATTGATTCAAAAGATAAATCATTGAATTTTGAAAACCCCTCTTTTTTCATCTCTTAGAGGTCAAATTTCTTAAAACCCCTTCTTATCTCTTGCATAGCACCTAAAAGGAACCTTCACACAAAATTCCAAGTTTCCAGGGCCAGGGTAAGGGAAAATGTGGTGATGACGAGTGAGTGCGTGGGTTTTGTCTTTTATTAAATAGATAAAATATTTCTTGGCCTCCCTTTAGGTATTTTTACTACGAACTTTGTTTTTATCATTTTCTTTGACATCATCTACTTCTCCATCTTCATTACATGCCCATACCATCTAAGTCTTGCTTCTTCGTCTCACTCACGTACTCCCTGTATCCCCCTTTCCCAGATACCCTTTGTAATAGTAGCCTATATTACTACGCTGTCACATTCAACAACTAAAAGTCCCGTTTGAAATTCCCAAAACTACGTGACAAAAGTGGCTCGCATAACCAACCTTTCATTCTCTGTCGAAATATCCCACTCTAATAAAACCTCAGAACACATCATTTATTTTTCTCGGAAACAGGTTTACAGATAAAATAACCAAAAAAATATGTATTTCAAGAAAAGTTTTGGGGAACTTCCCTAACATCTAATTAACTGACAACCTTTTGGACATTAAAAAAAAAAGGGTTTGAAGTTCAAAGTGATTCGAATCTGTTTTAAGGAGGAGTATTAGATTTGTGGAAGGGTTTATATTGTGTATGTGTTTTGGGGTGCTCTACTCAAAAATAAAAGTAGGACCACAATAGCCCGAGGCAAACAATAGAAGCTGTCAGAGTTCATCTTCATCCAGATAGCACCTTTTGGAATGACCAGCTTCAGCCACCTTGCCTCTAGATTTGTCAGTATAGCTGGAGCCAGTCAGTTTATGTATTGAAAAGGAAGTGAAAGAAGTAGGGTGAACATTGCATCCTTCCAACCACCCCTTTGGGTAAAGCATTCAAACTGTCAGTCATCGATATTTGAAAGCTTTAGGGAGGAAATATCGCTTTTGTTTGTCGACTGACTCTTTTAAATGAACACTGCCATGAAAGGTGGCATTATAGAGATCAACTCTGAAAGATAATTATATTAAAAAACTGTTTCACATTTTGTAGTAATAAAACATTAAAGCAAATGCTAATTGTAAATTTGTGAGGCATTTCATTTTAATTTCGATTTATTTTTATTTAACCTTTGTTAAAAACTATTGTGATAAATAATTTAAGCAATTATGTGGGGTCATTAGCATTAAAAACCCAAATCAGAATAATCTCCCAGAACCAATATAAATAAGCTGCTTATGAAATAAAATTTAAATTGACAGTTAATAAATGTTCATCCAACAATGGCTTGGACTTCGAAGTTCCCTCATTTTTACTTTCTCTCTATCTTACAGGTAGAGAAAGTATTGTGATCGTCAAAAAAATCGAACTCGAGATTTTGATGAATTTTGACGTTTCATGACTTCCTGAATCCGAAAAAGTGGTTTTTGAATTTCCGTCTGTCTGTCTGTCTGTCTGTCTGTCTGTCTGTCTGTCTGTCTGTCTGTCTGTCTGTCTGTCTGTCTGTCTGTACCTCCAACTAGAGCCTAAACTATTTTACCGATTGAGCTGAAACTTGATATCTAGGGTTTTCATAGGGTTGCCCCGAGGGGTTTTTGGAATTGGATATCTACCCCTAAAATTAAGGGTAGTTTACTGAAGGGCAAAAAGAGAAAAAGTCGATTTTCTCAAAATCGGCTCTAACGATTTTGATTAAATTTCATTTATGAACATAAATAAATATTCCAAACAAAATGGCTACTCTCAATATTTCGGCAAAATCGTTTTAAGGGCTCCGGTCTGATGCGTAAATTAACATTTTTTATAATAGCTCCGAAACTATTTGAGATATGAAATTACTTAGCATTACAAATATGTATATATAATTATAATACAAATATTTTATTCGAAACATATTTTTATAAAATCAATAACTTTCAATATATACGCAATTATATATATATTTTTAACTTTTTGGGCATTAAAGCTTAAGTATTGCGACCGTAAGAAAAACTAACCTGAAATGTTGATGGATGTCGACGTCTCATGAGCCCCCGAACCCTTAAAAATAGTCTTTGCAATGCCGTCTGTCTGTGTGTCTATTAAAACTTAAAATTAAGGGTAGTTTACTGAATGGCAAAAAGAGAAAAAGTCGATTTTCTCAAAATCGGCTCAAACGATTTTGATTAAATTTCATTTATAAACATTAATAAATATTCCAAACAAAATGGCTACTCTCAATATTTCGGCAAAATGGCTTTAAGGGCTCCGGTCTGATGCGTAAATTAACATTTTTTTAAATAGCTCCGAAACTATTTGAGATATGAAATTACTTAGCATTACAAATATGTATATATATTTATAATACAGATATTTTATCCGAAACATATTTTTATAAAATCAATAACTTTCAATATATACGCAATTATATGAATTTTTTTAACTTTTTGGACATTAAAGTTTAAGTATTGCGACCGTAAAAAAAAAAACTAACCTGAAATGTTGATGGATGTCGACGTCTCATGACCCCCCGAACCCTAAAAAATAGTCTTTGCAATGCCGTCTGTCTGTGTGTCTATAAAAACTTAAAATTAAGGGTAGTTTACTGAAGGACGAAAAGAGAAAAAATTGGTTTTCTCAAAATCTGCTTAAACGATTTTGATTAAAATTCGTATCTAGGCGTTGATTAATATTATAAATAAACTGGCTATTTTCATTTTCCTATGAAAATGATTTTTAGGGTACATTACAGAAGCGTTAATTTCCGTATCTCCACAACTATTGGAGAAACTAAACAACTTATCATTGCAAAATTGTAGGACTATTAGAAAGAAAAAAACTTTTATTTGACATATATTTTTATAAAAACAGTAGTTTCTGAGATATTTGCAAATATATTAATACAATTTTGTGAGCTTTAGTTGTAAACATATACTACTTAAGTCTTAACGCAATAATACTCCAATGCCATAGAGTAATTAAATATAAGTAAGTATCTAAAAAAGTATGTTATTTTTCCTTAAATCTCTTAGGATAAATGTTTGCATAGCAATGATCTATCTCCATTTTAGACTCAATAGTCAATATTTACATTTTTTATTGGTCAAAATGTATAAATGAATAATTAAATATCAATGCGATGACTTGAAGATCTGCAACACCTTTTAAAATGTTAAAATTTTAACCATAAATCGAAATTTTAATACGAAGTGTTGACCCTTGTGGAAGACATTAAACTGTTTGAAATGTTCTTAGGTGGACAAAGATGCGCCTCTTTTCTCATTGATTCTATATCATTGTATATTATTTTATGCGTGTTCTTATGTGGAGTGGTGATGATACAATGTACATTATTCCGTTCAGAAATCTTACGAGTTTATAGAAAGAGAGAGAAAGTCTGTGCGGTGTGCCGTACCATTTATTTACTTTCTCAATTAAGAGAGAGTATCTTAATTTCAAACATTTTTGGTTTCAAAATTATGATAGATTACGTCGATTTAGGTTTCTCCGAAATAAAAATGTTAGTCTTCAAATCTGTTTATCTGTGTTTATCTGGGGCTATAGCCGATACTTTGTTTTTAGCATCCGTCTTACTCTCCCGTTCGGGTTTTACGCTTATGCTCTAATTATGCTAATGGTTTTAGGGAATAGTAAGGTTATATTTATATAAAGTACCCGCATTTTCCAGGAGGGAGAATGAAAAAACCATTTTAAATGATAAAAAATAAAGTTTGCTCTTTTTTCTGAAAACAAATAGTTTAAATGTAGTTTACTGATTCATAGTTTTCCAAAATGCTGCTACAAACTTTAATATGTTACTAGAATGTTCGGACCTTCTCGGTCCTTTACCTTAAAATAGAGATATTTTCATAAAACTCGTAAGATAAGTTAAACAAAATAATATACATTGTTGCAGAAATATAATTAATAAAAAGTGAATAACATCTCACTAAAGAGCATTAAGGAAATAATATACACGGTTACAGAAACTTTGAAAAAAAAAAGGAACAGCTTGGTTCCCCAAGGAGCGTAACAATTAACTTCCATACATCCTAATCTTATAGCTCAGAAATTTTGGTTTTATATAAATATTTATCAAATTTTAATATTTTACTGCTAATAGTACTTAAACCCTTCCAATTAATTTATAAGTAACCCTCTTCAATGGCCGCGTGATCTAACGTACTACTCTCGCAATAGACTAGACTACCGACAACAAGTAGATTGAGGTTCGAATCTCGGTTGGGTGTACTCAGTGTTGTTTCCAAAATTGTTTTCCACTCTCCCGCCAAACAAATTTGGGTACACTTCATATAAATAAATTGATTCGTATCTCAAAATAGAGCTGAGATATATCCAAAGCTGGAGATATAAATAGTTTTAAAGTATCCTTCATGTCCCGAAAAAATTAGATGAGCCTTCTTGTTTGAAATGTTATACAGTGCCCAGAGATGAACTTTAATTAAAACTGTCCAAGCAGTTTTCGGTACATTTTTTGCTCTTTTTCCCTTTAAGTAAAATACCCTTAGTTCTAGGATAAGATAAGATCTAATTCTGAAAAATACTCTGGGGGAAACCTTAAAAATCAATTCTTAAGGTGGTGTAGTGTTCTTTATTGTAGTGGGTTACTGGGTTCGTCGTTCTTTCGTGCCATCATTTTTGTAGTGTCATAGTACACTGTTCATACTCCGGGAAGGGCAACATATTTGTGATATTGTTTCTTGACACTGACACACTACATGCTGGGATAGTTCATTTTGGAAGATTTCTAATCAGTTTATTTAAATCACTTACGTAAATGTAATTAAATGTTTAACTCAACGTTATTGCTGTACCGGACAGGGTGAATTTGCCGGATATCACACGTGCTACTATTTCACATCTTTGGGATGCTAAAAATGTGATTAATAAAAAAAAAAGTTTTCTCTCGACGAACGCAGGCTCCAACTGCTCGGTGACTCCTGCACGAGTGTATTATTATTATTATTATTATTATTATTATTATTATTATTATTATTATTAGCACCACGTTTTATTACCCGTTCGGGTTATACGCACTTACGCTAATGTGTAATGGTAGGGTGATCGTGAGATGAAATGGAGGACCTACAGTTTAACGTGGAATCCGAACCACGGTGGAGGCCTGGCACTCCTCACATTCACAAGTTGTTATTAATACACGTCTTGTCAGAGGTGAAGGAAGGGTTTGGCAATCAGATAAACTCGTGACGGGACTGAGGATTGAACCCCGGACCCTCAACACTGAAGTTTGACACCTTACCCCTAGACCACCAGGTCACCTTGCACGAGTGTACCCATCCGCGCCTTCCAACAGGGTTGTTTACGAATACTTATTTCTAGAATGTTCAAATAATGTAACACAATAGTTTTTTGTTTATTTTCCATTCTCCTTCTTGCTTGGGTGGCCGGAAGAGAGAAATAGAAGGATGTTAGACCACGTAGATATTTTCTGCAAAATATAATATAAAATAAATGAACATGCAATATTATTGCGTTGGATTGGATCTGATTATTTCAATTAATTAATCAAAAGGGATGTGTAAAACATAATCGATACAGTGTGTATGTAGGGAACGCAAGAAAGGTGTCAATGTTTTGCAGTATTTATAGCACAACTTTTTTTTTGGCCATAATAAATCAAAGTTTTCTCCAGTAGAAACAAGAAGAGTTTATTTTCTTCATGTGGTGATATCAAAAGTGACTTCCTGATACCAAACAGTCGTTATTGCGAACACTTCAGATTGCAAACATGAGATTTTTGACATATGGAGAGGAGTCCAGACTGCAGACACGCCATTTTGCTATGCAATCCCTCCCTTGATTTGATAATACGGGTGGCTCATGGGGCCTAGCAGCCGTACTTTCTTTCAACCTCGTCAATCTTAATTTAAGTAAATTAAACACACGAGTATTGTTAGGTTAGGCTAGGCTAGGTTGGGTTGGCTTAGGTTAGGTTAGGCTAGGTTAGGTTAGGTTAGGTTAGGTTAGGATGGCCATAGCATTTTTTGGGCTTGTTCCCAATTGGGACAAATTATTCCCTGTTTTTTTTTTATTCAACCTTATCAACAGCTGTTGAATATCTTTCGAGGGTGTCCTGGAATTTAATGATAACTTTTTCTCTTCGTATAAAATATTTCCCATCTAATGCCGCTATGCTCATGAAAGATATTTAAAACTGCTATAACCATGGGAAGAAAACTAAATTATGTTTCTACGGGGGCCAAAAATGTTTTGCTATAAAAACTGGAAAAAAAATTGGCATTTTCTGGTGTACTCAACACTCCCATTTTAACTTTATTGGTAGAATGGTTTAGGTTATAGGCTGAGATACATGCACACAGCAGGTCATGAATAGTCGACACTCATCAAAATATCGAATTAGATTCTTTTTTACAATCACAATACCTTCTCTCTCAGAGACGTTGTGAGAAGATAAAAAAACGTTTAGAATGATATCGTATGAATATTTCATATGTGAAATTAGACGTTTAACCTTATTCGCCTAGAGTGGACAGAAGTAGATTTAACAACCCTAGAAAAGAGAACTAGAATGTCTGGTTGTATCTGCAGGGGGTATGATGTAGCACGCCGGGCTAGACGGAGTGCTTTCCTGTGTCGCCGCTTGAGGCGCCCTTAGTATCGGCCCTTTAGTCCGGTAAGTGCTAGTAAAATAAGACGAAAGGAAAAAAATAATAATATATTTAATGGTGAAAATACTGTTTTATATTCCGTTTCGATCCATTTTTATTTCTTCCTCCTTTGTTTGATTGATGCTTACTTGAGTGCTGAGTCCGAGAGGTTATTTGCCTTTTAAGTTTTATAGAAAGTTTTTTTTAATACCGGCTACTAGTGCTCCTATTTTTCCTCAATAATATTGCCTACTTGGGATTTTGAAGCTATTTGCCAGGCGAGTTTTTCATCTTTAATTGACGCCCAAAAGCCAATGTGTGAAATAGAGAGGGAAGAAAATGAGCAGTTCCCTCTGTAAAGAATCTTGTTCACATGTTTATAACTTTTTCCCTCTTCCTCTGACTAGACTAATCACTCACTCTACTTATTGCGCCTGGACAGCATTGACCTGGATTTTCAAATAGCTTGAGCTGTGGATAATTTTTAATACATACTCTTACAAGACAAACTTTCCTTTGCATAGTGATTAAAATTTTTTTTGTGACATTGTATGAATATTTTTAGAATTATTTAAGAATTTTGTGAATTAGATTATATCTTTATGACTAGCCAAATAAAACGATATTACATTAACATGGGTAATCCTATTTTGACTTGCCGATACGTCACAAGTAGGTAACCAATAAATTACTTTTGAGCATCACAATTTATTATTGAGTTTTATACATGTTAAGGTGCCGATTATTCAGACTGTCTTTAATGTATTTTTCAATGTATCAAAAGCCATCTGACAACATTAAGTACACCCGCTTCGGTGACCACTAACGCACTACTCTGGCAGTAGAAGAAACTGCCAATGTCGGGGAGATCGGTCTAACGCACTACTCTGGCAGTAGAAGAAACTGCCAATGTCAGGGAGATCGGTCTAACGCACTACTCTGGCAGTAGAAGAAACTGCCAATGTCGGGGAGATCGGTCTAACGCACTACTCTGGCAGTAGAAGAAACTGCCAATGTCAGGGAGATCAAGGTTCGAATCTTGATCAAATGTACTGAGGTTTTTTAAAGAAGTGGTTTCCCACCATCTCTCCACGCAAAGGTGATCACACCTCTAACTAGATTTCCTAATCCATAAAACTATTAGTGTAGTTAGTAACTAGACGTATAAATCAAATGGGTAGTAAGACGTGGCGCTCAAAATACGAAGAAAAAAACCATTTAATATTATTCATTAGTACTGTACGCACCCTACAAAAAATGAAGACTTTTTAAAAATATTTAGTAAGAAGAGAAAAGTATAATTGTTTTGAAAAGAAATTAAAATGCGAAAAATGACGTTAAAATATTTAAAGCTTTTGTATTAAAACAATTTTTTTGTTCCACATCAAGCCATCAAAAAGGACACAGTTTAAGACAACAGGTAAATATGAAAGAAATCACGTTTTGAAGTGCTCATCTCCTATCAGCTATTTTCATTTGTTTGGATACCCTTCTCCTTATTGTGATGGTAGATTGTTTGAAAAAAATATTTACTTTGTATAGTCTATTTTCTTATAACATACTTACTCAATGGCATTAAGAATTCAAAAGTTCATTGCCAAACTTTGCCTACAAATACTCCTCCAATTTCTATCTTGAGCCAGTTCTATCCAGTCCACCTCATTACACCTCATCTCTTTCATGCCCATTCCCATCTGCGTCTGGATCTTCCCAATGATCTCTTCCCATTGGGTTTGCCAGTCAGTACCTACAACACAGCTCTAGATTCTTCCATTTGCACTGCATATCCTGCCAACCGTAATCTACGAGACTTAATCATCTTAACGGTGTTTTGTGATGAGTATACGGTAGGTAGCTCATCTTTATGTAACCTCCTTCATTACTCAATAGCCTCATTTTTTTTTTGGACCAAATATATTCCCAAGCACCTGGTTTTAGAACACCTTAAATTTATTATCGTCATGTAAGTTAAGAGACCACGTTTCACACTCGTATAGAACTATCGGTAAAATGATTGTTTTGTATGTTCTGAGCTTTACATTCTTTTAAACTAGGCACATTGTAAACAATTTACTGACCTAGTAATAGCATTCATTTCCCCGACTGTATTATTTTCCTGATTTACAATATAATATCGTTATTGCTAGTTTAAATTGTTCCTAAATATTTTATTTCGTCAACCCTGTCAAATGATATGAGTAGTCTAGCACGACCACCTAGCCCAATCTGACCTACTTTTCTCTGATAGGTCGCTATAAATAGATCTGGCCTCTGATTGGCTGCTATAATTAGACCACCCCCTCCCTCCCCCTCCACCCCCACCCCTCCGCTCTGATTACAAAATCTCCACCAGTTGATTACGAAATTTCCTCCCCTACACCCCCCTCCCCCCCTCCCCCTACAACCCCCTCCCCTACACCCCCACCACACATTGAACATGTTGGTACTTGTGTGGGTCTTTTTTTTCTTAATTATTAATGATTGTTAATTAAATATTCATATAAGGGTTATGGGGAAGGACATTGGAGTATATTTTATTTGGATGGCGAGCATACGTCTCTGCACGAACCTCTCGCTACGACTGTCCTGCGTAGAATGGAGAGTATCTTTGCTGGTCGGCCGCTTACCGGGTAGTGACCACTGCGCATAACGGTTGCGCACTTTCCCCCTCCCCTCTCCTCTCGCCCCCATCACCCGGTGACGTCATCGAGACCCGTCGCTGGCTCGACAAAACGTGTTGAGACAAGAATTGAGGTCATTGACCCGGGCAATGGGTTTTCAGGGTATTGCAACACGACCTTGAATTAGGTCCCCCACCCCCTATTTGGTAATGGGTTTTCCCTGATGACTGGCGCCTGTTTGGCGCGTTGACAAGACAAGTCGAGACAAGAATAGATTGGGACCTCAAAACATCGAGGTAATTGACCCTGTTCATGTTTGCTAGCCCCAAAAAGTCGAGACTCGTATCTATGTGTAAGGAACAGACAGGTATTTTTTGGTTGAATAAAACACGATATTACAAAACATACATTTATTATACATTAAAGATTTTACATACATATTATACACTTTTACAGGAATGACGCATATATTCGTTCATACGTTTTTCTACAGTGTCTTTTAGATGCGTTAGTAAAATTGTTTTTAGTTCACAATCCAGCATGTAATAGTCCAAACCGACGACTTGGCGTGTATAGTAGGTAGCACTGATAAGATCCAGGTTTCTGATGTGCGTTTCCACCGTAGGCTGTTCGAGATCGATGACATCCACTGATTCTGTAAGCGTGTCGCATACATCTACGACGAGCGTGTCGATCAAATCGTTGCAATAGCGTGCGACGGGTGTCGACCACATATCCCTGCGGTCGACGGCGACGTCGATGAGGTCCCACACCTCGCAAAGACGTGCCCAGCTAGGTGCTAGATAGGCGACCCGTTTGAGTCCTGCGTCTTGTTTCTCGCTGATGACGACCATACGGTCACCGCACATGCGTCGCAAAGAGATTTCATGATTAGTCAGACTAATCTTCTGAGGAGGTTGCGTGTTGCTGAAAAACTTTGATATGACCGACTTGTAGCTGCCCAGTTCTTGCCACTCTGTACGGTTAAATACCGCACAATTCCCTCCACATTTTTCTAGCTGGACATAGGGCGTAAAGTTGTTCTTGACGCTCATGCCGACGATGACTCGCTTGGCGTCGACTTCGTCCAGCGGAAACAGAGTGTTGAAAATACTGGTGATGGCGAGCGGCTTCACCGGCTTTGCTTTGCGGGCGCAAACGTCTTGACCTTCCATCGCTTCGACGACTGTCACGGTTATGGACGGCACGCCGCCGTGACGCCCCTTTTATAGGCGCACGCTGATTGTACGCAGCCTCTTGAGGGGCGGCAGGAGCCTAGCTTCTTGAAAAATGTGTTGTAATATCTCACCACCTTAGCGTCGTTGCCTGTATGATTGGTGGGTGAGAATAGGGCTAGGAAAGTTTTCATCGGAATGTTCTGGGCGCGATAGAGAAGGTACATGAGACAGTAATGCCCGCAAACGTCCGAGGCTATGCTTTGAAGTTGTAGCGTGCTATGAGACGTGCGGGAAGTGTTTTTTCGTATAAATGCCAGATGCGACTTTATACGTGGCGGAAATCCATAACTGTCAAAATATTCTCCCACGCCGTTCTTGTCGATAAAGATGGCGACCCAATGCGTCCCAGGCTTGGTATGTGGATCCGTGTTGATGACGAGAGCGGCAGGTCGCGCTATTCTTGCGGGTAGTTGATCAGCAGGGAAAACACCCGACCGTACAGAACGGAACCACGGGCTTGTTTTCAGCGCACGTCTTATGGTGTGCGTGTCCATCTTCAATCATCCAGTCTCGAAGTCCCCAAACGATGGAGGCCGAACAGAAACTCCAAACAGAACTATGTGCCATGCACATGGTGCGACCCAATTTAAGTGTTTTCAAAGACGAACAACCTCTGTCGTACAGATCTACGACGGGCGTAGGCGTGTATTTGATTAGAAACTTTTTCTTTTCTGCTCCCTTGACGTAGACGGTTTCTGCACGTGCTGTGGCGCGGGAGATGAGGGATTCGAGCAGGCTGTAATCCACATCACCGCTATCCCAGGGAATACCGTGCAGTTTGTTGACGATATAGTCGGCTTTCTTTTTGGCAGCCGGTGAAAGTTCCTCTATAGCGAAGGGGGGCTTTAACACCCAATGTTGAAGTAATGTTCCGCATACAGATAAAACACTCAATTCCTTGACGATAAACTGCTTGCTGTCATCGATGAAGCTCTGGAAATCCACAATGACGTCCATGATTTAAATGACGTGTGTAAGGGGCGGGAAGCCGTTTATATTAACTCCCATAATCGGTCACGACGTTTCTGTCCTTGTCGATGGTGATGATGTTGGCAAACTCCCCGTACACGATACAGTTGACGGTTTCGGTGAGAGCTCTGGTGAAGCTCACTTCGATGCTCAGAGAACCGTGCCTCGTCAAATTCCAATGTGATGTCATGTGGGCTGACAGATTAGGTGTGAGATCGAAAGCCATTAGATGATATCCCTTAGGGAAGGCTTCTCGTGTGATGTCGCTACCCTCGTTCATGAAATGGATACCCGTTCCAGAAAACAGTGTGTGGTAGGACATGACATAGTTACCGTTTGAAAAATCGGGCTGTAACGGTTTCGACGGCACTTGTTCTCCGTCCACGTACAGCGAGAAATGGTTCATGCCGTAGGTTTGGAAGTTGAACGGGTTCTTGGTGGCGTCTCCGTTGAACGCTGCGTTTGATACAAAGCCCACGATGCATCGTTTGGGTAGTTGTCCGGTGAATACGTTGTCCAGCGATTTCCCTTGTACACCCGTAGGAATAGTGAGTGTTTTTTACTTCCACGCGGGTGATGGGATACTTTGCGGGACTGACGTTTAATGCCTTGGCATGTGCCAACAGTATAGAAGGTGCTACTTTGACACGTCGCACTAGAAGGCCTGCTTCAGCGATGTGAACCTTATAGTGTGGGAGTTCAGGGACGGCCATAAGACTGAACCCGTCTCTGGAACGGACCAACTTGACTCTGAGTTCGGTGCCGTTCAAAAGGTATTTCTCTTGGTTAAATACATCACCGTGTAGATACCCCAAAAGATCCACCGTCTTACTTTTGGCTGTTAGACTGCGACGGGCCTCAAATCCTTTGTTGCCTGCGTTAGTCTCCTCAAAGGTTCCGGGGCTGTCTGCGAACCAGAGACCGCAAGTCAAATGTGTTCTTTTAGCTTCACCGTTGTAATTGAGCAGCGTTTCAATGTACGATCTATAAGCATACGTGTTGCTGGGCGGTGAGACTAGTTTTTGGTTTAAAAACACATCCACCTGTGTGAATAGCGAATGCAACCAGTTGTTGACGGGAGCGATTTGATCCACCTCTGTGAAAGAGCCACCGTCGGGTTTCACGATGGCCGCCCTGAGATAGAGCATAGTCTGTGAAAGATCGATATAGAACTCGCCTTGACCGGTAACGGTAAATTCTATGGGTGAATCATCGGTGAGTGAAGAGACAGGTTTGTACTGGATCCATTGTCCACTTTCGAGACTGGTTTGCGTGGGTGGGACTGAAAATAGATCGAGTTCACTGCTGGCACACTCGCAGGACTGGGGGTGTAGAAACGACATTTCAACTGAAAATATCTACAGCTTCTTTCTTGACCTTTTTACGTCGGGTAACGGCTGAAGACTGACGCCGGTGCTTCTTACGACGCCCTTTATAGCCTGAGCCGGTCATCAGTGTGCCGATCTTCTGCTCCGCCTTGCGTTTCAGGTTTGTTCCAGCCTCGCCGACACGCTGCCGTAGAGCCTCTTTGAAAGGACGACGCTGATTGGCGACGTCGGAGAGCACGTCGATACCCGTATGAAGGGCTTGTTTTCCTATGGCTTTAGCGCCACTTCTCAGCAAAGGTACGACGCTCTTGAATAGGCCGCTGAAAAAACTTCCTATTCCATGTCCACGTTGATAGGGAACACCGTGGTAGATCGAAGATATTCCCGTTCCAGCCTGGTTGACGTAGTATCTTTGGTAAGGACAGTTCATGTTGAGCGGCGTCGAAAATGAAGTTTCACGCACACTTTTCCAAACTCGAATGGTACAGGTTCACCAGTGTCGGACCTTATATTGATTTCCAGGCTTTCAATTTCTCTTCTAAGTACTGGCACGTAGTGCATCGGATCGTAGCTAACTGTCTTATGTATGCCGTAGAGATAGTTTGCGTTGTTGATACCGACGATACGTAAAAGCGGTGCCACAATGTCACCCACGGGCTGAGGATCGATGATATCCGTGTAGACGTACATTTGCGAGGGCAAGCCTAGTAGAATGTTGGCGGCGTACGGTGACTTTGGGACTTTGATCAGATTAGTATTAGGATCGAAACCGAGCTGTAGACTTAGTTGATTAGATAGCTCCAGCAGCTGTATATTTGGTGAAGAAGAAACAACGTCCACTTTTTTGTTGGTGCTTGTGTACTTGAATACAACTCCAGAATCCCGTTTAAACGCCTCTATTTCGTTTAGGGCTTTGACCATTTCTTGGATAGTGCTATAGTTTCCAGGCGGGATGTGATCCTTGAATATTTGTTCCACACCGTTAGCGTCAACCCAGTTGTACCATACAATGTTTCTGCCCTCGGGTACGGTGGTGAAAGAACACGGATATTGGAATTCGGCGAGAGCTACTTCCCACTGGCCGTCGAGTGTAAGACGGTAGGGTAGTTGCGTGGTGAAATTCGTGAGGGTATTTTTCGGGAAATATCCCATAGAGCTATCGCTCGGCAAGGTGAGATAAAACTGGTCCTTCATGGTAGGGCGCTGACGTAACTGGCAGGAATCCAAGAATTAAACTTGGCGGGGTAACCTTTCCACTGCACGTACACTTTCTTTCTGGCACCTTTACCCTTGACACGTAGTATTTTATCAACTTTAAAAGTTTCGGGAAGACGTACGCGTTGCAATTCGGATTCGTAAAACGTTCCCTCCACCTCCTCGCCGTCAAGATCGGTCACTCTGTAGACGACTGGTTGCCTCAACACGACGCTGCTGACTTTGAAAATTTCTTCGCTCCAATTGCTTTCGTAGCCCTTTTCAAACAGCATTTTGGATTTGCTAATACGCACCGTGTCACCGACTTTGAGTTTTGGCTTACTATTCGAGCTTGGGCCCCGTTTGCCGTACAGATTATCTCTGACTTGAAGCACGTTGGTTTCTGAAACGTCGGTAGGCGCCATCTTGATACTGGAATGTTTTGCGCCGTTGTAAGCGTCGACTAGATCTTGGAGGACGTCCACGTAGCGATACGTGTTATTTCGGGTAAAGTAGCGCCACATGCGTCCTTTCAGAGTTCTATTGAATCGTTCCACGATGCTTGCCTTCACGTCTGGATTATGAGTGGTGTAGTAATGCACGCCTTCTTGCTTGAGAAATTTCCGGACTAGACGTGCCGTGAACTCTGTCCCCTTGTCCGTCTGTAAACTTAGAGGTTTACGCCCGCTTTGCTTGAAAATGTCCCGAAAGGCGTCTCTCACGACGCTCCCCGTCTTGGACGGAAGCGTCCTCGCCCAGGCCATCTTGCTAAACACGTCGATGACGGTGAGCAAGTACACCGCACCGTCGTTGTATTTTCCAAGACTTCGCATATCGTTGAGATCGGCTTGCCAGAGATCGTCAATGTTTGACACCACGTACTTGTTGCGTGGAAACTTTTTTATCACCGGCTTGTGGAGGGTATAAGCGTCCTGCGCACGAAGCCATTTTCGTACTTTGTCGGGATCTTTCTTGGACGCCTTTATGAGCGACGCCGCCCCTGCAAACCCAGCAGGATGAGAAGGGTCGTAGTAGATGTCGGCTAAACGGGGCATTAAGCTCGGAACGGCAGCCACCTGTTTTCGTCCACCCTTTTCAGTTTCTTCTTCTTAGGGCGTTGCGACGGTGTAAGTGGTTGAGGTACGGGCGTCGGATCTCTAATGGGCGCCAAACGTTTCGGATTTACAATAAATTCTTTCGGGATGTTTATTTTTTGAAGTGCCGTGAGAAACTCTCGCCACCCCGTCGGCTCGCTGTGTCTTCTTGCTCTGACCAGATCGTTGACTAAATCCACAATGTTAGATCCACGGAGAGGTGTATCGTGAATACTCACTTCCCCGTCTTCGTCCCAAGAGATACCGCCCCTGGAATTAATATGTTCTAGTAAAAGCTCGGCTTTTTTACGTGCCTGTACTGGTACAGTATTGAGTACAGCCGCGATGGGAAGTACGGGGACGGTCGCGGTGATATTTTCAGGCGGTGGAGGTTGTTGTTGACTAAAGTGTAGATAGCGCTGCAGCACTTGTTGGTATAAAGTCCATTTAGACTTGTCGTCAAGTTTTGAAGCGAGGATTTTTTCCATTTCCTTGTCCAGCTCGGAGACCACTAGATTTGTGGCCGACGCCGCTTGTTGGTGGTGTTGCTCGTAACGGTGTAATGTTTCCGGGGACACCAATATCATTTTTTTCGTGTGTTCCATTATCTACTTGTTGAATAAGGAACCGAGGACACCGCTGATTAAGGGGGCTAAAAGTAAGGGCAGGAACGCTCCTCCTTTCTGAACGAGCAGACGTCTCTTCTTCTTCCAGCACTCTCCTCGTTTGACCAGCTTGCGCAACACCTGCTTGTGAGCACGTAACTTTGTCTTCTGCGCATTTTTCAACGGCACCCGCCCTTTTAAAGTGTTGTAGGCACACTCGCAAACAGTGTCAATCAGTTTCTTGTCGGCCGTCTTCAACAAGGCTACACGTTGCTGTGGGTTCATGCGATGCATCGCACGCAGCAGAGGGGCTTGCTTCAGCACTTTGGGACTCATGGTTATGAAATGATTTGTAAACGAGAAGTGTCGGTGTTTTTATAGCTTTTGCGTGGTAGGTACACGCAACACCCGTCCTTGGTGCGGGTTCTATATCTGAACCATTCGGGTGTACCTTGTTTGAAATCTAACAAAATATAGCCGTGGGGAGTACTTGTAGCGTCAGCGTAAGCCTCTTGTAAAACACGGGGTTTTCAGGACACACTTGACGTGCAAAGTGTTGAATCTGAGCTTTATCCCTGGGATTTTTAAAAAGCACGATATAGTGTGCGTTTAAGGAAATGTCTCTTTGGCCCCTGCCCTGGTGGAATATATTTTGCGTAAGGTACATGACGCTAATATTTTGATGGTGGCATCCTTTGGTGAAAAGATCGACGACCACTTCGTTGGCTTCACGCATCAGGTCGTCCAGGATAATCAGCTGCGGATTGTCATTACAAGTGCCATCCATTTCCGGCAAGCCCTTACAGAATATGACTGACCCGTCTTGTTCGAATCCCGGTTGCCATAGAGCATAATACCAGGTTATTTTATCAAATTTAACGTCACACATTGTGTCCAAGTGACGGATAAAGTCGGCAACAAAATGTGACTTTCCACAGCCGGAAGGGCCGCTGATGATGGCCGAAAATGGATGTTTCAACTTGTCCATAATGTTTGAGACTGAGCTTATTAGCCAAATGAACTTGTATTTATAGGATAGGAAGGAGAGAGGGTGTAGACGTTAAAACACAAACATTACAATTTTTTATAATATTTATTTACAATGTTGAAAAGTATACATTGATAATCTATTTACAAACATAAAAGTATATATTTACATAAAGTTTTTTCAACAATAAAAATGTACATATTGAATATTTATTTACACAAAAATTTTTCAACAATTAAAAGTATATATTGAATATTTATTTACACAAAGTACATATTGAATATTTATTTACATAAAAATTTTTCAGCAATAAAAGTATATATTGTATATTTATTTACACAAAGTATATATTGAATATTTATTTACACACAGTGAAAAGTATACTGAATTTATATTTACATATTGGGAGTAGTGGCCTCGGTACTAAATATGGTTTCAATATATATACAAACAGTTTATTATATTTGACTAGAATTAAAATATATACAATCAGTGTGAATTAAAATATATATACAAACAAATTACTAGAAAAAAACCAGGTTGGTGGAGGATTGTACTGGCTGATAAAAAAATATAAAAAAAGTATCCCGGATGCATAAAATAAATAAAAAAAAATATGCTTGTTTTCATGCAGAAAAAAATATGAAAAAAAATTTCAAATCTTTGAAAAATGGTATGTCAGTGGAACTGTCTAGAGTGAAAGACTAAAAAAGATGATTATTCAGCCCGTCTAAATGATCACCTTTTAGTTGTGACGAAGGCGTTTACAAGGACTCTGATACCCAAACGGCAACGTATTATAATCATCGGTTATCCGCCGTTTGGTGTACACAGGCCGGTAGACTTTATTCTGCGAAACGGTACATACAGTCGCAAGACCTTTTCTTACAATTTTGTGCGGTATCTGTATGTATCTTTCCGCGGCCTGTTCGGTGACCATCGCTTTCAAAACGTCAAAATTAACGTCGTTCCGGTTGCCATAGTTTATAGTGATACCGCGAACCTTGCATACCGTTTTTGTTTTGGCAGGGTCGCCACCAACGCAAACTCGGTACGCGTAATTCTTGGGACCGCCAGATACAAAGGCGCTAATGTAGCTTCCCGGACCGTAATCTTGAAGTTCGTCAGTGAGGTCACCTAAAAAGTCTCCGGTCGGTGGACTCCAATCGCCGGGGCGTTCCGTGAATAGAACGCTATCTGTATCATGATACAAAACGCGGTCCCCCAATTTTTCAAGGATGCTGTATAAGTGCAACCTAGCCATAGCAGTCGTGTAGCACGCCACCGCCACACTCGTGTTAGGGTTAGGGCGCAACGCGTCACGCGCATCCTTGTAATTGAGGAACATAACCTCATCATTTACATCAATGACGCTGTCCACGGTGATGTACGGATCCGTTAGGTACTTGTGAATGCCCTGATAGTCGTTGACAACGGCTACGTGTGGTAAATCGGGTCTTTGCCCAAACTTTCCCCATAGCGAATTTAAAAACAGTTTAGCCAGAGTGCGGAGACCAGGGTTTTTACAAACAGAGCCGAAATCGAGTTTTACCCCCTCCCTTTCCTCATAATTTTGAATGTAAGCTAACTTCTCATCTTGTGAGGTACACCACTCTGGCCATCCGCTGGCTTCTTGTTTGATTTTCAAAAAAGTATCAATGTAGCCGTGAAACAATCCGCCAGAACGTGTCTGACGGTCGTAAACAGATACAGTGTACTCCCACACTTCGTGTACGGCTTCAACGGTGTAGCCTTTCTCAACGGCTTTCCGGATCTCGTCAATCACCCAGACACCTGTCAACCAGCGATCTTTTTTGTCGTTGTGCTGACACGCGCCTTGGTTTTTCTCCTCCCCGCATTTCCTGCACAAGATGAACATTAACTTGTCGTGCATCCGTGTAGGTAATACGGGCATGAATAAATCCCGCGGAGGCGTCACTGTAACTTTGGCTATGCCTTCTACTTGATCTATAGCGGGACAATTTGGTTCCAAGTGAATTTTGGGGTGGCCGATGGGGTATTTTTTGTACTTGCAAACGTACGGATACAATGAACACACATCCAAGTACTTGATCTTCTCTCCACAAGAAAGGTCTGCTTCGTGAAAGAGTTTTATACAATTTGTACGCCCGCCAAAGAATGCGTCCCTGGGACTGAGGGGCTCCTTGGTATACACCTCGTGCCGGAGTACAAATTGTTTCAAGTCCTTGTCTGTGCGTTTCATCGCATTAAACGTACACTCCCACATCTCTACGACCGTGTAGCCGGCATTCTTAAACTTTTCAACACAAGCCATGGTTGCTTCATAACGCGTCTCCATGGTCTCGTGGGGACTATTTTTGATAGGGGTGGTCCTGTCTGGATAACAAAGAGGGCACCCGTGCCAATAACAGCCCCAAAACTGGAAGACGGTGGTGGTATCTCCAGCTTTAACAACGCCGTCTACACGTCGCCCTAACACATATTCCTCACGGCCGTTACCCGCATGAAGAATAGAGACACCACGCTGATGGGCCTCCCAGCAGAGCCATTGTACAGCGACGTGCGACTGTTGGTCTGCGCACCTATAGCCACCGTTAGGGATAATACCGATAGTATTCTCCTTAAGATGACTACGGCGGTAAACCAACATGGCCGCTCCAGCTATCGTACAAGCCTCTCTGAAAGGATCCACCTTTGCTTTCTCCATGAGCATGTCTCTAAACTTTAGACAGGCCTTCCGCAGGATCTCTACGTCTTTCACACAATACAGTTCCAGCTCGCGGTTAAAATCAAAGACGTAATTTTCTTTGACCAACGCGTCATACCACTTCTCAAAGTGCTCCTTTCCCTCAACTGACATCTCCCCGACGCCGTAATCCTCCTTTGGCGGCAAGGGACCCCTATACCCCGCGTTTTCTTTTTTATTGAAAAAATGGGGGAAATGTCCCTTGGCCAAAGACTCGTCCAGGCCGAATGTCTTGGGCATCTTGGACAACGACATGGGGAGAAAGTTCAGTGAGTCAATAAAGTGGAGCGGGCCGTAACGCATGGACATGATTTTCCCACCGTTCATTATAAGGTCTGGAGCCCATTTTTTTACCTCCATCATATATTTTAAAATAAAATTCCCATCATACCCTTTTGAATTTTGAGCAAGGAGGGTGATATCCTTAAATTTTGAAGCTTTAATTTGTTCTATAAATCCAAAAAATTGGGCCATTGTGGTATCACCCCCGAATATGCGAGTCCTATCGCCCCCGCAATCGGTGCAATGATTGTCATTTGCATCTATATGAAGGCAGGCCTTGCAACATGTCTGCACGACACATAGGTTAGGTTCGTGCAAGTACGTGTTTACCGCACCTTTAAGAAGAGTTTCTTGTCTGCATTCAAAATCATAGAATACAAACATGAAATTACTCTTTTCCAGTGACGGCTTGGACGGGGCTTGCTTCATATAACAGAAATGCCCAAAAGGACGATATGAATCACATACTCTACAAAAAGTCTCATAACACCTATGTGAATAATTTGATCTTTCCAAACTGAAAAATTGCCCACATACCTCGCAAACCTTTTTGACATCACAGACCGACCTGTGACCTCTGCAAAAACCGGGACGTTTATGGTTATCAAAACATGTCTGGTTTGTGAACCAACGCCCGCAATCTTTACAGACCACAGATTGACCTCCACTACAAACCACTTTAGTGTAGCACTTTTTACACGCGGACTCGCATTTGTGCTCGTTCTTATGATCAAATGGCACACGGCACTCGCGGCAAAAGTACCCGCACTTAAAGGCGGCTGTCAAGGATGTTATGACGTCAAAATGGTTTTGCTTATCGTCGTGAAAATACAAATCAAGGTTGCCCTTAAAGGAATGGTCGGCTGGAGTAAGCCCTTCATATAGGACTTGTCTCCCGCGACGTTCCCTGAACACCGTGATTTTGTATTCGGAGAGGTATGTTTGAAATTGTTTCAGCTCAGTCAATCCACCACCTTTCAAAAGATTCACACGGGCATCACGGCATAATTCCTCTGCTTCATATTTTTGAATAAGACGACCCCCTTTGATCTGTTTAAAGGTGTTCACGTCCATGTATCCTGGCTCTCTTTTATTATCACATACAGCCTTGGCAACAACTAATGCACGGGCAAGACAAAGTGTGTCGCCATTTTGAATAGTAATTATTCCTTGGTTTTTACGGCTATATGTGCTAGCGGGAGAGAGTTTATCACATTTATGATTACCCCTCCCGCGAGGCTCCTTAAAATGGCAGAGTTTAACGTACAATGGTGCTGTACTCAAAAACAAACTATTACTCTGCAATACGAGACTTACGTTATCAAGCACGGCTCGAGCGTCTAACTGATCTGCTCGTCTAAAAGAAACGTACACAGGGTTCAACGTCGAGTCCGTGCTATTTAAACGTAAGCCAACATAATCTTCGTTACTGACGCCATGGTCCTGCAACCGGTTGAGCAAATTAGTAATTTGTTCTTCAAGCCAGCTTAATGCGTCACGATCGCTTGCTGGAGCACCAAGATGTACGGTAACTTCTCTACCGGTATAAAAGAAACGCCTCAATTGCTTAATTCTCTCTTCGACGATACGAAGAGGGAGGCCTTGGTTCAAAGCTCCACCTACCTGATTTACCGGGCCACTAATTCCCATCGGAGGTGGCGAAGATGGTCCTGATATCACCGCCACGGGTTGCGGGGACCCCGTTTGTCTCGCCGCAGCTGGGGATTGAACCCCGTCTCCCTGGCTCAGAGGCGGTGCTCCTACGTTGGAGCGAGCGGGTGTCATGACCGGTGGCGTAGAGAGGACGGCACCGCCATTTTCACTCTCCAGTTGAACTATAACACACAAGCACGTGTCAAAGTAAACACTTTAACAATAATTTTTCCAAATATACGCGTCTTTAAATGCTGCCACAATTTCAGACTAATTTTGGTATTTATAACACCGCAACATTCTTAAAGTGTTTGTTATAATACAGTAACAATGGCCCCTCCGGTTTATGAATGGTTAAACATACATTTTCAACTTCGTCAGGGAATCGAGCCCTGCACCCCTAGTTCAATAGGGACACGACTAAAAAAATTATATAATTTCCCTGGTTAATTATTATGCATGTATATATTTTAATACCATTTAAAATCTGTATACAAATATACGCGTAATTTTTCTCTTTATATGCTGCCACAATTTCAGACTAATTTTGGTATTTATAACACCGCAACATTCTTAAAGTGTTTGTAATAATACAGTAACAACGGCCCCTCCGGTTTATGATTGGTTAAACATACATTTTCAACTTCGTCAGGGAATCGAGCCCTGCACCCCTAGTTCAATAGGGACACGACTAAAAAATTATATAATTTCCCTGGTTAATTATTATGCATGTATATATTTTAATACCATTTAAAATCTGTATACAAATATACGCGTAATTTTTCTCTTTAAATGCTGCCACAATTTCAGACTAATTTTGGTATTTATAACACCGCAACATTCTTAAAGTGTTTGTTATAATACAGTAACAATGGCCCCTCCGGTTTATGAATGGTTAAACATACATTTTCAACTTCGTCAGGGAATCGAGCCCTGCACCCCTAGTTCAATAGGGACACGACTAAAAAATTATATAATTTCCCTGGTTAATTATTATGCATGTATATATTTTAATACCATTTAAAATCTGTATACAAATATACGCGTAATTTTTCTCTTTAAATGCTGCCACAATTTCAGACTAATTTTGGTATTTATAACACCGCAACATTCTTAAAGTGTTTGTAATAATACAGTAACAATGGCCCCTCCGGTTTATGAAGGGTTAAACATACATTTTCAAGCATACAGGGAAACGAACCCAGGACCAATACCGACTAAAACGGCAATTATTATTTTCCCAGCGTTGTCTGATAATTTACAAAACCAAACGTGTCCCCCGTACCAACAGCGTAAGATTACTTTGGTGACAGATCCTTCCTTCTCTAGTATTTGGTGGCGAGAGAGAGGGAGCAGAAAGGCTTGCTTGCTCGCTAAGTGCCTTTTAATGCCATCTAGCGGGTGCGAGTTAAACAACAGTGGTTTGGGCCGGGGGGGGAGGAGGAAGAAAGGTTTTGCCAAAACAAGCTAAGTGTGTACTAAATTATATAATGACAAACTTACATATCATCGCGTCCAATTCAGCCCAAACATCGGGGAGAGAATTTGCAGAGGGCCACTGTTCGAGAATGGGCGTAGTACAATTGACGCTAGGCGTCGCGAGGCAGGTGGCGGCTTCATTCACAGCTCCGGGCGCTCCTAATGCCACATTCTCAAGTAGCCCCTCATCCAGCCCGTACGGGTCCCAGTAATCTGAAATTAAATAAATACATATTAATTACTATCGTGAGAAAAAAACTACACCCCCAACCATGCTCAAAGCTAAAAAAACAGGATTTTATTTACCCATAGACGAGCCGCCATCCGCCGTACAAACCCCATTATCGTTAAAAAACTCGAGCGGGTTCGCACTGTCCGACTCTACCGCTAATGTGGGTGTCGGGGGAGGGTTTTCTTGACACTCTGTCAAAGGAACAAATGCCGCTTTACAACAAAGACATAAAAAAGCAAAATAGTAACGATTAAAATATACAAAATGATTTTAAAACATACCTGTATTGAACCAATCTTCCAACGCTTCGAAGCTCATTTTGATGTTTATCGCGATCAATCACAAAATTAAATGACCGGCTGGAATGATTTCAAGGGCTATTTATAGGCACATCAAAGGGCGTGCCGCATTGAAGGAGGTGATTGTGAAATTCACAGCTGTGCAGGCGCGAAAGGAGGCCGGTGTCTGTAAGTCCCGTTATGTTTCAGAATCTTCCCAGCTGTCAACGAGGACGGACGTGGCGGGTAGAAGCTCTGCCATGCAAGTGCGGATACACAAATCTTTTTTCACTCTCGCAAATGCTGATGCCCCATTATTTTGACTTAGATATTTAAAGCGTTACAGCATATTTAAAATAATTTCAAGGTCCCCCATACTTGTGAATTTTTGTAAATTTATATTATTACATCATAAATTTCTTTTGTTGTTTTAAGCGGGTAATTTTTTAATATTATGTCAACGAATATATTTTCAAACATTTAATGAATATTTTAAAATTTTTTTTGTTTAAGTGGCTTCAAGCCTAGCAAATACTGGAACACCTTTTCGCTCCGCAACGCCCTTCACTCGCGCAAATGTGGGGTGCAAATCAGTCAGAAAGTGCATGCTAAACTTTTTTTCACTCTCGCAAATTCGGGGTGCATTGTTCAATGGTCGCATAGTCTAAGGCATCAGTACTGCCCGGTGTACTGAGATTTATTTTCTCCCGCCGCACAAATATACATACTTTCTCGCTTTTTTTCACACAAATGCGTGTACACTTGATCCTTACTCATCCCTACTACCACCAAACGGGTAGTAAGAAACTGTGCACACCTACTTGTTTAATTCTAGACAATTAGCTATATAGTTTGCTGTTGTCCTGCAAATCAGCACTTATTTCACTCTTGCATATTACAAACTGGCAGGTAGTTCCAGCCCGCCTAAGAGATAGCATGACAAGCTTTAAGAGACAGTATGATTGTCCTAAATAGCTGTCAGCTCATTTAAAGCTCTCACAGTTACTTTTCCGATAAAAGATGGCATGAAAATCTCGAGGAGACAAAACTCTATCGTGTGTGATAATTATTTTTGTTGCGCCAAAAGTCCCTGGTCCGAATCCCGTATTCTTTTCATGGCGTGAGCTGAAACACAACAAGGTTATTTGGCACGGGGCGACGGATCACATCATTTTAGAAACAGGCAGGGGTTTGATCCCGCAGAAAGTTCCCTTAGAACACTAATAAATATTATAGATTCCTCGAACGTATTTAGGGAGGTTTTCCATTCTCCCTCCTTACAAAATGTGTGTGCACTTCCTATAATTTTGGCTTGCGGTTTAAATGGCTAATTTGTTAGTGTGTGTATTATCGGTTCGAGCATTAAAATTGTATTTGCTATTACTTATGAATATATTATTTCAGCGGACATTAAATTTATTTGTTGTTTAAGTGGTTTTTGTCAAAAAAAGACTAGGTCCATGGGTAGCAATCTACCGTTACAATGCATCGCATGGTCTATGGCGTCCGCTGACAAAGTGATAGACACAAATGCGGGTACACTTTCTACCTGGGCTAGAAAAAGCTGGTCAACCTGTGACAGACATCCACGCATGTCGACGGTCGATACCAAACAATCAATTTTAGTAGACTTTTGTGGTGGGGATAGCGGCCCCCTCCCGCTCGTGTGAAGTGTGGTGATTTTATTTACAGCGCAGGGGTTCGATGTTCAAATCTTGTCGTAATTATTTTTGGTCGCGCTCGGGTGGGGATTTTCTATACTACCTCAGAGCAAATGCTGGTACGCATCTCGCCAAAGGATTTAGGACGCTAAAATGTATTGAGTATCTGGGGGTAACCATTCATCAATCTTAGCGCCCTTCCTCACGCGACAGCTGTTGAAAAATAAATGCTAGATAACGGTACTTTCCTTAAACTCGCAGAGATGACCTCAATTCTTGTCTCAACACGTTTTGTCGATCCAGCGACGGGTCTCGATGACGTCACAGGGTGATTGCGGCGAGAGGAGAGGGGGAGGGGAAAGTGCGCAACCGTTATGCGCAGTGGTCACTACCCGGTAAGCGGCCGACCAGCAAAGATACTCTCCATTCTACGCAGGACAGTCGTAGCGAGAGGTTCGTGCAGAGACGTATGCTCGCCATCCAAATAAAATATACTCCAATGTCCTTCCCCATAACCCTTATATGAATATTTAATTAACAATCATTAATAATTAAGAAAAAAAAGACCCACACAAGTACCAACATGTTCAATGTGTGGTGGGGGTGTAGGGGAGGGGGTTGTAGGGGGAGGGGGGAGGGGGGTGTAGGGGAGGAAATTTCGTAATCAACTGGTGGAGATTTTGTAATCAGAGCGGAGGGGTGGGGGTGGAGGGGGAGGGAGGGGGGTGGTCTAATTATAGCAGCCAATCAGAGGCCAGATCTATTTATAGCGACCTATCAGAGAAAAGTAGGTCAGATTGGGCTAGGTGGTCGTGCTAGACTACTGATATGTTTTTCGTAGTAATTAATATATTATCGTCCCAAATCTGTGTCCTTTGTTTATTCATATACTTAGTATTTTCAGCGTTCCTTTCTAAACCTATTTCCTTACAAGTCTCCAGTAATTTTTCTGCATTTCATACAACAGCTTTATTAATTTAGACCAACAAAGCTAAACCATCTACGTATCTTAATATCTACCTTTAACTGTTTAATGTCCAGCCTTCCCTAGCTTCTTTCAGTACACTAAAAGCATACTTTAAGGCAATTTTAAAAAGTAATGGGGAAAGTGTATCTCTATTTTCCAACCCATTATGTATTTTGAAAGTATCTGATAGTGAACATACAGCCCGTACCCTGACACGCGTTTCAGTAGCTCAAGAAGTATTTTGGGGTATCCCAAACTCACCTAAGATTTCATATAGCTTATTTATTTTAACTGAACAGTAGACCTTTTTAAAATCTATGTATAATTGACAGTCATGTTGTATTCCCACTTTTTTATTGGTCAAAATGTATAAATGAATGATTAAATATCAATGCGATGACTTGAAGATCTGCAACATCTTTTAAAATGTTAAAATTTTAACCAGAAATCGAAATTTTAATACGAAGTGTTGACCCTTGTGGAAGACATTAAACTGTTTGAAATGCTCTTAGGTGGACAAAGATGCGCCTCTTTTCTCATTGATTCTATATCATTGTATATTATTTTATGCGTGTTCTTATGTGGAGTGGTGATGATACAATGTACATTATTCCGTTCAGAAATCTTACGAGTTTATAGAAAGAGAGAGAAAGTCTGTGCGGTGTGCCGTACCATTTATTTCTAATGTTTGCCAAACAGTTAAAAATCCAATACGTTCGTTGTTGATCTATTTAGTCGAAATCCACACTGATTATCCCCAATTATTTACTCTGCGTATGACGTCAATCTCATTAAATTTATGTTCGATACAGATCCATAGCATGATGAAGTAGTGAGATAACTCTATAGTCATTACACACTGTTTTATCCCCCTTTCTAAAAATTGGGATTATAACACCTTCCTTCCATTCTTGTGGTAATACCTCATTGTTTCATATGGCAGATATCAATAATTTATGAATTTCTATTACTAGCTTTTCAATAATCATTGATTATAGCTCTCATAGCTTTAGTAATAAGTCCTACCAATCTGTTATAAGATTGAATTGGGAAAAAAATATGCATCACCTGTTAGTTTGATGTTTATCTGCGTTAAGTGCATGTTGTTTTATTTTAAATAGTGAATAACGTTTCTATAAGAACTAAACCCTTAAAAAATTGATTGTATTTTTATCATACATTTCATCTTTACTTAACATTTAAAAGAAATCGTTTAAAAAAAATATGTTTAACTCTACTATTCAAACAATTAGACAAACATTGATAAGTATCTCAAGTAAATATTTACAACTCCTTGATATGAAGACTCGTATGTGTGTGTGTGTGTGTGTGTGTGTTTAGAGGGAGAGGGGTGAAGGTAGGTGAAGTCAAGAGCCTTCAAAACAAAATAATTCGATAAATAAATAATTATATCCATAAAAAGAATCCACTTAAAATATAATTCCTAGAATTACCTTAGCGTGGCACACACTCCTGTTTTGTATATTTAACACTTGAAGAGTTAGAATTCGTTAAGGTAGAGGGGAAGGGAAACGAGGGGTAACGTAGGAGAAGGGGGTTTGTTGATAATGTATTATCAAATACTACTAAAATTTTTTTTAGGGAAATAAAGGGGGTATAAAAAATAAATGAGGGATAAGTTTGATAAAGGGTTAGAAAAAAAAATAGCTTTAAGGTTAGAAAAAATTATATATATATAAACTAGAAGAGGAGTACCTTAAAAAAATCCTTCTCCCTCCTTTTCTTCCCTTACAACCCCTCTTACTCTGCTATATTCTAATTATTCGAGCAGCGGCACGCAAAGCTGAGTAGGGTCTAAACACGCAAAGGTAAGTCAAGAAAAGTCACTGACGTGGAAAAGAGAGAAAGAGAGAGAGAAAGGAATAAAGGAAGGGGGAAAAGAGGGAGAAAGGTTGGCATGCCTAAGTTGTAGTTAACCAGGTATAACCAGCCAGGTGATTTATATGAAGGGAAACTAGCAATGGTTCGTTTGCATTTCAAACTCGCGGGGGTTTTGAGAAAATAAGGGTGGATCATATCAGGGCTGCATGTGATGGGTGGGGGTTAAAAGGGGGGGAAGGTAGACTTACAGTGTGAAAACCTATTAAGATACAGATTGCACACGTGAAGGTTTTAAAAGAATAGCTTTTTTTTAAATTAATAAATATTAATAAATGATTTAATAATGAACGTGTGTATTTTCTGAATACAGAAATGGATCATCCCACGAATTAGTAACTAAATTAAGATAAAAATTCCAAATTAAACAAAGATAATGCTCATTAATTCGTATACATTTTTTAAATGAAGAAGACACCCTCTTCGGTGGCCATGTGGTCTAACGCGACACTCTAATGTTGTACTAGACTACTGAAGACAGTGAGATTTGGGCTCAAGCCTGGTTAGGTGCATTGAGAGAGGTTTTTCCCTTAAGGATTTTCCACTCTACCTCCACGAAGATGCGATTGCATTTCCTCTAAATTAAACCTTAATAATCCTTAAACTATTAGTGCAATTAGTATAGAGGCGTATAACCCGAAAGGATAGAAAGACATGGTGCTAGAAAAATTAAGAAACGAATAAGACCTACTAAAACTTATCTTAAAATAATGGCTTACGGTCATTTCTTAGTATCAATAAACACCTTTAACAGTCAATTTTTTTTGGAAATCCCTCCAATAGATTTCTGGTCATAAATATTGAACAATATATACCTAAAGATAGAATACATAATTAAAAATTATAATTTATTTGCAGAAGGATTCTAAAAGGCTTATACTAAAATATATTGCTAAAATAATACTTTGATGAAATTGAAGCCTCTGCCTATAAGTAGACCCTACTGGTTGAGTGTTTTAATCGTCATCATCAGCTTTCAGCCACTGGCTGGGTCTGTTCGGAACATAGGTCTCTTCACCGCCTCCTTTCCTCCCACCATCTATCTCCCTCACCATGATTCGGTCCTTTCCTTTTTCCTCCACACTCCTCACTCCCTTCAGCCATATGTCCCTTGGTCTTCCTCTCGGCCTCCTACCTCCTCACCTCAATATCCAACATCCTCCTGGGCATCCTTTCCCTCTCCATTACTCTCACATGGCCAGACCATCTTAATCGTGCCTTCTCTATCCTGTCCTGGACTGGCTCTTCCTTTACTTTTACTTTTACTCTCTAATTTCTCATCCTGTCAAATTTTGTCGCACCGATTCTTCTTCTCAGAAATTTAATTTCACTTGGCTACTTTCTGTTTCTATCCTGTCCCTTCATTACCCACGTTTCTGCAGCGTATGTCAATATTGGTAGGGAATGGATATTGTAGATCACTCCCTTGCGTTTTTCTGGCATATCCTTCCTCCAAATCAGACTTCTCACACTTCTGAAAAACTGCTTCTGTTTGCCTTCCTCTCTCTATCTCTTCCTCCTGAGAAAGGAGTGTATTAATGCATATTTTAAATGATGACTTAAATAATGAAATCTTATGGCCAAGGGTGGAAAAAACAGGAAACCAAATATGATTATCTTCCAAATGTCATTTACCTATTACATTGTCAAAAAAAAAAAGTTTATACTTTCATTTCTAAAAATTATCCCCTTCATCAGTGGAAACGTGGATTTAAAGTATGTTTCGAATTACTTGTGGCTTGAAGGTCTATATTAAAATCCTAGTCAGTTGTAAGTGTACTATGGGCTTTTTAATTTTCTAAATCTTTTTACTCTCTCCCTTCATGCAATTTCAGGTACCTTTCCTTTACATTCTACCGTCTCCTTCTCAAAACTATTTGTGTAATTAAATTCGTAGGCATACAGCCTCAATAGGAGAGAGAACGTTGGTAAAAATATAATATTACACCTATAAGTTTGCATTTATTTACTGTTTGAAATCGTATGCCTTAGTGTTTAGAGAATTTTCCCAAAAAATGTATTTCTCCCTTGATGAAATAAATAATTTGTCCTTAACTCGCTCTAGCATACAAAGTTTAGGATTATAAATGGCTCCATCCTCCCCTCTTTCATGGTTAGCATAGTAAATATATTCAGTTTGTAAGTGAAATGTATACAGTAGAAATTAATGTGATGCTACAAGATAGGATATTAATTAGTCATTCCTTGAAGAATGAATGGATATTTTCATTTACCGTCCTCAAATACTTCAAACCATCTATGTCACGTTCGTGTGATCACAATTTTGTTTTTAACTTTAAATTATAAATGTGCTCTAAAAATACTTTTTCTTAACACCACGTCTTACTATCCGTTCGGGTTATACGCCTATATACTAATTAAACTAATGGAGGGCTTAATTTAGAGGAAGTGCACCCGAATTTGCGTAGAAAGTGAATGAGTGGAAAACCATTTAGGTAAAACCACCCTCAGGGCACCCAACCGGGATCGAGCCCCAAGTTACCATCTTCAATAGTCTAGTCCAACATGTGAGTAGCGCGTTAGACCACATGGCCACCGAAGTGGGTTAAAAATACTTGTACACATCTTAAAGAATAAGCTATAATTTATAAAAATAATATTTTATATTATCACTACGTTTTTCTACCTAAGCAGGCTATACTGATTTAAATTATAGTAGAGGTTATAATAGAGGTATAATAGAGGTAAAATTTAAAGGAAATTCACCCGCATTTACGTGGAGAGAGAGTAGGAACCAATTGAGTTAAAAAAACACGCTTACTATGCCCGTGGCAAGGATTTAACGCCCCGAGACAGCTCCATAACTATCAAAACTAAACAAGGTGAACCTGACACTTGATCCGCAAGTCCACCGATATTTAAAATGCAGATAACTTTTGCTAGAGCACTATACTAAATATAGATACGTAATTAAATTCAAACGTATATTAAATTATAGTTTTGAACCAGAGAAGCAAGACTAATAATGTAAATAATCTTTCTTAGCGGTCCCGATGGCTATAGGCCCCCTGTTCGCCTTACTCGTATCCAAGTGAAGCTTGAAAACTCACACACCAGCCTGTATAGTTAGCTTTTCCGCACAGGGGGGGTCTGAAAACCCTTACCACCAGCCATATATCATTGGCTTTTCCACACATGGGGCTCTGAAAACCCTTTACACCAGCCATATATCATTGGCTTTTCCACACAGGGGGTTCTGAAAACCCTTTACACCAGCCATATATCATTGGCTTTTCCGCACAGGGAGCTTTGAAAACCCCTAACACCAGCCGTGTATCATTAGCTTTTCTTCACAGGGGGTTCTGAAAACCCTTTACACCAGCCATATATAATTGGCTTTTCTTCACAGGGGGCTTTGAAAACCCCTAACACCAGACCAGCCATGTATCATTGGCTTTTCTGCACTGGGAGATTTTCAAACCCCTTACATCAGCTCTGTTTCATTAGCTTTTCTGTATATGGAATTTTCAAACTCCTACACCTGCCTTGTGTCATTGGATTTTCTGCACGGTAAGTTTGCAAACCCCTACACCAGCCCTTTCTCATTGGCTTTTCTATACAGAAACATTTGCAAACACACAAGCCATATATTATTGGATTTTCTAGACAGGGGCATTTACAAACCTTACACCAGCCATGTATCATTGGCTTTTCTAAACAAGGAATATTGCAAACCCTTAAACTAGCACTGTATACTTTTCTTATCTGCACAGGGAATTTGCCAAACCCTACATCAGCCTCATATCATTGGGTTTTCTATAAATAAACCCTTGCAAACTCTTACACAAGCCCTGTTTCATTAGCTTTTTTGTACATGAAATTTGAAAACCTTTAAGATATCCTTTTATCATTGGCTTTTCTGCACAAGGAGCTTTGCAAACACCTTACACCAGCACTGTCGCATTGGCTTTTATGTAGAGAAAATTGCAAACACTTAAACTAGCACTGTATATTTGAATTTTCAGTACAGGGAGTATGACCCTGTATAATTTAAATTTCTCGTTAATCTCGTGTAAATATTTTAAGAGTACAAAACGTAGAGCGCTACATAAATTATTAATCACCCTATTCAAAGTAAAGACCCTTTCCATCAATGTCAGTTGATTGCGTCTACTCGACAGTCAGTATATACAAATGGTGGCTCAATCAAAAAATATCAATCAATGATAGTATCGTCAACATAGTGGTAGACATGTTTTTTTTCAAAACTTTTATTTTGTTTGCTATGGAATCTCCAGCACAAACGAAAATCAGTGCTGTGTGGTAATTGGGTTAATGGTCTATACCAGGAATAAAGTAGGTAAACCCTTGATTTCTCATTTCCTTGATTGTTTGCTAAGTAAATGAAGTTTGACCGAATGGAAATGAATGAAAAGTTCAGCCTCAGGATGGATTAAAAAAAGTGCAATATCCAATATTTGCCATCAGAAAGCACTTCCACATATCATATCATGAAATGTATTAACTTAATTAGCATTTACTTCATTCATAAAAGCTAAAATTGCAAAGGATTAAAAATATTTTCACGAAATGGTAACGTAGACAAAGAGTGGAATATAAATTATATTTTTAAAAGGTAAGGTCAATCCCACAGATAACGAATGAAAATATTACTAGCATGGTGAAAAGCTAACGTGATCATTGGTCCCCGATTTCTTGGGACTGTCTCTTGAAATAAAAACTTATATCCAGAAGTGATTTTGTCCTTGATTTCTTAAATAAATTAGTTAGACTGTGAATCTATTTGTTAATGTGAATGGTGGCTATGGAGAGGAAAAACAAGAAATATCTGGGATAAAAAGGGTAATTTCAAGGAATTTAAATACTTAACTAATGCTGTTGCTAATAATTTAATCAAAAGTGAAAGATTTAGTTTTCTCGTTGTTAACAAAATTTATTGAGTAGATATAGTCTGCTATATTCTGCTAACATGAGATAGTAATTCTATAAGTTTAGTTCTATAGCACATTTTACAAAGGGTCAGAACTAATACTTAAAACATTAATTACAGGATAAAGAGCCTAAAATAATTTTGATGTATAGAAAAGTTAGGATTGTTTTAAAAATTATGTGATCAATGTAATGAACTTAAACATGCCCATTCACTAAGTAAAACTGTTAATCATAAAAAAAAAACACTTATTTTTAAAAACTTAACTCTATTTTAATTAAATTGATAGCTACATGGGACTGTATTGTCTCCAATTAATATTTTTTTAACTTGTTATAAATATCTTAAAAATCAGATTATGAATAATATATTTTCTGGAACACAAATATAAGACTAAAACAACTAACTCAATAAATATCAAAATCCTGCTAACAAAATGTTGATCAGAACCTTTCTCAATTACATACTTTGTTTTCTGATATATATATATATAAAACTTAATCCAAAGAAATCAATATGCAACAAATTAACCAATTCCTATAAAATTAATAACTATATCATTATTGAATTATTTAATATTTTAAAGTCTGTAAATCTAATAAATGCGTATTGACCGTTTCTTTATTAGCCAATCTTACACTAAAATTCCCTCAAATACCTAACAGTCTTGTATCTATTTCAATGCACTATCATCGTCCACCATTAAATAAAATTATTAAATAAAATTTCTAAGATCTCCAACTAGAGCTCTGCTCAACGAGACTTTGATTGATAACTTATAAATTACACTATAACAATAATATTTAAATTATAAATTGTAAATATTATACTGTAAACTTTAACTATAATAAACTTAAAAATGGTTTAGTGATGATTTTTTTAATGTTGTTTGGAGAATAAAGAAAAAAAAGCAATTTTATAAGTTTTGTAGCCACCTTGATTATGTGAGAGCTGGGAAAAATAATTTATTGAAACTACGATAAAAATTAATATGATATATATTACTTTAAAGTGCATTTTATATAAAAAATATTGATATTATTTTGCCATTAATAGATAATATCAATAATTATTAATATTACAATAAACAATTTAAGACCACATGACTTAGTGTATGAAAATATAAAACAACAAAGTATGTAATTGAGAAAGGTTCTGATCAACATTTTGTTAACAGGATTTTGATATTTATTGAGTTAGTTAATTTATTTTTATATTTGTGTTCTAGAAAATATATTATTGATAATATGATTTTAAAGATAAATATATATATATATATATACACTGCATCCACATATATATATATATACTGCATCCACATATTATATATATATATATATATATATATATATACACACTGCATCCACATATATATATACACTGCATCCACATATATATATATACACTGCATCCACATATATATATACACTGCATCCACATATATATATATATACACTGCATCCACATATATATATCAAACACAGTGCATCCACAACTGTGTTCTCGCTATATTACTAAAAGAGGCTTTTTTTAAAATGTGTTTTTCTGAAGTTTTCATAAGAACAAGGTTTCTAAAATTCACACCATTTGCGTATCCCTCTCAGGGTCATCATCCAACTTACGTACCCCTTAAATCCATCATATAGTAAGGAAACAAATACCATACATATTGTTAAGGAGGGAGTGATGGAAACAAGAATAAAGGGCAGTGTTTTCGCATATTTTATAGCAAAACATATTTTTGGCCAAAAGAAATCAAGTATTTCTTCAGTAGAAACCTAAAGTTTAATTTTATTCACACGGCGATATCAACAATTGTTGATTATCTGTCAAAGGTGTCCTGGAATTTAATGACAACTTTTTCTCTTCATTTGAAAAGTTTCTCATCCAATGCCGCTATGTTCAAAACAGATATTCAACCATTGTTGTTGATATCACTATGCGAAGAAATTTAAAGTCTTATGTTTTTACTGGAGAAATACTTGATTTCTTTTGGCCAAAAATACGTTTTGCTATAAAAAAATCTAAAACACTGCACTCTTCTCGCGTTTCCTATACTCTCATCTCAAGTACAAGCGGTGGCTCCAAGGTTTAGTAAGCTAAAAACTTGGTAAGCTAAAAACTTAGTTTATTTATCAAAGTTATTATTATCAAAAAATATATACAATTTTAAAGAACTCAGGTTTATGTCACGTTTCATTGGGGGTACGCATACCACAATTTGAGAATCACTGCTTTAGAGGAAAGTGGTATTATTCACATAATGTGAATAATTTTATAATATTTAAAATAATAAACATTAAAATGAAGATGATAAAAAAAAGTTATTCAATCATTCCAATTTCATTTTTGTCAAACGCTGAATATAGAAAATCTTTCTTCGATGCTATTTCTTGCTCAAAAAAAAAATAGCTTATTATCCGTTCCCAACAGTTTTGGACTTCTCTGACATTGTTTTTATTTATACTTACATATTATGTTTGAGTAAATATTCATCTATAAAATATAGATTGAATTTCTAAAAGATAATTACTCAACATAAATGACTAAAAATTACTCAAAAATAACAAAAACCAAGAAAATAATTGGCCTACCTAAAAAAATCCAAAATGACAACAAATAACCAAATAGCGACAAAAATAAAAAAACCGATCCCACAGCCAAAGAGACCATGAATAAAATGTATACATACATAAGCATTGTCCGTGATGAACCAAAATAAAGATGACATGCCAATAAATCTTGACTCCGTATTGAAACTTTTTTTTGGGGGGAGGGGAGGGTGAAGCACTTTTCTTCAACAAAGTGTAATTTTTTTATTTTTTCTATTTACAAGTCCGAGGTTCGGCGAACATTGAGTCATTTCTATAGAACACGCCAGACACACGAAATAAAGGACTATTTCCAAGCATCAATCACAGTGTACCTGGTAATTTCGTTACACCAAACTCTTACATTTGCGTTCAGTTCTCAACATTTTTTTTATTTTATTTTTTTTTTGTGTGTAAAGAATAATGTAATTTAGTTGTACTAGATTTCAACAAGTAAAAATAAATAAAAAACCAATCTGTAATATTGTATTACATGCGAAAGATATACAGCTTACTGTATACAGGCTGTCGCAAAATAATTCACTTAATCTTTCTTTTTTTATTTTAGGTGCACCACGTCTTACTATCCATTAAAGTATCCACATAGTTACACTAATATACTAAGAAAAAGGACGGTAAAATATATATGATGTGTACACGCATTGGCATAGAGAGAGGAAAGTAACATTTAATAAAAAAAACCTCACTATATTTTGTTTAGCCTGAAAGGCTATGACCCTATCTTATAAGTTGTACCAGTGTTCCACAAACGGTGTTCTGCAGCGGTGTGTTAGGTGTGCCGTGTGGAAATTGCGGTTCATCGCTGTTCATTAAAAACACGGCTGAAGTTGTTACGACCTGCAGCTGTGCGTTTTCCACTTTTCTTACTTACTCGCACCTACCAATATTTTAAATACATCGGACATAATCAAAAAACCTTTCGCACGATTTTTTTTTTACCCCCACGTTTTACCACCTGTTCAGGCTATACTCATATATGATAATTACTCTAATGGAGTGGGGATGAGGAAGGAAGCATTTTAGAGATAAACTACCCACATTTGCGTGGAAGAAGAGTGGGTAGCAATTTAGGGAAAACTACCCTCAGTAGACCTAACTGGGAATAAAACCCCGATATTCCCATCATCAGCAGGCTTGATTAATACGAGCGTTACACCTTGGATCATTCAGCCATTGAAGCGGATTCTAGCACAAAATTAGCGCTATGATTTATCCAAATTGCAAATGGTTTGAACGAAATGTTTCTAGTTGCTAAAGAAGCGGGCATAAAGAAAAGGTAATTATAAAATGGGTTCAACCTTTAATCTTGGAACATTTAGAGATACCCCAGGAAAAAAAAATTAGTCTACACTTTCCTAACTCTGATTCACCGTACAAATGTTGTAATGGGAGCATAATACATTTTCTGCTGTCATGGCGCTTACCCAAAACTAAACAGTGTGCCTTAAAAACAATACTTTTGGCTCGTTAAGTGTACCGTGCGGAGCACGGAAATATACGCTAATGTAAATATGCAAGGTAAGATTGCTACTTTACAGTGTGAACGCTGGGTTGGCATGGTAAATACAGCCATGATTCAAACCCCAACCTACCCATTACCAGCAAACCAGATTAAATGAGCTTGACATTTAACCCACGTGATCATCATTTCAGATTAATTTTGCTCCAAGTGTTGGAGTAGATAGGAACGTGAGTTCAAGTCATTATTTTTGTAGTTTTCATATAAATAAACATTTTGGTGAAAATAAATATTTACAGCATCACGTCTTACTACCCATTCGGGTTATACGTTCATGTACATGGTTTTAGGGATTAGGAAGGCTATATTTAGAGAAAGTGTACCAGAATTAGCGTGGATGAAGAGTAGAAAACAACTTTTTTTTTAAACACTTCGTGCACCCGACCGAGATTAAAACCTTGATATCCCCTTCATTGGTAGTCTAATCTACTGCGAGAGTAGTGTGTTAGACTTTGAAGCCACCAAAGTGGGTAAAAATAGAATTTTGCTTTTGTAGATCCTTTAAGTTTAATTTTCTTCACATGGTGATTTTAACAGTAATTTAATATGTGTCACCAGCTTAGTGGAGTTCGAACAGGAACTTTTTAAATGAAGAGGAAAAGTCATTCCTAAATCCCTTGCTATCCATGAAAACTATTAAAAACTGTTGATATTGCCTTGTGAATAAAATTAATTTCAACTTATCTACAGCGACAATAGTTTAATTACTTAGTCTAAAACACTTTTTTCTTTATTAAAAATACAAAAAAACCACCTTATTGACAAGCGGTCCTTCCTACACCCCTTTAACGTATGCTAATACGAGTACGCTCCTTTTCTATTGCCTAGCCTTTACTCACATATTTATCTCTACTAGAATCGGTGTCACTTTTCACATCAAGGTCAGACAGGGACTCATCACTACTCCAAGGCCATGACAAGGAAATAAAACTGTAATTAAGAGGAAACACTTGACACCGACTCGTGAGATCAAGGTTCAATACCGACCAAGTGCGTCTTGGGTGGTTTACCCACTTCCCCAGACCCCGTCACCCTACATGTATCAGGCTCAAACTTCTAATTATAGAATCAGGTGCTTTATCCATATTTGCTAACTCGGATGATATAAGTTGAGCCACCTTCTTCTCAATCAGTCAGGCACATCAATCATGATGGTGATTTAATGAAAATGGTTTGAATACCCACACTAGCGTTATAAAATATTTAATTAACGTTTAAAAAGAGTTCAGAGCTCATAGGTTAAGGTGGGAGCGTAGGAAACTTGTGTTAAGATCAGTCAGTATTTTTGCCATTTTTTTACCAAAATATTTTTTGGTAAAAATAAATTAAATATTGCTTCAGTACAAACCTAGTTTAGTTTTCTTCACATGGTGATATCAACAGTTGTTGAATATGTCATGAGCATAGCGGCATTAGATGGGAAACTTTTTTAATGAAGAGAAAAGGTTGTCATTAAATTCCAGGACACCCTTGACAGATTTTCAACAACTGTTGATAGCACCATCTGAAGAAATTTAAATTCTATGTTACTATACTTTTTTTACATCAATTATTGCTTCCAGCCTGTGACCTCGGTCAGTTTTTTTATACAATACCTATATATTTTCCACTACCGGCTTGCTAGGCCTGTCGTAGCTTCATATGCCTTGTAATCCAACTTTTAAGACTAGGACAGGCACAGCATCCAGTACCTGGCCGTTAACTCATCACGGTGTAAGGGTAAACCCACATTTCACCAATGATGAATTTTTTAGCCATGCTGGCAATCAAACCCGGGACCCTTAACTCTATAGAAAAACACGCTACCAACTGAGCTAAGGTGTTGGATCCATATTTGCTACTACTGGAACAATATTCAATTTATATTGACAGAAAAAAAAATTGATATTTAAACTGCAGAAATACTGTTATTAGCTCGTGATCTTGACACGTCCATCTTAATATGGGATGGCAGATTAGTTTAAGTACCGGATGTCGAGAGAATTGATCAAAGGTTGAGAAAAATATTAATAGGTCGATATAAGAAGTCGAAAGGTTGAGATATTTATGTTAAAAATATTGATACCGTACAATTTGCACAGTAAAAACAGCTAGAAAGTTACTAGAACTACTTTCTCATAGTCATAATATGTCAAGTAATGTAATTTACAGCCGCCATTTTTATAGGTAAACATTTTCATAGTTTTTTTTTTAGCATCGCGTCTTATTACGCGTTTGGCTAATACGCTTTTGTACTAATTACGCTGATGGTTTTAGGGATAAGGGAGGCTCTATTTATAGTAAATCCATCCGCATTTTCATGTAGGAATAGTGGACAACCATTTTGGAAAACCACCCTCATTTTACCCTACCGAGATTATAACCTCAATCTCCCCGTCATCGACAGTCTATTATACTACGAGAGTAGCGCGTTAGACCACTGGATGACCGAGGCGGGCATTTACGTAGTTCCTCACTCTACATATTTCAGGTTTGGTCACAAGGTGAGTGTATCGGATTCCAAACCGGTATACCACGGATCGATCTGGACCCTTTTCCGATGGCGGTGGTTACTTTAAACTGTGGTGCTCCATTCTCGCCGACGATTTACATTTTTTTTAACCGCCTTTTAGTTTATGCTCGAGCTATACACATGTTAGAATGGAGGTGAATAAGGTGGGATTTTAGATATTAAATGTACCAGCATTTGCATAGAGTGGTTTACCATCTGGGAAAAACTCACCTCCACTATAACCGACCGGTATTCGAGCCACAGCTCCCCTTGTCACCAATGATCGAGTATGTCACGAGAGTGACGCGTTAAGCCTGATCCACACGCAAAGTTTTATTACTCAAATATGACTTTTCATGCAAAATTATGTAAAAAAGGGCACAGCAAAATTTTAAGAACCGTTTTACATACTCAGTTCTGCAGAATCCATCGTGGAAGAAGAGAAAGTCTGGTCAATTTTGTGTGATTTGTCTTGCAAAAAAAAGGCAAATTAAACTTATTAAGTGCACGTGACGTTCAAGTTGGTCCAGACCTTACTACTTGGGGAAAAAAACCCAAAAAAATCAGGGTTGTCCATAAGAAGCTCACGTGAACATTGACAAAGATCAGTCATTGGAAAACAATAAAAAAATGATCAACAAGAGAAGAAAACCAAATTTTTGAACTCCGTGATTATTGTTCATGGAGTAATATCAAGGAAAACTGAGCAACATGTGTTGATAAGATGGAGGGGAGCATCCTCACGCACTTATAAGTCTGTACAGGCAACATGTGTAGAGAATATGGAGGGGAGCGTCCACAAGCACTTACAAGTCTGTACAGGCAACATGTGTAAAGAAGATGGAGGGGAATATCCACACGCACTTATAAGTCTGTACAGGCAACATGTGTAGAGAATATGGAGGAGAGCATCCACAAGCACTTACAAGTCTGTACAGGCAACATGTGTAAAGAATATGGAGGAGAGCATCCACAAGCACTTACAAGTCTGTACAGGCAACATGTGTAGAGAATATGGAGGAGAGCATCCACAAGCACTTACAAGTCTGTACAGGCAACATGTGTAAAGAAGATGGAGGGGAATATCCACACGCACTTACAAGTCTGTACAGGCAACATGTGTAGAGAATATGGAGGAGAGCATCCTCAAGCACTTACAAGTCTGTACAGGCAACATGTGTAAAGAAGATGGAGGGGAATATCCACACGCACTTACAAGTCTGTACAGGCAACATGTGTAGAGAATATGGAGGAGAGCGTCCACAAGCACTTACAAGTCTGTACAGGCAACATGTGTAGAGAATATGGAGGAGAGCATCCACAAGCACTTACAAGTCTGTACAGGCAACATGTGTAAATAATATGGAGGAGAGCATCCACAAGCACTTACAAGTCTGTACAGGCAACATGTGTAGAGAATATGGAGGAGAGCGTCCACACGCACTTGCAAGTCTTTGCAGTTCACCGATAAATATGCTGTTGACCTCAGATCTTTGTATCCATATAGACCTCTCATCTCCACGAAGTTCATACAGTTGCACAGTTTTCCTGTCCACTCGCAACGTCTTTAACTGCGCGGGCAAAACATTGTACAAAAACTTTCGTGTGGACCGGGTTTCAGGACCTTCAAAAGTTAATCTGAATTACAGCCATACAAATTTTCTCACTTAACCCGTGTGAGTTTGGAACAAAAACAGCTTTAATAACTTATTTCTAGACCAAACACAGCACCCACTCTCCAGCCGTTATTTTTTTAATAATTTTTAGCACCACGTCCTTCTATCCGCTTGGGATATACGCTTATGTACTAATTATGCTGATTGTTCAAGGGTTAAGGAAGGTTCTACTTGTAGGAAGTGTACCCGCATTAGCGTGAAAGGAGAATGGAAAACTACTTTTGAAAATCCATCTCCAGTACACCCAGCCGAGATTTGAACCTCGATCTTCCTTTAATCGGCAGTCTAATCTACAATAATGAGGGCTAGTATGTCTAAGGAAATCTTTTTATTTTTCTTGAAATACGTTGTCTGCCCACGACCGGGTGTGTTAAAAATGAGTAAAATACATCATGTCGGCCATATGCAAGCGATGGGGATGGGGGGGGGGGGGGTTGGGTGGAAGTGTGGTTGAGGGTTAAAAGTTAATGGTGGCGGGGTGGGTGTCTAGATGGAGAGGGGTATGTGGTGGAAGGGTGGAGATTTTAGGGTGGTTAAATTAAATCACCGAAGGTGAAAATTAATGTAGACATTCATTACTTCCCGTTTTACCCTTCTTATCGGGAGCGGTCTCTTTCTTCCCTGATCGCGTGATGTTACGAGATTTATTTTCTACTACCCCCAAACACACTATACCACTTCTAGACTTTTATCCCTTCTCTACCTGCCTCTCCCCCTGTCCCTAGAAACCATATTTTCCAACTTACTATGACCTCTTATGTAACGGTATTGTTGCACGGAAAATATATATGTATATAGATATAGTACGTCAAGTATGCGGAAGATTATTTTTATATGGCTTTTAATATTATCTTTTAACTAGTCTCTAAATACTTTCTACCCCTAGTTTCTTAGGGGTTTTGGGATTTAGGATTTGGGGGACGGTAAGGGGTGATATTGAATGTGCGTGTCTCGCTATCCTAACGGGGTTTTATTTTTCTACCCCTAGCAATTTCCCACAAATATCTTCTTTTTTTTCTTCTTTCATTATTATTAAATGGCTACTTCAGTCAAGGGTGTCAAAAATTAGCCAAGTGTTTTATTACCAGAAGGACGAGGGTGGGGGGAAGGGGCTATTATTGCGAATGGGTTAAAGGGGCAGTGTTTAATTATCTTATTACAAATAAACTCTATCCTTATTAATCTTTCATTGTTTTTAAAAGGAAACCACTAATTTTTTTCAAATAAAATAATTTTTCCAAGCAATTAAATTGTATTGCTATGTGTCATGTGAGTTAAGAATCGATTAACTTTTGGAGAAGAACATCTCGGACTGAATTACTATAAAAATAAAATATACTCCCAAATATCTTCTAGAGGCTTCTCTTTAGATTTGTAGAATATTGAACTCACCAACTCAACTATCCAGCTACAAATATAATTCCCAGAACGGGTGAATTTTAGTTTTTATTACTACGGGTTCTGTCTTACGACGGGTACATTCCTTTTGTAAGTGAGCTTAGACCGCCAATGCAACCTATCTTCTGCCTCCTTGATCTCCTAAAAATGTATTATTTCCTTCAAGTCATCTAATATTTGAATCCTCCTTCCTAAGCTCCTCTTTACCTGAACCTTTCCTTCTAGGATATCATGCAGAAGACAGTTCCTCCTAAGGATATGTCAAATCAAGTTTGATTTGTGCCGAAGACTCACACCCAAAATGGTTCTTTTCTCACCCCACTCTTCTTAAGACTTAATTTGTCACACTGTCTGTCCAGCTGATCTTCTCAAGTATTCTCCAGCACCACATTTCAAGGCCCTCCAAGTACATATTTCTTTTCCATCTTCCTGAAAGTCCAAATTTCTGCTCCACACAGCACGATGCTCCAAATATAGAATTCCATCAGTTTCTTCCTCAGTTCCAAACTCAACTATCTAGTCTGCGGTAACCGCTTCTGGTTGAAATCTTCCTTCACGAAGGCTTTACTCAACCTAATCTCTTTGGTGCAGTAGACATTCTTTGTCAGAAGACTTCAATGTAGTTGAACTGCTCCTTGTTTTCCAACTCTTGGTTTTCACTTTTGAAAATGATGCATTCTCAATCCAATCTCATTATCTTAAAAATTGTATTGATAGAGTTGATCTCGGCGCCAGCAAATATTGTTCTTGAAATATCCAAGGGGAAAATAAAACTTAGATAACTTAAAACGAAAGTGTATAAGATTTGTGACTGGAGACAGAGGAGAGAAAAACTCGGTGCATCAAGTACATTATTAGAAGAAATACTAATTTCAATATACATTTGTACCGAGACCAAATGAAGTTTTTTTTTTACCAATGCGTCTTACTAGCTGTTCAGCCTATATGAATATGTACTCTCTACGCTAATATTCTAAGGCTGAAGAATTTTTAATTTAGATGAATTATACCTGCATTTCAGGGGATGGAAAATGGAAAACCATCCTCAGTAAACCTTTCCGGAATTCAAACCCCGATCTTCCTGTCATAGGCAGTCTAGTATATGGTTAGAATGACGCCCTATACTTTGCAGCCACATAAGCAACATTCAAAGAAAATTGAGATAACTATGAGTCTCATTTTTGAAAACGTCTTACTAAAGATAAAAATGTGACAATATCTAAAAGTGATGTAATTTGGTAATAGTACGTCAGCTCATTACCTTAAACATATACAATATCACTGAGTCATAATTAGATATACGACCCATCACCAATGATGTGTCGCTTAGTGATATCCTGCAAATGAAAATTAAATCCATCTATACTAAGAATCAGACAAAGTTCTGTTTATTTCACCTTTGCTTTACGTCTTATTACACGTCCAGGCTATTCTCGTATTCACAATATATAGGATAGGAATGAGAAGTGAAAACATTTAGTGGAAACGCACCGACATATTTTCTAAGAGAGAGTGGGAAACAATCTAAGAAATAAAAACATAATCATATCCGGCTGGGATTCGAAACCACAAACTACCCATCAACGGTGATCAAAGTTAATAAAAACAAAACGCCAAAGACAGCTCGGACACCAATGCATATCTATTTATTACTGTTGTGATCCCCTTTGATTGGTTAACTTTGTCATAAGTGGTGGAGTGATAAATTTTATCACATTCCGAATAGAAACAAATTATCCTGTACTCAACGTTAACTCTGCCTGATATTTGTTGAGGTGAAAGTGATTTAGCTTAGCATGTGACCTGTCGTCTAATAGGCTTTTATTATCATTATTATTGTTATCATTATTATTGTTATTATTATTATTATTATTATTATTATTATTCCCAGTAAACTGTTCTTGTTGTAACCTCGAACGAGTGAAGGTCACGCTTAGCTTGACACGGAAACATGCAGTCAATAAACTAAGTCAAGTTCTAGGTCTTTTTTGTACTCTTTCAAACTTAGTGGAAAATATATATAAAACTCCTTTTTAAAAAAAATTGGCATATCTATCAGCATGCGGGTGCATCTGTCTTGATGTCCTTGTTTCGGATCCTGACTAGGTAAGTGTATTCGCCCTGGATTCACGTGCGTCAATTTATAACTCTGTGTTATATTTGAATATTTATGTATATTATGTTCTAGCACCAGGTAGTTTCACTTTCCATACCAATGATTAGACTGGGTTTGATTTAAATTAAAGACAACGTGAGTTAAAGATCACAAGTATAAATAAGTGGGAGTTTGAGTTGGAACGACTAGTTCATCTCCAACTCTTTGACTGCGCGAGTGTTTTAACACACGTCCACTCTGTTTGCTGGTGTTAGTTATCGCTAGTGTTTTTCCAACGGCTGCCGCGAGGGCTTCTTGAAACCCTTACCAGGTAACCTTTGATGATTTCCCTCTCTAGAAATATATCAGCAAAGGGATCGCTTTCACTGTCACTTAAAATATGGCAACTCAGTTCGGGGAGATCTTTTAAAATTTGTCCTGTTCTTTACTGCTAGCTATTTTTAAAAACCGTAAATACTAAAAAAAAACGCAATATGTATTGCGCCCTTATATGAGAAAGTGGGACAAAATGTCACTTCAGTACGTCCTTCAATAAAATCCTTCTAAAGTTAATATTAAATATATTTTATGCTTCACACGTCGTACTACCTGTTCAGGTTAAGGAACTATATTATAATTACAGTAATGGGCTAGAGATGAGGTAGGAGGTATTCTAGATGCAAATATTCTAAATAAATTATCCAAATACTATGAACCATGATTGATTAACAGTAAATTCTAAACGTGTGGGTTTTTTTTTTCTATTCCCCACGTCTTAATAGCCGTTTAGGTTATCCACATATTTATTATAATGTATGAGAAAAATACTGTGCTGAGTAAATTCACCCATATTTACGTAAAACCACAAGAAAACAGAGTAAATAAAATAAACTTAATTGAACCCGGCTGGAATATGAACCCTAACCTTATAATAAAAAAAATAGTCTAAATGATATTGATGACCCTGTCCACGTGTTCACCTGTGTTATAATTAATTCAACGAGCTTCTTTTCCTTTATACTTGCTTACAAAAAATAATATAAAATTCCACGTGCCTCCCCGGTCGAACAAACATCTTTCAACGAAACTCGCAACCGATTGTTTACGACGATGTTTAAATCTTTGTAATGTTTACTAATCCGACCGACGCGTTAAGTGTAGGCTACGTGGCAAGGAAAAAGAACCGTAATTAGTTTCTCTGTCGGGTTATAGAAGTGGCTGTAAGAAAAATACGTCTCATCACGCACCGCGGCCGTTTCGCCTCCTCCGAACAAGGCTGATGAACGCCTTCCTTCCTCTGACAAGTACTACCCTGCCGACCTGACTTAACCCGCTTCTTGGGCTTTCAATTTACCTCTCAACAATCTCCCGATGATCAGTGAAAGAACTGAATTGGCGTGGTTAAGCAACGATATACCGATGTAAACAAAAAATCGATTTATTTATAAAAACAGCGACACATGAAATCCTGTTTATCAATATATTTTATTTAATTTATTTGACCACGATTGGCTTGGGAATACCATTTTTAAAACTATTTTTACCAAACCAGATTTATTTTTTTACTATTTTAATTTTGTAATATAAGGAAAAAGTACTGTAATAGGGAGAATATTTGACCTCGAAATTGTGATGAATTGTTACGTTTTATGTTGCCCCAAACCCCACAAATTATATTTTACAATTATGTCTGTCCATCTGAGTGTCTGTTTGTTCCTGAAAGATAAGATATGATTTTATGGATTTTGTTCAGACGTGATATCTAGATATTATATGGCTATACCTCAGGACGTATTTTGTTTTTCATTTTGAGCCTAGCCCTTAGATTCATGTTTGTAGGTTACTGATGAGTTTTTTTTTTAATCCATACTCTTTGAAAATGGCTCCAAAAATTTTGTTCAAATTTGATATCTTGAAAGTGTTTTAGTTAATAAAAACGCAACACTTTATCCTTGTTTATTTAACTTTTCTGACATTTTTCAACATCTAAATAAGACATTAAAAAAGTATGGAAAGTTGTATAGTAAATATGTTCAAAAACATATTTTAATTTTCCCCTTATACCAGAAAACTAGGCAAATTATTTCCATTTGCTCTTTTTTCTTGGATGTATTCTTCAAAAGTAAACAAAACACCATAGTTTCAGTTCTCTAAGATTAATGCTATTCAATATATCGGCAATAACCGATATAATTTTATCGATGTACTGTAACTTTCTATATGTACAGTACATTGTGATATAGCAAGCTATAAATATATCTATATACTAGTGAGAATATTCATCCTTATGAATGGTTTGGCGAGTGGCTAGGGCAGCCTTAAGAACTTAGGAAGGGGGAGGGATTGATTTCTTTCTAACACAATGGGGTAGGCTTATTTAAAATTATGTCTTAGGAAGGGGTAGGAAGGGATCGTGATATATAGTCCGCATTTTTGTTGTTTATACAAGAACATATGTTTTTGGAAAAAAAAAAATATATATATAGTCTATTTTTTTGGTTGATACGTTTAGTTTGATTTAGTACAATAACCCACTTCGGTGGCCACGTGGTCTAACGCGCTAATCTCATGTTTGACTAAACTGCCGAAGATGGGGATATTGGGGTTCGATTCCGGTCGTGTGCACCGAGGGTAGTTTTACCTAAATGGTTTTCCACTCTCATTCCACGCAATTATGGGTACATTTCCTCTCAATTAAATCTTCTTAATCCCTAAACCATTAGTGTAACTAATGCATAGGTACTGAACAAGTAGTAAATTACAATAATCTCTCATGAAGGCTACAAAATGGGAAAACAGCAATAATCTGGAACCGTCACAGAATTTTTTGATATCAGGAAAATCATGTCATTGTTAATATTTAGTAGCAGTAAGAATTCTAACCGAAAATATGTGATCAATGCAATGAATGAAAAAAATTACCATTCACCAAGAGATATTGTCAAGAAGTTAAGCCGGGAATTTTTTTAAATATTGTTTTGAAAACCTGGATAAGACAAATTATTTTATAATAAAAGTTTTGTAGAATCTCTGACCCAATATTTTTTTACAATATTTGCCATGGGCACGTTGGCATTTTATAGGAACATTCTCTCGTCAGTTAAAATGTTTATCACCTGTTTCAGTGGCCACATGGTTTAACACGCTACTCTGATGTTAGACCAGATTGCCGATGACGGGTAGATTGAGGTCCGAATCTCGGTCGGGTGTACTGAGAGTGTTTTTCCCAAAATGATTTTCCACTCTCACTCCATGCAAATGAAAACACACTTCCTCTAAATATAAACGTCTTAATCCTTAAAGCCGTTTAATCTATAAGAATATAACCTGAACAGTTAGTAGGACGTGGGGCAAAGAAAAATATATCCCAAAGGATTTAAACATTTTGAATAACTTAACTATTTTTTACCTTCTGTAACTGCGACCAGAAAACTCTTCAACGAGTCTAAGGAAGTTACGCCCATTCAAAATGAAACCACAATGTCTGTAATTGCAAATCAAACAATTTGTAAGTGTATTCATCTAATCACGAACTTGTACTATACAAACATCCGTTTAGAGACCCCTTAAAAAAAAGATGAAAAAGTACAATCGTTAGGATCATAAACATGGCAAATCATAGAACGTTATCAACACCATCTCGAAAGAAAATTATATTCCAAATTGTTCGAGCTGTACATTAATAAAAGCTTTCAAACTTATCTCCACTGTATTGATTTTTTTTTTCGTCTGTGTCATGATCGAAGGCGAAGCTACATGTACGGTATAAGATAATTAATGGAACACTATGCAGGATTGTTTTGGAAAGCCATTGTGATGTTTCATGGTTAAGTTATTGATGAAGAATTGTATTTGATGTGTGTTCTAAGGGAAATGGGATAAAGGGTGGGGGGTGGGGGGTTGAAACTCGGTGAACTTGCGCACGTGTTATAGCTTTAATTCCCCCTTCCAACCCCCCGTACGACGTAGGCTCATCATTTACGGCCTATTAAATTCTGCGTGGGGATAAATAGGTTGAGGGGTGGTGGTGGGGAGGAAGAGTTTCAGAACGTGTATCGAAGCGAGGTCAACCGAACGGCATTGTGGTTAATGTCGAGAAACCTCTGGAATAGCCTCCCTACCTCCACAAGCTTTGGTTTCACTCGGTTGACTTCCGGTTTCTGGTTTTGAAGAGGTTGCGAGTCGTTAAGCACGTATTTACTCAAATATGATTTGGGTTTTGAAGCCTTGATATCTAATTATTTAAAAAATTAACTTCCCTAATACATTTCTTGGAAATATTGAGTTAAATAAAATATCAACTATACTGTTATTTAAATATTTATTTTTATATTTTTCATGGGAAAATAATATAATGTATCTTTGAGGAATTGATTAATTTTTTTCGAGTCACAAATTTATTTATAATAAATACCCTTTTATTACCTGGCTTCAGTTTTAAAAATACCCAATACTCTATTACTCTTTAATCGATGCCTGAGCCTAAATAATTTAATATATTTCTCGAAGCTCATCCTGTCCAGGAATTACAACTCTTGGTGATTATATTGGTTTGTTTAACGTGGTATGGAAAGTTACGTGGATTAGGGTCAATATATTTTTGTTATCAAAGTGTTGTTTGGCAAAAATAGATGAACTTGTTGGCATTTGATGATAACTTTTTTTTAGCACTGTGTCTTACTACCCGTTCGGTTTATACGCTTATGCACTAATTTCGGTAATGGTTTAAGGGATTAGGAAGGTTATATTTAAAGGAAGTGTATCCGTATTTGCATGGAGGGAGAGTGATTTTTTTTTGGTAAAAACCACCCTCAGTACACCGGACCGGAATTCGAACCTGGATCTCCCCGTCATCGGCAGTCTAGTCTACTGCGAGAGAAGCACGTTTGACCATGCGGCCACCGAAGCGGGCGAGTGAAATATTAATGATGAAATTCCAATTTTTATTATATTTTTTGAACTTAATTACGAGGTAGAAAATGTTAGGAGAATGAACATGAAAATTATATTTTCTACTTGTCATAAAATTGTTTTTAATGATTTGTATAGCCTATGTAAAATGATACTTTTAATGAAATCAAAATTTAAAAAAAAACTAGTTTTGTTTCATCGTAGTTTCAGAAAACTTTGATGTGCCCTTTATTTTTGCAAACGAAGCTATGATCTACAATTTAATATTAGATATTTTAAAGAGAAACAAACGGAGCTATTCACATTGATGAAATGTAATGAGATGTTTTTTATATCTTTACTGTGTAAATAAGGAATTGGTTTAAAACACAAGACCTTTAGTTAAAAAAAATCAGCAGTGATATGCAACTTATGGCTATGTTAATAATTTTTATGAATATAACACTTGTTAATACATTTTTTTTTTATTTTTTTTTTTTTTATTTAGCACCGCGTCTCACTACCCGTTCGGGTTATACGCTTAAGTACTAATTACCCTAATTTATTAGGAATTGGGAAGGTTGAATAGAGGAAGTGAACCCGCATTTGCGTGGAGGGAGAGTGGAAAACCATTTAGGAAAAACCACCCCCAGTTCACCCGACCGAGATTCGAACCTCGATCTCCCCGTCCTCGGCAGTCGGGCTCAACACGACTAGCGCGTTAGCCAACTACAATACATTATTAAAATATGTAGGTTACGGTCAAGGGTAAGGTGTCAGACCTCTGTGTTGAGGGTCCGGGGTTCAATCCTCGTTCCCGGCACAGATTTATCTGATTGCCAAACCCTTATTTCACCTCTGACAAGACATGTATTAATCACAACTTGTGAATGTGTGGAATGCCAGACCTCCACCGTGGTTCGGATCCCACGTTAAACTGTAGGTCCTCCATTTCATCTCACAATCACCCTACCATTACACATTAGCGTAAGTGCGTAGAACCCGAACGGGTAGTAAGACGCAGTGCTAATAATAATAATAATAATAATAATAATAATAACTACTATTAAAATATGAATCAAGCAGGGTAATTGCATCTGGCCGATTAAATCAAACTTTAAATATATCCAGTACCGTAGCCTAAGTTATTTATATCTAAAGATAGGCCAACATGGGAACTATATATATAGATATATGGAAGACACTTGGGCTTAGGTGTCAAATTTGTCTAGTATCTTTTTAACTGAAGAGAAGGTCAGCTTTCAAATCCTGACTTGGTGTGTCCTGGGTGGTTTTTTTTTTCTAAATTGATGTCCACTATCTCTAAACCAACTCTTTTTAAAAATGTTATTAAATATCTATCCCGACTACCCCTGTAGTCTAGTGGTCAGAGTTCATGGTTAAATAGCCAAAGGTCCCAGGTCTGATCCCCGGCGTTTCCAAAACGAAGGTCTGTAACAGAGTCAGACTTAGCTTCGTGAGGGCAATTGAGGAACTACTTGAATAAAGAAGTTGCAGCTCTGGTTTAGAAAACAAAGATTAATGGCTGGAAGGTTTATTGTGCTGACTACATGACACCCTCTATCCGCAGATAATGGCGCTATCGCTAATGGTGGTGGCCGCTCGATTGATATATCTTGCCTACGGGCTCGCGTCATGGAGCTGGTTTTTATTAATTCTATCTTCTTCATATTTTTACACCACTAGTATGAATATGAAAAATACGTGGATAAAAACACTTCTTTTTTTCTTTTATGTAAATTTTTTTTAACAATTATTGCTCTTTGAAGTAAATGCTATAGCATAGAAACGGGTAAACTAAATTTAAAAATAAATTAAAAATGATTTTTTTAACACATTAGATACACCACCACTTTTTTTTTGTCTAAATTAAACTTATCTTATTTTATATCCTACCGTTTCTTCCTTTATTTACTAGATAATTCGTCACAGGAACATTAATATTAAATATATAAATTTATTACATATTATAATTAATAGACAAATACAAATTTTCCACAGCTATCTGTTTGTTTTTTATTTAAAATATACAATTAGCCTATGCTTTTTTTTTATAAGGTTCATTGATTGTTTTTAAGTAAGATTCTTTGTTATCGAAAACGACATCTAAAAGTTTGAAAAAGAAGTAGTCAATAAAAGACTAAAGGGAACATCATTAGTTGCCAGAGCTGATGTTACTGTTTGATAACAAGGGGGTGGATGGAATAAACAATACGGGGTTTATTTTAATGATGTAGGTCACTTGTTACTTTCACGTGTGTGTTAACCTACTGAGTCACTTAGGCGTACTGGAAAAAAAAAATACATTTTGAAAGTATGAATATTTGTATACGTATCAAAAATATTTTCTTTGAAATTATAAAAATTGTAATTAAGGAGATTCTTTGTTGTTTGTGGCTTACTCTTTGTCCTGGCTCTACGTATTTATTACACTAATGGGTTAGAGGTAAGGAAGGTAGAATTCAAATGAAATTCACCCACATTTGTACGGATTTAAGGGAGAACAGGGGAGACAAGCCCCCTCCAATAATCTGCTGATTCTGATCAAATGGGAAGCTCTTAGAATAGCTAAAGAGACCAGTAAAATGTTTTATTAAAAACTATCTGAAGTAAATGGTATTTCCCGGAAAAAAAATGTTTTTTGATTGCTTCACTTCTGAGCAGGTTTTTAATTAATTTTTAAAATATGGCCAAAATGTTAAAACTCCGGCCTCGAGGTGCATATGTTCGTGTACAGGGAATACTAATTTGTTTTTATATTTCACACCTCTTCTTGTGGTAGATATTAGTTACGCAATGCTCATGACTGACACACAGGCTCTTCATTTTATTCATATAATAAAATAAAATGAAAATGAAAATAAAAAAAAATGAAAATCCACGTTTAGAAAAATGGATGGCTTTTAAAATAATTATGATTTTTATATAATTTGTGATATTAAATTGGTACCAAACTATTTTTATTTTCTAATTTAAAATGGAAATGGATGAAAATTAAGACCTTCTGGCGCTTATAGACACAAATAATTAGAAGCCACGTCTCACATTGCTATGGTAGCCCCCTTTGGTAGAATAAAAGAGAACGTATTTTTGTAGTTTTATAGGAAAAGATTTGATCAAAAAAATATATATTTCCCTAGGAGATATGTTTAATTTAACTTTATAAACTTCTATAATTTAATCTGAAAAAAATTTCAAAAATCCAAACTCGTTTTTGACTGCATGTAACGCTTTAAGTTGAAGGTTACCCATTACCCATTGACGTAATCCAAGTGACACGGACTCAATCCACATCTGAGTTTTAAGGTCTTGCTATGATGCAACTTCTCATGGAGGGTAATTATGTGTCTCTTGTAACTAAACAAGGCTTCTTCTTCTCCTCTGTACACTTCGGCTGTCTGGCCGGGGGCTACCGTAAACAAGTTTTGTTCGCGTCAGGTGGAAATACTGATGCGCGCAACGTTTGGATTTATATCACTTAGTTTTAAATACTCTAAGAGAGGTACACTATACTATGATTATGGTACGAAGAAACTTTTAGAAAATACATTAAAAAAATTATTTTCGTGTCAACATTGAGGTAATTTCACTATAATTATTGGTTGTTTTATAGATATTGATATATCCATATAGAACTAGAAGAAATAAGGCTACAGCAAGTAATGCAGTTCTGATACATTGTAAGTAAAGTAATGGAAGATAAAAAAAAATTAGGAAATATATTACAGGTAGAGTAGCACAGGTGAAGAAAGCTTTTCATAACAAGAAGACATCATTAACCTCAATTATTATAAATTTGGAAATAGGGAAATGGTTCTTAAAGTAATATTTATGGAGCTTTGAGTTTTATGGATGTGAAACTTGAACCTTAGGTGCAACTGAAAGGAGAAGATTAGAAGAATTTGAAATGCGGGGATACAGAAGAATGTTGAATAGATAATGGATGGAAATGGTATAATTTACAGAAATTAAAAAAGAAAAACAAATGACGAAAATAAACTTTTGAAAAGTATACAGCAAAGAAGAGTTGACATGGTTGACACGGAATATCCAAGACATAGTAGTTGGACGAGGATAATTATAGAAGTAGATGTGGAAGGGAGAAATTCAATAGGGAGATCCAGACTGGAGTCCATAGCGAATGATATTGTAAGAATAAGGTCCAAAGATGTTATATCTTGGACGTGGATAGGCAAAAGGGGATACCTGCAGCAAACTAATAGAAAGATTGATTAATTAATGATGATCAATTCAAAGTGACAGCTGCATTTCACATGACTTGACATTTATGTAAATGAAAATAGCTGTTATTTATATAAATTCTTCCTATCTGAATCTGAATGCATAACTGCATGGTAAAAGGGCTCACCTCCATGTATACTCCGTTCACGCTGATAGATAGCAGTCTTACCTTGATGGATTACACTATGAATTTATCTAATACGTTAAACCAGTGCTTCTAAAAGTGTATTCCTATGAATACCTGGGTTCTCCGAGCCCTTTCAAGGGCTCCTTGAGACTTTAGAATCTTTATGGGGCTAGATTCTCGTTATATACTTTAATTAAAACAAAATATTTAAAAAAGTCATGAATACTTGTGATTCCAGCTGTTTTCTATTAAAGAAGGATATTAAATTGATTTTTAATAATGTCAAACAATGCTAAAATTCTCACAAAAAAACTGTTTTTGAAAAAATAATATTTCTAGAACCATATTAAGACTGAATTATGCCAGTAACAGCTGTAATTATATTTTAATCAGAAAGGCTTAAATAGTTTGATATAGATTGAAAACACAATTAAAAATTAATTCTTGTATTGTTTCTTTTTTGTCTTTAGTACTCCGGTGAAACAACTACTCGTTATATAAAGGCAAAGCAGACCCATTTGGGAATTTAACCAAGGTCTAGGGAGTCTTGAGTTGTTTGCAGATTAATTAATTTTCTTTTTTCCTTAAGACTCTCAACTGAATGAAGAAATTGCAACATCTCACGCGTCCCTTTGCACTCGACGACATTACGACATTAACAAACAGTAAAACTTTGTATGGCTTACACTTTGTCAAGTGAAACTCTCATTGGAGTTTACTGCGACCTACAATGAAATGGGTAGTAGCTGCTTATCGTCAAAGAAGGCCTCAACTCTTTTAATTTTATGTTTTTATATTTTGACGATCCACATATTATTCTTAAGTACAAAAAGTATATATATATATTTAAAAAGTATAATTACATCACATGCACAATTAGTTCACCCTGAAAGGATTACAGTATGGCCCTGGCTTACGAGCTGCACTATAGTGAAAACAAGCGCAGTAATCTTGATTCCGTTCAGGATAAATAAAGTGTACATCATTTAAAACAATCCAATAAATTAATTTGTTTATTTTTTTAAATAGATAATATTGATAAATTTTCGTAATATCTTCTTAGTCAATAGTGGTATAAGTATTCTAAAAAGTATAAGTTTGCAAAACTCCTTAAAAAATTTGATCTTCAAACATAATCATCCCTTATAATTAAACAATATAACCAATCAAACCATACAACATAGACAATTAGTATGGACAAAACATTTTAACCTAACAATATAATCAAACTACATAGCCATACAACACAACCAAACAATATAACTTAACTATAGTCAATATAAATGGGCTAAACAACCTTACAAAATAAATATTAAATATAATCAAAAACATAACTAAACAACACAAGTAAACGATATAAACAAGTTGTATAAGAAAAAACATGTATAACAAGCCAAGATAACCAAAACTGTGTAACCAAACATGATGACCAAAATTGTACACAAATAATATAATTAATCGTTGTAGCTAAATACCATAACAACAACAAAAAAAGAAGAAAATATAACCAAACAATGTATCCAAAAAACACAACCAATAAATCGTATTTCAAAGGCATGTTGTGAACATTCATGTATGAAACAAAGTACTTAGGGTGGGAGTTTAGGTGAAGCGATAGTCATAATTTTTGGTGATTTGTAGTAAAACATTTTATTGGTCAAATTAAATCGAATGTTTCTTGATTAGAAACATAATCCATTTTTTTTCAAATGGTGATATCAACAATTGTTGAATATCTATCGAGGGTGTCCTGAAATTTACGAGTAATAGCAACTTTTCCTCTTCGTTTAAAAAGTTTCTCTAATACCGCTATACTCATGTCAGATTTTCAACAACTGTTGATATCACCACGTTAAGAAAATTAAACTATGTTTCTACTGAAGGAAATGCTTGATTTGTTTTGTCTAAAAAATATATTTTTCTTTAAAAACCGACCTTTTCCTCACTTCACTTACCTTCCAACTTAAGGTTGTTTTCCTTGTCAGTTTTCGGAGTTGACACGACTCTAAGAAAGTTACAGTGTATTATCTTTCCTTTGTTTTAGTATGTTTAATAACATGTCACTTCCAAACAGCCCTCCTTGATTCTAAGTAGAGAAATCTTAAATTTCCCTCACGTAATTCTTACCATTTTTTTTTTCCCTGTTAGGAAGAATGAGGGGTTGAAAGAGATTCCAAAGGGATGGTCCCAGGTTTAAGAGCAAAGTCTTGTATTCTTCACGTCATAGAGATGTGACAAGTTGGTGAACATAGTTCTGCTCTATGGCACGTTTAGGAAGGGAGGGGATGACAAGAAACGAATACCGCAAGAATCTAGACGCATTCTTTATTGGCTATTATTATTATTATTTTTACAAAAAGGTAGGTTTTTTGGAGGGTTCATTAAGGTTTGATGGAAGGGAACGTGGTTTGGGTTAGTATTTTTTTGCCATTTTTATACTAAATATAGGTTATTATCTGGAAAAAATTAATACGAATAGATTCCAGTAGACAGTAGACGTCTAGTTTAGTTTTTGCCAGAATAATTAAAATATTGTTTCAGAAGAAACTTTCCATTTTGGTTTATAAAAATACAGTAGTAGCCTGTAAACAGTTCTTGCCTATTTGTGATTTGAACACAAACTTTTTTTTTAATAAGGGGAAACATTTCTTGTCAAATTCCGCAATGTCCGTGACAGATATTTAAGAACTGTTGAGATTAATAAATGTAGACAACTAAACTTAATTACTATACTGAAGCAGTAATTTTTTTTTTTTGAGAAAATAGTTTTTTGTGTTAAAACGGTAAATATACTAGCCTAAGATTGTGATCCTTTCCATCATTTGTTAAGAATTTACATATGTGTTAAAACGGTCGTTTCACCAAAATAGGACCATTTCAAAAAAATAGAATTAACATGATTTAATGTTTATAATGAAATAAAAGAAAATTCACTACACAAAATGTTTGGTATAGTTTTAACTTTAAAAAGCTATACAGGGTGCTTTGAAACTCTATGTACAAGCTTAAATGGGAGATATAGAACCCTAAAACTAGCCTTTTTAACTAATTAATGTATGTCCGCAAACGTCCCCCTTAGGTGCTAGAGGGTGCTGTCGGTACATAAATTAAAGACAAACACTGTGAACAACATTGCATGACCCACTTCGATGGTTGCATGATCCAACGCGCTACTCTCATGATAGACTAGACTGCCAAAGACGGGGAGATTGCTGTTCGATCCTGGTCGGATGCACACTGAGAGTAGTTTTTCTAAACGATTTTACACTTTCCCTCCAAGAAAATGGGTGTGCGTTTAATCTAAATTAAACCTTTCTTATCCATAACACATTAATATAATTATTTTATAGGCATACAACCCGAGCGGAGTGCCAGAAAAAAATCCGTTATATTACTATCATATTATTCATGTTATTTATTTGATATTATTTTTTTTTTGTCCCCATGTCCTTCTACCAGTTCGGGCTATCCGCTTATTTACTAATTACCTAAAAATGTTCGGGATGGGTAAAGACTACCTTTATAGAAGTGTTCCCATATTTACGTGGCGGTTGAGTGAAAAGCCAGTTACGAGAACCAGCCCTCATTACACATAACCGGGATTAGAACCCCGTTCTCCCCATAATCTTCTGTCCAGTCTATTGCGAGGGTTAGACCATTCGACCACCGTAGCGGGCTGATAAGAAATAATTTTTCATATCTTTTTTTTCTATTACCTTGTCTTACTACCTGTCTACGCATAAATAATAACTACTTTAATGGGGTAGGGATGAGGAAGGAAGCATTTTAGAGGTAATCTACCCGCAATTGCGTGGAAGGAGAGTGGAAAACCATTTAGTAAATACCACCCTCAGTAGACCAAACCCGGGATTCAAACCCCGATCTCCCTGTCATCAGCAGGTCCTAGCATGAGAGTGACGCCTTAGACCGTTCGTCCACTGAATCTTTTCTCTTCTTCTTCTTCTTCTTCTTCACGAGTTAAATGTTATGCCTTATGCACCTTACATAATTTTCCAGCCATTTCTCATTTTCTAATTTAAAGTGAAAATGGGTTCGTTCTGTTGCTTATATTAATAAAGAACCAGTGAGTGCGAACCAGACAGCACCACAGACCCGCAGATGTGACAAATAGACTTCACTCGTAAGCGACGAAGTGAGATAATGTGAGAATGAAGTCTCCGACGAAGATAAGTAATTGATCAACCGGTTGATGCCTTCAAGTTTGTTTGTCGCACTTCCAAGAGTTCGTGGAGGTATGCATGCAACACGTGCCGCCGTGTAAAACACGTGTTCAACACTTAAAAGTGACTGGGGAAATTCAGATATGAAGACGAAGAGTTTTAAGGCGGTAGTTTAGGTAACGTGATTTAGTGGCAGTATTTTTTTACTGCTTTTAGCACAAAAACATTTTTCGATCAAAATAAATAAAATATTGATCCAATAGAAACATTGAGTTTAGTTTTATTCACATGATGATTTCAACAGTTCCTGAATATCCATCATAAGCATAACAGCATTGAATGAGAATCATTTAAATGGAGAGAAAAAGTTGTCATTAAATTCCAGGACACCCTTGACAGATATTCAACAATTGTTATTATTAACATGTGAAGAAAATTATACTCCATTTTTTGTTTAGGAGAGACATTTTATTTATTTTAACCAAAATAAATTTTGATTTAAAAAATGGCAAAAATACTACCCTTAACTCGTGTTCCCTAAATTACTACCTTAACGCATCAGTTTTAGAATGTCTCCCAGGATATTAGTTCACAATAAGCCCCATTAGCTAGTGTTTTGTTTCTAATGACACGTTCAAACAAAGGCTATCGACACTATGAGGACTCGGCCATGCGCATGATCTGTAAGTATGTTATTTAAGACTATATTTAAAACGTTAAGTGATTTCCTTTAACAACGATGTCATTTTTTAAATGAAATCCTATACACAGAGTATGTTTACTAAAAACTTTTAAATTTCAAAAATTATTTAAAGGGCGAGTTTTTAATTTGGAATAAAAATAAAAATCTATATTTTAGAACTTTTATCGTGTGATAGTAAATGATATATTTTGCTTAACGTCTTACTATTTATCCAATATGTAAACATTATTTAATCACAGTTATAGGTGATAGATGAAGGCAGAATTAGAAAAAAAGTTCATACATGTGTATAAATAGAGAACTGTAAAAATTTAAATGAACTACAACCTCAGTACATGTAGCCTAGATTCAGGTTCCAAAACTCCCTATCACCTGCAAACAAGACGAGATGAGATTGACATTTAATACACGTGACCACCGATATAAGTATGAGAGAACTATAGTGTTAAAAAAATATAAATTGAAACCCTTTCCTCGAACTTATTACTGCCCGTCCGGATTACACAAATGGGTGATGGGGAAGGTTACATTTGTGGGAAGGTAAAGGCTTAAAACAAATTTTAATTATAAAAGTAATAACAGATTACTTAGCTGAGAATTGAGCCCTGACTTTTCCATCACCGCCAAACCAGAAAAAACGCTACTAACGCCTTAATCTCTCGTTCCCGCTAAAATGCGGATACAATGCCAACCGAATCTCTCCGCGAACTAAATTGCATCCGAAAGCGAACCAGGAGTCACCTCAACTATAGGCTCAGCTCCATAACCGAATTAGTCACCCACAAATAGAAGATCCTTTTGAAATCCTGTTGATTATAAATCTGCGTGAAGTAAGAGCCGCCGTCCCATCAAACTTGGATGAGTGAGGTGTACCTAATTGTCAGTTGAAGAGTCCAGGCAGGATTCAAGCCTAAAGGAACAGGTTTTTTGATGCCCATGTTTGGAGGCGAGAGGTAGGTAAAGTAGGGGGGGGATGGAAGGGTTTTGGGGATATAATGTAGGCACCCAGACTCGTGTCATCAAAAACCCCAAATTATGAAAATGATGGGGAAATTAAAATGCTGATACTGGTGGCAGTGAAAGAGTTACGTTTTGATGACATCCATTGAAGAACAAGCCATATCCTTTGAGGATCCTTAGGCCAATATCTGGTATCCATTTTACTTTTAATTATTTTGGAGGGGAATGAATTGAAACAACAGTTACCCTAATACAAATTAAGAGTTTGAGAAATATCTTAACCAGTTTTCATTTACAAACTATAGATTATAATTGAGCCTCTCATATTTCCATAGTTTGAAAATCCCATTTTACTTTTTGCATATAATGTTAAATCATCTTCTATAATTTCTTCTTTGATTTTAAGATATTTTTCTCTGATGATCAATTCAGAAGGAAAACAAATGAATATTAAATTCATTAGTACATTATAATCATAATGAGTAACAGTTGCTTACGTGGTTTTAAGACTTCAGTCTCGCAAAAATTTACAACATAAGCACGCCAGATGAACTCGACCGTATGCTTACATTCTTAGACGCAAATTATCTGGATTGAGCTATTAAACGAAACACTTTTTGTGTGGCAACCATCTTGAAACGGATAACCATATCACAAAACCTAAAACATGCTCGTTCGGCCTAGGTTCAAAGAATCCTCCTGCCAAATCTCGTTTTAATTCATCCACACATTTGTCAGTTATTGCGGAACAGATAGAGACAGGCTGACAAAATGCCAAACCGTGAAACTTTTGTTTAACACCGCGTCGTTCTACCCGTTCGTATTAAACGCCACTGTATTAATTACGCTAATGGTTTTAGGGATTAAGAAGGTTACATTTAGAGTAAATGTACCCACGTTTGTGTGTATTAAGAGTGGTAAACCATTTTTTTAAACACTGTCAGTACACCTGACTTAGATTCAAACTTAATTCTACCTGTCATTGGCAGTCTAGTCTACTGTGAGATTAGCGTGTCAGACCATGTGGCCACCAAAGCTGGTAAATGGTGAATTTAAAACGGGACTTAACTCTTCTCGGTCAACTACAACAGCTCAAATAATAATACCAGGTGATAAAAATAGTTTCCGTCCTTGAAGTTTGATGTTTACTAATTTGCTACGTTGTTTCTTTGCGCAACGTCTTTATAGGCGTCGGGGATATTAGCATTTAATTACACCGATGAGGCAAGGATTAATATGTTATAATAAAGGAGGGAATGTAATCACGATTACAGGGAAGAATAAAAAAGAAAGCCTATTTGAGAAAAAGCCCACTCCAAGCCGAGACCAAATTAGAACTTTGACTTCCCTATATCAGAAAACCATAACAGACGAGCTTTACGTTTAGTCACATGCCAAAATTGTGTGGGTATTTATTACGTTAATTTGTAATTCATATGTTGATATGGCACTGTATTTATATTATTATTATTAGAACCGCGTCTTACTACCCGTTCGGGTTATACGCACTTACTCTAATGTGTAATGGTAGGGTGATTGTGAGATGAAATGGAGGACCTACAGTCTAACGTGGAATCCGAACCACGGTGGAGGCCTGGCATTCCTCACATTCACAAATTGTGATTAATACACATCTTGTCAGAGGTGAAGGAAGGGTTTGGCAATCAGATAAACTGTGCCGGGACCGAGGATTGAACCCCGGACCCTCAACACAGAAGTCTGACACCTTACCCCTAGACCACCAGGTCACCCCCTGTATTTATAAATACCACCTCCCCTTCACCAGTAAAAGTAATAATTTAAAATTAATTTTGTCCTATTACCTTGTCAAGGTCCAAAAATATTGTAAACATATACTTAGAACATTGATGTGCATCTAATAAAATTAATTTAAATACTAACTCAAATTTCGAATACTAAACGGTCTTGGTTTCGCGTGTGCTTGTATTCAAATGAACCCAAGCGATGCTACCCGAACAACCTGACTAGTCTACCACCAGGTATTCGTCGCCTTAAGGAGGGACATATTCATGTTTTATTTTTTAAAAGGTTATATAAATGCTCTCTCTCGTGTTTCTATAAAAGTCGAAACGTTAGTACATTGTGTTTACAAAGTTTAACTTTTTATACCTTCAAGGAATGAAATTAAAAAATTCACGTGTCCAAGACGGCAATAAATTAAAATGAGTGTTCGTGTTTGTAAATGTCTTAAAAATTTTACAACCACATTTAACAGTCAATATAAAGTTGACGAGTAATTAATCGACTACTCATATCTATAACGCGCGAATTTATAAACACAGTTTTATATCAACACAGGATTTAACAAACGGGATTAATTTAGGCCAAAGCATCTTAAATGATTTTAATATAAATATAAAATGAGAATAACAAAACTATATTTTAATACATCTTGGAAACTTTAAATATTTTAATAAATACATTTTGTTATTAGGGAAACGGTACAAACTCTTGTATGAATATGAAACTAATTTAATCACAACCAAGATTTCAAATGGGATTCTTTGAAGACTTTTTGATCTCCATAACTACTCAAGTACTATGAGAATAAGAATTATAATTTATTTATTTGTTTAATATTATCTGACAAAAAATATACAAGATATACTCTCTCGTATTTATACGCAGTCATGTGATATTCAGCTGTCACTTTTGATATTATCAGTACATACTAAATTAATATTAAAGTTGTATCAATGTTGACCGGACGGACACAGTGGAGCTATTTTATCATGCAATAGATAAATTAGTTAAGTTATTATCGTTTTCTAATATTTATATACAGTCTGTCCCATAAGGCATTGGTACCTACAATACCTTGTGATAGAAAGTTAACTTTAATACCCTAGGCTTTGTGTTTAGGGAGGCATATCTCGTGATCGGTCCCTGGATTTTTCGATGGAATGGCTACTTGTAATAGCTACTTACAAATGCTACGCCATTAAATCATTCCAGGACTTAAACTACATTGTGGAATGCTTAATGAAATGTTCTTCCGACCAGATGGGGCTTCCTCAGTGACGGTTTCAGATTGGGCGTTGGGGGTGATCGCCCCCTCCCCTGTATAGTAAATAATAAAAAATATTGAAATCAATATCTTAATGTTATAAATAATGACTATCACCTCCTTCTCCATATCTCCTACGTGATATAATCACTAACTCTTTCAACTAAGCCCTAATGTGTGGAGAAGCAAGTGTTTTAAAACTAAAATTCCCCAGTAAATTAAGTATGATAACCAATTATTTATTTTAAAATATATATCTTTCTATTAATGTCTACTAAAACACTTTAGGTCCATGTACATATTTATTAATTTTACTTAGACGATGACTTTTGTTTTTTGTATTAAAATTGCAAAATTGTTAGTCAAAATTGTTTTTTTTCTGATAAGTCCTCTTTTTTTATTAAAATAATTTTTAATTAAAATTATTTTATAAGCTAGTAATATTATTATTTAAATTATTATAAATAAAAATTTTGAATAATTAATATTATTAGATTTATATTTGAAGGACCCTTATGAGAACAATCCCAGCCCCTCTCCACTCCTCGACAATAGGCCCTTGATCCGTTCTTGGTCTTCATAACAATATTCTCGCAACTGTTAGCGATTTCCTCAATGCAAACCTCCCGAACATATACATTTGGACAAGAGGAGCTTTGGAGTGGGCTCTTAGATCGCCTGATATCACTGTTTTGTGTTATTTTTTAAGCACCACATCTTACTACCCGTTTGAGTTATATACTATGTTATGGGTGAGGAAGATTATATTTAAAGGAAGTGCACCCGAATTTGCGCAGAGAAAGATAGAGTGAAAAACCATCTAGGAAAAACCACCCTCAGTGCACCCGTACGGGATCAAATTCCGATCTCCCAGTATTTATTAGTCTAGTCTAACAATTGAGTAGCGCGTTAGAACATACGGTCACCGAATCGGTTAATATCACTTTTAAAAATTATATTTTTTTGGAGGATGAAAGGGAGGGGGAAATAAATGACATGGTGTGCAGTCGTAAACCAAAGATTAATTAAAAGCATATGTTAGATTGATTTTCTGAAATTGATGACGATTATAAACTTATTTAAGTCGTGATTAGACCGCATGTATACGTATATGTCTGCAGGCCGGATAGTACTATAAATGAATCTCAAACAAGCGGGCCAGCGTCGCGGGCTGGATAGGGTCCATGGGCCATTAGTTGGTGAACCACGGCCTTGTCTACCGACAAAGAATCACTCAGCCGGACATAGCTGGCTCTTCCACCGTACCCAACGAAGGGACATACCTCAGAAGAGTGGTAATTAAGTTTATGAGCGTGGTCTACATGCTTGAAGCTAACCCTACCTACGGCCAGGCATATTAGCTGTGCGTATACCTACCTACATACTCGCGACGTTACATAGCATACAAGTTTTTTTTAAATAGTAATAAAAAACACACATGGTTTTTCAAACATGAAATTACGGAATAATGGTTTTCCAAATTGAACATTAAATATGCAGAACATGTGAAAGTAGAACATAAATGTTTGGAAAAGGTTAGTTGTATTTTAGTAATAAATTAAAACTTCATTTTCACATATCATCGATGATAGAAATTGGGCTAACATAATTACGGGCATTATATCGAATCTTTTTTTCTGCTTCCATTGTTTTCAAAATATTTCTTAATAATTCAAATTTTGATCATGATCCTTTTTACTCAATATTTTTTTTCCCTTTATAGCTTTAACTTGTAATTAGAAATTAATTTATTTAAAAATATAAAGTTAAAATATAAATAAACACAAGCAAGTCCCATTGCTGTTACTTGGACTCAAAATGTACAATCACGTTTTCAAATAATTTTTTTTTTTTTGCTTTGTGTAATATCATTCCAGGGTATTCAAATTTAACTACACTAATAGTGTAATTAAGAGTAAGGGAGGAAATGTATCTGAATTTGTCGGGATGGAGCTTGGGAAGCAACCTAAAACTAAAATTACTTTGATACACCGAGCCAGGATTTGAATCTTAACCTCACCGTAATTGGCAAAATCCCGATTAAATGATCTTTAAGTTTGGTCAACAAAGGTCATATTTCAAATTAAATTTTTCTTACAGTTCTATATACAGATCTATTTTTGAAATATTTAAATTTCTTATCAGAGTATTAAGGCATTCCCGATCATAATTTGTAAGCATTTTTATTTTTGCAACAACCATCACAAGATATGTTCGTATAATATAAGGCATCGAGAAAACGAAATACTTATTTATATTCATTGGAAATCTCGAATGATTTAGAAAGATTTATTTTTAAAAATTTTATTTATCATTGTGATTTTTCCACCCCTTCTCCATAATAATGTGAGTACAACTATTTTTATAAGCTACCACACTCTACTTACAATGATTCGTTAATAACCTTAGTGTTTAACGAATTAATTTAAAAAAATAATTTTTCATTAATTTTTAGTCATTTAGATAGAATAATAATTGTTCTTGCTAAATTGACAGGCATTTTTTAAATGAGTAATTTCATGGTTTAAAATTAGAGATGAGGTCAACTTCAATAGTTTACGGATCTGAATCATTATATTTTTACATTCGAATCACTAATCTTGAATTCAAAAGTGTATCTTGAATAAAATACGAAATAAGAATATGTCAGACCTTAGAAAATAGAAATAGCAGCTAAATATTAACATTTGTTGTTAATAAAAACTACTTTATAATATGCATACGTTCAGTTTATTGTTAAATTAATGATCTGAGGTTTTGTTGCAATATTTCCCCAAGTAGTTTGTTCTGGGGCTCAACCACCATTGGGTATTATTAGAGCCCTAAAACTGATTCCAATTAAATCATTTTAGAGAAACATTTAGATATTTTTTTAAAACACGAATCATCAAACCTCTCATATTCACGAGGATTTGTGGTCACATACCTATTTAAAATAAATCGTGTCTGAAACAATAAAATAAATTTAGGTACTCTAGTGTAACAATTAACTTTTCTGATTCTTTAAGTGACAGGGTAAATGAGAATGGTAATGATTTAGTGTGTTTCTGTTTAGAAAAAGGTTTATTTGTGTCACACACACGGTATGAGCACAAATATATTCTCTCTATACATGGCAAAGGGGCGATTCGAAAATGATTATTGATTTTGTGGTGTATGACTTGAGACTTAGAAGTTTATTAAAGTATACTAAGGCTTTACATGGAGCCTAATGTGGAACGGATCACTTCTTAGTGGTCTCAGTAGATTAATTAAGTGGGGATTTTTTTGAGGAAGCAGTGCAAGAGTGTTAAGAAAGTTATAGTAGAATTGGAAAAGTTGTAGATAGAAGTGTAAGAGACCAATATGAAAGAAAGATGGGCGATAAATTAACTTCACAAGAGCAGGAATGGAACGTCAAAATAAATTATAATAATACAGTAAATACTTGGAACATAATAAAAGAGGCTGTATTTGAGTGCGCGAAAGAAGTATTGATTTGAGGTGGAGGATAACTTAAAAAGAAATGCATGATAAAATGAACAGGTGAAAGAAGCCGTGAAAGAAAATAAAGACGCATATAAACGAATGATTGCAGTGAAGAGTGAAACAGAACGTAAGAGGTTGTGGGACTTATACAAAGAGAAAAATATGAATGTAAAGAAAGTAATAAACGAAAGTAAATAGCAAATTAGATTATAAGAAGGAGAAAAAATGCAGAATGATTTTGAAGGAAATAAGAAGTTGTTCTGAAAATGGGTAAAGATGACGAAACAAGGCGTGCAAGTAAAGACATATGGCATTCAGAATGAACTTGGTGAGATGATCTGTTATGAAAACAGTATAATAGAAATATAGTGGGAGTATTTTGAACAATTGTATGGTGATAGTTTAGAGAAAGTAGCAGAACATAATGAAAATGTTATGAAAGGAAGAGTGGAAGAATTGACGAGGCTGAGGTGTCAAAAGTTATTAAAGTGTTACCAAATGGCAAAGCTGCGACCGTAGATGATATCACAAGTGAAATGCATAAGTATGGGGACATGGTACGACTTGCCAAATTTGTCATGTTGTTCAATGTGTGTGCTGGGATTTCTAATGTTCCAAATGACTTAGTAGAATACTGTAACTGTTCCTTTATATAAAGTCAAAGTCAGTAAGAGTGAATGAAAGAATTATAGGTAATTTAATTTATTTAGTATTCTAGGTATAGATTTTGGGAGAGTTCGAAATGAGAGGGTGCGTGAAAAAACTGATAATATTTGGGGCGTGAAATGTGGTTTTATGCCAGATATAGGTTGCATGGACCTGATAATTGCATTGAAACAAGTGATTGAGAAATGTATGGCAGTAAGGAAGAAACTTTACTCTGCATTCGTTGATCTAAATAAAGCGTACGATCGCGTGAATAGGACTATGTGATGGAATATTATAAGAGTATGGTGTGAATGTATGGTTGGTAATTGCAATTATGGTAATTAATTATGGAAGTAAAGCACACGTTAGGGTGCATAAGGCTTTGGGAAATGGTTTGACATTGAACAGGGTGTTGGACAAGGTTGTTTAGTGTATCTATTGTTGTTCAATGTATTTATAGATAAGTGTACGAGAGATGCTTATGAGGACACGGATGGTGTATAATGGACAATGTGATTGTGAGAGTGCTGTTATATGAAGATGATGCCGTATTAATGACTTAAAATGAAAATGACTTGAAGAATGCATTAAATCGTTTGAATGTCGTGACAAACAGAATGGCTATTCTTATAAATGTGCCCAAACTAATATAATAGTTTTTGATTAGGATGGGTCAGAAAGTGATTATTACCTTGTTGTGCCTCACTGTTCAGTCGGACCTTGTATCTTTTCTCCGCACTTGCATAGACCGTGCCAACCACTCTCTCTCTACGGCCTGGACCGCTCCACAGTGCATGTTATTTGAGCCGTCCGTGACGGGGGTATTTAATACGGTGGTTCCTCGCTTAGTCAACCACGTCCGGGAGAAAAATCAGCTGAGGAAGGCTTGGCAAATCTCAAGGGACCCGGTAGACAAGGCCAACTGGAGCCGCAAAGTCCATGAGGTTCGCGAGATGGTCCATGAATACCGGAACAGTATATGGAAGGACAAGATTGAGAGCCTGTACGTACAGGACAGGTCCCTCTGGCGCATGACGAGGAACTTGATGTGGGTCCCCGCACCAAGGCCACCTATTGTGGGTCGTAACGGGGTGGCCAACTCCAACGAGGAGAAGGCTGATGGTCTCACTGAGCACTTAGAGGCGCAATTTGTACCAACTGACGACCCGTCAGACCCGGTGCACATTGCGCACGTGGCTCAGGTCATCGGTGTGGTCTCGTACAGACCCTTGGATGAACCTAAACCCACGGAGGTGACAGAAATGTCATGGACGTTAGTCGCTCTAAGACTAAACAAGGCCTCCGGACGCGACGGTATCAATAGCGTGGTCCTCAGAAATCTGCACTTGGAGGCGAATAACTTACTCGTGGAGTTATTCAACGCCGTCCTGCTCCTGAGTCACTTCCATGAGCTCTGGAAGCACGCCAACGTCCTCTGTTTTCATAAACCGGGTAAGGACCCAGCCCTAGCTTCGTCTTACCGACCGATCAGCTTGCTTGACTGTTTAGGCAAGTTGATCTAGATATTTCTACTGATGAGACTGACCCGACATGTTCGCGAGGTGGGCGTCTTGGTGAACGAGCAGTTTACGAGGAACTTCAACATAAACAGGCTGACTGGTGCTGTCTTTCTTGACGTGGCAAAGGCCTTCGACCATGCTTGGAACGAAGGTTTCCTTTAAAACTCCTCTCCCTGAACCAGCCCTTCTACCTAGTTAGGGTTGTTCAATCTTATCCATCCCACCGCACCTTCTCCACTAACCTTTGGGAACGCCGCTTCCCAAGTCAGAAACACCTGGGCTGGAGTGCCGTAGGGTTTCCTCGTGGGCCTCGTGCTCTTCAGTCTGTATGTGAACGACATTCCTAAATTCCCAGACACCAAGTTGGCACTGTATGTGGATGACATGGCTCTAGTAGTGGAGTCGTGGCGAGGGCAGCTGGTATAGAGGCGACTCCAGACGCACCTGACACTGTTGGAGGGGTGGCTGACCACCTGGAGGAAAATTATTAACGTGGAGAAGAGCACAGCAGCGCTCTTCACATGGAAAAGAAAGTTCTACAGGCCGGCCCCACTCCGGCTGTTCGGGGAGTAGATCAGATGGGCGAACAGTGGTAAGTACTTGGGACTTACGCTGGACACCAAACTGATCTGGCGACTACACTGCACTGATATACTGAACAAGGCGAGGCAAAGGCTGGGAATCCTAGACCCACTGCTTAACAGGCGTAGCACCCTGTCTACTAGGAACGGTTTGACATTGTACAAGCAGTTGCTCAGACCGATCCTCAACTATGCCTGTCCCACTTGGGGCCCCCTGGTGGACACGTATATGAGTAGGATGCAGGCGTTCCAGAGCGTGTGTCTGAGGATCATTGTGGACGCACCTTGGTATGCTTGGAATGTGACTCTGCATCGCGACCTGGATATGCCTATCATCAAGGACCACTTCCGGAATCTGGTGAAGTCCTTCTACGAAAGACTTTCTGGTACCACCAATCCTCTTATCAAGGGGCTCGGGAATTACGTCACCGACCATAGAGGGTGTCACCAACGTCCCAAAGTCCTGCTCGGATAAGCGAGAATTGTCATACATGGGTTTGGGAGGCTTCCACCCTTACCTCCGTAGAGTAGCATCTCTGCACGTAGTTCTAAAATCCCTTTTACGGTTTACCAATATACTTTTTTTCTCCCAACAATATTAATAATTCTTTGTTTCAGAAACTTCATGAAATGAGACAATTTGTTTGTTTTAGAATCCGAAACCACACTGTGTGACCAAATGGTCAGTGCGTGTTGAAATTTGCTCTCGTGCTCCCCTCTAGAATACACCAGAGCATGCTAATATACGACTGCAGCTGCAACTTAGTCGGATAGTGGCTACTCTACCTGGATGCCCCACCTGTTTGAAAGAGCTATTAAATTGTCTTATGGTATGAGAGAGCAAAATTGTCTTAACCCTCTCTCCCCACCATCAACGTGACTCACGTTGCTGGGACAATCACCCTACCTCCCCACTGCAGCTCACATTGCCGGGACCAGCACCCTACCGCCCCACCTCGGGACTTTCTAATGTTCCACCGCGACTTACGTTGCCAGGACTTCCTCATGTTCCACCGCGACTTACGTTGCCAGGAATTCCTCATGTTCCACCACGACTCACATTGCCGGCACATTCTTCTGTTCCATCGTGACTAACGTTGTCGGGACACACTAGCCAACATTTCTCCTACCCCTACCCACACGCGTCTGAACACAACGTCACCCAGAGACGACACTTTGGACACCTCGTCGAGACATCAACCACCTACCCCCGAAGCCGCAAGTAAGGGATAGCAACCGTTGTATGAATATAAAAGTGTTAGAATAAGTGAACGTTTTTTTGTATTTGGGCAGAATATTCTGTAAACAATGGTAGTTGGTGAGATCTACAGACGAGTGAATGTATCTAGGAGATTAATTTATTTATGTGGACTATTTGCAAATAATTAAAAAGTATCAAAATAAATAAATATGGCAGTTTATGAGTGTGTTGACGCCAACATTGTTTTATGGAAATGATGCGTGGGTTTGCCAAGAGAAATACAAGAGCAAGGTCAATGCGTTTGGAATGATGTATCTAAGAAATCGTTGTGAAAAAATTCTTATGAGCAGAGTCAGTAATGAATGGGTGCTGAAGGAGTGCGATTTAAAAGGAACTCTTATAGGTAAATGTGAAAGAAGCGTCTCGCGTTAATTTATGCATGTTGAGAGGATGAGTGTCTATAGATGGATGAAGAAAATATATGAAGGTAAAATATGTGTGGATTAAAATAAAGACATAGGCCATGTAAGACATGGCTAAATATTGTAGAAAAATGTGTGAAAAAAAGAAAAATTAATAGTTTTAAGAATAAAAGAGCATATTATATGACTCGGTGTATAGATATTGTTGAAGTAAAGGGAGTATGTAAGAATAAGCATGGAGAGAGTTATTGAGAAAGGAGCTGTTATTTGAGGCACAGGTTCTTGCGTACCCCATAATGGAAAGGCGTGATAAGGTATGTATGTGTAGGTAGATTTAAGTTTGTGCATGTATGTATGGTATGGTGTGGTATGTATGTATGGTATGGTGTCTATGGATGTATGGTATGGTGTGTATGTATGTATGTATGTGTGTATGTGTGCATGTGTATGCATGTGTGTATGTGTGTATGCATGTGTGTATGTGTGTATGTATGTATATATGTGTGTATGTATGTATGTATATATGTGTGTATGTATGTATGAATGTGTGTGTGTGTGTGTCACACATAATTTACACAAATTCCACGATCTTCCTGAAGAGTGAATTTAATGCGCGTTACAATCTCACACTAATACAGAACACACCAAAGAAGAGTCCTTGTTGTCAGGATCGACTTCTATTGAACACATTAAAGAGAAAGTTTCAGAAACGCTTTGGATGATTTTGTTTACCAAGAAACTATTGTCCTTAACTATGAAGATGTGCTCGCAAAATATTGAAATTGAGTTCCAGAAATAACAATTAAGAGCATGTTTTACCTCACTGACAACACCTAGTTTAGGTAGTTAACACAGCCCAAACCAGGTTTATTATGAGTCGTTATTACCTTCTGAATAACTTATAAATTAGTTAGGTAATACAGTTCAAACAAGACGTTTTATGAGCATGTCTCATTCCACGGATACCATATAATTTATGTAGGTAATATAGCTTAAACCATTGCACCAAGTCCTACTACCCGTTAATAAGTCTTAAAGGGTCCGTCTCACCCTATGGATAACATATAGCTCAGGTCCGTAATGCAGATATAACCAAACATATTAAGAACTCATACCACCCCATGGATAGCACCTAGCTTAGGAAGGTAGTGCATTTTGAACAAGTAGTCATGTAAATCATGATAACATTTTACTGGTACCTAATGTTATGTTATAGGTATGACCTAGGGGTGTGCAAGATCGACCTTTTTTTTTGGCTCGAGACGAGATTGAAAACGAGACTCAACCATCTAGACGAGATTGGGAATTTTAGAATCCCTTACTTCAAGACGAGAACGGGAATTACAAATATAAAAAACTAATTATTTCTAAATTTGCTAATACTACGTACCTTAAAATACTGAAAATACATTTAATTTGTTAATTGAATACGAATACTTTTATTATAACTTAGGCTATTTAAATTATAAACATTTACGAAACACATATCAAATCTAAATCTACATCTAGAATAGGTTTACATACACATTTATATTTAAATGATAAAATAAAACATGAAAAGCAAGTTTAAAAGTAAATTAAATATGTAAAAAAAGCTATTCCCGAAATTTTCAGGATTACAGAATATGTTTCTCAACAATCATGTCAGGAACGGGAAATATTTTTTCCTGCGGGAATCTCGAAATTTGGGAATCCCGCACACTTCTATTATGACCTATCATATGAAAAGGCAAGGTTAATATAGAGGACAGAAAGGACAAATCCTGTGACTAAATACCTTTTTTAGAAAAGTAAATGAAAATAGATCCAATCCTCAGCTGGGTCTATGGGAAAAGGCCAACTGAAGGGGTAACATGATAAGAGTAGATATCGTAAATTGACCTCATGGAAGGAAAAGTGGAAAGGGGGACGTGACAATGAATATCACGAATGCAATTGATGGATGACTTCAAAGAAAAAAAAAATAATTCATGATACGAAACAGAAACAATGAAGGAATTGATTTGGACAAGGCAACAGCCCTGTTGAAAGACAGACACCTAATAATAAAAATAGAAAGATCTAGTAGATTTCCACCTATAAAACAAGGTTATTATTCTAAAAACTGAATTTTATATTGAGAGTTCACTAAATTGTTAATATTCTGTTTGTGTATTGAAGTAGAAATGTGTAAACAGAGTTAACTTACTCAATCTTTGTTTATCTTTTAATTTTCTATCACGTTTTTGTAATTAACGAACACATAATGTAGTTCAACACATAAATCATGTTATTCTGTTTAACCTGTTACTTCTCGCAATCAGCATAAAAGCCTTGCAAACACAATAAAAAGCAGTTCACGCTTGAAATTTATGCTTGGAAGTCGTTTTAACTGGGTTGAACTGACACAGGCATAAAACATTTCCCTTTCTTCCGGTCCATATAGCAGTAAGACACTTTTAGGTTTTTGACAACTTTCTATTAAGTTGGGAGTATAGGGGAAGTGAGAAAAGGAGTTTGCAGTTTTTGTATCAAAAGCCTTTTTTTGCCAAAATAAATCAAATATTTTTTCTAACAGGAATATAGTTTAATTTTCTTCTCACGGTGATATCAACAGTTGTTGAATATATGTCAAGGATGTCCTGGAATTATAAACATCTAACATTTAGGTGACACTTGTTAAACAAAACAGAATACAAAGAGGGTAGCGTTGAAATTAATTGATTTCCAAGCAACAGTTCGTTGTGAATCAGTGTAACGCAAGGCCGTAGTCAAGGGGGTTTTTGGGGGTTCAAACCCCCCCCCCCGAAATGTTATGAACAAAACATATATGGCTTTATTTATGGTTCAAACAATGTCAAAATTAAGGTACAAATATAAATTAGGGGGCTGTGTTACCATAAAAAGAACTTTAGAGAGCTTCTAGAACGGTTTATCATTTATAATTTTTTTTAGCCTCCAGAAATTGAGGGATGTGCCACAAAACCCCCCTGAAATCATTGGCTGGCTACGGCCTTGAGTGTACGAAATATTCTTTATAGTATTGTTTTGAAAAATGTCTGGGGTCAAGTTACCCTCAATGAACACTCACTAAAAGTGCGGCTATTTGATTTAATGCCTGTTGAGTAGTTGACATTTCCAAACTTTGTCGATAAATTTATCAACCTTAATTTTTTTGGCGTTTCGTGATCCAGTGTTTTAACTATGATTTAATTTTTATTTTATAATCATGCTTTTAAAGTGTGTTTGTTTAGTTTGTGCTATAGAAAGTGTTCTGTCCCTGCCTCATATTTGTGCCAAATTTTTAGATACTGAACACACTTTTTAAACGTTAATAATTAAAGTTTGTGGACTTTGTTTACCGGAATCGTAGCTCTTTCAGCCAATAATTAACTTAATTTTAACTAATTATGTTATTTTTTTACATAATTTTGAAGACTCTTGTATATCAGTAAGCTGTGTGATTAACAATATTGGGTGTGTACGTGTGCATGCGAATATTAAGCACTTTGCAGTTTGGCAGTGCCATGAAGTTACAGCTTATTGTGGTGGAAACAGGCTAGCGATGGAGGCGTGCTTTACTCAGATGCCACTTATTGCAATTTTTGTCATTCTCTAATAAATCATAGTGAACTGTTTTTATTTAAAAAAAATCCCATTTTATAGTGATGTTATCACTTGGGACTGCTTGTAGTGATCCCCTTTTTTTTAAGGAATCAAGCTCTCTCAATGAGCGCAGACATTTTAAGAGCGTTCATTATAACAGGTCTAGCTCAATTCCCGGCTCACATGCATTTTTTTGTGTACGCGTGAGGTATGGGAATAAAAGGGAAAATAAAATAATTACGATATGCCAGAAATGTTTGCAGTGCATTCGTATTTGAATGATTGCTGTGCTGGGGGTCCGGGGTTCAATCCTCGGTCTCAACACAGATCTATCTGATTACCAAGCCCTTCCTTCACCTCTGACAAGACGTGTATTAATCACCACTTGTGAATGTGAGGAATGCCAGACCTCCACCGTGGTTCGGATCCCACGTTAAACTGTAGGTCCTCCATTTCATCTCACAATCACCTTACCATTAAGGCCATATGTACAGAAATTTTTTTTTTCACCATTCAAAAGAGTTTTTTTCTGTGAAATGTTACACACCATAAATATATTTTTATGTATTTTTTCTAACGAGCTATGAGGGTAAGAAACTTAAATTTTTACGTTTTCCAAATCAGGTTTTAGGCCACAGTTTTTGAAATAAAAATTTGAAAATTTAAATTTAGTATCTTTAATACTATGCCTATTTGATAAAGCTGGGATTTTACCGTAGGTAGAAGCATACTCTATATATGTATACTTAAAGTTCCCTTAAAATCAACACAATTCAACAATTGTTTACTAATACTAATTAATCTATAAATATTAAATATTAGTATTCATACGATTTATAGATGTGTATACTTAAGATAAAATATATATTCAGATTTAAATATGAAACCATTTACTGAATAACTTGATTTCCGTATGACATTAAAATATGCACTGAAATTCCAAGTTGGCTCGCCAGATCAAAACTTTGTAGGGAAGTGTAGCTTAGTTTACAAGAACGGGTGATATCGCCCGCCTCCACAATTCGCGCAACACACAGCGGCTACTCCAGCTGTATTATCACAGAAATCCAAGTAATCTGCCGTCCATGCGAGATTTCTGTTTGAACGATCATTCATAAGTTGTCTCTTGAAATAATTAGCCTCATGTTTGAGTGATATTGATCTTTATATCAATGCAGGAGTTATTTCATTATTGAAACATGTTGTAGTAATTTAAAGATTTGTGTTATATTTGTGATCTCTGTGAACTGTAAAGTATATATATATATATATATATAAAATTATTAAAATAATAAACAATGGTTTCTTCCATTACAAACTGGAAAACGTCAATCTTTGAAACCGAGAATGAGCATAATATATTATATGGGCAGATAGGCTTTATGTTTATTTTATATATTAAGGGTTTTCCAGAATCAGTAACACAGAATATACAATTTAATAAACAATAAATGGCTGTAAGCGATAGCCCAAGGCTTCGACACATCGCATATCAAGAATGATGAAGTAAATACTTAACATTTGAAAGCACTTTTTACAGCCATTGTAAAAATAATCTTTTTCATGAAAAATAAAGTAATTTAGGCAGTTTATAGTGTTTTAATTTCTTAGCTATTTGAACTAGTTTAGTCGTTATCTATGCAGAAAAAGGCATTATTTTATATAACTTAAATTGGCAAAACTTATTACCCTGAACACAACTTGTGAATGTGAGGAATGCCAGGCCTACCCCGTGGTTCGGATTCCACGTTAAACTGTAGGTCTTCCATTTCATTTCACAATCACCCTAACATTACACATTAGCGTAAGTGCGTATAACCCGAACGGGTAGTAAGACGCGGTGCTAATTATAATAAAATACCCTGAATACATTAATATACATATAGTAAAAATAGTTTCATGATCTTCAATTTAGTGAGAACTGCAATTATTAATATCATTTAAATTATCTATGTTTTAATATGTATCTATATTTTTAATTAGAGGTAAGAATATTTATACTGTCAGACTTAGATATTGGTTCATATGGGATTATCTGCATGATAAATTTTATTGATCAATTACATTTTAATTAACATTAAAATTGTGTGATTATCTACATTTTAAATCATCTGGACGATTTGCCTCAAATTAAGGGCATTACTACCACTCGCAACTCTAGAGCTTCGCATGGATACATGACTTCAGCTTTATTACGGTAGTGTACGTCAAGCAGCCTTGTTTTGTCGGCACAGAGGCACAGACGTAAGCTGATACTCCGTGGGTCAACTGTTTGAACTTAGGGTTTGATAATTTCGTTGGCTGGTCAGTGATGAAGCATCCGAGTAGCAAGGGCTAGGATGTGTTGATAAGCTTGCAAAAAGAGCAATATATTCAGTAGAGTTCTCTTCGATTACATTTCTGACAGGATATCCGTCAATTACGTCCGTAGTTGGTCCATCATTATGAAAAATTCAAATTTTTATGATTGCAATCGTTTGTTCTGGATTGTTCCGAAATAATTTTTGTTTGTTCCATTTTGATAAATCCACAAATGGTGTGTTTATATTGGGATTTGGGGAGGCAACTTCACGATAGACCCCCCCCCCCCCCCCATACACTTTGGAAAATTGACATTTACATGGTTGCGATAGAGTTTGTTCCGCAAAAAGTTTCGTTTGCTGTGTATTTGTTCTTGCACAAATGGTACGTGAATTTGAAACTTTGTTTACTCATGAGGGGCCAACTTCTTGGAAACCCCCCCTCAAAAAAACCTTTTAAAAATTCATGGTGTTTTGATTGCACTCGTTTGTTCCGTATTGTTAGACACAAATTTTTGTTTATTCTGTTTTAAAAAGCCCACAAATAGTATGTTTACATTGTGGGGAGAGGGGCCAACTTCACGGTAGCCCATTCCAGTTTTAATGATATCGATATTTTATAATGCATAGATACTCAAACCTATTCTTTTTAATCAAACAGTTGTAGGGATGATAAGATAATGTTGAAAATTAACTATGTATCCTAATTGTTTGTCATGTTTGTAAAATCCACATAACCGATTAGACGCTGAAATTAAACGGTGAAAAGTTGCGTTGGGATGGGAATTCTTTTAAAGTAAATTTTTGTAAATCAATATTATATTTACGAGAATGCAAGAGTTTAGCTGTTAAAAGACTTCATTGCATAGCTATTTTTAGTTTCCATTTATAAAGAACGTTTTTGATTTAGTCATGTGCATTCATTTCGATTTTTTTTTTAAATTCTTAGTTTGTTTTTTTGGCAAATTTGTAGCAATTTTTTTAGAATTTCAGGCTATTCTATAGATATTTTTAATCACTTTTTTGAAAATTTATTCTGCGTCCGCTTAGTAAATTTTGATTTGAAAAAAATATTTTTATCGTCAAGGAATTTCTTAGTCTTCTTCGTGTCAGAGTTGGAATAATTGACATTTTCTTCCAATCATGTCTCTTTGCGGTCAAAGATACTATTTACTACATCTTAACAGTAATAGTAGCAAACAAAAGGAAGGTGCGATGTCAATACTTTAGGGTAACCTAGTTATGAGCTCTCTTGAGGGATGTAGGGGAAAAGGGAGGTAAGATCTCGTGTATCTTTCTGTAGTTTCACAACTGCACAAATATACGAAACCAATATTTTGGAGCTTAGTAGGAAGTGAGGTCCATAAAAATACTTTTTTTACTATGAGTTTTATGGCATGCAATAAGTTGTAGACCAAGATCTACCTAGTTTTTGTATTTCTGACTTGCTTCACCTTTTTATTGCTTTTTTGTGCATAATGAGTGAATCAAAGGCAATTTTTTTCATACTTTGACACAGAGTGTGGGGCAATTTTTACTTGGGCTCTGTGTGACCATACAGATCGCACACACAAAAGACCATTATGACTAGTGACACTAGTTTATTTAGCATTTGTAAGAGATATAAGAACTAACAAACTAAAATATAATGCACAATAATCTGGAACAAAATAATAAAGTTATAAAACCAAGAATACAATTTTTGTTATATTTTATCTAGTTGAGGGAAGGAAATGGAGCTTAGCATAGTGATTAAAATATATTAATTTTAAAACTATCAACATGAAATAAACACATTTTTTTAAATAAATTCAGAACAAAATAAAGATAAACATGTTAAGGAACTCAAACAAACTAACAACAAACTTTAAATAAAAAATGTTCAAGTTTTGAAAGAATGTGAGAGAGCTACTACTAGAAAAATTTATCGAGGCTTTACAATAGGATTAAATGGAAATCTTCGCAAAAAGAAATCTAAATGAACCAAGAACGAATTATTGATTGCAAAGATAAAATATCGATTTTTAATAGTTGTGTGTGTTCATGTGGTGAATATGGTTGCCATAAAGGTTTCAATCCACGCTCCTAGTGTAAATAAATCTTGTGTTTTCCTGCCAAAACGAAATGTGCGTTTATTTTAAGGAACCATCCGGAACAAACTAAGAACAAACGATTGCAATCATAACTTTTTTTTAAATGTTATTAGGGGAAATGGACGGTGAAGCAGCTTCATGGAGGTCCAAAATAAACATATCATTTGTGAGCGTATCAAAACGGAAAAACTGATTTTTTGCGGAACAATCCGGAACTAGCGAAGAAAAAACTATTGTAATCATACAAAAAAAATTTTTTAAAAGGGGAGAAGGGCGAATTCATGGATGTCAAATGTTAAAGTATGATAATTAATTTTGGGTACGTATCAAGACGTAATTTTATTTTCAAACAATCTGAAACAAACGATCGCAACCATAATAATTTCAATTTTCAAAAGTGGGAGGGAGATATCGTAAGTTGGCACTACCAATGTAAACATATCATCTGTGAGATTATCAAAACGGAACAAACTAAATGTTTGTGGGACAACCCGAAACAAACGAATGCAATCGTAAATACATGGTTTTTCAAAGTGGAGGGGCTACCGTGAAGTTGGCCCCTCACGAGTAAATAAAATGTCACAAGTTCATGTCCCATTTTTGCAAGAACAAATGCGGAACAAACGAGCCTTTTTGCGATACAATCCGGAACAAACGATTGCAAACATGAAATTGTAAATTTTCCAAAATCGGGGGGCTGCCGTGAAGTTGATCCCACCAATGTAAACATATCATTTGTGGGACTATCAAAACAGATCAAACGAAAATTTTGCGGAACAATCCGGAACAAGCTAAGAACAAACGATTGCAATAAAAAAACTTGAATTTTTAAATTGGGGTGGGGGGGGGGGGGGCAAACCACGGACATATGTTTTTCACAGTTGGACCTACCCATGGTACAAATGGTGGGATTATTTACATTTGGTTAAGAAAATATTAAATATCTATCCATTCCTGTTATATTATTTTTGACGAAGATATCGTTCTCATCAATAATCTAGGTATGTCATCATCACTTTCCTATACAACTCAAAATTCTTCATTTTCTATTGAATTAATCTCACAACTATCACCTTCCTCAGAACTTTGGAATTCTGAATCGGTACATTCAACATCAGAATACTTATAGCTAATAATGTTATCAATTGGGGAGGGAAGGAGTTCTTCCATACCAGACATGTACTCCGTATCACATATGTCTTCTTTCTCTGTAATAGAAAAAAATATTAGGGCCTAAATTATCATCTCAAAATGTATATTATTTATTCTAATCACTAATGATTTTGCAATAGAAATAAAGCATATTATAAAGATAAATATGGTTTATACACCTATATAAGTTGTAATTATATATATATATATGAGAGAGAGAGAAAATTGAACAAGACTGATGATTACGTTGTTCATTTGTGTAAGTCATTTGACATATAATAATATATTTTTTCAAAGTGTGCATATATTATATAAAGCTAAACTTCGATAAGGACTTGAATCAGTTGGTGAATCAGGCCAAAAATATTTATTCAAAAAATTACTAGGAACTTGCAGCAATAAACTTGAGTTTACAAAAATAAAAGTTAGGTTTATTAATAATTTACCTATACAAATAATAAAAATATATAATTTTTACATATTTTTAGGTGGCTTGTCACATGAGTTCTCTTTCTATAGTTTCCCCATCCACTCTCCACGTAAATAGGGTGCATTTACTAGAAAAATTTGTTTCCTTCTCCTTGCACCCTAGAATAACTCAAACCTCCAAACCTAATCACTAAATAATTCAAAGTACCTAAAAACATAGGAGAGCGATTATATATAAGTTTATAAGCTACATCTTGTTTGGATAGTAATGCTTTAGTTATTTTGATTAAATTAATTCAAATAAAAATCGTGCTTTCTCTTTCACACACATTTTTTTATGACTCATATGTAATAAACGACATCCCTTTGTGAATGAAATAATTATTTCATTACATTATTTATTTTCAAAAAAATAATAAAAAAATTGGTAGAAAGACTGTCGTTACAATAGTAAATAGCGGTTTTTCATTTGAAGTAAATTCAGAGTGCTTACACACTTGCAAATGCAAACATCAATTACTACTATAGTATCATACTTAGGCCTAAAATTACTCTCTAAGTGAGTTCGAAATATATAAATAATGAACACTATACCTTCCTATATTGTTTAGGTACCCAACAGGATATCTCACTGATTGGGACATCATTATAGAATACTTCTAACTTGACCTGATTATACCCTTATAGGTGGGATTAACAGAGAAATTCTAAATATTCAAATATAATAGTTTCCAAAATGTAAGCCATATAAAAGGCTGGAAAAATTGCCAGATTAAACGTAGATTATTGCATTCATACCATTTTTAAGGTGATAAAAAAAATCTATTTCTTATCAAGCATATTTTCAAGAGGCCACTCAATTAATAATTTTACAGCTGTGGGAGAGAACGTAAGAAAATATAGGCTATACATGTGATATAATGATAGCCCCATAGCCCGACACGTTAGCTCACTTGCTAGCAGGATGGTCTACAGTGCAAAAGGTTTCGGGATCGATTTCTGGTAGGGGTGTAATATTTATTATTTGATCAATTCTCGGCCTTCTTCTAGATGTTGTATATGTCTTAGAATTCAACAATTCTTTTTAACCGTGTAAACTTGCAGTATTCCTAAAATTAACAAATATTTAAATAATATAATCAATTTAATTGTAACCACTTGACATTTTGGGCTTGCTACTTAAAGTAAAATGCATATATATATATATATATATATATATATATATATATATATATATATATATATATATATATATATATATATATATATATATATATATAAATGCTTTCATAATCACCATCTATGCACACATTATATTTACCTATAGCCTATGGCTAACTAATTTGAGGAAAATCGTCCAGATGATTTAAAATGTAGATAATCACAAAATTTTAATGTTAATTAAAATGTAATTGATCAATAAAATTTATTATGCAGATAATCCCATATGAACAAATATCTAAGTCTGACTGACAGTATAAATATTCTTACCTCTAATTAAAAATATAAATACATATTAAAACATAAATAATTTAATTGATATTAATAATTGCAGTTCTCACTAAATTGAAGATCATGAAACTATTTTTACTATATGTATATTAATGTATTCAGGGTATTATAATTATTATTATTAGCACCGCGTCTTACTATCCGTTCGGGTTATACGCACTTACGCTAATGTGTAATGTTAGGGTGATTGTGAAATGAAATGGAAAACCTACAGTTTAAGGTGGAATCCGAACCACGGGGTAGGCCTGGCATTCCTCACATTCACAAGTTGTGTTCAGGGTAATAAGTTTTGCCAATTTAAGTTATATAAAATAATGCCTTTTTCTGCATAAATAACGACTAAACTAGTTCAAATAGCTAAGAAATTAAAACACTATAAACTGCCTAAATTACTTTATTTTTCATGAAAAAGATTATTTTTACAATGGCTGTAAAAAGTGCTTTCAAATGTTAAGTATTTACTTCATCATTCTTGATATGCGATGTGTCGAAGCCTTGGGCTATCGCTTACAGCCATTTATTGTTTATTAAATTGTATATTCTGTGTTACTGATTCTGGAAAACCCTTAATATATAAAATAAACATAAAGCCTATCTGCCAATATAATACATTATGCTCATTCTCGGTTTCAAAGATTGACGTTTTCCAGTTTGTAATGGAAGAAACCATTGTTTATTATTTTAATAATTTTATATATATATTCTTTACAGTTCACAGAGATCACAAATAAAACACAAATCTTTAAATTACTACAACATGTTTCAATAATGAAATAACTCCGGCAGTGATATAAAGATCAATATCACTCAAACATGAGGCTAATTATTTCAAGAGACAACTTATGAATGATCGTTCAGACAGAAATCTCGCATGGACGGCAGATTACTTGGATTTCTGTGATAATACAGCTGGAGTAGCCGCTGTGTGTTGCGCGAATTGTGGAGGCGGGCGCTATCACCCTTTCTTGTAAACTAAGCTACACTTCCCTACAAAGTTTTGATCTGGCGAGCCAACTTGGAATTTCAGTGCATATTTTAATGTCATACGGAAATCAAGTTATTCAGTAAATCGTTTCATATTTAAATCTGAATATATATTTTATCTTAAGTATACACATCTATAAATCGTATGAATACTAATATTTAATATTTATAGATTAATTAGTATTAGTAAACAATTGTTGAATTGTGTTGATTTTAAGAGAACTTTAAGTATACATATATAAAGTATGCTTCTACCTACGGTAAAATCCCAGCTTTATCAAATAGGTATAGTATTAAAGATACTAAATTTAAATTTTCAAATTTTTATTTCAAAAACTGTGGCCTAAAACCTGATTTGGAAAACGTAAAAATGGAAGTTTCTTACCCTCATAGCTCGTTAGAAAAAATACATAAAAATATATTTATGGTGTGTAACATTTTATAGAAGAAAACTCTTTTGAATGGTGAAAAAAAAAATTTCTGTACATATGGCCTTAAACATTAGCGTAAGTGCGTATAGCCCGAATGGGTTGTAAGACGTGGTGATAGTAATACATATACTACTACTACTACTACTACTACTACTACTACTACTACTACTACTACTACTACTACTACTACTAATAATAATAATAATAATAATAATAATAAAAATAACTACATTATGTCCCTAATAAGACAGTAGAGATTTGTGCACAGTGTTTATCTGTGAAGCCATTCTAAAATGGTTAAAAACGGCCTTTTTAAAGCAGTTTTTATCCAAATTTCATGAAATATTTAAAAAATGTTCAGTGTTAGGAACTTTTATTAGATTTTTATCTCCATTAAAGTTTTATCAGAAAAGATCCATGTGCAATAGTTTTCTTGTAAATTTACTATTTCTAGTCGACTGTACCACAGAGTTGATTGGAATGTGATGCAGGCTCTTGACCTAGAGGTTATGGGTCTGGTATACCTTATATGAGGCCCAGGTATATTCTTCACTCTTATTTAAAGGCATAGTCTGTAATGGACGTGTCCAGGTATCATTTTTCTATTTATAGAATATATTTAAATGCGGTTATAGCCGTACTCATATAATTATAATAGCTTGGCTATTTAATTAATTTTATACTTTGAAAAGTACTCGAAAGCCTACTAATTTTCTTCCAAACATCAAACTTAAGTTTTCCATGTATGTTGTTAATAGAGAAAACCTGTATACCTGTGACCACAAAACAAAGAACTAACAACACCTGTGACCTTAACTTTCTTGACTTCCTTTTCCTGTCCACAGTCCGATATCCGGTTTCAACCGCCACCCCTTGCCCCTGTTTTCCCCCCTTAACAACCAACCCCACCATTCTTCCTCAAGTTACCGTTCGCTTTCGACTATCGACAGTGCCGTCGATTAGCAACAGCTTTAAACGTTTTTCCCACGTTGAATGGAGTCAATTTCCGTAGCATTGATGTGGTGGGGGGGGGGGGGGGGGGTTAGGGGCGAGACTGTAGCTTTGCAAAGTTGAATTTTCTAAGGGGAACTTTTAGGGAGGGTGGAATGGGAGATGGGTAGAAAAGAAATCTGAGAAGTGTAATGTGCTACATCGAGTGTTAAAGCGACTCCTGTAAGGCTTTATAGACTGGTTTCAAGTTACATTTCCAGGGGAAAATATGCTTTAGATTTTTGATGGAATTCTTAATAAATCATAATAATTTGAGTAAAAATATAAACTCTTTTATATATTATTATGACATAAATAATATTAGTTCTGATCGTGTACAGCTCATCTTACAACCCAGCCGGATTATCCACAATAATTACTAATATGGTATGAATGAATAAGACTAAATTTATAATAAGTGTACCCTAATTTGTGTTGAGGGAGAGTGGAATTTTTTTTTTTTAAACTTTCATAAACCTGTCCAGGATATAAACATTAATCTTAGAGTAACTAGAAAATGAGTAGATGAGACTGACATTTAAGTACACGTGACCACCAATATGTATGACGTATTCAATATTATCGGGATGTGCTTGTAGGCATGAAAACAAAATGGCATCACATAACTTACTCCATAAATACATTTTTACTTTATCACTATCTTACAAGTAGGGAAAATATTGTGATCGTCAAATAATTCGAATTCGAGATTTTGATGAATCTAAAGGTTTCATGACCCCTTCGAACCGAAAAAGTGTTTTTTGAATTTCCATTTGTCTGTCTGTACCTCCAGCTAGAGCCTAAATTATTTTACCGATCGGGCTAAAACTTGGTATCTAGGGTTTTCATAGGGTTGCCCCGAGATATTTTTGTAATTGGATATCCAACCCTGAAATGAAGGTTAGTTTACTGAAGGGTGAAAAGAGAAAAAGTCAATTTTCTCAAAATCGGCTCTAATAATTTTGATTAAATTTCATTTCAAAACATTTATAAATATTCCAAACAAAATGGTTACCCTCAATATTTCGGAAAAACGACTTCAAGCTTTCCAGTATGATGGGTAAATTATCATTTTTTATCATATCTTTAAAACTATTTGGGATATTAAATTACTTATCATTTCAAATATGTAGATCTATTAATAATACAAATATTTTATTCGAAGCATATTTTTATAAAACCAATAACATTCAAGTTATACGCAAGTATTTCTTTTTTTAACTTTTCGAACACAAAACGTTAAGTATTGCGACCGTAAAACAATCTAACCTGAAATGTTGATGGATGTCGACGTCTCATGACTCCACAACCGCAAAAAGTGGTATTTGCAATGCCGTCTGTCTGTGTGTCTATTAAAACTTGAAATTAAGAGTAGTTTAGTAAAGGGCGAAATGTGAAAATATCGTTTTTCTCAAAATCGGCTCTAACGTGTAATCGGCAGTCTAGTATATTATAAGAGTGATGCCTTAGCTTTAGACAATATGGACACTAAGGAAGGTAACAATTTATTAAACTAACATCATTCTTCGTTTTGTAGGTAAAGTAACTTTAAATCAAATAACGTGTGTGATTCAAAAGTTAATCCAAAATCCAAACATATTTCTTTAAGACGAAAATTTAAATTTATTGAGGCAGGTCGATGGTTTCATAAGCCACATGTGCCCTTCACTTACCTTTAAAACTAAAAAAGCTTAACTACTGAAACTATGGCTTAGCTTATAATTTAAGACCATAGTGAAAATCTCCCAAACCAAGGCTGCTACACTTTCAGGGTAAACGGAGTGTAGCTTATAATCCATATTTCATAAGAAGAACCATATCGGTCAACCTTAGTGGTCTTGAGGTAAAGTGATCGCCTCAGGACCCGATGTTCGTGGGCTTAAACCCAACTGAGGTCAACGGATTTTTCGTGAGCGATAAAAATCCGTAGCACAACTTTACTTTCTTTAGAGTGGAAGAAAAGCCATCTGTCCCATTTCGATCGTGGCATGTAAAATAACCCTGGAAGTTATGTGAAAATATATTTCCTGGAAAAATTCAGCCCTTTCACGCTCGCTCATGGAAATTCTGTGTGGAAGGCAACGGAGACCCGCCACACTACCTGCACACCCTTATCCCATGGTATTACTACCAGATGGTGCAGTAAGCACTAACCAGCTGAAGATCTAAGTGAGTTATCAGTTCTGGAACCAACACTCAAGTTTACTTAAGAAAAAGAACCTTATCTGAGAGCTAGAAATGTTACTAGATCCACAATCACGTACCCGCCTCGGTGGCGTAGCTGGCTAACTCGCTTGCTTCGTTTTGAGCCAGACTGCCGAGGATAGGGAGATCAAGGTTCGAATCTCGGTCGGTGACCTGGGGGTGGTTTTTCCTAAATGGCTTTCCACTCTCCCTCCACGAAAATGCGGGTTCACCTCCTCTAAATTAAACCTTCCCAATTCTTAATCCATTAGCGTAATTAGTACTTAAGCGTATAAGCCGAACGGGTAGTAAGACGCGGTTCTAAATAAATACTATCACGTATCATACGTCAAGTTCTGTGATCCGCAAAAATTTCTATAGTAAAGCTATAATAAATACCTATAAATAACACTAATAATAAAGTAATATGCTATCAATATCTACTGCCAGAAAATGCATCACATTATCAAAAAGATTCTTCATTCGACTATGTTTTCAACATGGGACTGTACTCCTATTGTGAATAACACTTTTAACAAGACCTGCACCAGAGGTGCTGTAACACGGATATTATCAAAGAGAAGAAGATTCTGTAAGGTAATGGAAATAGTATCCATGATATACAAATATTATGGTAGCCATTTAAACGTTATGTTCATACGTAACAACAATTGACCTTCTGACGTAACTGTTAAGCGGTGACCTGGTGGTCTAGGGGTAAGGTGTCAGACTTCTGTGCTAGGGGTCCGGGGTTCAATCCTCGTTTCCGGCACAGATTTATCTGAATGCCAAACCCTTCCTTCACCTCTGACAAGATGTGTATTAATCACAACTTGTGAATGTGAGGAATCCCAGGCCTCCACCGTGGTTCGGATTCCACGTTAAGCTGTAGGTCCTCCAATTCATCTCACAATCACCCTACCATTGCACATTCGCGTAAGTGCGTATAACCCGAACGGGTAGTAAGACGTGGTGCTAATAATAATAATAATAAACTGTTAAACACGTCACACTTTGAATATCAACAGAGGACTCGGTTGCTCTAATAAGTATCATGTGAGCTTTATTAGAAACATTGTGTTCCAATATTTCCCCTCCTATTTATCTTTACCTATCCTTCAATCCCTACCACACCTGTTGTATTTCAGTTTATTGAGCTCTCGTTGAAACCACCATCCTATTTTGTAGACAGTTTTACCAACATTTAAATGTAGCATCCGGTAGACTCCTAAATTATTGTTTTATTGGATGATTCAAAAGCCTAAACATATTTTTTGAGTTTGTTTTCATACATGAACGATATCTGTGGTCTTGTGGTCAGAGTCCCTGGTTACAAATCCAAAGGTTTCGTGTTTGATACTCAGTGCGTCCAGATTTTCTGGTGAGCAGTTGGTCTGGAACGGGATCAACTCAGCGTCGTGAAGACAATTGAAGAGCTACTTGGATGAAATAGTAGTGGCTCCGGTCTAGAAAACTGAGAATAGTGGCTGTAGGGTTCTTTATGACGACTAAAAGATACCCTCTGTACACAGAGGTTGTCACTATCTTTCCAACAGACGGTGGGTGCTTGGTCGGTATGGCTGACTTGCGGGCTGATGCCATATTGCATTTTTGTAGTGAGTGCCAAATACATTATGTCATATGACAGTTGATGAGCAACAAGAATAGCCCTCTTCGGTGGTCGCGTAGTCTAAAGCGTTAGTGTCACAATAGATTAGACTGCCGATGAAGGGGAGATCGAGGTTCTATTCTAGGTCGGGTGTACTGAGGGTGGTTTTTTACAAAACGGCATTACACTCTCCCACCACGCAAATTCGGGTGCACTTCCTATTAATACAACGTTCCTAATCCCTAAAACCATAGCGTAATTATGTTATTAGCGTGTAACCCGAACGGGTAGTAAGAAACGGTGCTAAAAATAAAATATTTAAATGGAAACCATGTGTTTCGATCTTGACTCAGTTTTGATTTGTTTCACGAGGCAATGCAATGATTCGAAAACATTCATCGTGAGATTAATCTTTAAGTCTGTCACGACACTGGAACAGTGATTCTTAACGTGGAGCGCGGTCGCCCCACAGGGGGCCATTTGAATATTTAAGGCGGCATTTTGAGAATAGTACAATAAGACAATCTTTTTTCATTTGTCATCATGAATTTTCCATTTTGGCTAATTCAGCCATTGCTAGTAGATCTGTCGGAAGTGGGCATGAAGTACCAAGAACAATTGTCCAAAATTCAAAATGATGAGTCTGTATGAACTATATTCAAAGTAAAAGGAACCATTATGTGGCTCTTTGATGAGACAGAGACTAAATACCCAAATCCAACTGGTTTGGCAAGAGAGCTACTGTTACCATACCCAACTTCATATTAGGTGGAATGTGGTTGAAGTGCTTTAAGTGACTTACTACAGAAAAAAAGAAACCGGCTCGATATCACAAAACGAGGGGATTTAATACTGAAGTTAGTTAAATTGTTGCATGAAATCAAAATTATTTGTAGTAAACACCAAATTCAATGGTCTCACTAACTTATAATCAAACTTGATGGATTCTTTCTTGGGTCTAATGAGCTAGGGCTGCAAGGCCTACAAAAGCTAATTTAAATTATTTACCGTGTTTATATTTAATGTTGTAAATTTAAACTGGTATAGTTCATTAAATTAAACTTTTTTTTGTTAAATTGTAGATTTTACATTAACCTTGCAATACCATTTGTTTTAAATTAATTGGGGGAGGGAGGTGCATACATTTTTTTTAATTATCAAGGTAGGGAATGACGCAAAAAAAATTTAAGAACCACCGCACTAGAAGATAAAATATCTCGGGAATCATCTGTTTATAATTGGTGTTGCAAAGCATCATGGGTAAACATAGACGTTTCTGGTAGAGAGTGAATTGCTATCTCACGCAGACAGATTCTGCTCTCTGTTCTCTGCATGCTTGTGAATCATGCTTTATAGTTTATACCATGCAACCACCGAATCACTGTTTATTTATTCTTGTTTTCGTTGTTGCAAAGTTTAAATTCAGAATCAAATCACTCGCAAAGCTATGCATCGATGCCTGATAAATGTGACAATTAGCCCTTAGTGGTACTTAAACCAATGCGCCGCAGTTCTGAGCCGCAAGCCCGTCTTAATATTAAACAATAACGAGCGAGTAAGCAATAATCGGCCACGTCGTTTCATTAGCCATTATTAACTCGGTATTGGATCAGCGATGTCGTGTATACCTCCTGTTTGTAGCGTGAGATTGTTCACGGATGAAGGGAAATAGTATGACTCACACCATGCTTCCCGATATCACTGTATATAGGGGACGGCCAGACTGAGCGACTAAAATATAAAATAGAACACATTGGTTATAATGAGAGGTGACCAGACTGGAGCGCGCGAGCGCGCTTAACCCGGTACAGTCTAGTTTACAGGTGCTAGGCAATATTATTTTATGTTGGTTCATTGAGTGCTAAGAAAGCTTCTCATTTTGACATTTTTATTAATATCGATAGGTTTAGCACACTTGCTACAAACGGCCTAATTTAATTGGTATGATCATAAACCATACCTATATGTATATATATAGGCTACATATGTGTAAAACTGATATGTTAAAAATCTTCAATATTATCAAAGTAGGCCTTTACAAATAAGAATCACCATTAGCGTGGAGAGAGGATGAGAAAACCATTACAATAAATCACTTGTTAAAAACCACCCTCAGTTCGCTCAGCCAAGATTCGGAGCCTCCTCGTCAACAACTATTGAGAGCTATCTGATAATTACGCGCTCGCCAGTCTGGCTACCCAGTCGCCTTCGCGCTCGCTCGCTTGTCAGTGTGGCCAAACCCTGAGGGGAGATGTCGGAATTAGCCAGGTTCAGTGAATAAAGTCATAAATAGAAAGTAATTTATCTAATTTACAGCTATATCCAGATAATATCGACAATAGTCGGCCAGATTTTGATAACGTGGAATAATATTTGTAAAACTAAGCAAGTTTCAATACGAATTTCATTTTGAAACAATATTTCGAAATTTGATCATAAATTGGATCGTATCAGTGCACTAACATTCGAAATGCTTAATTTTATGCTCTATTTTCCACTAACCCAACCTAACCTAGCCTACCCTAGCCAAACTTAAACTAATCTAACCTAGCCTAAGCTCACCTAACCTAATCTAAGTTAACCTAGCCTAATCTAAATAACCCAGCCCCAACCATAGAAATTGCTACTAACCAAGTGCGCGTGGATAATGTCAATATTATCTGGATAAACTTCAAAAAATATTATTCATTCACCTATCAGTCAACATTATCTACGTATTTTGGAAAACGTCAACATTATCTGGATAGTATTGACTCTATCCAGGCTCAAACTTTACCCGTAATATATATATATATATATATATATATATATATTTCTATCACCGCGTCTTACTACCTGTTCAGGCTAAACGCATATAATATGATAGTTGCTCAAATGAGATAGGGATGAGAAAGGAAGCATTTTAGAGGTAATATAAACTCATTTGCATGGAGGGAGAGTGGGAAACCATTTAGGAAAAACCAGCCTCAGTAGACCCGAGCGTGATTTAAACCCCAATATCCCCATCAGCAGTACAGTAAGAGAATAAATAACGCCATAAACCATTCAGTTGTTCATAAAAACTATTTTTACTTTCTCTCTATCTTACAGGTAGAGAAAGTATTGTGATCGTCAAAAAAATCGAAGTCGTGATTTTGATGAATTTTGACGTTTCATGACTTCCTGAATCCGAAAAAGTGGTTTTTGAATTTCCGTCTGTCTGTCTGTCTGTCTGTCTGTCTGTCTGTCTGTCTGTACCTCCAACTAGAGCCTAAACTATTTTACCGATTGAGCTGAAACTTGATATCTTGGGTTTTCATAGGGTTGCCCCGAGGGGTTTTTGGAATTGGACATCTACCCCTAAAATTAAGGGTAGTTTACTGAAGGGAAAAAACAGAAAAAGTCGATTTTCTCAAAATCGGCTCTAACGATTTTGATTAAATTTCATTTATGAACATTAATAAATATTCCAAACAAAATGGCTACCCTCAATATTTCGGCAAAATCGCTTTAAGGGCTCCGGTCTGATGCGTAAATTAACATTTTTTATAATAGCTCCGAAACTATTTGAGATATGAAATTACTTAGCATTACAAATATGTATATATATTTATAATACAAATATTTTATACGAAACATATTTTTATAAAAACAATAATTTTTAATCTATACGCAATTATATATATATTTTTAGCTTTTTGGACATTAAAGCTTAAGTATTGCGATCGTAAAAAAAACCAACCTGAAATGTTGATGGATTTCGACGTCTCATGACCCCCCGAACCCTAAAAAATAGTCTTTGCAATGCCGTCTGTCTGTGTGTCTATTAAAACTTAAAATTAAGGGTAGTTTACTGAAGGGCAAAAAGAGAAAAAGTCGATTTTCTCAAAATCGGCTCCAACGATTTTGATTAAATTTCATTTATGAACATTAATAAATATTCCAAACAAAATGGCTACCCTCAATATTTCGGCAAAATCGCTTTAAGGGCTCCGGTCTGATGCGTCAATTAACATTTTTTTAAATACCTCCGAAACTATTTGAGATATGAAATTACTTAGCATTACAAATATGTATATTTATTTATAATACAAATATTTTATTCGAAACATATTTTTATAAAATCAATAATTTTTAATCTATACGCAATTATATATATATTTTTAGCTTTTTGGACATTAAAGCTTAAGTATTGCGATCGTAAAAAAAACTAACCTGAAATGTTGATGGATTTCGACGTCTCATGACCCCCCGAACCCTAAAAAATAGTCTTTGCAATGCCGTCTGTCTGTGTGTCTATTAAAACTTAAAATTAAGGGTAGTTTACTGAAGGGCAAAAAGAGAAAAAGTCGATTTTCTCAAAATCGGCTCCAACGATTTTGATTAAATTTCATTTATGAACAATAATAAATATTCCAAACAAAATGGCTACCCTCAATATTTCGGCAAAATCGCTTTAAGGGCTCCGGTCTGATGCGTCAATTAACATTTTTTTAAATAGCTCCGAAACTATTTGAGATATGAAATTACTTAGCATTACAAATATGTATATATTTATAATACAGATATTTTATCCGAAACATATTTTTATAAAATCAATAACTTTCAATCTATACGCAATTATATGAATTTTTTTTAACTTTTTGGACATTAAAGTTTAAGTATTGCGACCGTAAAAAAAAACTAACCTGAAATGTTGATGGATGTCGACGTCTCATGACCCCCACAACCCTAAAAAATAGTCTTTGCAATGCCGTCTGTCTGTGTGTCTATTAAAACTTAAAATTAAGGGTAGTTTACTGAAGGGCAAAAAGAGAAAAAGTCGATTTTCTCAAAATCGGCTCCAACGATTTTGATTAAATTTCATTTATGAACATTAATAAATATTCCAAACAAAATGGCTACCCTCAATATTTCGGCAAAATCGCTTTAAGGGCTCCGGTCTGATGCGTCAATTAACATTTTTTTAAATACCTCCGAAACTATTTGAGATATGAAATTACTTAGCATTACAAATATGTATATTTATTTATAATACAAATATTTTATTCGAAACATATTTTTATAAAATCAATAATTTTTAATCTATACGCAATTATATATATATTTTTAGCTTTTTGGACATTAAAGCTTAAGTATTGCGATCGTAAAAAAAAACTAACCTGAAATGTTGATGGATTTCGACGTCTCATGACCCCCCGAACCCTAAAAAATAGTCTTTGCAATGCCGTCTGTCTGTGTGTCTATTAAAACTTAAAATTAAGGGTAGTTTACTGAAGGGCAAAAAGAGAAAAAGTCGATTTTCTCAAAATCGGCTCCAACGATTTTGATTAAATTTCATTTATGAACAATAATAAATATTCCAAACAAAATGGCTACCCTCAATATTTCGGCAAAATCGCTTTAAGGGCTCCGGTCTGATGCGTCAATTAACATTTTTTTAAATAGCTCCGAAACTATTTGAGATATGAAATTACTTAGCATTACAAATATGTATATATATTTATAATACAGTTATTTTATCCGAAACATATTTTTATAAAATCAATAACTTTCAATCTATACGCAATTATATGAATTTTTTTTAACTTTTTGGACATTAAAGTTTAAGTATTGCGACCGTAAAAAAAAAACTAACCTGAAATGTTGATGGATGTCGACGTCTCATGACCCCCACAACCCTAAAAAATAGTCTTTGCAATGCCGTCTGTCTGTGTGTCTATAAAAACTTAAAATTAAGGGTAGTTTACTGAAGGGCGAAAAGAGAAAAATTTGGTTTTCTCAATATCTACTCAAACGATTTTGATTAAAATTCGTATCTAGGCGTTGATTAAGATTATAAATAAACTGGCTATTTTCATTTTCCTATGAAAATGATTTTTAGGGTACTTTACAGAAGCGTTAATTTCCGTATCTCCACAACTATTGGAGAAACTAAACAACTTATCATTGCAAAATTGTAGGACTATCAGAAATAAAAAAAATTTATTTGACATATATTTTTATAAAAGCAGCAGTTTCTGAGATATTTGCAAATATATTAATACAATTTTGTGAGATTTAGTTGTAAACATATACTACTTAAGTCTTAACGCAATAATTCTCCAATGCCATAGAGTAATTAAATATAAGTATCTAAAAAAGTATGTTATTTTTCCTTAAATCTCTTAGGAGAAATGTTTGCATAGCAATGATCTATCTCCATTTTAGACTCAATAGTCAATATTTACATTTTTTATTGGTCAAAATGTATAAATGAATAATTAAATATCAATGCGATGACTTGAAGATCTGCAACACCTTATAAAATGTTAAAATTTTAACCAGAAATCGAAATTTTAATACGAAGTGTTGACCCTTGTGGAAGACATTAAACTGTTTGAAATGCTCTTAGGTGGACAAAGATGCGCCTCTTTTCTCATTGATTCTATATCATTGTATATTTTTTTATGCTAGTTCTTATGTGGAGTGGTGATGATACAATGTACATTATTCCGTTCAGAAATCTTAGGAGTTTATATAAAGAGAGAGAAAGTCTGTGCGGTGTGCCGTACCATTTATTTATTTTCTCTCCAGGTGGCCTATGGTGAAATTAGTGTTTTCTTCTCCAAAGTATTGTAGCAGACTGAGTGAAAAACATGTTAAATGTTTCTCAGTTAATCTATAATCTTCTAAACAAATTTCGGGTCTTCACTTTCAAGTTACAATAGCAAACAGCTGTTAATTCATATCTGCTTACATCTATTATACAAACTTTGAAAGAAATTTAATGTAATAGCACATCCTTAATCAAAGATAGCCTTTGAACTTTAATAATATGATTAATGAAATAATATTTTTATTTTATTAATGACGTCGTCTACTTGGTTATCTTGAAATTTCTTTTTGCAAAACGGGTTGCATCTTTGCTCTTGACGAACCCTAAGCACTATATGCATTGCCACATCAAGAAGCCAGTGTACCAAATATGGAGCCAAGGGGGGAGGGGGTTTTAGGGAGGGGGAGGGTATAGGAGAACCAATGGTAAGAAAATAAGTTAAAGCACTTTCCCTCTGCCTTCTGACAAGTATAAACACTCAATTTAATATCTTCACCAGTAAAGCACCGATTTTCATTTAAAAATAACTTTTTTCTTGCTTTTTATTCTAGATAGACATAATGCTCCAACAGACTTTTTTTAATTTACATCCTGACGGGAAGATTCCTTCAGGACATTTTTTTGAGTAAACCAAATAACCTGAAATTGTAGGACTTAAAAATTCACGATTACCAAATTATTACTTAAAATGGAAAAAAAAAAAGTTTTGCTTCTATATGAGGATATTATTAGAACCCTTTAACAATTTATGGCTTATTTTCAATTTAATATCTTCAAACTTGCCGAATAAAATGCAGATAAACTCTACATTAAAAGGGGAAGCCTATTTAGATTTTTCGCTACATCACAGTCATTTTCCTTAAAAAGATGTGTATATTTTATAAAATAATTATGGCAGTGTAATATATTCCTTACAGTTCCAAACTATTATACTGATACACGCTTTGGTGGTTGCACTGTCTAAAGCGTCACTCACGCAGTAATACTAGACTGCCCATGACGGGGGTATCGAGATTCGAATCTTGGTCGGGTGTACTGATGTTGGTTTTTCCAAAATAGGTTTCCATTCTCACTCTACGTCAATATGGGTACACTTTCTATAAATGTAAGCTTCCTCATCCCTAAAACCACTAGCTTAATTAGTACATAATCGTATAACCCGAACGGGTCATAGGCATGGTAGTGAAAAAAAATACACTGCAGTTTTTAAACCAAGGTAGTACCCCTTCCTGCCCCCATTTAACCATGAAGGTACGTATCCAACCACCATGCATTCAGGAGGACACGCTATCTATACTGGCTACGGGTAGGAGCCCCATTTAACTACGGCTTGCATTACGCCATTTGCCCTAGGTGACAGCGTTAATAATATGGTTAGGCATTACTCTGAAGGGTTGTTGGAGAGGAGGGGTAGGGAATAGTGAAGGGTGAGAGGAGGGTAGTTTGGCGAGGGTGATAATTGTGATTTATTGAGGTATCGAGGGAGATGGAAAGACCATAGAGGGGTGGTTAGGGGGTGTGAGGTACGCCTATATTCAAGGGGTGGTTGTCTCGACCAATTTATATCACGTAACGGTTGCAATGAGTTAGGGGAAGGATGGAAATGTTTGGGTGGAGGATTCGCTAAAGGGTGGTGGTAGTGTATGTGTGTGTTTGTGTGTGTGTGTTTTTGACGGAAGTTTTGTACATTCGTAAAATTACCCTCTCTTACCCTAAAAATAAATGGTTTGTTTGGGGCGATGGTAGTTTTGCAATGGTAGGTGATAGGTAACATATTAAAAAAAAAGCTGTAAATTATACTTCCTGGATTTGAACCCATTAGGTGCAACATATTCTGAATTATTTCTCCTCCTCCAGACTTGTGTGTTGATTGTGCTACTGCTAGGGGATTTAATGAAATGTCAGGATATCATAGTTTTAAAATGGCTAAGGAAATGTTTTTAGTTTTCAATGTATCTATTATTTATATTAAAGTGAAATATTCAGATGATAAAATAACTATTCACAAAAATAGCACAGTTGTTTAAGGTGTTAGGCTAATTTCTACACCTGGTACACCATTTATGGGGATTTGGGGTTTCAAATACCGTCAAAGGTCATTGAAAATGTTAGGTACAATTCTTTTGAATACTACCTTCTTATCTATACCCCAACAGTGTAGACATGCGAATAATCAAACACTGGTGTTGCCCTAAAATAAAAGTGCATGTCAAAGTAATTATGATCATCATTAAAAATAATTATCAGCGCCGATAAGTATAGGCAAGCCATCAACTATTAAATATGTGTTCGGTTGCCTATAATACTTATTTCACGGCGCCTAAATGCAGGCCTATATAGCCATGGCCTAAATCAGGCAACGACATAAAAAGAAAACATACATTTTTGAACACTCAAGGTTTTTTTTCTACTTTCGACATCCGTTGTCATCTAGGTACCTGATATAATGTCATATCAACTTTTTTTCCAAGCCGAATGCTAAGGAAAACAATTACCGTTAAGAAATCTGATACCCTTAGTGCTGTTGCACACGTACCGATATTATCAGTGTCGGCGCCGATATCGTTGTTAGCACAGATAATGGCGTGGGTTGTTGCACACACACCGACACTATCGCTATCGGTGCTTGAGAGGTATAGGCAGTTTTGTGGATGGTGGCGAGCAAACAACATGGCTCCCATGTGGAATAGGAGGTTTCTTTTGTAGTGTTTGATTCATCTCCAGAGGAGGCAACGTCGTAACCGGAGAGAATAGAATTTTGGGTGCATCCTATAGTAGCCGCAAGGATTCTTAGCACTTACCAACTTTTATTTGCTCCTTTCTGTCTAGTTGTAAGAAATTTGGCTCCAAGAAGGAATAGACTTCAAGCCAAAGTTTGTTTTTAATCTCCCGGTCCTTGAATTCCTCACTTGTTTTGTCCCATAAACACGCTCTGCTCTCCACTAATTCAATTAAGGTCATTATGTCATACTTGGATTTACTAGACATTTTACTCAAAAGTTGAACAGAGGAAACGAACGCGCAAGCAACTAGCATCATGAAAGACAAAACCAAACAATGCAAGATGACAGCTGCAGACTAGTGGCCAACTGTTCTGCGCACTGATATTGGCGTATTTATCGAGGGGACCGCCGACATGGCTCCGACATGTCGATAGTCGTCACGATAATGCTGTCGTGTCAGCATCGTGTGCAACAGGGCCATAAGATTACATGGATTCTCACTACCACCGATATCGGCGCCGGCGCCGACACCGATAATATCGGTACGTGTGCAACAGCACTTACTCAATCATTATTATTATATCTGTCTACTTTTCTTTTTTTAAGCACCGTATCTTTCTACCTGTTCAGGTTATAAGCATATATACTAATTATCACTAATGAGTTAAAAATGAGGAATCTTAAATTTAGAGGAAGTGTACCCGTTTTTCCATGGAGAGAGGGAGGGTGGAAGACCATTTTGAAAAAAATAAAAACTTTAATACACCCGACTGGGATTTAAACCACAATTTGCAAGTCATCGACAGTCCAATCTATTCTGAGTGTGAAGTCTTAGACCACTCATCTACCAGTCTTCCGGATCGGGTGCATTAGGTTTCATCATCATTTGAACCGAAAATTTATCACGGGAAAATCGACTGTTGATAGATCAGATGTTGTGTTGGTTTTAATATAAAAATTGTGTTCAGAACTTGCACATTAAGGTCATTCGACAGTAGGAATTACGAAGATTTTTGAGTTTAGAACATCTTGGTAGGAAATTTAATATTTGTGGGTGAGTGAGGGTTATCTTTTGAAAGATAGCAAGCAGCTATGTCTGATCCCATTCCAGCAACACCGATACAATAAGGATGCCAGGGTCCACTTTACCTGGGTACGTCATTAGTTGGGATTATCTGACCCTCTACCTTGGCCTGAAATATTATTTTCTTATAGTCGTACTTTCCCTAATCAGTACAGTCAAAAACATAAATTTTATAAAATATATATTTTAAATCTATATTTACAGTGAACAATTCTGAACAATTCTGAACAATTCTGAACAATTCTGAACAATTCATCAATAAAATTAACAATTAAAGTTATATTTAAAAAAAATCAAACTAACTCTAAATAATAACATTGTGTAACATAAAAGAAGATAAAATCAAATATCAGGGTATAAAAAACCTATATATGATTGAGAATTATATAATTTTACCACCAGTGTTTTTGTAATTTTTATGGAAAAAGGTTTGGCTAAAATAAATAAAATATTGCCTCAGTTTTCTTCAATTCGTGATATCAATCGTTGATGAATATCTGTCCTGAACAAAGCGGTGTTTGATGATAAACTTTTTAAATGAAGAGAAAAAATTTTCATCAAATTTCAGGACACCCTTGATAGATATTCAACAAATGTTGATACCACCGCGTGAACAAAAATAAACTCTATGTTTATACTGGAGCAATATTTTATTTATTTTGTAGAAAACCTATTTTGCTATAAAAACTTAAAAAAAACTGTCCTTTTCTCGTTTCCTCTACACTACCACCTTAAAAATTATTTTCTTTAACATAGTATAATATTTAATTGCTTACACCTCAAATGTATTTTTATTTGTACCACGTCTTTTTACCCGTTCGCGTTATACGCTTATATAATAACTACGCTAATGGTTTTAGGTATAGGGTATGTTATTTTTAGAGGAAGTGTACCCGCATTTGGGTGGAGGTAAAGTGGGTAGAAAAAAAAATTGGAGCCTCGGTTTGAACCTTGACTTCACAGTTTTCGTCAATTCATCCTATTGCAATTTTTTTTTCTTAAAGTACGTGGTCACTGGTATAGGATAAGTTTAGTTTTAATTACTGTAAAACCTCGTTAGTCCGAAATAATTTGAACAGAATCTTATTTAAACTAGCGAAAATTTGAATTAACCCGGATAGAATGGAAGGGTTTGCTGGAGAGAGTATTTTCGCAAATCTTAAATGACAGTTGAATAAATTCTATACTATTTTTATTAATTTACAGGAAATACTAGCTTCAGCGGCTGATTGGTCTAATACGTCACATTCATGTTAGCCTGTTCTGCTGATAACGGGGAGATCGGTATTCAAATAAGTGTTGGGTCTACTGAGGGTAGTTTTTTCCTAGAATGTTTCCCCCCTCCTCCCACACAAATGCTACTAGATTACCTTTAAAATTCTTCCTTCCTCATTCCCACCACATTAGATTAATTATTATCACAAATGCCTATAACCTTAACAGGTAGTATGACGCGCTGATGAACAAAAATTACAGGAAAACACATTCTATTGACTATAACCTGTAAATATTTATCATTAATTTGTCTCTAGTTTTTCACAATTATCTTTCGACACTGAGCTTATTACCAATAACATATATTTAATTTTACTTTGATGTGTCCCCTCCCGTTTTCCTAAAATTGTGTTCGGATTATCCTAATTATTTCGGACTACTGGAGCCTCGGTCTAACGGGGTGTTTTATACAAATAAAAAAAATTATTCACTCTAAGAAAAATGGTACTCTATATGTCTTATATATAATATATATTATATTCCCTCTTCAAAATCTAGTTTTCCCTCTCTAAAGGGGAGGGAAAGATGGGGATAGGAGTGGAAGAGGAGGGGGTTGTACGTGAGATATGAAGGCGGACTGTATTTAGGTGCGGTAGTGTATTAAGGGTCTCTCTCTGTGACGTCATAACTGGCTGTGTTATTTGATAAAGAGCGTAGTGTGTGTGTGAGTCGATGTTTACCATCGCACTTGCACATACATGTGAGGGGGAGGTGTGTTAAGTACACTTTGATCACATGAAAATGAGCCAACTGGTGACGATTATTAAATGAACATGGTTTGATTGCTTAAAAGAGTGTTATTTAACTTTAGGTACACGTACCCCCGGGTGAACGCGAAGATATCTTAGGGGGTAGTAAAATTGAAAAATTATATATTTATTTATTATTTAAAACTGATTTTTAAACATATTTTTAATGTAATTTATTCTATATGTATATTATATAACATCTGTAACTTAAGTTATGCAACAGTATCTTAGGGTACAAAGTTGAAGATAAATTATATCAGGGGGTACGTGAAAGAAAAAATGTTGAATATCACGGGTCTAAAACAAGAATGTCAAACATACGGCCAAAGGACCTTTGGATGATCTAACATAAAATGCTGCTTGATTCATATAACTAAAATCATTGTAGATGTACATCATGATCAGGTTCCAAAAGGTGATTCCTTAAAACTCAAAAAAAATTCACTTAAAATTGTATTTAAAAGTTCTAAAAAAAAGCCCTCCAAACCAAAGAAGAGGCACTTTAAAACAAAGGAGATCCACATAAAAACTGGCAATATGTCCTCTTCAATGTCTTCTAATAGAGTCACTTTTACCGTCAAAAAAAATTGGACCATGCTCATTGTTTCATTTCTGGCCGTACTCAATACACGAGAAAACTAATGCTCCAATAAATGGAAATAAAGAATTTGTCCACTAAAAATTACCCGTTGTAAGTTCTGATTTTATGAAATAATTCTAAAAATGACAGTAATTCATGATAAGAGTTAAAACTAGAAAAAATGTCCCAGCAATATAGTATTCTACAAATATGCAAAATTATGCACAATAAAATAATTTGTCAATACTAGGGTGTCATAAATTGTGCTTATATATACAACCGCAATATGCAATGTCATCGACTTATGGGCTCTGATCATGACATTTAATAAAATTGGTCATTATTTGTGGAAATGGGGCAAGTGAGGTTGGCGTGCCCAAAATTGACTCTTCACTCATCAGAGGTGGAAGTGTAGGGAGCTTTTTTTTTTTTGCAGCTTTTCAGAAAAATAATTTCTTGCCAAAATAAATAAAATATTTCTCCAGTAGAAACACACAGTGTAATTTTCTTCACATGGTGATATAAACAGTTGTTGGATCTCTGTCATGAGCATAGCGGCATTATATGAGAAACTTTTTAAATAATGAGAAAAAGTTGTCATTAAATTTCATGACACCCTTGAGAGATATCACCCACAATGTAAAGAAAATAAACTATTATGATTCTACTGGAACAATATTCTATTAATTTTGACCATAAAATTATTTTGATATAAAAACTGCAAAAACAATGCCCTTCAACTAACGTTCACTACACTCTTTCCTTAATTCGAAGAAGTAAAGGACGGTAGTTAAAAGTTATCACAATTATTTTTTATTTTGTGTTTCAGCTCCTTTTATTACTATCCGAATCTAACTACCTTGATAAGGTAAGAACTAGAAAGGCTAATTTAAATTAAATGTAAAAGCATTTACGTGGTAAAATTATGCCCTCAGAGCATCCAGATGAGATTCGTGGCCCAAATTCCTCCCTACCGGCAAACCAGATTAGATGAGCCTGACATTGACTCTGCATATCCACCATCATGGGTGCTAATCGCAATTGAATTTCAACTAAGTAGAGTAGCTATTTAAAACATGCTATATATATTAAATTTAAAGAAACCATGCACCAGGTTAGGACTGTAAACTGATCTATGGATTACGATTCAGTTACACTAACCATGTGTTTGTAAATTAAAATCTCGATAATCCGGACCTCATTAATACGGACTCCAATTAATCCAAGCAATGTGTGCAGTCTTCTTTTAACTTATTAGTGTAATATAGGCAGAAGTTTTTTTATCTATTACTATTTCTATAATGAGAAGTATTTCTTTACTTATTACTATATTATGTGCAAGAAGTATTCAGTACCAACCAGTTCACTTCCCATTTAATCAATGTTTAAATAGTGCTACTATTTTGTAATAAATATATTATATATTAAAATAAATACATAACTTCTCTACGATATATGTATACCTCGTTTACCCTAAAAAGTAAACATATTACCTTGACAGACTACACTATGATCTCATAGTTTATCAGTTAGGTGAAAAAGTAGTACCATTACTGCGGTAAAGACGTGTGAGGTGTAATTTTAATCAGTTGTTTTGGTGTAGTTTACAAATATGGCAACCTAGCTATCAAAATTAGTAGTTTTCTCATTTTTTTGCTAAAAATAGTTGAAAAATGTACTTTTTTCTTTTTTCCATTACTTAACATTTTCCCTTAATACGCATAAAAAATATATATTTGTACAAAATTTTTTAGCTATAAATTCTCTAAAAAAAGGTTCAGTTCATTTTTTTAGGTTGAACCAATTATAAAAGCCCTAACAAGGGGTAAACCTGAATAATATTCCTCTACCCAGGGTCTTAAATGCATCACGCAAAGTTAATATACTTAAAATCTACCGAACTGAATTGCCGTGAATAATAAATGGAATTTAATTATGATTATGCATGATGATTACTGATATTTCCAAAACATAGTGCGGTTTCTATTGGTGATACATTCTTACTAAAGTTACTCCAAAGCTCAGGAAACAGAATCGATAGAGTTTTTTATCTTTACAAAACTAACTCAATTAAAGACTTCGAGAGAGCTCACCTAATACTTAACCTGCAGTGTATGCAAATATCAAAGAAGGTTTCAAAGTTAAGTCTTGGCCACAGTTCTTCACAGCTAGTTCAAACAAGGCTAACCCATTAAGTTTCTAATCGATTTGTGGAGAATACCCATCTATTAAAGGTAACTGCAGAGTAGAGTTATGTTCATTGTTAATGAAGACAAGTGCTGGAAAGTAACGTCTGTTGAAGTGACAGAATTTACTGAACTTGATTTTGACTATAAAGAGGCCGACACGAGGCTAGCCTTGCTACCGTTTAGGATTAACGAAGAGTACAATAAAATCTATATTTTTAATAAATAGATTTGTAGATTATTGGATATCTTCACTAATCTAGAATTTGTTAAATCAATTTCATCTTCCCCCTTCCCCCAATTAAGTCCAGATTATCGAAGTCTTAGTGTATTTTAGACTTTGTAATCTCCTAACCCCTTTGTACTCCCTCTCAAAGAGATGGGTTGTCGACATTTCTCTGTCTACGAGTGTACTTGTTAAGATCTTGCCCCCAGCAACATGTTAGGGGTGGGAAGGAAGAAGGGGGAAGGGGGGATAATATGAAGGATGGTGGTTGATTGTATTTGGCAACAACAGAAGCACTAGCTAGTTACGCCAAGAAATATAGGCGTACACAAGTGTTTCTATGTTATTACACGTTTGATGCTAAGAGAATACGTAATAACTAGACACACTGATTTGGGGTAAGTAAAATGAATACATTTATTTATATAAATAGGTGTATTTGGATATAAATGAATACAGCTTGTGTAAAGCAACAAAATTGTTATGATTAATCGGTTGGAAGTTAATGAAACACTAGTTGTTGCAAAGAGCAAAGATCCTATAAAGTAATAAAATATGTAAAACAAATTATTTATTCTATTTATAAATGTATTAGATAAAAACTATTTTTTTTTATCATATTTTTGGTAATTTGTATTTTAAAGGAAGAGTGCTCATATTATCTATAGTTTTAACTATCAATAATTAATTTACATAATTAATTTTGAGTGTTTACCCTCTTCAATGACCGCATGGTCTAACGCGCTGCAATTGTGTCAAACTAAACTGCCTATGACGGGGTGATCCAGATTATAATCTTGGTCGGGTGTACTGAGGGTAGTTTTTCAAAAATGGTTTCCCACTCTCCTTTAGTGCAAATGCGGGTATGGTTCCTATAAATATAGACTTCCTTATCCCTAAAAACATTAGCGTAATTAGTACATACGCGTATAACCTGAATGGGTAGTAAGACGCGGTGCTTTTTCCTTACTGTTTGAAAAACAAAATATTGTAGTTTAAAATAGATGTATGGTTATGGCTTTAAATATATTTACTAATAAGGAAATATATAATTTTGCATGCTTAAAAAATAATAATGTTTGCAAAATGAGTAGCTAAATAAATCTATCATTTAAATTAATTTCATCGGAGCCTTATATGATTGATATTTAAATGATTCGTATCTCTATTGACAACGCAACTGATAGATGTAGTTTAAAGATATGAATAATATTAATAAATATTATAAATCATATATATTAATCATATAATATATAATATTTAATCATATAATAATACATATATAATTTGATATATTGGCCTTAACTTACTGAAATATTTTCTCAGAGATTTATATTAACCAAATAAGAAATTGAAATCTTGTCTTTTGATATAATTTCATAGCATGTACAAATTCAAATTCCCTACATCACATTTCAGTAATTTTCCAACCAGATTTGAATAATATTATTTTGACACTAACCGTTGAATAAAAACAGTGCCTATGATACTTTATAGATTCGCCTTTTGGCAGCATTAATATGCATGCTATTTTTTATTGTTTTGTACAGCAGATTAGGTCTAGAAAGTAACAGAAAATAAAATTAAACATATATCAGGTGATACTTTAAAACCATTCCTTAGCCATGCTAATGGTAGTTTTCAGGCGGCAATAGACTCAAAAGAATACGCAGCACTTATTCGTAAATAAAAAAATAAAAAAGTTGAAATTAAAATAGGTGATACCTTCATCAAATAAATTGGCATTTGAGGTCCTAGCGTAGTGTTGTATTTTTTTAGAGGAACTTTGTTTTAAGCAAACATCCAACACCCTTCAGAAATTTTATGAAGGTGTAAATGGTTCTACTTTTCGTAGATACCATCTGTAGTTATTTATAATTCCATTATATCAAGGTTTGGTATTCAATGGGTTTTTGTTATTTTACTTTAGATATATGCTACATAATTTTATGTGAAAAGCAAGCACTTAATGGTTTTACATGTTTTAAAACAATCTTAACAGCAATTAAAAAAACATGTTATAATTTCTCATGTTTTATTCGCTTTTTAAAACTAAAATTGTGGTTTAGTTTAGTCTAAGAAAATACATATAAGACCTAAAAAATACCAACGTAGGGTACCATCGTAAAAATCAAAATATCTTAGTATAATTCAAGTTGTGCTTTGTGAAGCCTTTAAAACCTTCACAACCACTTCGGTAGTTAAATGATCTAACAGCAGGGATGTCCAAACTAACTTGAAGGAGGGTCAAATGGGGGGAAATAAATTTAATGGGCCAATGATTTATTCCATAACTTTTCCTCAAAATTCTTTAAAAAAAATTATAAACATGCTTAGAGATTGACATGAATAAGTTTAAATTCATCAATGTCTTGGTATGTTTTAAAGTTCGTCCAGAAGATTTATATGCTGGGTTGTGAGGAAGTGGTTTTCAAGTGAGAAGACAGATGCTCATCAGTAAGTCGGTTGATAAGATCATTTTTCGTAAGTTTCATGACTGTATGTACTTTTTCATATGAATATGAAGATTGAACATTGCCATATATATTTTTTTTTTGGGTATGTTTAACCAAGCATGGAAATGTTGAGAATCAAAGGTGGCAACATACAATGGGAACACATTTACATTATTTATCCAATGGGTTGAGTTGAAAACATCGGCGGGTCGTATTTGGCCTGTGGGTCGTTGTTTACCTATCCCTAATCTAGGTATCACTCTTGTAGTAGTATAGACTGCCAATGTCAGTGATATTGGGGTTAAAATCCTGACTAGGTGTACTGGGGGTGGTTTTCCCCTAAATAGTTTTTCCACAATCTCCTCCACGAAAATGCGGGTATACTTTCTCTAAATTCAAATGTTCTCATATATATATACTTTAGCGTATTAGTAAATAATTGTGTGTAACTCGAACGGGTAGTAAACACGAGTGATAAAAAACAACTTCACTTACAATATTTGTGTTTGCTTAAAAATGACCACATGCGTTGGGTAAAGGCATAAGTCCCATCTGGACTGGTTTACAGGGGGTCAAATCTCGACTCCCGGCTGGGTTTCCTGAGTTTGGTGGAAAGCCTGTTGTGAAAGATCTTTTTTCAAACCATTATCCTACTCTATAGTAGTATTTTAGCAGGATTAAGGCTTTACAGAACTGACTTTCCACTACCGATCTGTTAGGCCTTTAATCCTATTAAAATACTATATGGACTAGGATTATGATAAGAAATAAGACCTTAAAGTAGGTTTTAATACCAAAATCACAATATATTATGGTGTTTAATACCAAGTATTTGTTTATTTACTTATTAGCACCTTGTCTTACTACCCGTTAAGTTATACGCCTATTAACTAGTTACACTAATTTTTTAGGGATTAGGAAGGTTTAGTTTAAAGGAAATGTACCCACTATTACATGTATTGAGAGTGGAAAACAATTTAGAAAAAAACACCCTCAGTACATCCAAGTGGGATCAATCCCCGATCTCCTATTTTTGGCAGTCTAGTTTATTGCGAGGATAGCACCTTAAACCATGCCACCACAAAAGCGGGTTTTATACATCTTAAAAAGTTTCCTAATCGCCATCGAAACAAATGCCTGTATATTTCTTTTAAATAACACCCTACTTTTCTTTACCCTCTTAGTGAGAATATGTGGATAATCCAGAGGGGTAGAATGACGTGATAAAAAACCAACAATAAAACCACTGCGGATCCACCTTTGAATTAATATTATTGTATAATACAAAACTAGCCTTTTCATTAAAAATTATAATTTTAATACACTGCCTTTACCCATATCCCTCTATGTGTACGTTATGTAATACTTTGCAGGATAGCTATAAAAGTAATAATTGTGTCTAATTGGTTCGATATAATTGAATCAGTGTTTTACTAATATAGAGAACGTAGAGTTGTTGTTCATTAACATTTTGACTGTCAAATTAAAAATAGACAAGGTAAATAAGTTATATGGTTTTTTTTTCCCATCAGTTAATGAGTAGTAAATGTCGAAATACTGCATGTTAGAAAAATTATTTTTTCCCATTTAAATAATTCTACTTTAACCATGATGGCAAATAAACACTTACGATTAGTGTAAATCGATATCCAAAATCATGGAATGGAGTTCACACAGCCTGTTAACTTTACATTATCTAGTTTAATCGGGAGGACATAAGATTAGTGATATATATATCATCTACAAGGGAGTAAAAGCAAGTAGCGGAATGTATAGCTTGCTTACAATGAAATACATGACAGGAGTTCAATATATATCTTACTTACAAGGGAGGGCATGGGAGTAGTGGAATTTATAGCTCACTTATAAGGGAGAAAAAATCGTAGTGGATAGTTACCTTACAAAGAAGGAAGAGCAAGAAGTGAACTAAATAGCTTACTTACAAGGGAGACATGAGAGTATGGAATTTATATCTTAATTACAAGGGAGGAAAACAAGTAGGAATATATAGTTTGCTTTCAAGGAGGACATGAGAGTAGTGGAATTTATATCTTAATTACAAGGGAGGAAAACAAGTAGTGGAATATATAGCTCGTTTACAAGGAAGGACAAAAAAAGCAGTTGAATATAGAGGGTTTATTTTACAGGAGAGGACATTAAATTAGAGGAAAGTACTGCTTGTTTACAAGGGAGAGCACGAAAGTATTGTAATTTATATCTAATTTACTAGGGAGGACAATCATTGGTCAGTAACTACATCTAAAACCCATTCAAAGTTGTACCAGATCTTGTTAAAAACACAAATTTTCTTTAGTGTAAAATACGAGTTCATTGTAATTTATTGATATCTTATTTGCAAAAATTGTTACTATACATAGCAAATATTTACCTCTATTTGACATAATATAGTATCACAAAAATACAATCTTGTCGAATTGAAACTATCAGTTCATGGAGTGTTGTATAAAATGTTCGCTTATTCTCTAAAAAGGGGAGACGAGGTGGCAGATAGATTATATTTATTTCGTCATCCTCTAGTCCTAAGCAACTACGGAAACCTTTTACAAGGCAATGAAGAAAATATATACAAAGTTTCCGTTTAGTGATTATTTTAAAGTTCATAATTCATAAAACTAAAGAGCTTCATAACATGCAACGTCAAAGAATCAATATTTCAACTTCCTGTTGATACAGTAAAACTTTTTTTTTCTAAGGTGACTTCTAAACTCTTGGAGAATGAGTTTAGAGGGTGGGTGGGTGGAGGGTGAGTGGTTAAAGCTGGTGTATGAGGGCTATAAAGTTTACTTCTCCTTAAGTTCCTCTTTGTAAACTCCAAGTAGCATAGTTTTAATTAATTTCACAACCTATTGGGTCAATAAATCTCTTTCAAGTTGGCTAACGTGTACTAGATTAACATTTCACTTTCATTGAGAGCTAGTATTAGTCTTTAGAGTGATCTCCAGTATTTAAATAGAGTTATTGATACGATTACAGGGTGTATAAATGTTTAGCTAACGAATTTATCATAATAAATATTGCCATTTTTATTTTACATCTCTTCCCTTCCGAAGCACAACTTCACACCTTTGATAGCCTATTCGAAACACAATACAAAAGTGTGGTTATAATTTAACTAACCGATATTAAACATTCAACGATGAAGTTTTTGAGCAACTAAAATGGTCCAAACTAACTTCATCATTTATTATTTTTATGAATATTTTCTGTATTTTAGCAACGATGAACAATATTTTTTTTAGATCATTCAAAATGTTAATATTACTTTAAAATTGTATTCTACCCTAGGGTGTCACACTCGTAATAGTCTGAACTGCAAAGGTCGAGGATAATGGTGTTCGAATTCCATTCGGGTGTACTGAGGATGATTTTGCCTAAATGGTTTTCTACTATCCACCTTAGAAAATGTGGGTACACTATCCACTCTCCATCTACGAAAATGAGGGTATACTCCCTCTAAAAGTCAACTTTCCTATATCCGTAATAGACTATAGAAACTATAATATATATTCGTATAACCCGAACTGTTAGGGAAACGCTATTGTAAAAAATAATAAACAAAATCACCAAACCAATATTTACTTTCTCTTGAACCCTCAAAGCGAGAAGTATCGTGAGCTTAAAAAAAATCGAACTCGAGGTTTTGATAAATGTTGACACATAAAGTATTACAAATCGATATTTTGTCCTAACGACTCATCATATCACAAAAATGATGTTACCCTTTATTGTAGATAATTGTATGATGCACATTATTTGTTCAATACGTATTTTGATAAAACGTGCTGTTTTCAAAACAAAGCAAAAAAAAAAAAATTTCCGATAACCCCCTCCCCGCCCCCCAAGGGGATGATATTAGTTGTGTCCCGATGGTTTCCAAACAAGGTCATAGTAGAGATATTCTCTACAAAATTTCTTGCTGGTATCCAAATAAGAAATATCAAACGCCCAAGTGCCGTTTCACACGACGTTTCCTTGTCACACGCACGTTTCCACGAGCGTTTCCTTGTACACGCGGTGTCTCTTACCGTACGTCAGGTCTATTTGGTCAAGATACATGGGTCCAGGTTGGCCCTTTCACACGGTCTAACGCACGACGGCTTGATTCCAACTCTCTTTCCGAGACGTTTTCTCGGCGGCATTGCTCAACTTCACAGAAAGATAAGGAAACCTTTCACATGGAAGGTTGCTACCGCACGTTTTCAGTTTTCGCTTTGCTCTTTTGGTGCAAAGCCATGTCTGATTCTTCGTACCCCTTGTTTCTCACCCCATCCCTCGGTGACTGGAAGCTGGGAAATTTCAGCTGTAGTAACAGCTGCTCTCATGTTGCTATCACTAACCCTTCTTGAAATTTCTGGGCTTATGGTAATCAATACCTCGTCAAATGATGAGATGGACACTCGAAAATAATTGAAAAATGTAGGTGGATGGTGCCTTAATTGATCAACTAGCAAGAGAAACACATCCTCAGTCAATCGAACACTGTTTATTGGGTGAACCCAAACAATCTTTGTCTTTTCTTTGTTGTATCCTTCTGTGTACACTAGCATGCTACTGATTGCGCAGTGCTGGAGCTTATAGTTATTATTTTATAGTTGGTGATTCACTCTATACGTCGGCAAGAAGTCGTTCGTGAGAAACGACTCAATAATGAAAACGCAGGGTGGACCTGACGCGCGCTTGTAGGTACGCGCGGCAAGGAAACGCCCATGGGAAATGTCCCTAACACAATGCACAATATGCTCTTTGGTGTACAAAGATGATTCTCTTTTCCCATCATTTCTATAAAAGTGTATATCATTTTATTTATGCTCTTTGGTTGAATGTAATGCTCCTTTTTTCCCCTATAAATTCTGCATCAATGTCTACTATCTCATTTTATAAAGCTTACACGTTTTAAGTAAATATCTCCATTTTAAGATAAGAAATAGAGACAGTATGTGTGGGGCACCATAATATTTTATTTTTCTTACTATCTGAATCATTTTATTTGTTCAAGACTTCCCTAATGACTGTTTAATTCGGTATTTTAAATTATTATCATCAGACTGGGTCAAGGTAGTACCAATCATTTCAAAATTGGTTTTTACAGATATAACATCTATACAACTCCGGTTTTGATAGATAAATCAATATTCAAGTAGAAACTCTACATTAAATTCGAGCATACAAACAACGAGAATACACAAATTTACCTTCTGTACTTGAAATTGGTACACTTAAGCTTTATTTTTATTTGCTGTCGTGATTTCTATGCCTATATAAAAAAATTCACCATTACTCATAGCATTCACTCTATTCAAAGCTATCCAATTCTCATCTACACATTTATGTCAACATTCCATTCCAAATAATTCCCCTTTCATCCTATCAACGTAACAGTCATATCGTCAAACAGATTTGATGAAGTCATTCCGTGTATATTTTTCGTGTTTGTGCGAGTGAGGACATGTAGAGGGTTTGTTACAAAGAGGGGGGGAAAGAAAGGAAAGGGTGGGGGTGGGTGGTGCGACTTTGGTTCAAAGGTTCGATGACTGAGCAATGTGGAGTTAATTAGTAGGTCATTATATGTCACGGGATGACCTTCTCTCGTAAAGAGAAAGACTCCAAAACGTAGAGAAAGAGACGGGAGACGAATGTTTCTACGCAGAGAAGCATGAAAATACCTCATTAAAATTGCTTCTCTTTCATAACTAACATGTTGTAATATTGAATTTAATGGGTATTTGTTGTTTTTCAAAGTATATTTTGTTTGTATTTTTATATTTTCCAACAAGAAATATTGAGATGCGACGCATTTTGATGAGACATAAAAACAAACAATATGGCTGCTGCAAAGGTATATTGTAATTTTAACAACAAATGTAAATAATTATTTGCTATGTTACATTTGAGCTTTGAGATTAATAATGAGTGTGTGTGTGTATTCCATCTTCAAATAATTTTAAATGTTAAATTTGACCTCTATAAAATAAAATAAACCTTGAAATCTTTATCAATTATAGCGTATATTATTATTACTATTATTATGAGTGTTTTGTATTTCGACAGGTCCTTTGCCCTGTCCAAATTGAGTCCTCTATTTCCTCTCTCCCTTTCAACTTGCTTTCTATGACGTCACTCAATAAACTATTTATATTTCATAATGTAACCCATATAGTAAATCTTTCTTCTTATAATCACCTGAAAAAAATGTTCTATTTTAGATTATTCAAATTAGAACCTCTTCATTAGTCAGGCGATTGGTACCCCTCATCTTCTCTATTAAGAGGCCCCATGGTGTAGTGGTCAGTGCAGTTGGCTACGAGCCTAGGGACCCCGGGTTCGATTCCCGGCTGACAACTTGGGTATTTTTTCCGAAAGAGTAATCACCGCAACTGTTACCAGGAGCTGGTTGGTTAGGCTTAAGTTAGTTTTAAGTGTTTCCACTGGTTCCACACCCTCATACTCTCTAATCACCATTATACTCACCATCACCCTTATCACACCGGGACATGAAACGATCCTCCATGGAGATAATGTATGTTTAGTACATTCAATCGTTCCCTGGTTAACGGTATATTAGTACTGTGTAGCCCAGTTTGTGGAAAGATTAGCCCGTACTAATGTACCGTTGCTCAGGGGACTCCCGAATGTACCAATCGTACATCGTGGAGGTTATTTCCATGTTCCGATGATAGATATCATCCCATCTGTCGACTTCATCTTCTATATTTTCTTCTATCACTATAGTTCAAAGGTTTCCAAATATTCTTCTTTTTCCTCAGGGTCCAGGTTTAATCTCCACACAGAGTCATGTTTAATTAGCACTACACACATTTATTTCTCATCTCCAGGTCCAGTTTTCTAATAAGTAGCATCATCTCCTTATCTTGTATACAATCATATAATTGCAGATCTGGCCAATGAGAACTTTAAAAAAAACTATCTATCTTAGGGGGACAGAGTGAGAATTGAGGAATTTAAGAAAATGCATAAACATTCACAAGAAAATAAGATTAAAGCACGACATTATCGGAAAAGCATTACAGTCACATCTTGCCAAGATCCAAACCATCAACTCTTCGCTTTAAAACTCAGGGTTTCCAATCAATCGCCCGAGACATTCTTGCACCCGCACTGATGGTCGTAGAGTTTAGGGTCGTAAAGCTTACACTATATTTACTGAGTGGAATAGCATATGACGCAGAACTTTTATTTCCCAACCGCTCTTCACTTTAATGTGGGTGCACTTCCTCTAACCATTGTTCCAAACTGTGGTTCTCAATAAATATTTAGCCGTTATACCGTTGGTTATACGTTAAGTATATACTAGTAGATGGGGTAATTGAGAATACCGCATGCGTGGAGGAGAGTGAAACTTTAGAAACCACTGTCACGACGAGATTCGACCCTCATCCCGTCTGTGTGTCAAACGATAGGTGACGTAAGTATTCGTATACATGAAACAAACAAGCAATTAAATTCGGAAAAATATAGACCTCATCAAATCTTATAAAACTATTCGGAACAAGTCTAGCCAAAATTTAAAAATAATAATTAGACAGTGGTTGGAGGTGTGGCAACATTGATTCTAGTTCAAAAAGCCAGCGCAGTCTGTCTATTTTAGCCCTGGTCACTTTTAAATTTGTACTTAAATAGTAAATATTCAGCATTTTCTTGGTGGTACTCCAAATTACGGAAACTGTTGTGGTGCTACCCATTCAAAAAGTTTGGAAACTGCTCTGTCTAATCAATCTTCAACTTCCCTACGACTTAGATTAAGCAGTTGATTGACCGATTGCAACAAAAACCTGTTTTAACTTGGACGTTTGGGATCTAGTCAGTCTGTGTGACCAGAAGTTTGATCCTCGATAACTGACAAAGCATTGACCAATTTCAACGATATTTGGAATGGACATTCTTTGAATCTAGGCTCAGTAGGGATTAACCGTTTCGATATAGCGGAAACAAAGAAGTTATTTGTTTTATAACTCATCTCAAGTGATTTGAATTTTTAATTCAAAGCAATCAATCAAAAACCTAAACACTATTTTATTTTGCAAATTTTTACATAAAATAATGCTGTAAGACTGAACTCTTAAACCAATGTTAACATCTATTATTCTATATGAATGTAACTTACTTTTGAGGATAGTAAGTATTAATTTTTTTTTCAGTCTAACTTGATCATCAAGGAAAAATATCACCTTCAAATTCAAGGTGAAATTATAGAAGATACTTTAATTGAAATATAAAGATAAAGCGAAAAGCTGTAGTAATGATAATAGCATGGAGGAAGCGAGGTCTACTGTTCACAGAACTACTAGTAAGACTGTAGTAATGATAATAACATGGAGGGAGGGAGGTCTACTGTTCACAGAACTACTAGTAAGACTGTAGTAATGATAATATCATGGAGGGAGTGAGGTCTACTGTTCACAGAACTACTAGTAAGACTGTAGTAATGATAATAAACATGGAGGGAGGTCTACTGTTCACAGAACTACTAGTAAGACTGTAGTAATGATAATAACATGGAGGGAGGTCTACTGTTCACAGAACTACTAGTAAGACTGTAGTAATGATAATAACATGGAGGGAGCGAGGTCTACTGTTCACAGAAACTAAAGAGTTTATATGTATAATATCAAGTGGATAGAATTTTTAATTCAACGAATACAATCAAAAGAACGATAAAACTAGGGGGATGTTTTGCCAAATTTACATAAACTGTAGTACGTAATAACATGAGAAATCTACTTTCAAAATACTATGATGTAATACGATATATGGGGGTCTATTTAAGAATACTGTAATTTAAATTTTAACATAGAGGGAGTAATGTTTTTTTCAAGTCTATAAGACTTAGTATATAAATAAATAGTCACCTCTCAAATTACAAGGTGAAATTACTGGAGAATGATCTACTGTTGACTTGAAATATAAAAATAATAGGAGTCTACTGTTCACAGATACTAGTAAGACTGTAGTATGATAATAACATGGAGGAGTGAGGTCACTGTTCACAGAACTCATATAAGACTGTAGTCAATGATAATAACATAGGAGGAGTGTACTGTATCACAGAACTACTAAGTAAGACTGTAGTAATGATAATAACATGGAGGTAGTGAGGTCTACTGTTCCAGAACTACTAGTAAGACTGTAGTAAGATAATAACATGGAGGGAGTGAGGTCTACTGTCACAGAACATTAGTAAGACTGTAGTAAGATAATAACATGGAGGGAGGAGGTCTACTGTTCACAGAACTACTAGTAAACTGTAGTAATGATAATAACATGGAGGGAGCGAGGTTCTACTGTTCACAGAACACTAGTAAGACTGTAGTAATGATAATAACATGGAGGGAGGAGGTTACTGTTCACAGAACTACTAGTAAGATTTTAGTAATGTTAAGAACACAAAGGGAATAGGTCTACTGTTCACAGAAAAATCTGTATCCTTTTTATATAACTTAATATTGAAAATAAAGTTACTGTTTCACTAAATCATATTGTTTCAAAGATCCAATTCTCTTTCCACCAACCAAAGTTGTTCTGCTGTCTCTCGGGTAGTTTAAGAGCTTGGTTCGGTTGAACCTCGTGTGGGGTCACCGTGTTTTGCTCACTACTGTCCAATTTACCGTATCAAATTTGTCGTTGTAAACAAGAGTCGCAACATTATCAGATACCACGCCTATTTCCTATTACATGACGCACAACAGGAAATACCGTCTTCTCTTTCACCACTTACCTCTCTTCTCCTTGCTTCCTTTTTTCATCACACTCTTTTCTTCTATTCTTTAGAGAATCTCCTCTCTGCTTTGTCTTACTTTCCTATATAATTTTATACCCTTTTTAATGCTTCAATTAACTCATACTCTTTCCCAATTTTCTCTTCTGTCTTATATTTTTCTTCGTCCTTCTTTTACTCCCCTTATTCTCTAAACTACTCTATATGTATCAGTCTCTATTACGCTCACCATTTATACCTAACTTTCTTTCTACCGATTTTTCATTCTTCTCAGTATACACTTCTAGTTTATTACTCCCAACATTCCACTTTCTTTTTGTTTGTATTTTATTTCTCTTCAATATAACGATTTTTTTTTACCTTTGCCTTGCCTTCCACTTCTATTCTTTATATTCATATAATATGATTATCATTATTATCTGATTATTCTTGCAGTTTATAACTTATTTATTATTGTTAATGCGTTCCATTTTTACTCTCTCTAATTCTGTCTTTCGCTCCATCTTCACCCCTATTCCTCTCTTTCCTTATTGTTTCTCATCATCGAACATGGACAGAAATTAAACCAGAACTACACACTCTTATTTTTACATAGCCTGATTTTTATAAAGGAAAGTGCCCCTTTCGAAAATGTTGGATAGTAAAACTCAAAACAATCACGTTGGTAAAAAGGCTCAATTTGTCTGGTTTGCCGTGGATGGGGAGGCGTGGGTTTGACTTCCAGCCAGATCTACTAAGTGTTTTATCCTAAATTGATTTTTACCATTCTCCATGTAAATGCAGGTACATTTCAATTTAAATTTGACCTTTACCATTCCATTAGAGTAATTTTTATCTATGCAAATAAATCTAAAAGAAACTAGGGCGCAGTGAAAAAGTCAAACCAATTCAAAACAAACATGGAAAGGTTCCGAATGTACTAGAAAGGAAAAATGACGATAACCATGCATAGAATTGAAAAACGTTGGGTGTTGACTAAAAGGAGAGAGCTAAGAAGAAAATGACGAAGAAAAAGAAATAAAAATAACAAATCGATTTTCAATGTCTGATAAAAAGCAATTTCCTTCGGTTGGGTGTTACTGAAAGCCAGCGTGGTACTTTGCTCAACTTTGGCTTGTACTATCTACGGTTGGTTTGCAAGTTAACCTCATACAAACAAAAAACTAGAAAAAAGCAACAAAATTTTTTAAGATCCTGACGCACAGGAAGAATACCCTAAATGGAATGATAGATAGGGTGTACCCAGAAATAGGCACAACTTTAACAATACAAAGACAACTGCAAAGATATAAGGACAACTACAAAGATACAAGGACAACTACAAAGATACAATGACAACTACAAAGTATACAAGGACAACTACAAAGATACAAGGACAACTACAAAGATACAATGACACAAATACAAAAAAAGATACAAGGACAACTACAAAGATACAAGGACAACTACAAAGATACAAGGACAACTACAAAGATACAAGGACAACTATAATTACACAAGGACAACTATAATGATACAAGGACAACTATAATGATACAAGGACAACTACAAATATACAAGGACAGCCACAATTATAACAATGCAAGCACAACTATAATAATACAATGTAATTTACAAAGATACAAGGACAACCACAACTATAATGATACAAGTAACCTACAAAGATACAAGGACAACACAACTATAATGATACAAGTACACTACAAAGATACAAGGACAACCACAACATAATGATACAAGGACAACCACAACAACTTGTGTTCCTTACACTGACACCCTCTCAATTTTGGACAACAACGATAGGACAAAATACATTCTATAAATGTTGTAGGAAGTCCGTTTTGAAAAAACCGTCTCTAATACCGAAATACTAATATACAGTATGATTCTGGTACGAAATAAAAGTTTACAAAAATCAGGGTATTTTATTGGATTAAGAAAGATTAAAGATATCATTTGTTTATCAGCGTATTGTAAAAGTCTACTTTTAGTTACGTAAAAGCACCCGCCTCGGTGGCGTACTTGGCTAACACATTATTTTCGTGTTGAGCTAGACTGCTGAGGATTGGAGATTCGGGGTTCAAATCTCAGTCGGGTGAACTGGGGGTGGTTTTTCCTAAATAGTTTTCCACTCTGCCTCCACGCAGATGCGGCTTCACTTCCTCTATATTCAACCGTCCCAATTCTTAGCTCATTAGCGCAACTATTACTTAAGCATATAACCCGAATGGGTAGTGGTAACGTGCGGTGCTAAATAAAAAAATTACATATAATTAAAATAAATCATTAGATTTTGAGGTTTTATTTTTAAATTATATCAAAATCATTTTGATATATATAGATGATTATTTATCGAATTACTTTTTTTCTTTTATTAAATAATATTTATTAAATCACCTCATTTCATAAGTGTTATAGTTTGTATTAAAATGTTACTGCCTAATTTGGGGAAGATAATTGAAATATTTACGTTGATTTTTCTTTTACTAATAAAAAATACTATATTTCCTTATCAAAATAAATTTAAAAAATCATTGTGTACATACTTTGCGATTTGGACAAAAGCAAGTTGACCTAGCCGATTTTTCCGCCAGAAACTAGTCGTTCCTTTCTAAACTTATCACGAGACGATACTTTATAATTAACTTGATCTTAATATTTACTCATAATTCAAGGCTCACCTAAAAAAAACCCAGACTAGCTCTATTTCGTAGAATATTTCAGCAGTGTATTACTTGCTCTAATCCGTACAAAGGCAAAGATGTAATATATTTATGTGGCACATTTTTCATTTGCAATATTTTCATGTTCCCTCCCCCCCTCTTTCTCTAAGGAATGAATATAGGATGTAACTAGCAGGCACACATCCTTGGACGTACAAAGCAGATTACTTTTATATGAGAAAATAAAGATCATCTTTATGTTCTTAAAAGTAATAATGTTGCCTGTTTCCTCCTTTCTTTCTTTCCTTATGTGCGTTTTGTGTGTATAGAACATGAGGGAGAATGCTAGCAGGGTAAAAATAATTGATATAATGTAGGGTGGTTAAATATGGGTTTTGTAAATGAAAATTTACGCCATTTAGACCAGTTTTAATTCTCTCTCCACGCTCCTACCTCCCCTTCCTCCTTCTTTTGAGCTGATATGCCCATCTTCTTTAAGTAGGGGTTGTACGATATATTACAGCACTACGTTGAAAGCCTTTTCTGACGGTCGGAATATTGCGTCATACTCCGGTACTATCCCAAAGAACCAACAGAACAGGAAAAAATATGGGATGGGACGGTGGGAATAATGAAGCTTTTAGTGAGACTAAAAATGTAAAAAAAAAAGAAATTTTCATTTTAATATGAGGGTCATTATATTTGTGGTTAAAACGTGTGATATGTAGTAGTAACCCACACTGTCATTTCTACAGTCTAACTTTCATAGGATGAGGTATTTAAAAATGTTAAGAAATAATTTTTAGCGGTCAAAATCGATAAAAAGTTATTATATTTTTTAGTTTTGTTATATAGTACTAAAGACGAATATGAATATTATACAGTGTATGGATTTACACATATGATGTGTTACAACGAATGGTAAAATTTAATATAATGTAATAAAATACGTGCATTTGATATAAAGGATGTACTCTAGTAAAAATATGGTTAAGTACAATTTATTATCATATTTAAATTAATGAAATAAATATTTAATAATATGATAATAATAACAACGAAATAAGATTTTTTTTCCCCACGTCTTACTATCCATTCAGGTTATACTTTTATGTAATAGTTACGCTAATTTCTTACGGATAAGGAAGGTTATATTAACAGGTAGTGTACCCCCATTCGAGTGGAGGGTGAGTGGAAAACTATTTTTTGAAAAATAACCCTTAGTACACCTAATCGAGATTTGAACCTTTACCTCCCTGTCATCGGTAGTCTAGTCTACTAAGAGAGTAGCGCCTTAAACCATGTGACCCATGGAGCGTGTTTGGAGAGCTTACAATTAGGGATGTGGTATAGAAGGAAAAGTATCGATACTGTACTCATTAAAAGTATCGGAAGAGTAGTATCGATACCGTACTAGTATCGAAAGAAAAGTATCGGTATCGAAATTTTAATCTGGATTTTTTAAAATCAAGTAATAATAATTTCAAATCTTACATAAAAAAAGTATTTTCATATTTATTTAAACACCAAACATTATAGTGGTTTTTAATACATATTTTAAAACCAATTTGAAAAATGGGTTTTTTAGCTATCCAACTTCCCTAAAAAAACTTCCATAATTAACTTCTGGGAGGTGCCTTTTTTTTCCACTACATTTGTCTTTTATATACTCTATACTAGAGTTGCGTCTTGCTTGTCATACAGAAAATTACTGAGAAATGAGAAATAGTGTCAATTTTTCTTCCTTCACAGACCACGCTAGTAAACATTATCTTAGCATGAATGAATATATTTAAAAAAAAAGTGTTTTTTTATACCGATCCGATACCAGAGTGTTAGTACTAATATCAGTAAAAGTATCGGGGAAAAAAATATCGAATAAAAAAAATACTAGTATCGTAAGGAAAATATCGATATTAGTAAAGTATCGATACTTTTTTCACATCCTTACTATGTCAAATGTCGACTTGAGCGTCTATTCAGTTTCAGTCGGACGATAATCCGTCGGAGAATTAGTCAAGTTGCATCTAAGTGTTTTCAAGTGGTGGACTCCACACTGACGGATTCCCGGCACAACGTCAGAAAAGTGACTGAATTGAAAGTTTTCTGTCCAATCTACCGTGGAGGCAGAATATACGCGACGGATATTCCACTGTGGTGTGTGTGATTCCAACAACGGAGTGATCTCCTGCGACAGTCCAAAAAACGCGGCAGTTTCAAGGTCTTACTGCCCGAGATTAGGGCCGGTTCCATTTTTCGATCAGTATATCATCATCATTATCATTATTATTAGCACCGCGTCTTACTACCCGTTCGGGTTATACGCACTTACGCTAATGTGTGATGGTAGGGTGATTGTGAGATGAAATGGAGGACCTACAGCTTAACGTGGAATCCGAACCACGGTGGAGGCCTGGCATTCCTCACATTCACAAGTTGTGATTAATACACGTCTTGTCAGAGGTGAAGGAAGGGTTTGGCAATATCAGTATATCGACGCTTGTCTCTGGCTCCAACGCACGTTAGATTACTTCCCGAGGTTGTCCGCATTGATTATGTAGCTAACTTGCCTGTTTAGGTTTAATTTTGAATGTCTCCATAGTTTTGTAAGGTGTTTATTTATTGATTTGCAGTTCTGTTCTGTTAACAAACTGCGCAGTGAAAAGTTGCACATGAAGCCATCCCATGGCTACGTGGCAACTATTTTCCCGTTTCTCTAAAAACAGGAATTTTACCGCTCAAGTAGACAGCTCAAAATAGAGGCCATTCTATATGTTAAAAACTGCTCTTTAAAGCATTAAATTCACGCCTGTGGAGCCTTAGAGACTAAGATCCGTCACCGAAGACACGCGGCGTATCTTCAATCCAGTGTGGCACCGGCCCTAGTGTTACATTCTCATTGATCGTTCAGCGTCTATAAATAGATATTGTGTTATGAAGGTGTTGGTTTGGGATACAGAACGTCTTGTCACAAGCTCTGTGGGGGGGGGGGGGGTAGTAAGGGGCTATATAACACCTTTGCTTCCACACTTACGAGCTCCCCCCTCCCCTCCTTAGGGACAGAAACCTTACGAGAAATGAAAGGGAAACTCTTAAGAAATCAGAGTAGGTTAGCGCTTCTTGGAAAAAGAAAGGAGAAGAAAAATGGATGCTATGCAATATGCATGAAGTTGACTTGAAGGAATAATATTATTTTTTAGTTAGTAAGCAACACGTCTTACTACCCATTCGTGTTGTACGCACACGTACTGTACTAATTATGCTAATAGTTTCAGGGATTAGAGAGTTTTTGTTCAAAGGAAGTGTACCTGCATTCGCGTGGAGGTAGAGTGAAACAAACCTTTTGGGTAAACCACCTTCAGTACACTTGACCGAGATTCAAACCCCAATTTCTCCTCATCGGCAGTCCAGTATATTGCTGGAGTGATGCCTCAGCCCACATGGTCACCAAAGTGGAGTTTAACAATATTCATGTGATGTTCATCTGTCACTCTTAATAGTTATTTTCAATATCTCTAAGATAGAAATATCAATAGAGTAGAATATTTGCAATGTTGGCCACAAAAAATACATTTGTATTCTATGATCATTTTATTAAAAATGAGCTGTACCAAGTGTACGTTACGATGTAGCGCACCTCCTTAATTTACCCCAGAAACTAAGGTTGGTGTGCAACAATATACAAGTAAAAAAAAAGGAACATAAATTTGCAGAGGAGCCGAAGGACTATACAAAACAAATGGGCCATAATGGTTCATTGTGTTCTGTCATCCCGAAGCCACTCAACAGATTTTCTCATAAAAAAAAGGAGTTAGATGAAATTCTCAGAGGTCAACATTACGACACAAGAAAAGGCTTCAATATCTTTGATTATTTTATTTATATATGAATAAGATATTAGGATATGATCCCAAAAGGGAAAAAGAAATATACATGAAATATTATTAGAATTAGTTAACAATCCAAAAACTTGCTATCCATTATAACGCCGATGCCTCAAATTTGATAACAATAGGTAAAGCCTGCAAAAGTCATTAAAATTTGATATCACAATATGTCGCCAAAAGTGAATAAAAATATATATAGTAAACATTCAACAATGATATAAGTTTTCAAAAAATATAAATTAGGCTTCTCAACTTGTATAGCCACAAATATATAATATTAGAAAGTTAAAGTTTGGTAATTACATAAATTACCCAAAAAGGGATAAATATACATTAGACTCCTCAACTTAATACAATATTAAAAAGGTCAAAGTTTGATAATTACATAAATTATCCAAAAGGGGATAAATATATTTTAAACTTTTTATAATCCTTTAAGTTTTCAATCTGTCTCAAAAGAATAGACGTCTCGTACAACAACAAAGAAAAGACTTTAAAGTATTAGTGTTTAAAGTATTAGTGTTTTCTATCTATCTCAACAACAAAGAAAAGCCTTAAAGTATTAGAGTTTGACAATAAATGTTCTCAAGTCGAACAGACCGTAAATTTTACATTTTAAAAAGGTTATCATTTCGTTTCATTTCATAACAGCAATTTACTGAACGCGACCCAAAAGACGGTCTCTACGCTTGCCAAACAACCATAAAAAATTCTAAGTTCCATTTTAACTGATTTGTAGATTTTAAAAATAAAGTTTAGGCCGAAATATAATTTTGCAATACATAGTCCGAAAGGGAATTTTTACCTTTTCTAATACTGAACACCTAGATGTGTTCTCGGAGTAAATCAAGACAAGAGTGACGTTCTTGAGCTCTCACGTCAATATATACGCTCGTTTACTCGCTCAGAGAGGGGATGAGGGGGAAGCAAAAACAAAGGAAAAGACATCACATGACAGAGAGAGAGAACGACTCGAAGGCAAGGGAATGATGGAGAAGCACCTAGACCAAAACTTTCCACAGAACATGAGTTTCTTTCTAGCACATACGTCACACATTTTCCCGGCATTCCCAGCGACGCCTGGTGCCTCCAGCTCGACTCAGTTAGTCTTAGAACACAGTTTATAGTGCGCGGAGGTGTGGTTGGAGACGTGATGCCACAACACAGTATAATCGGGCGGTGGTAAGCCTACACTTGTTTTGTTTCGTTCTTGTTTAGTTGTGGACTTAGTTTTTTTTTTGTAGCTTAATAGCATTAAACGCTACAACGAGACTGAACCGAATTAAAAACATACACTTTTGAATTAAAAAATAGTAATCTTATTTTGAATAGTAATTTGTATATAGATCTACTCAGATAGTTATGCTTTAGAAATTTTACACGCCAGTTTGTTAACTGACATGAATAAATAGTAAATAGTAATCAAAATCGAGAAACAATGACGCCTAACACAACACCACTTTAAAAAAAACTTGTAACAGTCTAGATGTTAAATGTAGAATTTGTATTTGAACATCAAAATTAAAACCGTAGGCTATGATATATAATGATCCAAGTGGACACCATCTATAACAATGGATACCATTTCATAGCTATCTAAATGTAAAAAAAATATCCAGCTAAAATCCATGTTAAAAAAAATTAATAGTTTGTGTGCCTTTCATGGTTGCAAAATATCTACCATAAGCAGATATCTGAAATTTTAAAATTAGTAGATCCTGTGTACGAGCAAGTTCACCTCAAAGCTGGAATTTTAATATTTGGATTCGAGTTATTCTAATTAGTTTAAAACCGAAAAAAATGATGAAATATTTACGCCGTGAAAAAGCTTTACTTTTAAATTTCATAGCATTTGTAATGTAATCTGGTGGCCATGGAGAGTAAATAAGAATTGTTTGGTATCTACAAAAAAGAAATTCTTCTTCTTGTGTCTTTATGATATATTAGTTGCTAAATGTTGTGTTTTGATTTATTATTCTAATAAATAGCTTTTATATATTAGTACGTTTTTAAATTATAAACAGTTTTAACCTTTTTACCCTTTTAGAACTTTTTGCTCTAAAATATTTCTAAAGGGCTAAACCCGTTAATTATTGTAAAAAGAGGCTCAAAGGGAAAAAGCCAAAGTTTCTTAAAATATTTTGAAGTACATCTTATCTAAAAAGGAAATAAGACTTAAAGGGCTAAAACTGAAAAAAAAAATCCCAAAATACCAAGTGTAAAATAGGGAAATAGGGCACAGTTGAATAAAAATATAAAAGGGACAAAATCGTATAAAATCGTAAAAAGGTCAAAAATAGTAAATTATAAAAAAATAAATAAAAAAGGATAAATGTTAAAAGGGGTAGAATAAATAAAAAAGATAAAAGATTAAAATACCCCAAAAAGGCCAAAAGAAGTAAAAAAATTGAAACAAATGTAAAAATGTGAACGGGGTAAATGGCTTAATATGCTTAAAAGGGTAGAAAGGGTGAATATGGCAATAAGGGTAAAAGGCTATTACTTTAGGGCATAAAGGCTAAAGAGTTTTAAAAGGCTTAAAAAGGGACAAATGAGTAAGATTGATAAAACTGTTTGACGGTACAAACTAGGTAAAAAGTTAAACGAGGTTAGTTCGGTCAAACAATACTAAATACTTTTGATTGGATTTAATTACAACACATTAATAACCAATTATCTACGCTGTGATGCTCTTCTTTCATTTTACTAACACTAACAGTCAAGAGTTCAAAGTAATGTTTATTAATAATAGAGAAGTTATCACTAAATCTTCAAAAGAAATATTAACTTTTAAAACATGTTCAGATTACATCTTTATTCTGACAATGTGTATTAGTCACCCTACTTTAGCGTTTTGTATAACAATTTAAGCCACTAAAGGTTTAATATTTATAAATAATTTAAGATTTGGCTACTATTCCCTGTTGTTTATTTAACATAATTAAATATAGTTTAACTACTTTATAGATTCCTTGTGCGAAGGATGTGTACACTGGCTAGTCTCCTTATAAAACTATCAAAATGCTAAAAAGTTTCAAATGGAAACCATTACATAACATTCGAAATGTAAGTAATACAAATAACAAAACGACTATAAGCAACTTATAAAACTATCACAACAGTATTGCAGTCCAAGTTGGAACCATTTTCAAAACTATCGACCTATTTATTTCCAACTGTAAGTCTTGTTTATAATTTCAAGCCTTTTCGCACGAGAACCTACCTCTGCATGCAATGTGGACTTTTCCCGCCATAGTTTTTTTTTTGTTTCAAGATTGTTATCAACGCAAACACACAAACACACAAACAAAAAAAAAGGGGGGGGTTCGTTGACGCTACATTAAGTTTTTGTATTTTTGACGCTTGCTTAAATCCATATGTGATGGTTGATTAATAAAACAGTGCATGTTGGTCCGCCAAGCAATGACTCACTCAACCTAAAGTAGAGGCCTTTTAGTTCTCTGGGTAGGAAAACGAAAGAAAGGGGGAGGATGTATTTTTTTTTTATGTTAAAGGGGTGTCAAAGGGGTGGTGGGGTAAAAAGGGGCGGTACGTATTAGTCACTGTTGTGAACGGTGGCTAAATTCACATGGAACTGTCAAGGTAAAGCTAACGTTTCAATCTGGCCTTAGCGTTTTCACGGACAATTATATATCGTTTATTTTTTTTATTTTCATTGTTATTCCACACGTGATATTTTAGTAAATGTGTAAGTTTATTTTTGACTGATTGGACACGTGAGAGGTGACCAAATAATTGAATTGTTTCTATTTAAAGTCCTAAACGTGGGGTTTTCAAATATAATATATTTTTTAATCAGTCTTAAACCACTTCGGTGGCCGGGTAGTCTAAGGTGCTGGCCTGCCGATGACGGGGATATCATGGTTTGATCCCTGTTGGGTTTACGGAGGGTGGTTTTCCCTAAATGTTTTCCTGCTCTCTCTCCACGCGAGTAAATTTCCTCTATAATGGCCCATCCTAATTCCTAGTCCATTAGCTTAGTTATTACACAAACGTATAACTTGAATGGATAGTAACACATGGTGCCAAAAAAACTAGTCCTATTATTTATAGTATTAATTACATTCGAAGCCTACTTAATCACAGATAATTAATATGTATGTGTTCACAAAGTATGATCAACATCTTTTATAGTAAACAAAAATTATAATTAACAAATAATTTATTATTTTGTAAAAATAATCGGTCCATGAAAAGGTAAGTCATTATTATTGTTTAATGTGGAGGATTAAATTCTTTTTAATATGTGTATATTTTTTCAACACTATAATTCAATAAATAAAACAAAAGTATTTTAAAATATTAAAAATGTATAGCACATTATAAACTCAAACAAAACATGTTTTATTAACTTTTTTAAAAAAAGAAACAAATATGAAATCTCATACACATTCTTGGTGATTTGAACCAGTCCACCGGTGTTATTGTTTTCGAATATATATTTTTTTGTTTTGTTTGAAATATTGTTTCCAGTAAAAACTTCAAACTCAACACTTTACGTCCAACGTGACAGTAATCTCACAAATACGTCCAAAATAAACGTATCTTGTTCACATATTTATAGAGACTGTTACAGAAAACGTAAAGCGTAGGACAGCTTGTAATATATAACTACCAAACTACAATATATATTCTCAAAAACTAAAACTCAACCTTTGAACATTTATTTCATTCAAATCTATGGGGAAGGGGCAAACACAAAAAATAACTTCCTGGCTAGAATAGAAAGTAAAAGTAGGGGTATAACTTTTATCATTGTCTAGTAAAAGCATATAAGAAAGTCATGTGTAAAAAGTAAGTTTACAAATCGCGTGACCTAAACTAATATTTTTTTTAAATAAAAAGAGGAAGCTTGTTTGAACACAATTTATGTATTTCTTCCTTTCCATCCCTATAAATTTATCTTTTTTTTTTTCAAACGGTTTTATCCTTTCGTTTTTACCTATCTTTTGGGAAATTCTTCCCCAACATAAGAGCATATATTTAAAGACAAGAAGTGAAGTGGAAAAATACTTCATGTTTGTGCTATTTTCAATACCTTGACGTGTGTGAGGGGCGTTATCAATATGATACATTGCAAATAGACTCTTCAAGTAAATGGCTAACATTTTGTTGAGAGTAGCTATGTTTCATGTTTGGGTTAGAAAAAAAAAAGAACGAAGGAGATATGAATGTTTACCATAGAAGAACTTTAATCTATATTTTATTGTCCATCTCTTTTCCCAAACAAATAAAATATTGATGGAAATATGTATGTAGAAGAATAGTTTGAGGTTAACCTCGGTGGTTCTAGGGTAAAGTGCTCACCTCAGGACTTGATGCTCATGGGCTCAGAACCAGCTGGGGTCAATGAATATTTCTAGAGCGATAAACATATTTTGCTCAACTTTCTTCGGAAGGTACCTTTTCTAGCAAAACTGGAAGGTCCTTTTACGCTTGCTCACATAAATTATATTGTGCTATATAATCATTTAGTTCATAAAGTGTACGTCACATACCCCAAATAAATAAATAAATAATAATGAAGATTGTGAGAAATACAAGAGACTGAATGGAATGTTTCTAAAAACTTCATTTGAAAATGAGACTAGAATATTGACCCAGTCATATTTATTAATATTATTATCATTCATAAAATTGATTAAATATGTTTAGGAACTTAAAGTATTCAAAAATTTTCTTTTTAACTTTTTTACAAATACTAATCAAATAGAATACATTTAGAAAAATCAATCTTGAAATAGTAATAATATATATGTATATGTATGCATACATATATGTGTTTGTATACATGTGTGTATGTACGTACTGTATATGTGTATGTATGTGTGTGTATGTAATGTGTATGTGTATAGGGATGTATGTGTGTAGGTATGTATGTGTGTGCCTTACGTATATATGTCTATGCAATAATTAACCACTGTAAAACCTAAATTGTTTCGCGGTTTTGTGTCCGTTTTGATGGATTTGAAAATGTCTATCCTATCTAGATGCATGGTAGATATGGACGCAAAAACCAATTTACTCTTTTACTCAGATTCATGAACATAAATATGTGATTTGTTTGAAAAGCGTTATCACCATCAGAATTAAACGTCATTCATCTGTAGAAGTTAATAATAATAATAATAATATTTAGCACCGCGTCTTACTACCCGTTCGGGTTATACGCTTAAGTACTAATTACGCTAATGGATCAGGAATTGGGAGGGTTGAATTTAGAGGAAGTGAACCCGCATTTGCGTGGAGGAAGAGTGGAAAACCTTTTAGGAAAAACCACCCCCAGTTCACCCGACCGAGATTCGAACCTCGATCTCCCCGTCTTCAGCGGTCGAGCTCAACACGACTAGTGCGTTAGCCAACTACGCCACCGAGGCGGGTCGTAGAAGTTAAGGTTCGCAGTGATGGTTCATAGGTCATACGTCCCAATAAATAAGAAGATATCACCCACATGGATATATCTATTTTTTATTTGATAAAAACAAGCATTACTGTATTGTATTGTACACGAATTTGTAGGATATCATCTTTACTGAACTATACAACCAATATGATTTTTGAAAAATATTAAGGATTTACTATATATTTAGAGGACCAAATAGATATTCTAAGGCATTAATTACAACAACTTCAGTGGCCAAACGATTTAAGGTGGTGTGGTTGTCCTGGTTGTACTGGTCTTCTGAAGATATCTGGGTTCAAGTTCCAGTCAGGCCTGTTGAGGGTGTTTTTTATCCTAAAGGGTTTCCCATTATCCTTCCATGTAAATGCGGGTTTATCACCTCTAATATTAATATAAATATATATTATAATACAAATGCCTATAAATATGACCGTGAGTTTTTAAAACAGTTTTTTTTAAATTCATTTATGTTCCCAGTTGACTATTGTGACCCTCAATAGATTTTATTACTAGAATTCTTTAGGAATAAAAATTGTTTTAAATTGTTACAAATGTTGTTGGTATTATGTAAATTATTGGCTTTGTTGGTGTGACTTTCCTAATAGAGGAAAAAAAATGTGGGTATATTAAAATCATTACATAATATTTATTGTTATACAAAAACATGGCAAACGTTATATTTCATGGAAATCTTGGACACATCACGTCCGATAATATTTTAGCGAAAAACACTATAAATATTAAACCAAAATGGTACGCGTGCAAGGGCCATACATGTATCAAGCTTAATTGACATTTCTTATTTGGTATAAAAGTCATAAGTGGATTACACAAACAAAAGATTAAACGCACAGTTTTAATTTTTCTCTATTCAATAAGATCATTTCAATTCATTTTGCTCCCCCCTGGATTTGTGAACGTTAATGTATAGATAACCACCTCGGTGGCGTAGTTAGCTAACGCGCTAGCTTCGTGTTGAGCTAAACTGCCGAGGACGGGCAGATTGAAGGCTCAAATCTCAGTCGGGTGAACTGGGGGTGGTTTCCCTAAATGGTTTTTCCCTCTCCCTCCACGAAAATGTGGGTTCACTTCATTTAAATTCAACCTTCCCAATTCCTAGCCCATTAGCTTGATTATTACTAAATGTATAAACCTGAATGGTTGTAAGACGCGGTGTTAAGTAAAAAAAAGTATGGATACATTATTTTAAGGCAATGAATAAATAAAACAATTGTACCAAATGAACCACTATATATTTAAATATATTAGATAGATATGTGAACGTAAGAAGGCACACTTTATTTTGGTATTTCTTTAAAACATTTTAAATATACAAAAATTTCCCTTTGGATGTTCACACAATTTAAAAAAATATATATATTCTTGCCTCACCATTTACTACACACTTGGGTTATCTGCAGCTATTTAGATTAATGGGGCATGGGTGAGTAAGGCAGGTTTTAGAAGAAATGTATCCGCCCTTAGTTGAGGGGAGGGCAGCAAACAACAGGAAGTCAGGCTGAGATTCAAACTAAGCTCTCCGTGTCATCAGTTGATAAGATTAGACGATTTTGACATTTAGTCCACGTGTCTATTAATGTACGTCACTCAATTTAGAATATATATAGATTGTTTTTTATTTATCAATCCCTCTATTTTTATCACCTTTGAAAAGCATTCTCAGTTCATGGGGATTTTGATTTGATAAAAAATAGCCCCAAATGGTTTAAGACTTAAAACATGTATATTAATCCAATACGATTATTTATTAATTTATTTTGTTTCTATTAATGAAGGTTTGTTGTATGCAATTAGTATTAACACACATTGGTTATCTACTTGCTATTGCCGGTTTAAATCCAATTTCGGATAACACCATCCCAAATAATTGAGTTCAATACAATCACGATGGAAGTGATGAACAACTCGTTTGAGTGTGAAAAACACATATCTCCTTTAATTTAGAATTTAAATAAATGGTTATGGTGCCCCTCAATGACTTTAACATGCCTTTATTATTTTAAAAATATAGAGATTTTCTAAAAGCCTATAAGATTTGTGAAACTAAATAATAAGTCTATAAGAACTTACATTTTTTTGGAAACACTACACCAAAGATCATAAATGGAATAATAAATACTGTTACTCTGTGGCACTAGGAACTAGGAACACACTTATAGAAGAGTAGAGAAAAGAGAAAAACATCTTTGTCCACCAAAGAGTATCAATCAAATAATTTTCAAAGACCTGAATTAAAAAGTGTATATATTGGATTATAGCTAAGAAATTATCAGTTCTATAAAACCATATTTCGAATGAAAGATTTTTTTTATCTTAAACGGTACTACAACTTCACAATGATAAGTTACTTCGTATCTAAAATAGTTGCGGATAAATAATCAAAATTAGAAAATTTCCCGTATGTAAAGTACCCTTAAAGTCATATTCATGATACAATGAGACCTGCCATATTGTTTATAATGATAAATATTGTCTAGATATAAAATTTAATCAAAATCGTTAAAGAGAATTTTGAGAAAATACATTTGTTCTCTTTTTGCCCTACAGTAAGCCACCCTTAAATTAAGGGTTTAAAATCAATATTCCAAACATCCCTTGGGAGAACTTATGCAATCCTCAGATACCAAGCGTTTAGACCAATCGGTATAGTGGTTTCGACTCTGGTCCAAGGTACAGACAGACATACACAGACAGACAGAAAGACAGACGACATTGTGAAAATCACTTTTTTGGTTTCAGGCGTTGATGAAACGTTGACATTTATCAAAATCTCAAGTTCGATTTTTTTGACGATCACAATTTTTCTCCATGGTGTCGAGAGAAAGTAAAAATATGTACTGTTGTGTGTCAGTCTGTGGGGTTCTTTATCAAATAAATCATTACTTTAAATTTATATTACTGAAACTAAGATATTTATATACGAAAATATTATTCTCTCTCTTTTTTAAGGTGGCCCCTGTATTACATCTTGTTCGTGCTATTTACACACAATAATAATGTAGGTAGAAGGATTGGGGGAAATAACAATTTATACAAAATGTTTCTGAATTTGTCTGATTAGAGAATAGGAAACTGTTTAGGGATAGTCTAGATTAATACACCCGGTAGAGAATCCAACCCCAACCTTCATGTCACCAGTAGACTAGACACGATGAGATTGATGGATGCCTTTCTCCCCGTGTCCATCCGGTAAGGGAACAAAATTGAGTATTTAAAATGTTAAAATTAAAAGCAATGTTGGATTGCATGTGTCTGACTGATACTTTAATTATATTGGACACACTTAAATTATTTTGGAAGCAACTATATCAAATATCTCTCCACCACGAAAATACAGCTGCATTTCTTCTATATCATAACTCTGTCACCCCGTGTCCATCAATGTAAATAAATGGATAACACGGACGGGTAGTAAGACCAGGAGTCGATATAATATGTTGTTTTACTTTCTCGCAATAGCTTAGTGAGAGAAAGTATTGTAATCGTCAAAAAATTCAAATTAAATTTTTGATTAATATCGACGTTTCATTACCACCTGAATCTGAAAAAGCTATTTTAGCGATGTCATCTGTCTGTCCGTCTGTCTATATCTCTTCCTATAGCCGAGACCATTTTATCGATCAAGCAAAGACTTGGTATCTAGGGTTTTTAATAAAGTCTCCCAGTGGTTATCTTAGAATTAGCTATTTAACCCTAAAATTAAGGGTAGTTTACTTATGGGCGAAGAGAGAAAAAAATCTACTGTCACGAAATTGGCTGTAAGGAATTTAGCTAAAATTCATATTTAGACGTATTTTAAAAATATAAATAAAGAGGTACAGGAAAAGAACATGAAAGGTACTTCACATATGTAGATATTTTAAATTTTGATCATATCCTCGCAAATATTTGAGATACGAAATAGATTATTTTTTGGAAAAATTGTAGGACTAATAATATGAAAAAAACTTTGATTTGAAATAGATTTAAAAGTATCAAAAATTTCATAGCTATAAGCAAATGCATATATATTTTATAATCAATATATTTTGATTTTTGTAATTGATTGTTATTTTCCTTGGTGGACAGATATGTTCCTCTATTCTCACTGTTTCTGTAACAGTTTATATTATTTCATTTATGATCTTTGGCAGAATGTGCCGCTCTTTTTTTACATTTTGTCACTTCACCAATGTATACTATTTAGTATAATATGTATTTTACGAGTTTTAAGTAAACATCTCCAATTTGTAGGTAATGGATTAAAGAAAGTATATTCTGTGAATAGTACAATTTTAAAAAAAATCTGAATGAACCACTAACTAGCCGATCTTCATCACAATTTATTTATGAAACTCTAGATTTAGATTCTGAATAATACTTTTTACTTTCTCTCTATCTTACAGGTAGAGAAAGTATTGTGATCGTCAAAAAAATCGAACTCGAGATTTTGATGAATTTTGACGTTTCATGACTTCCTGAATCCGAAAAAGTGGTTTTTGAATTTCCGTCTGTCTGTCTGTCTGTCTGTCTGTACCTCCAACTAGAGCCTAAACTATTTTACCGATTGAGCTGAAACTTGATATCTAGGGTTTTCATAGGGTTGCCCGAGGGGTTTTTGGAATTGGATATCTACCCCTAAAATTAAAGGGGTAGTTTACTGAAGGGCAAAAAGAGAAAAAGTCGATTTTCTCAAAATCGGCTCTAACGATTTTGATTAAATTTCATTTATGAACATTAATAAATATTCCAAACAAAATGGCTACTCTCAATATTTCGGCAAAATCGTTTTAAGGGCTCCGGTCTGATGCGTAAATTAACATTTTTTATAATAGCTCCGAAACTATTTGAGATATGAAATTACTTAGCATTACAAATATGTGTATATATTTATAATACAAATATTTTATACGAAACATATTTTTATAAAATCAATAACTTTCAATATATACGCAATTATATATATATATTTTTAACTTTTTGGGCATTAAAGCTTAAGTATTGCGACCGTAAGAAAAACTAACCTGAAATGTTCATGGATGTCGACGTCTCATGACCCCCCGAACCCTTAAAAATAGTATTTGCAATGCCGTCTGTCTGTGTGTCTATTAAAACTTAAAATTAAGGGTAGTTTACTGAAGGGCAAAAAGAGAAAAAGTCGATTTTCTCAAAATCGGCTCTAACGATTTTGATTAAATTTCATTTATGAACATAAATAAATATTCCAAACAAAATGGCTACTCTCAATATTTCGGCAAAATCGTTTTAAGGGCTCCAGTCTGATGCGTAAATTAACATTTTTTATAATAGCTCCGAAACTATTTGAGATATGAAATTACTTAGCATTACAAATATGTATATATATTTATAATACAAATATTTTATTCGAAACATATTTTTATAAAATCAATAACTTTCAATATATACGCAATTATATATATATTTTTAACTTTTTGGGCATTAAAGCTTAAGTAATGCGACCGTAAGAAAAACTAACCTGAAATGTTGATGGATGTCGACGTCTCATGACCCCCCAAACGCTTAAAAATAGTCTTTGCAATGCCGTCTGTCTGTGTGTCTATTAAAACTTAAAATTAAGGGTAGTTTACTGAATGGCAAAAAGAGAAAAAGTCGATTTTCTCAAAATCGGCTCAAACGATTTTGATTAAATTTCATTTATAAACATTAATAAATATTCCAAACAAAATGGCTACCCTCAATATTTCGGCAAAATGGCTTTAAGGGCTCCGGTCTGATGCGTAAATTAACATTTTTTTAAATAGCTCCGAAACTATTTGAGATATGAAATTACTTAGCATTACAAATATGTATATATATTTATAATACAGATATTTTATCCGAAACATATTTTTATAAAATCAATAACTTTCAATATATACGCAATTATATGAATTTTTTTTAACTTTTTGGACATTAAAGTTTAAGTATTGCGACCGTAAAAAAAAAAAAACTAACCTGAAATGTTGATGGATGTCAACGTCTCATGACCCCCCGAACCCTAAAAAATAGTCTTTGCAATGCCGTCTGTCTGTGTGTCTATAAAAACTTAAAATTAAGGGTAGTTTACTGAAGGACGAAAAGAGAAAAATTTGGTTTTCTCAAAATCTGCTTAAACGATTTTGAATAAAATTCGTATCTAGGCGTTGATTAAGATTATAAATAAACTGGCTATTTTCATTTTCCTATGAAAATGATTTTTAGGGTACATTACAGAAGCATTAATTTCCGTATCTCCACAACTATTGGAGAAACTAAACAACTTATCATTGCAAAATTGTAGGACTATTAGAAATAAAAAACTTTTATTTGACATATATTTTTATAAAAACAGCAGTTTCTGAGATATTTGCAAATATATTAATACAATTTTGTGAGCTTTAGTTGTAAACATATACTACTTAAGTCTTAACGCAATAATACTCCAATGCCATAGAGTAATTAAATATAAGTAAGTATCTAAAAAAAGTATGTTATTTTTCCTTAAATCTCTTAGGAGAAATGTTTGCATAGCAATGATCTATCTCCATTTTAGACTCAATAGTCAATATTTACATTTTTTATTGGTCAAAAATGTATAAATGAATAATTAAATATCAATGCGATGACTTGAAGATCTGCAACACCTTTTAAAATGTTAAAATTTTAACCAGAAATCGAAATTTTAATACGAAGTGTTGACCCTTGTGGAAGACATTAAACTTTTTGAAATGTTCTTAGGTGGACAAAGATGCGCCTCTTTTCTCATTGATTCTATATCATTATATATTATTTTATGCGTGTTCTTATGTGGAGTGGTGATGATACAATGTATATTATTCCGTTCAGAAATCTTACGAGTTTATAGAAAGAGAGAGAAAGTCTGTGCGGTGTGCCGTACCATTTATTTAAATATATATTTTCTTATTTCTGAGTCATTTCCTAGCTTTGGTTAAAGGTCTAAATTGTGACAGCAATTATATCTGCAACATTTTCACAAGAGGAGGAAGACATATTTCGATAATACTAGCTGGTTAGTGGGAGGTAAAGTACTAGAGAAAATGGTTTGTACTGCCAGTTGAAAGGGGGGTTATATATACTTCTATATAATATGTACTGTACATGAGTTTAATTTAGTTAGACACCATGAATGTACAGCACATGCTGTTTCAACCGTATATATAGGTAGTGGAGTGTATCCACCTACACCTCTTGTCCATTGGTAGGCCAGTTATTATCAATCGGTGTTCAACGGCACTTAGTAGTGTCAGGAGATCGGCAAGGGGTGCCCCTAAGATTATGAGTTGGGAAAACTGTTAAGAAAATATATTACCACTAAATAATTAAAATAAAAAAAACACAGAATATACTCTTTTATTTTAATGTTTCTTTGAATTTCACGTGACATGGCACACGATGTGGGACAGTTGTTTCCCTATTAATGATTATATATTATTCATTTTAGTGGTATTAATAATTTTTAGTTTTATCCCATTGTGGTTGGTTAGTGTGTTAGCTTACTGATTTACAAAACTATTCCACTCTATAGCTGTGTTTATGTGTTTTTTTAATATGTGTTTTTGTTATTAATATATTTTAATTAATTCAGTAAGTAAAAATTAAAAACCAAATTAAAACACTGTTAATTGATTCATATGCTACTTTGATATATTCTACTTTGATAGAAAATAAAAACCTTTTTAAACAAAACGCTTATGAGAATTCTTACAAGGGTGCCACGAGATTTAAATCTCCTTCACAAGGGTGACACGAGATTTATATCCCCTTCACAAGGGTGACACGAGATTTAAATCCCCTTTACAAGGGTGACACGAGATTTAAATCCCCTTTACAAGGGTGACACGAGATTTAAATCCCATTCACAAGGGTGACACGAGATTAAAATCCCCTTCACAAGGGTGACACGAGATTTAAATCACCTTCACAAGGGTGACACGAGATTTAAATCTCCTTCACAAGGGTGCCACAAGATTTAAATCCCCTTCACAAGGGTTCCACGAGATTTAAATCTCCTTCACAAGGGTTCCACGAGATTTAAATCTCCTTCAAAAGGGTGCCACGAGATGTAAATCTCCTTCACAAGGGTGCCACGGGATTAAAATCCCCTTTACACGGGTGCCATGAGATTTAAATCCCTTTCACAAGGGTGCCACGACCATAAACAATGGCTAAGAATCTTTAGTATAAGCTCTAAGGCAGGATGTTTATAGCTCGTAAACCCCAGCACATTGGTGTTTCACTAAGGGTCACCGATCGACATCCCCTTCGTCAGCAGTCTATTTTACTGCGTGAGTAACGCGTTAAACTATGTGGCCACTGAAGCAGGTACTTGATATTTTCAAAAAAAAGTTCTTTGATCTACTTTCATGTATTTATACGTTAAATCATGTGAATTGCAGCTGTTTCTTTTGATATATATTATCAATTTATATAAAACAACACTAATAATAAAGTGAAATGCTATCAATGGTTACTGAACAAAAAAAGCATACTTGCATTTTTTAAAAGGTGAGAAATTTTGACTGTATTAAGATTCACTGTTCCTAAATAATATCCCACGCAGTTATACCACTTTCTATGTGTCCCTAGTTTATTTAAGCCGAGTGTATGTACTTAGACCAGTGGAGTTACTTTACACTGTATAATGGATTGCACCCCAAGTTCATCCATGCTGCGTGTTCTGATGGGATGTGTAAAAAAATATATTTTAAAAGGGGATAGAATCAGTGAAACGTTTAGGGAGTTGGAAACATAAACATTTGATTGGCAGATTTGATAGAAATACAATTTCAGAAAATATCTTTTTTAATTTGCGGTAAACATTGATAACTAACTACTAGTATGTATGTGGACTATTTCAAAGAATTAATTAATGTCGAAAGAGGAAAACATGGCAGTATATAAAAGTGTTAAAGTTATCTGTTTTTTTATTTTATTTATATCTCCTCCTCCTTATTTTAAATCAGGCTTGGACTCTTATGACAGGTTTAGTTGCTATAAAATATAGATGTTAAATCATTTTCAGGTCTTATTTATGATAAAGATCATATTATTTTAAATAGATATTATCAGAAAGTTTGTAAAATTTAAACAAATATAATCTCAAACTTTTCACAAACTTTCTGATTACATGTATTTAACAGAATATGATCTTTAGGATAAATTAAGACCGGAAGCTTGTGTATCTTGTATAAAATAGCACTGAAATATGCCGTCATAAATGACTAAGGTTAATATCAAATAAGGAGAAGGGAATACAATTAAAAAGAAGATACAATTGGATCATTCATTAATCCTTACAAAATCAAATATGAACATTATTAAAATTATAAAAGTTTGTTGACGCCAACATTGTTTTATGGATGGGAAGCGTGGGTTTGTCAGGAGAAACACAAGAGCCAGGTGAATGCGATTTGAATTATTATTATTATTATTATTATTATTATTATTATTATTATTAGCACCGCGTCATACTAACCGTTCGGGTTGTACGCACTTACGCTAATGTGTAATGGTAGGGTGATTGTGAGATGAAATGTAAGACCTACAGTTTAACGTGGGATCCGAACCACGGTGGAGGCCTGGCATTCCACACATGCGGTTGGAATCAGATATCTAAGAAATGTGTGTGGGAAAAATCGTATGGACAAAGTCAGTAATGAATGGTTGCGGAGGGAGTGTGGTTTGAAAGGTAATCCAATATGGCAATGTGAAAGAAGCGCGTTACGTTGGTTTGGGCATGTTGAGAGGATGAGTGTTGATTGAGTGACGAAGCAAATATATGAAGGTAGAGTGTGTGGATTAAAAGGAATGGATAGGCCATGTAAGGCTTGAATAAATGTTGTAGAGGAATGTATGAAAAAGAGAAACATTAAGAGTTTTAAGAATAAGAGAGCATGTATGACTTGGTGTATGGATGTTGTTGAAGCGTTAGAGAGTACGCAAGAATAGGGAAGTGAGGAGAAAGTTCGTGAGGATGGATTAAGTACGAAGGTTTTTTTTAAGCGATTTTCTTAATTTAGCCTTTATTATTGTTTTGTTAGGCCTTATCTCTTACCAGAATCCTGCTGTAAAGTAATCTTTTGATAGGATAAAAGGGATTCCAGTATGGGCTTCGTGCTACTTTTCTGAAAGGCCTTTTATACTAACTAAATACTATTACTCAATAGGGCTTTGGTTCGAAATAAGACCTTTCATAAAGGTCTTCCTACCAAAATCAAGGTATGTGAAAGTGTTAAAATAGCTTTATTTTGTATTTTGTTAGTATCAAAAATGTTTCTTCTTACCATGATCTCACTTTACATCAACGAGTTGATATTACTTTTACTATTTATTATACTTTTATTACTTTATTTATTTATTACTTATTATTATTTATTACTTATTATTATTATTTATTACTTTTATTATAATTTATTATATTTTTATTATTTACTTTTACCATTTTCGACATCTTTAAGTGTACCCTTTTATTTACTTTTATTATTTACTGTATCTGACCATACACTCGAGCAGTATCTCTAAATTAGTAGGTATGAGGAAGGTATAATTACAAGGAAATGTACTTACATTTGGAGAGGACATAGACACATCTTGGGTGAAGGGTGTGTTGTGAACCATTTAGGATAAAACAACTTCAGGACATCTGACCGGGATTCGATCCCCAAACTCCCCGTCATTGACAGTCTGATCTCTTGTTAATGTGTCACCTATTTTAAAGCAATATTAGGTACTAGATTGGAGAAAGTTACACACTGAAGAATTTCTTGGCTTGAACGCATCCTTAGACATATGATAAAGTGACGCGTATGGGTGGTAACAGGAGTGTAAACAACATTTTAGTTGGGAAACCTGAAGATACAAGAACCCTCGAAAAAATTTGACTAATTGCACTGGATTTTTATTTTTTAGCATGAGTCTTACTACCCTTTTGGGTTATACGTTTATACACTAATTACGCTAATGGTTTTAGAGATTAGGAAGGTTATAGAGGAAGTGTATCCACATTAACCTGGAGGGAGAGTGGAAAACCATTGTCAAAAAACCACCCTCAGTACACCCATCCAAGATTCAAACCTCGATCTCCTCGTCATCGGCAGTCTAGTCTACTACAAGAGGGGCGCGTTAGACCATGCATTTACCGAAGCGGTTAAGGATTGAATCCTGGGCAAATATACGATTACTCATTTATCACATGTATATGTTAATATATTTTATTTTCCGGCCTTTATACAGACTAATTTGGCTGCATTTCTTCTAATTTCTTCTAGCTTAATTATTTAATACATTTTGTGACTTATATAAAGTGGAGTGGAAAGGAGGGTCATACAAACTAAGCGTCAAGCCCATATACCCTGGTCTTCTGAGACTAGGAAGGCTGGTGTCCAAATCCCAGCACGAATTATTGAAAGTTGTTTATCCCTTTATGGTTTACCACTCCTCGTTACACAAATGATGGTACATTTCCTATAAGGTTATATCTTTGTCACGTCAGACGGGTCGTAAGACAGTGAACAAAAATAAAAACTGAATCAAAACCAATAAAAGTTGTTTTGGGTGGTGTACACCCTTCTCAAAGTTCGGTCGTGTTTCAATGGAAGTCTACCCTCCCAGGGCTCGCTGTACGTGTTATGACTCACCAGGGTTGTTAATTCATTAGAATATTCGCTACCATCACACCACACCCTTCAATACTTCAAAACTCCCCCACACTCCTTCAATCCCTCCCACATTTCAATTTTTTTTATTTTCTTCTTTTGATTCATTCCTCATTCGGTCCTCCTATGAATGACTTCCTACTGCTGCGAACCGGATGATCAAAAAGGTTGGGTGGGGGTGTTTTCATAAAAGCAAGTAATTTCAAGATCTGTTCAGAATTCCAATCGTTTGCGAATGATTCCTCTGTGAATGCAATTGACTTTCTAAGCCGTCGTCATTTAGCCATAAGGTTAATTCCATTCGGTGATAAAGTTGAGGCTGTAATCTCTTTATTTTTTTAAATACTCATTATGGTTATACGCATGTATGCCTACAAATTACGCTAACGTGTCAGGGATGAGGAAGGTTTGAATTTAGAGGAAATGTAACTAGTCTGTGGAGGTAGAGTGGAAAACCATTTAGGAAAAATCACCCTCACTACATCCAACTGGAATTAGAACTCCGATACTTTGCGAGAGTGAAGCCTTAGACCATTTGAGCACTGAAGTGAGACCCTTTAAATCAAGTTTTGAATTTTAAATATTTTAGCATCTGTCATAGAGATATTATAAAAAGTTAGATCAAAGGGGTTTAATTAATGATTAATTTTTAAATTTCAAAAATTTTCAAAATGGCCTTAAATTTTAAAATTTTTGGGGATCGTTTGGCATAAAAATTAACTGTTTAATTTTTTAGAACAATTGTTTAGTGTTAATTATTACTGATGACTCAATTTGAAAATTCCAAATTTAGCTTTTCAGCTCAAAATTGGTGTCTGGGAATTTTTTAAATGATAATTAACGATGTATGAATTTGTATTTGTAAATAATTTGAATAGAGTTACAGACGAATTATTTTGGAACATTTTGTCACACATTACAATCAATATTATATTACAAATCGTGTAATATGTGTAGTACCATTTATTTTTTATAAATTAGTTTTTAACACCACGTTCTTTCAGGTTATACGCATGTTTCTTCAGTTTAATACGCATATGTACTAATCACACAAATTAGTTAGGGATGAGGAAGGTTGAATTTAGAGGAAATGTACATGTAATTGCGTTGAAGAAGATTTTGAAACAATTTGAAAAAATCACCCTCGGTACACTTGATTGGTATTCGAACCTTGATCTCCCTGTCATCGGCAGTCTAGTTTATGGCGAGATTGATGCCTTAACCATGTGGCCACCGAAGCTGGTCTAGCGTTTATTTGTTTTGTTGTTCGCTATAGATTTATTTTAAAAGTGTGCTCTTTTTACTATGCTACAATTTTCTTAAAAGTAAATAGATGTGGTTCAGCTTTCTGGTGGGAAACTATTTAGGAGCGGTCACGTTTGAAATAGTTCTGAAAATATGTTCCAATGTTATCGTGAGCTCCCTCAATTAAAACTAAAATGGCCACAGAACTATAAATTATTAATTAATTTCCATAAATGATCAAGAGAAGTACTTTGTGAAAAGGATATATGCTCTTAGCAACTTCCTTCTTTAAAAAAATCCCTTATTAACTCTCTTTATAAAGTAGAAGTAATTACGACGATAAATTTGAAACCCACTAGCAATTTATTTTAAAACAGCCTGGAAATATTTCATTTCACACTTTTACTTACCCTTTTCACTTATGGGACTACTTAACCTAATTACTTAATACCCTAGAGTATTTAACTTTTAACTCTTTTAGAAATCCTCCTGCACCACTCCAACCCTTTCCGGCTATTTTTCTTATTCTTCAACCCCTTTCCAATACATGAACCATCACTTTATCTAATTCTCCCTCTCTCATCCCTTAGTGAAGTAAGGGTCACCCTATCCCTTACTTAGGCTGTTATACCATTCTCTAAAATTACTATATATATATATAAAGAGAGAGAAAGGGTTTTTTTTTTTTTTGCAAATTAAATGGCTACAATTTGTATTTCTCAAGCTCCTAGGAGTTCAGTTAAAAACTTTTGAAGGGGTTGAATAGAGTGGGGAAGGTTCGTGTGTGGTCACGATGACTATTAACATAGTTAACTACCCTTCCATGTGTGGTTTGAGCAATATAAGACTTAAAACACACCTCCAACTTAAGAATAAGGCGGTAACTCCAATCTTAAGCCAACATTACCGACAGTAAATAGATGCAGGCTAATGTAACTTCTCTGATCCGGGTATTTAGGGTTAAATACTGAACAGATATTTTAGGGGTGTTTTTTTGGGAGGGGGAGGTTGGAGGGGAGAGATGTAGTGGTTTTTCATCCTCCTAGAAGCAAATATTGATACCTTTTGGTCTCCCATCACTTGAAAGCAGTGGCGAAGCGTGATGAAAACTTTTGGGTAAGCCGGGTCATGGGCATTGAACACTCATAAAAGACACACTTAAGGATGTCGAAAATGTTATTTTTATGAAGTTATATAATATTGACCTTGACTTTCATCATCACCTTAAGTTAAGTATCTTAAGTCACTATAGTGAGTACAATGTCATGTACACACAAGAATAAAAATGTATGTATTGATTTACAACCTTATAATTTAATGGTATCTTCACGATACATTTTTAAAGATGTTAGTGAATCTAATATAGTAAAGAGAGGCCTCCATTAATATTGGGGCGAACGATTATTATTGTTACAACAGAATTAATAGCAACAAATCCCGGTGATGCTTGTTGACATGTGATTAAACTTCAGGATCATTGGGTCTAATTTGCCAGTGATGGGGAGGTCGTTGTTTAAATCCCGGCAAATTTACTCAGGATATTTTCACTCAAATCATTTTAAGCTTCCCTTCACTAAAATATAGGTACATTTCCTCCAAATCTACCTTCTTCATCCCTAAGCGAAATTGTGTGAATTAACTCCTGTATCTTGGATGGAAAGTAGGTACCTATTAAAAAATTAACTAAATAATAATAGTAATAATAATAGAAGGGTTGATAGGAAACAATAATATCATGAAAAGTCAGACACCAAATCTCGGTCAATAGCTTTCTGCCTTGATAGCTAAGGGTTCCTGGTTCGATTCCCAGTATGACCGATAAAATGTATCATCCATGAAATGGTTTCTCCTTTCACACTGATGAATTAATGGCTGGAGGTCTGGGTGTTGTGTATGCTATATATTTAAGATAATTTACAATTTATGTGTGGATATAATAAGTCGGTTCTGAAAGTGCACGTTAAATACCTCAAACCCACTTCAATGGCCACATGGTTTAAGACGTACTCTCCCATAGACTAGAATGCCGATGGTGAAAGATTAAGGTTCGAGTCCCGGTCAGCCGTACTGAAGGTGGTTTTTACAAAAGGTTTTCAACTCTCTCCTTACACAAATACGTGCACACTTCCTCTAAATATAACCTTCTTAATCTCTAAAATCCACTAACGTAATTAGTACATACGAGTATAGCTCGAACGTGTAGTAAGATGCGGTGATAAAAAAATTGCTCCAAATAATATTTATTTTAATACATGAGAACATGAGGCCTCTTTGTTTAGCGACAAGTGAGGTAGATCTACCTTACAAGTGATGGGATTCAGTAGGTGGGGGATGGAGGAGCAGGGGAGAAAGATTGGGGAGGGGGGAACGCCATTATATTTTATGACTCTCTTGAGAAAGTTTAGGAATATGGCTAGGAGTGACGTCACCATTAGTGTTCAACCCTGTTATGCTTTTTTTTGGTGGGGGGGGGGGGGGGGGGGGAGGGAGGGAGTGGATGAGTGTATTGAAAATATGTTCAGTAGGAAACAAGTACAATGATCGTCTCAGGGGGAAAAAATGTAAACTTTAATGTTTATATACTATATATATTTGGTACCTGGAACAAATTAGACTAATAAACTTTGACTATTTAAAAAAGTAAGCTCCTTATTTTGTCAACGATTAATTAGTAGGCCCGTTGACGATTCCACTTTAATTATTCAATGACAACTCTACAAATGTGGACTTTTATTCTAGAAATATAAATTGTAAATTCCTTTATCTAAGTAAAATTCATATTTATATTCTGATTTTTAATCCCAAAATAAAAATCTTCCCTCTTTGATTTTTTTTAAACTTAATATTTTTGGACAAACCTTAGATAAAAAGTATTAATTATTTCATATTTTTTTAATAGATAAAAGCATTTGTTTAAATCTCTGGGAATTAGATATCGATTTCCCCTTTTAAATATTTGGATTGAAAATTGCTCCCCTTGGAAAATTTTTAATTATTTTATTTAATATCTTGGTGCACAAGCTTTAGTAAAATTATCTTTAGTTAATAGATTCATTATGGTAGAAAGAAAATGCTTAACATTTTATACATTTAGGTATGGAAGGTAAGAGGCTAGGACAATAAAATAATGGCAGCCTCGTCGATAAGCACTGTAAGATGGTTTATAGTTAACGATTTCGATAAGCCTGGAAGATAATATATAGGGTAACAGTGGTAGATCGATATATATGAGGCCTTACTTTTCCCCTCTTCATCTCACGAGTATAAACAAACACTCAACTATTAATGCATCTAGAGAGCATTGAATTGCATCTCTAAATTATCTTTTTCTTGTTCCTATTCTATAAGATATAATCACGGTTTCACGTACCTTTATAATCTACATCCTGGCAAGAAGATTCATATAGCCATTTTCGTAAAAAGAATAAATAGCCTAAGTTGTAGACGATTAAAACAATAAGTTTACAAAAAAAAATCAAGTTAAAAAATCTATTTCGCAAAGTAGATATTTTTTGAATTAGTTAAGAATTTATGTTTTTTGTTTCAATGTTATATCTTGCTTTATATTATTTCTCACCCGCCTCGGTGGCGTAGTTGGCTAACGCGCTAGTCGTGTTGAGCTCGACGCCGAGGACGGGGAGATCGAGGTTCGAATCTCGGTCGGGTGAGCTGGGGGTGGTTTTTCCTAAATGGTTTTCCACTCTCCCTCCACGCAAATGCGGGTTACACTTCCTCTAAATTCAACCCTCACAATACCTAATCCATTAGCGTAATTAGTACTTAAGCGTATAACCCGAACGGGTAGTAAGACGCGGTGATAAATATTATTATTATTATTATTATTATTATATTATTTCTCCTATTTCCCATCCATTCTACGACCTTTCAAGGATTCTCCATGCTTTGTATTGTTCCTCCTATCTCCCCTCCAGTCTATAACTACCAAGGAATGCGCTACGGAGAAGTCACATCAGCGCCAGCTAAACAGGTTGAGGCTGTGCTGTCTTACCTGGCTCTAGTCCTCCACTAGCTGCGGATCCGATACACTTTCACGACAATTAACTCCCATTTACAAACACTTCCACTAGCTTGGACATGATTTATGATGGGTCCTTCTTTCGTGGAACAAGCAATTACGTCGCAACTTGAAACACATTTTTTTCCTACCTTTTTTTTTTATTTCACTCATGCGATGGTGATAATAATAATCATTTTAATCACTGAGGTGTTTGTGCGTGAATTTTGTCGAGTGAAAGGAGAAAAGAAAAATCAGCAAGATTTTTTTTTTACACTTGAGTAGAATAAATATTTTGATTAAAAAAAATTATAATAGTTTAATTTTTCATCAATTTTAATATAATCTCATTGGGAATCAAACTAAATATGTTGAGCCCTAATTAACTGTGTTTTAAGTCTTACCAGCATCAACTAAATTAGTTTATTTGTAAACCAGAAATTAGTTCCAAATCTAGAATTACCAGTGGTATAATTTTGGTAGAAAACGTAATTGACAGTTACAATAGCTAGTAGAACTATTTTAATATTTTCATACGTCAAGTCAACTGTCAATTTTGATAAATAGCTATCAATACCTTAAAAATTGACTGGACTAAAATCTTATTGGATTTGTTTAAAAAAGTATCAATGGAGGTATTTAATAATAAAACCATTATATAGGCCTAGAATTTTACTAATCATGTATTAAAGAAAAGTAAAGAAAAATTAGAGGCACAATTAATTTTATTCTGGATAGTAACATGCTACCAGATTTCAATAGGCCCAACCATGTTTATTATTTTAAATTTATGAACCAAGTTAACATTTAAATTATGTTTTAATGATTCCTGAAACAAAAAAAAAACAAAAACCAAAGAGAACAAATTTATAGACAAAAAATATTGTTAGTAAAATCTCAAAGTAGAATACATGTAAGTTAAATTGAGCTACATCATCACGATTTTTTAAAATCTGCTAGAAAATGAAAAAAAGTAATGGCTACGTCTTTATTGTTATTTTTTTTTAAAATAGTCATGACTTTTTGAAAAAAAAAAGACTATAATTCTATAGGTGTATTAACATTTTGAAGGCTGTTCTCAAAAGAAGAGTATAGAATATTTTCTTTGACGGAAAAAGGGGAAGAGAAGGTTTAAAGAATCGGTAGTAGTAGTATAGAGGGGGGGGAGGTGGATAAGAATAGTGTGGAAGGGGGATATCTCGTGAAATAAAAATAATAGTGTCGATTTGAATAGGTGTTTGTAGGGTGTACGTAGAGTTCTAGACCCGACAAACTCTGATAATTACTTGTGATGAGGTTGCAGGAATATACCATAACGAGGGGTGTTTAAAAGAAACTTGTTTCTCGTATTATACAGGGAAACCAGATAAAAGCGGGAGAGGGGGGGGAGGAAAGGGAATTTCAATGGTGGCAATGGAAGAAGCTTCAAGAGTCCATTCATCACTGGTTTGATGGTGAGCGCTAGCAAAAGCTACCAAATATAATATACCCTCATGTATCCACCCGCCAAACCATGTAATCTACAAGACTATAATTATGTCGACGAGTTGTTGTCATTTTTGGCAGCCAAATCTTTCACAACAAACAATTTGATGTTATTATTTATTTTAACCGCTTCTTACATTATTGAAACATTAACTTATTGAAATAATCGTTTGAATGTTGATGGTTTTATTTTTCTGTTGTTTACTTAAAAACACTTTTCAAATAAGAGCTTATAAAAGGTTGGGTTCAATTCATAAATCAAGAAGGTGAACCAAGTGAAACTTTGGGGGTGGTGACGTCATACAAAACGTTTTCGGTTGTGTTCATGCGCATCTGTTTGCAAAATAAAAATGCCTTATTTTGAAACTAATAATTTGTATGGCTCTTTATCTAATTTATAAAAATATATTTTATTTATTTTGGTGGCCAGTTATAAGAAGATACAAGTGTGAATATTATACTTTTTTTATGTTTTATAATATCTCTTGCTACTTGCTTCGGTGGCCGCATGGTCTAAAACGTCACTCTCGTGTTAGACAAGACTGCAGATTAGAGAGAGATCGGGGTTCATATCCACCCAGTTGGGTGTACTGAGGATGAATTTTCGTTAATGTTTCTCTACTCTCTATCCACGCAAATATGGGTACACTTACTTTACATTCAACCCTCCTCTACCCAAACTCATTAGGGTAATTAGTACATACATGCGTATAACCTGAACCTTGGGAGGGGAGTGTTTCTAGCTTGCCAGAAATCTAATGTCCTTAAAAAAAACTTGGAGACTTAAATTTAAATTGGTGTGGTGCAACGAAAAGAAAAGATGAAACAATAAAATAAGAATATAATCTACAAATTAAAAATATACCTTATTATCTTGACAAATTTTTCCAGAGAAGAAAAAACCAAAATTATGATTTATTTATTTTAGGAGTGTTGTGGATCCAGTTGCCTAGGTATCTCGGTTATGTTGAAGTTTATTTAAGTTTTGTTTAAGTTACACTATTCTTTCAACCAGCCCAACCTTCAAAGTGAGAGTCAAATGTCTGAGTCAGATACACTACTCCAGAAAAACGCGATGTAATTGACATGCGATGAAGTTGTAACGCGATGTAATTGTACGTATACGCCCCTTCATTCCTATTGGTTGTACGTCAGAGTAGGGTTAACTGTGTGTAGAAGGGTGGGGGAAACGCGACGTGATGAACCTGTAATGTATTTATACTAAAATTGCGATGTAATGGACACGCGATGTAATTGTGGTCCCACGATGAAAATATTGACTCGAAGTCTGACCGAGTACGGTCTAGTTGTAAATACTGTCAGTCAGACTCTTAGGGCCAGTTTCATAGTCAGATTTAGTATGCCTCAAGTGCGAGTCGATACTAAATAAAGGATGACACCTAACTAGACCTTAATGGAATGGGCCAGTTTCGCATATGAAACTGGCCCATTCCATTCAATTTCAAGTAGGTGACGTCTTGTATTTAGTATAGCGCCGCACTTGAGGCGTACTAAATCTGACTATGAAACTGGCCCTTAGTCCTAAGTGGGCTGCAGATGATCTAACTTGTCAGACCAACAATAAGCCTGACCAAGCGGCTGAGTTCATCAGTTGATTTTTGCTTCTTATGGTTGGGATCGCTCTAAAAGTGATCAGGAAGGCAGTAGGATGGACTGGCCATGAGACATCAACCAACATGAAACGGAAAATTATGTCAGATGACACATTTACGCATGACTTGATATCGCGTCTGATCTTAAAAAGTATGCTTGACCACCTGACCAAATCATGTCCTCTGTAGCTGGCTTTAGGACTGACAGTTTGACTGATCATGTAGTGGCCCTATTAAGAAAGGTTTATTAGCAGCGTTTATTATCACTCTTGATTAATAATATAGTATTACTAAGCAAATAATAAAACATTTTTAATAAGTAAACATTATTCAATCCCAGCCAATGTTTGCGATAAAGAACTTTTCTACCGTATTTGAGAAACCAATTATTGATTATTAATACACACATTGGTGGGCACGTGGACTAAGGCGTCAATCTCATCTAGTCAGTTTCACATTGATGGGAAGATTGGGGTTTGAATCCAAGACATGTTTATTGAATTTTTTTTAAATGAATTGTTTTCACATTTTCATCTACAAGCTATATCGGTTTTTGATCAAATTTGATGTACACACACTCTCGTTTGACCTTAGCATTATTAAATTGGTATTCTTGTTTCGTTTTTGAATCCAATATATTTTGAACAAAAAGCGTGAGAATATTGGGGGGCTACAAATAGTCTAGGTTGACTTTTAAAAAGGAATACAATGAATTTTTAAGTATCATTCCAGAATTTAGCGAAAATATTAAAAGAATCATTCTGTTAAGATGAATGATAAAAGTTTGAATGTTTTTTTTAAATTTTTATAGAAAAAAATAACAAATTTGAAAGCTTTATATATATTCTTTTCATCTGAATTCAACCGAATGTGTTAAGCCAGAGTCCTTTATATTTATATTTATTATGGTAACTCAAAACTATGTGTCTGGGACAGTCTACAACTTTTAGAAATAATTATTTGGTAATTTGGTTTTAGTAAGTAGCCTAAAACAAAAAATGTGCATATGCATTATTCAAAACTTGCATGCGTCTTGCCTATAAAGGTTTCAAAATAGAAAATGTAAATTGTATAAAAAACAAAACTGAAAAATATAAATTTACAGAGGAAGTTAAAATTTTTTTAAAAATTTTAACCAATTTTGTATATTCATTCTAAGACTAAATAAGTTAATCAATTTTCTTTTCATTCCATTTATTTGATGTATGTACCGTACACTTCCTAAACTGACTGATTATATCAGCACACGACTCATAAACTAACATAAATGTAGAACAGGCACAACACCCGGACCCCAGCCTTCACTATGAAAGGGTAAACCCACAGTTCACTGATACATTTTCCGTGCCAAAATTGTACCCGGACCCTTATCTTAATAGAAGACACTCTATTGACTGAGATAGTTACTAAGCTATAGAAATGTGTGACATAAATTTATTCGGAGGTGAAGTAAAGCCATCGCTCCCATGTCAATTGTCGCATGTAAAAGAACCCTGGATGATATGTGAAGATACCTTTACTGGTAAAATTGGTAGGCTCTTTTACTCTCACTCATAGAAATTATAATGTACTGATGTAATCAGTCGGTTCAGAAATTGCACCTTAAATACCCCAAATATATATATATATATATGAGAGATAGAGAGCTGAGCTAAGGTGTTGGATGGCTAGATTATTATCAATTTTATCTTAGTAGATTATATTTCTAAGTATTAATTTATCGTGATGTTTAGATAACACTTTTAAATAGGACAGACTAGATTAATATTTTTCACCTGTCAGACTTCCTGTTTCAAATCATACATTTACTTGTAAGTCATATATATATATATATATATATAATATATATATATATTTTAATGTTTGGATTGCTATAGTGGAAAGCTGAATTTTACTCTCTTCTGAAATCTTTTTTCTGTCACTTATCCTCGAGTCAATACGTCATTCTTTTCATTTTCATTCTTTAAGATAACCTACTGTCCTTGAATGGTTACAAAGTACTGTATCATGTTTTTGAATATGATAATAACGCTAAGCGACATCCACCTTAATTAATCGTTATGGTAATAAGCTTAAGTAACAAACCATGTAACTTTTATGAAAATAAAAGAGAAGCAGATAGAAAGAGAACACAGAGTTTTTTTTAAAAGTAGTGGAGACATCCTATTTAGAATATTAGTATTCTATGGCGTGTCAAAAAAAAAACATGGGGAAGAAAGACATTGACTTAATGATACTTTATAATTCCTAGAGTTATCTCAAATAATTAATATATTATGTCATACAGAATAAAGGGTTTATAATTTTCATCTAGCCTGTGTAATATATATATATATTAAAGAAGCTAAAAAATTATCTTCGTTTTGTGTTTAAATGGAGCGCTATTAGTTTTTATTTAGCCTACGTGTTGGTATCTACTGTATATTTTGAGAATAACGGGATAATATTTATGTTCTAGGTGTTGGAGTATGTATAATTTTCTTGTAAGATCTTCTTAACAGTAAGTTTCCTCAGCCGACAAAGGGATGATTTATGCTTACCCCAAATTAAGAATGCTAAAATGTCTAATGTCTCCAACACAGGGGGTGAGATTTTTATTTTAGGTTTTGATGGTGCCATAACATTATTTTCACGACGCAAATGATGTGTTAAAAGTCATCGTTTACTAGGGTTCTACTTAAGGTAGGTTTAAATAACACCTCCCACACGACAGTTAATTCCAAATAATCAGTTTGACTAAAATATTTTATATTAAATGGATGTATTATATAACAATGAAAAATTTGTTTGAAGTAAAAATGTGAGATTCAAAACACTATTTTATTTTATTAAATTTAAATACAACGGTCTGATATTATTTTAAATACATTATAATATTATAAATTGCTTGGTAAAAACAATTTTATTTGGCACATAAATAAACTTTAATAATTTGGCATGTTCAAACTATTTATTATCATGTAATAAAAAATAATACATTTAAAATTGCTATGGCTTAGAGATTATTTTCAAAATTTTTATATATAGTTGGCATTCGCTTGGATTAAATATGATGTAAAAAGTTAACTTGTGTCGTAGCTTATTTAGTAATTTATTTAAACCTTAAGTATTAAATTAACATAAACCAATGCTTTCATTTAATTAAAATATTAAATCTGAGATTTAGGTTATCAGTAAGTTTCGTGCATTATATACAAGCATAAGTAGGATTTTAAAACGTGTTATTTTTTAAATCAAAGAGTATAAATGAGAACCATTGTATATTTTTAAAATACATTTTATAAATGCTCAAATTGTTGTACATTACATTGTATATTATTTTATTTGAACTACAAACAATATTAAACTAAATAAAATAACATTTGAAAGAGGTCTAATTCTGTAGGACCAACAAACTTTATTACAATAAACATATAAATGTTGAGATTTTGTATAAAACTTAATGGCCAATGTAAATTTATTTCACATCTTTGTGCTATCATCCAAAACTACAGAAATAACATTAAACATTTCATTGTCCACGAAGACCAAAACTCACTGCAGTATGGAAACGATAAATATTGTGGTGTACCTAAAGCAAATTTAAAAGTATTCGATACAACACAAACACACACTAAGATATCTAGCAAAAATGTAGGTTTTTCGACACAGATTAGGTACATCATTAATTAGAAAGTATTCAAATGACGTGTCTGTTCCAGTTGTATATGGTTGAAAATAAAAAAATAGTGTTTAGCTTTAGGTTCTTATGTTAAGGATGGTACCTCTTTATATATGTATAATGTATTGCCCGTAGAACTTTTAAACTTTAACAGCCATGTTTTAAGACTTTGATGAGGGTTTTAGTAGAGTTTATTTCTTTTTCTTTTTTCTTTTTTGTTTGCTCCCTTCATCTTCCTACATCTTACACTTGGTGGTATATATTTTTATGTCTCCAGGTTTTTCAGCCCTAAGTTGTGGAAGAGCTGCTCTGGACAAACAACGACGTTGAGTCGTTAAAAAGGAAAAGGACAAGACACACTGGAAGATGTCTTTGGAATCCTCAATCAATGTCGCCAACGCACACCGCTACAGAGATGCCAACTTAAAAAACCCAACTATTTTCATATCGAACATAGTTTTAAAATAAATACTGTCATATAATTTAGTAACAGAATGACGTTGAACGTTTAATTTAGTTTATTGAAAACGTTTGGTTAACATTTTAATTGAAGTTTGTGTAAAAAATAGTTTAATTGCTAGTAAATAATCCATCAGTAGACCATGGATATTATTATTATTAGTATTTACTTGGTATTAGTAAATGAAAAATGTCATATTTGTAATTTACTAGGCCTACTTTATAAATAAGTATAAAAGTAGTTTGCAACAAAAAAAGGAATTAAGCTTAAATATTTTATTTATTTGAGAGAATTCTATGTAGTAAAATTCTTTCAAAATTAAAATAGTTAATTATTATTTATTCACATTAGATTAATTGCATTAGTAATAAAGAAACTATTAAGAATGTGAATAGAACAGACAAACTATTTAGACTAAAGTATGATAGAAAAACAAATTATTGAAAATAAAGCTTGAATCTTAAAAAAAATTCCTGAAATACGTTTAAATTTGAATGGACCGCAATAATTAAGCTAGTTTAAGATTTAGTACCTATAATATTTCCAACTAGCGCTAATAATTGTGTCAATATATATATGCGAAATGTGAGAATTTACAATACGGTTGTGTCGTTTGTTAAGTTTGTTTTTACGTCCACCAAGTCTTACAACCCATATGGACTAACTGTATATTTACACTTATTGAATAAGGAAAAGGAAGTTAAAATTTAGAGGAAAGTTATTCATATTGACGGGAATAATTGTGGTAGAATCACCTAGCAAATACAATTCAGTACATTTGGGCAAAATTTGAGCCATGATATTATAATGTTATCATTTCCCCACTTTTTGTAATGGTTTTATATTTTAATACTTTTAATATCATTACTAAATTATGATATGTTGATATTTCTTCTAGATTAGAAGATATTATTTCAAGTTTTTACATCACTACGATATCTTTCTTTTACTACAAACAATAAGTAAGTAACAAAGAAAGGGATGACGTGGTTATTGCCAAAATAAAACTAGAAGGAATACAAATGTTCGAGGTGAATTTACAAGCAATGTAAATCTTCGACAAACACTCTTCAAAATATCATACAGGTAGGATGTGTTGTTATCTCGGTAAATAAATCTATTTTAAATAAATAATCACAGCTCTTTTTCTGACAAAATTTCATTAAGGTGGGATGTGTTGATAATGTGATTGTAATATCTGATAAGATACTTTTAATAAAACTAGTACTTGAAATAAGGTATCGCTCTTAAATATTTATTATTTAGTATTTAATCAATTTAAACTAGATCATTACATCCCTATTACCTAAAACCCTGAATGTGAATCGTACAACATGATGCCTAAATTGGTGGCACATAAACCTAATCATTAAGATTCTGTGAAAGGAAACGTAAGAGAAAGTCAGTGTTTTTGCAGTTTTTATAATGAAACTATTTTTTTTTCTGGTCAAAATAAATTATATATTGCTCTAGTAGACACATATAGTTTAATTTTCTTCACAAGGTGATATCAACAGCTGTTGAATATCTTTTAAGGGTGTCCTGGCAATTAATGACAACTTTTTATCTTACTTTAAAAAGTTTTTATTCTTATGGTTATATATGATGTGATTTTTCTTATTAGAATATTTTTATCGTTTTTGTATCAACACTGATGAAAATAAATAATAAAAAATGAGATAGTTAAGTGAATTAATTAATAAGGTTGTACATGTAGATAAACCTTTAAAACCAAATTGAAAACCACAAATATGATTGAAATTAGCTTCCATAAAACCACAACCTACGGTATTTTGTTTAACTTATATGTGGTCAAAATTTTGTATATTCTGTTTCAATATTAATTGGACCATCAAATTGCGTTCACATCCAATTTATTGTAAATAGAGTGCATTACTATAATTAGCTAAGTGTAATTAGCCTACTTATTTGTTTTAAGAATTTCTGTGATCAAGGAACACCTTATTAATTTTTTGCCTTAATCCTTTCGTTGAAATAGGAACGAGTTTTTTTCACTGCGTCTTAGTTACACGAATACACTACTTAAAATTATGGAATAAAGATGAGGAAGGTAGTATTTTAGAGGATATGTACCCACATTAGCATGTAGTAATAGTGGGGAAAATATTTAAAAAAAAAATTACTACACCCACCAGGATTCAAACTCTGATCTTCCCCATCGCCATAGATTCATTTTGATATAAGAGTGACCCGTTAGACCATGCTACCACCACCGATGAGGGTAATTAAGAAAAATAAGCAGGAATTATATTAGTTTTTTACTAGAGTCTACTAGTGGAATTAAATTCTATAAGGTTGGCTGACATTTCCTTATGGCAGAAGCAAGAAAAATAAATATTTCTTCCAATATTATCTTATCGGATTTTCTTTAAAAAAAAAAAAAGATTGCTATCCTTAAGTTGATGTGATGGCTAAAAACGTGTTTTTGGAAAGATCGGTAATATATATATTCGACACAAAGGGTTCCCCCTTACTTAAGACAGGTCAGGTTACTTTCCTAACCCCTTGCCCCCTTCACCTTTTTTCCCATTTCCACCAAACACCCAACTAACCTAACCACCCTATTCGGACTCTTTTCTTTCTTAAACATGAAAGGGGGGGGGTGGTAAGAGTTGTGGGGGGAACACACGGACAAAAAACAACTATTATAAATAAGGACAGCCTATAAAGAGGAAAAAATAAAGTTAAAACAAGGGAATCGTAAATAATTTGAAACTAATAGAACAACGAATAGGTCCGAAGAAAAGTGTTACAAGCAAAATTGAAAAGAGATAAAAAACCTATGTCTGAATCTAATGCACTGAATATAGATTATTCTTTATCTTTCTCTTATAAAGTGAAAGTATTGTAACTATTAATATTTTCTACTTCAAAATTATAAACCTTTAGGTTTACATGTATCCCCCCAAACCAAAAAAGTGGCTCTTTGGGTTATACAATTTTGTCTGTCCTCTTTGGGCTAATGCTCTCGCAATTTGTTCGTAAATGATTTAAAATATCCGAGATGAATTTAGCTATATTTGTATTAAGTACTTTGCTTGACTGTGACGTTACGATAAGTCTAGATGGGATTTTCCATGTTAGAATATTTTTTTTATTTGATGAGTTTTAGAGATAGAACATAGAAAGAATAAACATAGCTACGTAAATAACTATAAGACTAGCCTTAAATGACCGTAAAATGAATTTTTATTTTAAAATAGTTTTTTGTAGATACATTATTTTAAATCGTTCACAAATCAGGCTATTTGGTATGTTCACTAAAATGTTCTGTAGGAGTCTTCCTGCCAGGATGTAGATTAAAAAAGTCCGTGTTAGTATATTTTTATCCAAAATAGGAAGCAAGAATTTTTTTAATGCAAATCAATGTTATCAAGATGCAATTAGTAAAATGAGAGTTTTACTCGTCAGCAGAAGAGGGGTTGTGTTATAAGAAGATAAATTAGAGGCCACCTAGGGTGAACTTAACATTTTCTTCCCTCTTTTTCTATTTCTACGTTAGAAATGTCTAAGTTGTATAGTGCTTAGACTGCTTAGGCGAATCAAGTTAAGATGCAACCTGCATCGCAAAAAAGTTTCGAACTACCCAAGTAGGCAACATCGTTAAATTAACTATACTTTATACCGTAAATAATTTTTACAATTTCTTGAACCCAAGAAGAAAATATTAAGATTTCGACTATTGTGTGTGATTCTACTCACTTTCTCTCGTTGCTAAGTATCAAATAAAGAAATAATAACCTAATTCTCTTCATTAAAATTCGCAAATTAAATCAAAAGTAAATTATATTTTATACTTTGAAAAGGAATATTTTTAAAACTCCATTTAATATTTTCAGTTTATTGGTATTTTATGCTTTGAACATTATCTAGCCTTTACTGATATTTATGTGTAATAATTTAAATGTTAAAACATCAAACGTGTTCTGTGTCCAATAACTAACATCAATTCACACTAGAAGGACAGTGAATAACAATGTATGAACAAAACAAGCGTATTGAAACCGCACGACCTTAATAGGAAGGCGTGTTTGTGTAATATTGTATTCTGTGAGTTGTGAATGACAAAACGAGGGTTGCGAGGTTGCTATGACTATTCTGTAAACAAATAAACTAGATGAGCGGACAACAAAAGTGTTGTCCACACGCCTTGGTCAGAGGCCCAGTTAAAATGAGGGGAGTCGAGCCCCTCGTGACTCACTACAGAACATCGAAGGCTGGGGGTCACTCTGTCAGTTTCGGGGCTACGCGGGCTAAGACACTGGTTCATCGGTAGCAGTCTCGGGGGCTGTCGTTTAAGTCCAGGAAATCTGGTTCGGTGACCGTGTAGGGACCATCTAGAAATCAGACCTCCTTACAACACCTCGTTTCGTCACACGCTTCCTAATATTCTCTAAGTTCTTTCATTCTAACTTCATTTTTAACATCACATTTGTAATAGATATAATAGTATTAATAAACTTATTTAAAATTCAAGTCTAAAGTCACTCACAAACCCACACAAATATACTCCATCCCCTCCCCCTTATTATAAGCCACAGACATCCTGACAGATTCCAGGTACACACACAAAGACACAAGAAGGGGGTGGTGACAGTTTATCATTATCATTTTAACATACCCCTTTAGTAGACGATTGTTCTCGTTTAAATATATGAAATAATATTTCATTTTAGGTTCACCCTACTTCTGTGTTTGAAACAATCTTTGTAAATTATTTTATATTTAATTTCCTTTGTTAGTTCTATCAACAGGGATAATTTCGACTGTTTATTTGTTCACGCGGCCAAGTTTATGAGTTTGGTTTTGATGTTAATTCCAGGTTCTGAAAGGCGAAATATAACTCACACATGCAGAGAGAGCGAAAAAAAAAAAAGAATCCACTGTGGAATGGAATTGTTGGATTATTTCATTACTATTTTTTTTTATCTTCTCCTCATGCGAATTTATCTGATGCCTACCGGCTCGCATGCAATCACTTTCAATGAGCGCTTTAATTCATACTAGGTGTTTGAATCCCCTCTGAGAGGTAAGAACGCCTTAAGTGCGATTCAAAAGTAGCTCAACTAAAAAATATTTGATAACCCTATTTTATTCTTGGTATATGAATTATTGCGAATTTTGACGTAGATAAGAATACACCCTAAGATTAGCTACGGCAGTCTTCCTTCTTGTAAATTCTGGTAGGGTTAACCAATAAATTCTAAACAATTGTAACAGAATTGTTTTTTTATTTGTTATTAAGATGAGACTTTATTGCTTCTTTGGCTAGCTAGCTAGCACCCATTCGTCCCCGCTATCTTGTCCCGTGCGTCTAGGCTGTTTGCATGCCACACAATGGAAATGACATTTTAACTTGTAGGGCGTACATTACTTTTTTTTTTTCTATATTTTTTAGAGTAAGAGTTCACATGCGATTATAAAAGGCGTGTTCAACGGCTGCTAAAAAACTGTCCCTCTTTTATCATCGCCTGACAGTTCTATAACATTTCAACCGTTTTAAAGTAATTAACATTTCAAAATAGTTTACTTCCTTTATTAATTTCTTATTCTCTATGGAAAATAATTATAGATAGAGCTAATGAATCTTAAAAAAAGAGAATGCTATAAATTTTTGTGTCCACACCCATTTAATCATATTAAACCATTGCAAGTGTAAAGTTATTACATTCTAGTTTATTTCAGAGCCACTTCAGGGGCCACATGGTCTAAGGCGTCAATCCCCCACTATAGAAGACTGCAGATGAAGAAAGATGAGTTCGAATCCCAGTTGTGTGTACCAAGGTTGGTTTTTTACCTAAATTGTTTATCACTCACCCTTAACGCAAATTCTAGTTCATTTTCTCTAAATTATACACTTTATCTATTCCTATCCCATTAGTTCCACGAGTATAAGTAAATGCTTAAAGCCAAGATGAGTATCAGAGAGTGGGAAATAAGGAGAATGTATAAACGTTATACATATTTTTAATGACAGACATAAGGTATTTTTTAGAGAATTTATTTGTTTTTTACCATTTGGACAAAATTTGACATATGAGAAATTAAAAAAAGAATAGTAAAGGAAGAGACAGTCCAGGACATGAAAGAGAAGGCACGACTAAGATGGTCTGGCCATGTGAGAGGAATGAAGAGGGAAAGGATGCCCAGGAAGATGTTTGATATGGAGTTGATGGGTAGGAGGCTGAGAGGAAGACCAAGGACAATGGCTGAAGGGAGTAAGGAGGAGTGAGGAGGAAAGAGGAGAGGTCTGGGCCAAGGTGGAGGGAGAGAGGTGGTGGGAGGAAAGGACGTGGTGTAGAGGCTTATGTTCCAAACAAACCCAGCCAGTGGTTGGAAGCGGTTCGTGATGATGATGATGATGATGATGATGATGAATTGTACAGTATTTAAATGAAGGCAGTAAAATAGTTACTCTTCTTTTAAACACTTTTTATAGATTTCTTTTGCTAGTTATTTGGGTTTGAAAGTAATATGTAAAGCACATTTCAAAGGTAAAACACTGTTTTTAAATACAAATATAAGTAACTCGCAAAAAAAAAAAAAAAAAACAATGGAATCATAATAATTATTACGGCGGCAGATTTTTAGTTGCTAACGTTATTTCAACTTACTGAGTTTAATCAAGGACTTTATAATTACGTATAACTACAAATATATAATACACCCATACCGATGGGCACGTGGACAAAGGCATTGCTCTCGTCTAGTCTAGCTTGCCTGGGACATCAAGGTTAGGGTTCGAATCCCATCCGGACGCACTACTGTGTTTTTACATTAGGCCTAATGTTTTATCAATATATATCCACGCAAATATAGTTAAATTTTCCCTCACTAATGTGTTGATAGTGTGGACGAACAATAAGACGCGGACCCGGTTCGGTAGCCACGTGGTCTAACGCACTATTCTCGTCCTAGACTAGACTGCTGATGACGGGGAGATAGAGGTTCAAATCTCGGTGGGGGTACTTAGGGTTCTTTTTTCCAATATAGTTTGCCAATTTCCCTCCATGCAAATGTGGTTACACTTCATATATAAAACCTTCTTAATTGGTATATAAGCGTATAAACCAAATGGGTAGAAAGACGTGAGGCTAAAAAAAACCCAATAGGATGTGGTACACAAACAAATAAACACCTAAAAAAATCAAATAAAATTGCTTTTAAAAAGCACCTCTTTTATAAATTAATATAAAACAGATATATTTATAAACATGCCCACATGTGCAAGGATAGTAGAAGAGAATAAATTTATTATTATTTCATTCATTGGTTTTAAAAAGATATAAATGCAACATTCCCCAAATGCATGTAGTGTCTTATCAACATAGCTACGATTATATTCTGTATCGACAGCAAATACTAATTTATTATCTAAATAAATTCAGCTTTACTTCACCTACGCAAAAAAAAAAAACACACTCATGGAACAATACAATCGTTATTCATTTTAACATAACTTCAACCCGCACCTAATACAAATGGGAACATTCTCCCTATTCCTCACCCTATACTACCATACGCAAAAGCCAAAAAAAAAAAACCTCACATACAATATATTACCGCAGAAATTCCCCTGGAAACGTATATATGCATACGTAGACATACTGTACGAGAGTATGAGGTGAAAATATAAATTAATTTCTCTCCATGTGTAAAAAGAGTCATTTTCAATCTAGTAAATGCAGCGGAAAGCTATTAATCAAAAGGTAGGGAAACCATTCGCCAGTAGACTAGCGGACTAGGGATGTAGGATATTAGAATGAAAAATTGTAGGAAGGTACTAAGGATATAGTCATACGTCATCTTAAATGGTTTGAAACCATCACGTTTGATAAATCGTATCAATACCGACAAATTGAAATAATACAGTTACATTCTCAAAGTTAATAACAAAAAATATATAAGTTACTGTTTTAAATATGTTTAAAACCAACCTTCGTAAGGTTTCATATTTTTTTTTTTTGAAAATAGTAAGACGAAAGAACACACATTTGCAATACGAAGCGAAATTACTTCTAAGTCGATAACCTTCATCACCCTTACGAACACTGTTAGCATCTAGCTTAGGTAGGTAACACAGCTTGAACCAGACGTCGTAAGAGCCCGTCTCACTCAACGGATAACACCTAACCTAAGTAGATAATATAGTTCAAACCAGACGTCTTAGGAGCCCGTCTCACTCGCCGGATAACACCTAACCTAAGTAGATAATATAGCTCAAACCAGACGTCTTAAGAGCCCATCTCACTCAACGGATAACACCTAACCTAAGTAGATAATATAGCTAAAACCAGACGTCTTAAGAGCCGTCTCACTCAACGGATAACACCTAACCTAAGTAGATAATATAGCTAAAACCATACGTCTTAAGAGCCCGTCTCACCCCACGGATAACACCTATCCTAAGTAGATAATATAGCTCAAACCAACGTCTTAAGAGCCCATCTCACTCAACGGATAACACCTAACCTAAGTAGATAATATAGCTAAAACCAGACGTCTTAAGAGCCCGTCTCACCCCACGGATAACACCTATCCTAAGTAGATAATATAGCTCAAATCAGACGTCTTAAGAGCCCATCTCACTCAACGGATAACACCTAACCTAAGTAGATAATATAGCTAAAACCAGACGTCTTAAGAGCCCGTCTCACCCCACGGATAACACCTATCCTAAGTAGATAATATAGCTCAAACCAGACGTCTTAAGAGCCCGTTTCACCCCACGGATAGCACCTATCCTAAGTAGATAATATAGCTTAAACCAGACGTCTTAAGAGCCCGTCTCACCCCACGGATAACACCTAGCTTTGGTAGAAAAAAACCGTTCGAGCCAAACCTCTCATTTTGATGCTTTTTTTTATGTAAACAGTAGATCTGATCCCTTTATTAAAAAAATGCTAGGTACATCATGTTAGGAATAAGACATTATTAAAGTTATTGAAATACTAGCATTCTCTTTGGAGAAATTTCCCCTTGGATTTAAAGTTGGTATTTTCCCTTGGTGATCAAGTTATACAGAAAAAAAAATGGATACTACATTCAATAGTACAGTAAAGTCATAGAAAATAGCCGTTGTTTCCGTGGTTCAAATGTCATTCTCACAATATATTACTTTTTTAAATGTTAAACAAATATATTCAATGTTTACCAAAAATATAAGTAGGCCTACACCCTTCAAAAGTTAATTATTGGTATGTGTTAGCTATTAAATGTTTGATATAATATTCCAATTATTGTTTTACATAAAAATAATAGTAAAAAAGGTACATTTTGGGCAAAAATTTGGTTCTTTAGCTTAAAACTTAAAAATATTCTGATAAATTTTGTATTTTAAAACCAACACAAAAAAGCCATATTTTTAAAAGATAATATCTAGATAATGAGGCTAATGTCAAATAATTTTGATAATAAGGTAGCCTTCCGATACCATCTTTTTGGATTACACTAGTCATTAGTGGACCAAATTTATTGCACGCGTAATAATTTTTTTGGAAGACCATGGAAAAAAAGGAAAAAACACAATTTTAAAATTAATTTTAAACATTTGAATTAGGTGCCATTCAACCATCTGAGTTATTTTTACATATCCTGAAGGGCTGGTAGAACTATGGAACAAAATAATTTAGCAAATAGCTGGTGTTTCTTGTGTTGAGAGATATTTTGAGGTTATGTGTGGTTAAAATTTTGCTCTACATTTTCTGTGACATTATATGAACAATGGTACGCAAGTTTGTGTCAGAAAACACAAAGTGGCAGATAATTGGCATGCATAAAACCACGGTACCCACAGAATTTTTCTCCGGGGTGGGGGGGGGCGCAAACTGGGGAGCCTGGGTGGTATGGAATGGCCTCTACGGTGTAAGGCGGGATTTATTAAATTGAAGCCTCGAAATGTGCTTTTTAAGGCAATCATTGTCTCCTTAAAATAAGATACAACATAAGGAAAAGTTTCAAGCTTCTAATATTTATACAAACTCAGAATCTCAAGGGGGGCAATTGTACCCCCTGGCCCCCCCGCGAGTACCCCGCATACCTACCGTGATATCGGAGTGTCAAAAACTAGTGTGGAACAGACAGTGAAAATCCAAGACCGGACTGTGGCTGAACGACTCAAGTCAGGCCACCCTAAGAAAACTTCACCAAGCGAGGACAGAAAACTTGTAATTAAGAACAATAGAAAAACTAGTCTTAGTGATATTTTGAGTAAATTTAAGGCTCACAAAGGTCCTGATATCAGTATCATGACTGCATCAGGTCAATTTAATGATGTTGGGCTAGATTATTTCCTGCCCTGCGAAAGCTGCTGTTAACCGATGATCAGAGAAAGTAAAGAGCTCTATGGTGCTCAGAAAGGGTTGGATGGAACCAGTCTGCTTGGTAACGAGTTGTCTTCAGTGACGAGAGCCGATTCGAGCTTTTTCCCCCGCTGCAGATTCAGAGCTCGTCGAACTCCGACAGAAAAACTCCTTCCTGCATATGTGGCCCCTACTGTCCCTCAGGGTGACGATGCGATAACGATATGGGTTTGCATCACCTCAGAAGGCCCTTGGGAATACAAAATCTTTGAGGAAACTATACAGCGCTCAATATTGTCAAATTTTAAAAGGTGTGTTGCTCCCCTATCCAACCTACTAAGAAAGAATGAGATCTTCCTAAAGGAAAACGCTCCAGCTCACAAGTCTAGGGTCACCAAAACATGACTGGAAGAACATGACATTGAGGTTTTGCCATGGCCTGCAAGGAGTCCAGAGCTGAACCCAATAGAAAATGTTTGGAACACCATGGAATGCAAACTGATGAAGAAAAAACACCAGAACAAGGAGGAACTCAAATTACATGTCCTTAGCCTTTGACGTCAGATCACGAAGGAGGAGTGTAACAATCTAATAAACCCCATGCCAAAGCGTGAAAGAGAATGCTAACGTAATAAAGTTCGGCCAATCGACTACTAAAGAACACTAGAATACTCTAAAAAAAATCAGGCAATTAATTGTGATTTTGAGCTAATAAATACCTGATAATTTTGAGGTTATGGTTTTTTCTCAAGGTGTCCTTATATGTAAGGTAAACACTGTACACACGTCATTCGGTATAAATTCAAATAATCTTCCTGCCAAATTACAATAAAATTTGTGCACGCACAAGGTGATAATCACGGAACAAACAGATATTTATATTAAATATCAAATGTTCGAGTTAAAATAGGACTTCGCTCTTCTCGGTCATTAACTGGTCCATTAGAAGAAACTTATATACTAATAATACTTAGTACCGCGTCTTACTAACCGTTCGTAACACTTAAGTAATAATTACGCTAATGGGCTAGGAATGGAGAAGGTTGAATGTAGATGTAGTAAACCAGCATTTGTTGGGAGGGGGAGTGGAAAATCATTTAGGAAAACCACCCCTAGTTCAACCGACCTATATTCGAACCCCAAAATCCCTGTCCTTGGCAGTCTAGCTCAACATGAAACTAGCTCGTTAGCCAAATACGTCACCGAGGTGGGTTAGAAGAAAGTAATCTTAATTTTCAAGTAGGGGAAGACTTTACAAAAATGTAATAGTCATGAACTTAAACACACACTAATGACCGAATGGTCCAAGGTGTTAGAATCACATTGTACTTGTGTTAATATTTTAAATTAAAAAATATTACGCTCTAAGATATCTCAGAAGTCTATGAAAGACCTTTCTACTTAATTGGTTTGTATTTTGTACATATATTCATGTTTGAAACATATTGTAGTGTTTTGTAATTTTTAAGAATACATTTGACTAACATGAGGCTTATAGCACTAAGGAAAACAAATTTTGCAAAAAAGATAATACAGTAACTTATTAATATTTCAGATCCATTTTAGACCGACACCATTGTAATTTATTAATACTATATCTTATTCTATTATGATTTTATGGTTAAAATAAAATTTAATTTTTAAAAAACAAATATTTTATATGAACATTTTTCTTTTCATCTTTGTTATCTTAACCGTTTGCTTCCATCTCTGTGTGAAGTACTAGACAGATATTTATTCACTCTGGGTTAGATAATGCTAACATATTTTTGTTTCATATATTATCCTCACATAATTATGTGTGTGGTAATAATTACATTATGTTTATTTATATGGGTGTAGCCATAAAACAAATACATGTAAATAAAATCGATATAATTATGTGTTTGTGTTTAAAAAGCTTCCCTAACTATAAAACAATTTAAAGAAAGGAAAACGTGTTTGGTTTTCGAATGCCTCTATTTTATAGGGACCTGTTTTATTTTTCATTTTGTAATAATTAATTAGAAAAAATGTGTTAATTAAGTAGAAATATAAGTGCTCTAGGGTTGTAATTCTACATACTGAACAAACTCATGATAGTTATTTAGATAGCTAACAACCTTTTTTCCAGATTGTTCTTTATTCAGAATCACATTTCCAGGATAATTATGTTTATCCTTAACTAACACAATTTTTACAATTATTATAACATATATATAATAGTATATAAGGATATATATATATATATATAAACCCCTCCTGACTAACTTAATTTAATCACAGTAAAACCACCTTCGGTGGCCACATGGTCTAAGGCGTCACTCTCGTGTTGGACTAGACTGGCAATGACAAGGAGATCGTGATCAATCCCAGATGGGTGGTTTTCCCAAAAATTGTTTTACTCTCCCTCCACGCAAATATGGGTACACTTCCTCTAAATGTAGCCTTCTTCATCCTTAAATCACTAGTGTAATAAGTACATAAAACGTATAAACAGGACAAGTAGTAGGACGTGGTGCTAAAACAAATTACAGTAAAGAAGTAGGTCTGATGAAGGGAGATCTTAGAATAAATGTAGTCACATTTGCACACAGGGAGAGTGGGGTGAGCAATTAAAATATAAGCACCCTCAGTAATTATTGCCGGGATTTAAACCCTGAACTTCTCATTGACAAGCTACAGTAGCCATGTAAGTTTGATACGTGTGCCTCCACATGTGTTTACCACCCTTAAAGATAGATTAAATTTGTACTTAAAGTTTAGATTATGTTTTAAAAGCAGCCAAATCCTTTTATTTTCGTTTGTGACTATCCATATTAATAAAATGGAACCCGCTTCGGTGGCCGTATGATCTAGCCCGCTACTCTCGTGTTGGGCTGGACTGCTGAAGATGAGGAGATCGGGGTTCGATCCCAGTTGGGTGGTTTTTCATAAATGGGATTCTACTCTCCTTCCACGCAAATGTGGGTTCAATTCATCTCAATTGAACCTTCCCAATCCCTAAATCATGAGTGTTATTAGTACATGTGCGTATAATCCGAACTAAGATTAAGACGTGGTGCTAAAAATAGATAAAAATGGGAAAGTTTATTCGTCTTCAGTATTGCGCGATGTCTACCGCGTTTTGAAATTGGATATCTAACCCTAAAATTAAGGGTAGTTTACTCAAGGGTGAAAAGAGAAAAAAATATATTTTTCTAAAATCGGCTCTAACAATTTTGATTAGATTTCATTTCTTGATGAATATTACAAACATTTTCTGTTTTTCGTCAAAATGACTTCAAGGGTTCCGGTCTGATGTGTAAATTCTAATGTTTTATCATATCTTCGTAACTCTTTGAGATATGAAATAAATTATCATTGCAAATATGTAGGTCTATTTATAATAAACATTTTTTATTTGAAACATATTTTTATGAAACCAACAATTTTCAATATATACGCATGTATATATATGTGTATATATATATATATAAACTTTTCGAACCCTATAAAGGTAAAAAAATCCAACCCAAGACGCTGATGGATATTGACGTTTCATGACCCCCCGAATAATAAAAAGTTGTTTTTTCAATGCCGTCTATCTGTGTTACTTTTTAACCCTAAAATTAAGAGTAGTTTAATAAAGGGCGAAAGTAGAACAAATCGATTTGGTCAAAATCGGCTCTAAAATTTTTGATTAAAATTCATATCTTGGCGTTAATTAAGATTATAAATAAAATGGCTATTTTAATCTTCTCATGAAAAAAAACTTTAGTGTACTTTACAGAAGCGGAAATTTCCGTATCTCCGCAAATGTTTTAAATACAAAATAACTTATCATTGCAAAAGTGTTGTTCTATTAGAAATTAAAAAAACTTTATTTGAAATATATCTTTATAAAACCAATAGTTTCTGAGAGTTTCTGAGGTAAATATATTTAATATAATTTTGTGATCTTTAGTTGTACAGAGCTACTACTTAAATTTAAACACAATAATTCTCTATTGCCATAGAGTAAGCAGATAAGAAAGACTCTCAAAAAGTATGTCCTTTTTCCTTTATCCTTTTAGGGGAAATGTTTGTACAGCAGTGATCTACCTCTATTATTTTAGACTCAATAGTCAATATCTACCCTTTTTACTGCTCTAAATCTATAAATGAAGAATTTAATAAAAATGCGATAACCATAAAATGTGCAACCCTTATTAAAATGTCAAAAATATCTCGGGTTTGGTAGTGTATATTATTTCGTTTCATATATATTACGAGATTTGAGTAAATATCTCAATTTTTAAACAATGGAGTGAGAAAGTTCGAGCGGAGTTTCGTACAATTTATTTTATTGCGAGAAAAAAACTATTTCAAGGAAATCAATTTTCTTTTTGAAACAAAAGACCAATAAAGTTATAGATATTATGTTGGCAGCACCCAACTGTTGAAATATAACGAGAGGTCTCCAAGACTTTGAACGAACTACGGAGATCATTATAATATTCAGATTTGTTTGGTCGATTCTTCACTAACATCCCTTCTCTTCCACTGATTTGATACGTCAAAGACACATATCTCATTTTATGTTTTATACTTTGCTACTATCTACAACATTGTTCGCAGTGTGGTAGAATTCAACGTTGGTCCTTATATTATATTGTCTATATTCGGAGGTGAACAAATCCCCCATTTTACTTGAACTGCTTTTTATTCAAATACAAGGAGATTGGATGATTCCCAGGACTAGAGTATTTTTAGCACCACGTCTTACTACCCGTTCGAGCTATACGCTTATGTACTACCTATTATTTTAATGGTTTTAGGGATTAAGAAGGTTATATTTAGAGGAAGTGTTCCCGCGTTTGTGTGAAGGGAGATTGGAAAAATCACCATCAAGATAGTAGACCGAGATTCGAGCCTCGATATTCCCGTCATTGGCAGTCTAGTATGCTGTAATAGTAGTGTCTTGGACTATGCGGCCACCGAAGCGGGTGACTAGAGTTTAAGTATGACCTTAAATAAAATAGGTACTATACTCGTGGGTAGTAATCTAATTATGAAGCAAAATACTATATATATGTGCGTGTGTGTTACGGGCAAAGCCCGAATTCAGGTCAGATTGCGATCTGCCCGGGAAAATCGCGATATATCCACCAGTTTCGGGCGAAGCCCGATGCATCTTGGTAAAGCCCGATTTATCTTGGTATTTCGGGATGTGCCCGGGTAGATTGAGATTTGGGCAAATCACGATTTAAACCAACAGTGTAAGGAATAATTCAAATTAAAAAGTATTGACAAAACATTACAATTTAATTTGATTAAATTGAAGCACATATAAAAATTTCAAAATTAAGACACTACTGAATTAAATATATCTTCTGTAAGAAAGATGTTCAACCTAGTGAATTAAAATAGATGAAGTAAAATAATTATAACTATGTAATAGAGCTAAAAAATTACAAATAGTAAAAATGTTTAATGATAAACATAAAAAGTAAATTATGAAAACATATAAATGAACTCGCAGTTCAGTTGGTGAACGGAATAGAGGAATTATACTTTGATATTGCATTTCATGCCGTTTTGCGTGGCATTTAATTTTTTTATTTGAACATTTCTACTTGCAAGAACAGTGGCCGTACCACTGCCCACCAGGACGTGAATCTTTTCTGCTTGCTTCTCTGAGACTTATTTCTTTATTTGGAATGTCCTATGTTTTCAAAAAGGATTTTTACAATCGTTAATTATTTAATTTCTTGAGAAAAATACAGTTAATTGTACCGTTTAAAGTACTTAATTTATAATAACCATCATCAATCACTTCTAAAACCAGCCCTAGAATATTCTTTGCCTTTTCGAGAACACTGACTCATTCTAATACAAGACATAAATAGAAACATGTGACGGAACATTTTTGATAATGACGTGTTCAGAGTGAATGAAAAGCACGTATACGTAAAGTTTACGTACGTATGAGATATATTTTCACAGTTAATATTACCCTTGGGTCTGAATAAATCAAGAAATCAGTCTGTAAATTAAATATAAAAACACGTTAAAAATGTTTTATAAAAAAAGGCATAATTTATTTGTAACTAAAAATAGTGCTTAATATATTATTATCCTCCCATAGTGATAGTAATAATAATATAATATGATAAACCCAACCCTGATAACCCTGAGCAGAAATAAGTTATTCGCAATTTGCCCAGTGTTAAATGGTCACATCGCGATTTGTCCGGCCACATCCCGATATGCAATGGCAAATCGCGTCTTGCTCAAACCTGGTAGGCCCATCGAGACTGGTCCGGGCAAATATCAACTGGCCCTATCTCGGCTTTTGCCCGTATTATATATACATATCCATGTCTTACTATCCATCTGAGTCATAAGCATTTAAAGACACTAATGGGATGTGGATTAAGTAGTTAGGTTAGAGAAAATGTACCCGCATTCGCGTAGAAGGTGAGTGGTGAATCTTCAATAAGTAATATTTGTACGCGCAGATGAGACTCGAATCCCGAGCCCCACGTAACCGGCCAACCATACGCAACAAGCGTGACATTTAGTCCACGTGCTCACCGATGAGTGTGAATTACTATTGTTAAATAATTTTGTAGAAGGTTTGCTTTTATTCCAATATAATTACAATCTAATTTTCATAGGAAGGGTATATCTAATGGATAGAAAAGTTAAAGATATAATTTCACGTATTCATACGTCAGGTCATGTCACTTTATATTGATAACAACACAAATAATATAACACTGAAAACTAATACACAGGGCTTGAACTTTGATGACATAGAATTTATCAAAATCAAATTAACTATAATAAGACCTAAATATTATAAAAATGAATTTACAAATAATCATCTAAAATTAAAACAAAAATCTTGCATTGACAGCATATGACTAATCAAACACGGAATTAAACAAATGTAAACTGAAAAATTCCTATGTAATGACAACTCTTTAACAAATAAATTCTTTCATTCTGGTAAATATAACATTGATTTACAAATATATGCTTCAGAAGTAATAGCTAAACAACCCCCCACCCCCCTAACGCAACCCTCTCCAACTTAGTTGCAGACGTGTATTTTACAAACACACAAACAAAGAGGTTACAAAGTTCATGGCTTACATTATCATCCCATTCCAACAAGTTTGTGAATAAAAAAATATTTTTGAGTACTTATTTATGACTTTTTAAACTAACGTTATTAAGTTATTTAAAATACTTTTCAACTTAAAAGCTCAAGATTTATTTTAAAATGCCAACAAAAGACTCAAAAAATGGCTAGAAATGACCCAAAAAGGACGAAAACCAAAAAAATAAGACCTGTAAATCCAAAATGACAAAGAATGACCAAATAAATGACACATATAAAAAGTTTTCACTTTTCGCTCCCACGGGATCATAAATAAAATTTATATACACATGAACATTGTCTATGATGTACTAAAAAAAGTCAACAAAATCCTGTCCCTACTGCAAAACGTATTATTCGTCCTGGCTGTAAAACGTATTATGTTTGTATTCTTTAAAAGGCCTTTTATACGAAAATTGGACTGTAGTACCTGCAGTTCCAATGACAGAAAATACATGAAATAATATCCCATCGAGACGAACACCATCGGAACCTCTTTGAATAAAACATTAAACAAAAGGTTGTTGCCACCCTCCCCCTCGCCCCCCCGCTCCTTTTCTTTCTTCTCACGATTTGGTGTCAACTGTTGTAGAGTGAGTTTCTCATTTAGACGTTGTTTTCCAACCGAGACCAGGTCTCGTTCCTTCCCTGCAGGTAGCCAGAGGAGCCTGAGGTTTTTTTTCGCGCCGACTACTCAGCGGGAAACTTCACGCCAGCCCTCCAATTGGCATCAAGATGACGTCATGTGGAGCATAGCAACTCCCAAACCTATCTGTGCAACAGGGATATATACATCCCTCTCTCTGTGTTCGATACGTAGAGGGAGAACAAATGTTTGGTGAAATTACGCACTTTCACAATCACTATTCTGTTGACTGTGTTGAAATCATATATGTTTATCCGTAGGTCGAGTTCTTTGAACATTTTCAACAATTTTTTTTAATTACTTGAGGTAATTTACCACCTCTGTGATATATTGGTCAGTGTTCTTGAATACAAATCCAGAGGTCTCAGGTCCAATATCCGGTTGTTTACAGTTTCCCGCAGTAGGTCTGGAACGGGTTTGACTCAGGCTAGTGGTGGACAAATGATGATCAATTTGAATGAAAAAACAGAGCGGTGGCCTAGAAAACTGAGATTAATTGTCTGAGGGTTCATTGTACTGACCACATTACACTATCTATCCACAGAAGTTGGCACTATCTTCGTCAACAGATGGTGGCCTCTTGGTCTGAAATGGCTTGATTGTAAGATAACGCTGTGTTTTTCTTAGGTAAACTAACGCGCACCTTCTGAACAGTATATCAGCACCCCGGCCGTTAATTTTTCAGTGTGAAAGTGGAAACCAGCATTTCCTCATTGATATATTTTCTTGCTTCACTGGAAATTGAACCCGGGATCCTTAACCTATTTTTCAGACACGCTATTGTCTGGGGCTGTTGGACTTATGATAGTTAAATAATTTACTAAAACATATTTTAAATATAACTATAAGTCAAGTAATGTGATCTATAGCTGTCAGTTTTGATCAATACCTATAAAGTAACAGGCCCGTAGCCGTGGGGGGAGGGGGGTTCATGGGTTCCAGACTACCCCCGAAATTTAACGAAAAATAAAAAAATACTATAAAAAATATAGTATGATCTCTTGCTTGTAACTTTTACACAGTCAGTGATCTAACTAATCAATCTAATGGCTCAACAAAAACAATCACCCAACATGGCATTGGCAAGTTACATCGCTCAGTGTATGTACACTGTGCATCCCATTGCCTTAGCCTGGTTCTAAGTGAAGCTCTTTCTGTGACTTCAGTCACAAACACATTAGATGTTGTTAAAGAGACAGCAAAATTGATCAGATTTAGTCCAAATAAGGATTTTCTTTCAGTAATATAGGTTTGGTTACCCAAAAACACACATAAAAGCCATGTGAACAAACTCAAAAAACTAGGCCTCTACTATGATAAGAGAACTTCCCAGGCAGTGATTGAGGCAGAATATCTCTTGTGATGTGAAAAATGAAAGGGCAAGAAACAATCTGAGATACCAAATGGGATTATTTCTAATATGGATGCATGAAATAAGCACTTATATCCGTCCATCCAACATCTGCTGTGTATCTTAGCTAATTTACCCATGTGAATGGCTGAGGTTAAGAGGTCATTTTCCTCATTGAAAAGGATTAAGACCTACTTAAGAAACTCGGATGTGCACTCGGATGTGACTGACCTGGCACTGAAGTCAATTCACTACTCAGTGCCTTTCATACCTGTGGACGCTTTGGATGTCATGGCTAAGAAAGCTTATAAAATACTACTATTGTAAAAGTGATAGATAGTGGCGCATGAATACTTTTCCATACACATAATAATTTCATTATTTGGACTTGGTTGGTTACCTTTAATTATGTTAATTTAATTTCATTTAGCAAATTTGTTGTTTTATGCTTTTCCAACAGACTCAAAAACAATATGAATTTATTGACACCGAAAAAATGTTTCATCTAAAATTTCTAAAAACTTTAAAGTCAGAAATAATGGGGCCTACAAAAAGTCAGGGTAGGGGTAGAATTTCATTGGATAACACCCCTCAAAATGAAATCCTGGTTACGTGCCTGAAAGTAATAATAGTATACTATAATAATCCAAATTTTGAATGCCAAAAAGAAAAAGTATTTTCTTAAAGATCTGCTCCAACGAGTATCTCTAGTTGTAGTCTATTGTGTGCAGAACTAAGAAGTTGGAATATTGCTTTAGTCTCGCCGCACGATACCTTCTTGTCAATTATTCTGGTTCTGAACGAATTCCAAACACCGTCCTCCACGTGTTTTGAAAGAGGAGTTTAGGGAACGCTAGTTAAGGGCAATGTTTACTCAGGTTTTTCTTAACAAAAGCTTTTTTTTTTGTCCAAAATAAAAATAATATAGCTCAAGTATAAATATATATATAGAAAAAAATTATTCACTTGGTAACCTCAACAGTTCTGGGATATTTGACGTGAGAAACATTTTAAATAAAGAGGAAAACGTAATTTTTATTAAATTCTAGGACAACCTTGACAGATATTCAATAAATATTGATATCGGCATTTGAAGAAAATTAAAATCTATGTTTCTGCTTGAGTAATATTTGGTTAATTTTGACCAAAGAATGGTTTTGATATAAAAACTATAAAAACTGCCCTCAGCTCGTGTTACCTAGATTCCCATTTTAACACTAGAAACATAATCAAGAAGGAACCAAAGTAAATATCGCCTGGAATTGTTCACGTCCAAAATGTATTTATATCCATATTAAATAACATAGTTCGTTTATAATATTATTATTTCTCTTAAAAATAACTGCTCTATTGGGCACGAGGACAAAAGGCTCAGTTTTAACATGTATTGGTTTATTGGTAGTGTTGAGGATCGGGTTTGAATATTGATCAGGGGTACTTGTTTTTCTTCTTAAATGACTTACTCCAATTTTTTCCCGTGAATGCGGGTAGAACTTTTTATTCAATAAAGCAAAGTCCTCTTGTATGAGCATACCAGTAGCTTCAGTAATGATCTCATCCATTACACCTGGAAAGAAAAGTAGCATGGTATTAACCTGTCTATTGCACCCTTAAAGCCAAGTCATCTTGTATTAACCTGTCCATAACACCAGTAAAGCAAATCTCTCTTGTATTAACCTGTTCGTTGCTCCAATAAAGCAAATTCATCTTGTATTAGCCTGTCCGTAACACCAGTAAAGCAAATCTCACTTGTATTAACCTGTTCGTTGCGACAATAAAGCAACGTAATCTTGTATTAACCTGTCCATAGCACCAGTAAAGTACTCCAGCGTGCATCATGATCCCCTCTTGCACGGCGAAGATTTGTCTCTCACAAGATGAAGAAGACGCTCCAGCTTGTGAAGCCCTCTGGCAAATACTATACCACTGGTTCTCATAACTCACAGGACCAAGCCAAGTCCAGCCATGTCGTCGGTAAGGAGGAGAATTTCCACAGAGGCACGTTTTTTGAGTGGGGAGTTGATAGCGATATTCTATTTTTGTGCACATTTATGTATAGAATACTTGAATAATACTTGACAAACACAAACACTATTTTCAAACAGTTAACTTTCCAATCAATGATGAAATGAATAAATTTCAATTGCGGATTGATATTTTATAATCTTTCACCGGAAAATAAACCCGGGAATTAGAACAGTTATCATATACTTTACCTTCTGAGTTACAGTCCAATTTTCATAGGAAGGGTAACATCTGACAGCTAGAAGAGTTACTGGATTCTCTTTCACGTGTTCATACTTCAGGTAATGTGATCCATAACTTTTCCTTCTGATTATCAATAGCTAAAATATAACAATAATAAAATAGTGAATTTTTATTCATTTTGGTTGAAAGAATATATTTTCGTATTTAAAAAAAATATACTTTCTATGAAAATTGGGACTGTATGGTTTAGAAAAATTTGAGTAAATCTTAGGACGTTTTAATCACGGATGGACCATATTTTATAATTTAGGCTTTCGATTATCAGTAATCGGTGACCTGGAGGTCTAGGGGTAAGGTGTCAGACTTCTGTGCTGGAGGTCCGGGGTTCAATCCTCGGTCCCGCCACAGATTTATCTGATTGCCAAACCCTTCCTTCACCTCTGACAAGACGTGTATTAATCACAACTTGTGAATGTGAGGAATGCCAGGCCTCCGCCGTGGTTCGGATCCCACGTTAAACTCTAGGTCCTCCATTTCATCTCACAATCATCCTACTATTGCACATTAGCGTAAGTGCGTATAACCCGAACGGGTAGTAAGACGCGGTGCTAATAATAATAATAATAAGATTATCAGTTGTGATTGTTCATAGAGCCAGGTGTTTCAATATCTTCAATATCATAATTTGTGTTGATTATTGGCTATTATGGGAGCTTATTTCATTTCTTCAGGTGAATATTTAAACAGCCCCATCAAATTCACCCAATCTAACTAAATTATGTTATGGGGGAAGTGTAGTAAACGTGAGTTAGAGGCAGCGTTTTATCAGTTTTCATAGCAGCACATATTTTTAGACAAAATAAACATTTCTACAGTGGAATCATAGAGTTTAAGTTTCTTCAACATTCGTTGGATATATTTCTAGTTTTTCCAAAATGACTTTCCACTATCCCTTAATGGCAGTGCGAATACAATTCCTCTAAATATCCTTCCTTATCCCTAGAACCATTTGCTTAGTTAGTACCTAACCTAGGTGCATAACCCGAACGGCCAGTATGACGTGGTGCTAAAAATATTATATAAATTTGTATAGTTTTCTTAACAAGATTAATAAAATCTTGCTTTAATAGATATGTTTAGTTTAATTTTCTACAGATAGTAGTATACACAGTTCTTGTAACCTGCTTCGATTGCCTCATGGTCTAAGTTATTACTATCACAATAGACTAGACTACCGATGATGGGGAGGTCTCGGTTCGATACCTGTTGAGTGTACTGATGGAGGTTTTCCTAAATAGTTTCCCACAATCTTTCTCCATGCAAATGAGAGTATACTTCCTCTAAAATCAACCTTTCTCATCCCTAAACCATTAGAGTAAATAGTAGGCCTATATAGGCGTATATCCCAAACTGGTAGTACGTCACGGTGCTAAAAAAATTTATTGAATTTTTGTCATGGACACAATGGAACTTGACCCGGTATTTTTTTATTTAAAAATCAAAGCCACTATGCTAATGTTAAGGTCGCAAGGATTGTTAGGATTAATTTAAGTTAAACTAGCCCATATATTGAAACCATATTTTATCTTGTTCAAAAAACAAGCTATTTATACTTTTAAACCGGAAACATAAATAAACATGGTTTCATTTCATCCCACCTTAAGTCTCTAATGACCATATTGGTATAAAGGTGTGAGGCCTACAAATTAAAAAATAGAGATTCTTCAGATATAATACATTTTTAATTGTTCTATTCCTTTTATTATTTATATTTCTCAAGATTTCGATGTATTCAACTCCCCCATACCTTTGGGTACAAATGAGTTCCTTTTGAACTGTTCCCGGAAAGAATGGAAAGAAAAGCAAAATGTAAGGGGGAGTAGCGTGCCATTCTAGATTCTGAAATAGCTTCTACCAAGCGGTCATCTAATTTGTTGTCTTGCCGGCAGGGGGCATCCGTACTTTTGACACGCACCATATGACGTCACAGTTACCAGATTACAATACATACCAGTTCACTTGAGTTGGTGGGTTTTTTTCTCTTTCTCTTTTCCTAAATCGGCAAACACTTAAACACTGAATCAAGTTTACATTTTTACAATTTTAATCAAATACGTGATTGCTGAATGGTGAGAATTAATATTTTACACAATTTAAAATTGCCCGAAAATATATATATATATATTTAATAAACCTTAATAAAACTATTTTTTTGTCCTTCATGAGTTGATACATTTGACTGAGATCTAGAACACTTGACTCTGGTTTTAAATATCCAAGTTTGAAACCCAACTACGTGCTTTGATGGTTGTTATTTCATTTCATACTTTGACACCTCCAAATAACTACTTAAGTCCTTTAGCTAATCAGTCTAACATAAGGGCTATAAACGGCTTATTTTATTGAGTAAATATGAAAGGCTGTGTTTATTAACTGCAGCCGCTTTAGCGTGCAAACAGAACTGGGAAAATTCACAAAATAACTAGATGTTGAAACCCTCCTTCTATTTCACCTAACCTGGATTTTAACAGTGACCTCATTGTCAAATGGGACTAACGACCATAACCTCCCACACCACACATTTTTCACTGTGAGTAGTAAGTATACTTTAAGGTGGAGATTCAGGGGATGCCTGAAATGTATTTTTTAGTTTTTTAGTGAAACTTTTTTTTTGTCAAAATAAATCAAATATTGCTCAAATAGAAAAATATAGTTACATTTTCTTCACATGGTGATATCAACACTTGTTGAATATCTGTCATGAGCATAGCGGCATTAGTTGATAAACTTTTTAAATGAAGAGAAAAAGTTGTCATTAAATTCCAGGACACCCTTGACAAATATTCGACCACTTTTGATTTAACCGTATGAAGAAAATTAAACTCTACATTTTTACTTGATAGCTACTTGATTTATATTGACCAATAAAATGTTTTTATATAAAAACTGCAAAATCAAGCCCTTAAATCACGTTCCCTACATCCCCACTTTAAAATTCCACGCTATAAAAACACAAAACAAATCCAATATCTTCCACAAGTATAGTGGAATGTGATAAACCAAAGCAGCTCTTCATTTAGTTGTATTTTTTACTAGGAATATGGTTTTGTGTTTGTCACTTCATTACCGTTCGAATATTAATGGTTGGCTAGAAGTAGGTCGTAACTTGAAAACACGATAAATTCCGTTCGAAGTTGTACCAATCCCAGCAGAGAGGAAATTACCGAAACGACCTGTGCTTATCTTATCTATTAAAAAACTGTTATAATTTTATTTATTCCTCACAGTGAGTCACACACACACACACACACACACACACGTATATATGCATGTATATAGATACAAACACATATACTGTACAGTAAAATTTTCATAGGATGAGCATTATATGGCAGCTAGAAAAGTTTAAGATCTACTTTCACGTATCCATACGCCAGTTTATGTTGTTACGTTTGGTAGATATGATCAATAACGCTAAAATCAAACTAAGAATATATTGTAAAATATATTTTGGATGAAAAAAAAAAGCTGTAGACTATTTTCTAAAAGTCCTCTCTCTTGAAAATTTGAATATACTGTATAGTGTAATACAATGTGGGATGTGAGACAACTCTTTGAAAGTAGATACGTCCTAGTTTTATTTATGAGTCTCATCAATACTTTAGTGGTGTTGTAAGTATTGAGAGTATTGAGGACTAACCATGTCTTATTATATGTAGGATGTTGGGAGGGGGGGTAGCATGAAGAACTTGTCGCACGGAGATTTGAGGGTTTGAGGCCTTTTCACAAAGGTGATGTAAATTTATATTTTCTTCTTCTTTAAGGTCTTGTTACTTGAAGTATTTCAGTTCATTAATCAGTTACTTTGAGGCGTTACACGTTTTACAGGAGATGTTGTGTTTTTTTGTTTTTTTATGGTGTCACAGCACTAGAGACCATAAAAAAATGGTTGGACACAGTAAAGTTATTTTTAACGGGGTCACAAAATAAAATTTTAATATGTTTGAGAATAATTGATTGTTTTGAACCTTCAGAACTGACATTCTTATAAGAAACATCCCAGTTTGAAGATAATTTCCTTCAAGTAGGTGGCACTCTTGGGTAGTTATAATAAAACTAATTGAATTTAATGGCGAAATTAAGGCTACCCCCTTTCTTATACTACTAAGATTACTCTATCAGTATACATTTCATCTGCTATGTGACTCCAGTTTTTCGAAATCCCTTATGTAATTTTTCCATGATTATTGTAATTTAAGAAAAATAAAGCTAGAACATCAAAAGTCCCTGCCTGTCGTTAGAAATGTCTACAGACTCAACACTTGTTTTGACAATTACCTTCTTCCCCTGACTAATGGACGCAGCCGTTTCTCCAATAATCTTGTAGGTATTAGAACTAACAATATTCCATTCAATAAAGCCTCGAATGTTGTTTACCTTGAAACGGTTGATATATAGGACTATATAGAACATTCTTTCAAAGAGATGGTCTTGTTGTTAGTGTGTTATATATAGAAATGTCTCCACCCTGATTCTGATAGGCCATCAATTGGTATACGCCTGATATTTCCAAAACCTGTATGCTATTCAAATTTGTTAAAAATAATGTTTTCAGCTACCTTGAACTGTTTGTTTAAATTTATGGAATTGTGAGGGTTCTAATTTGTTTGTTTTTTGTGTATTTAACGTGTGCTTTCTAAACAAAAATTTGTATCGACAAATCACTTACAAACCAATTTAAACAAAATCAATAGGTTAGTTGAGATGCTAATCGATTGTACCATATATTCTCTAACTGGAGAGAAGAATGAGTTCTAGATACTTGTTATATTCATTATTAGCACAACCCGGAACAAACTAGAGTCAAACATTCACAGCTGATGAATGAATAAAAATAGTAAGTTTATCAAGTTGTGTGATCAAATACGAGAAAATGGTTCAGCCAAAATGAAATTGAGACACAGAATTGGAAAAAAGTAGCTTTCACCCATTTAAATTCTTAATATGTCCATAACTATTGGGGCTTAACTAGCTGGATGAACTTAAATGCCAATGATAATTGGCAAACGGTCATTAATATTATTGAAAGCAAAAACAAAAGAAAGACTTTAATGTTTTTAGATTTTTTATATATATTTATGGATAGTGAAATCAGAAACAAGCGTAAAATAAAGTATTAACCAATGTTACAATCCAGGCCAAACAGACTAAACTAGGTAGATTTTTTTATCAAAAATTGTAATAGACTATTTATGTTGTGTTTATTTTTCTAAACCAACAAAGAATATCTACAGTTCAATTTTCGTTGAAAATACCTCATTTATACGCTAGGACAGTTACTAGATCTACTTCTTTGTATTCATAAAAGTCATGCGAACTGCAGTTGTCAGTGTTTATAGATAATATCCACACCAGTTAAATAACTTTAATAATGAATTAAAATGTAATAAATTTTGACCGTAATTTTTTTTTAGGTTTTTCTAAAGGCTTATTCACCCAAATCCTACCATTTATGGTATCCTACCCGTTCAAATAAAGATGCCATTTTACGAAATAAATGGCTATATTTCATGTATTTAAATTATTACGTTTAAAAAAGGAATAATAATAAGATTGCTTAATCTAAGTGTTAAATATTATTAATTCTGATCATCCTCATATTCACTATCTTAGATAGAATATTGGAAAACAATTAAATTACATTTGGAAAAGCATATTGAATCCTTCAAGCCATGATTCTACACGCACCCTTCCTATCATAGAATATCCATTGTGGGGTGTGCCTGACGCCTTATACAACGTGAAAACCGGTGTGGGTGGCAAAACTTAAATTTTATAATTAAGGTGGAAGTAAAGGGAATGCAAGTCAATTGAGTCGGTGGACACATGGTCTAACGCGCTAATATCGTATTGGACTAGACTGTCAAAAACATGGAGATCGGGGTTCGATCCAAGTCATGTGCACCGAGGGTGGTTTTTCATAAATGGTTTTCCACTCTTACTTTACACAAATGCTAGTACATTTCCTTAAAATTAAGTCATCCCGATCCCCAAACAATTAGTGTAATTAGTACAAAGGCGTATAGCCTGAACAGGTAGTAAGACGCGTCGCTAAAATAAATATGCAAGTCAAGGTCAATGTTTCTGCTATTCTTATACCAAAACTTTTTTTGGCCTTAATAGATAAAATATTGCTCCAGTAGAAACATTGAGTTTAATTATCTTTACATGGTGATATCAACAGTAATTGTTGAATATCTGTCAGGGATGTCCTGGAATTTAATGACAACTTTTCCTCTCCATTTAAAATATTTCTCATCTAATGACACTATGTTCATGACAGATATTCAACAATTATTGATATCACCAAGTGAAGAAAATTAAACTCTATCTCTTAATTGAGCAATATTTAATTTTTTTTTGCAAAACAAAAGTTTTATCATAAAAAATGGCAGATACACTGTCTTTAACTCGCGTTCCCTACTTGAAGCCTTTAAGGCTTGGTATTATATTTTTTGTCGTACGGGTCTACACTTGGTGTTATTACAAACAATAACTGGCTATTGTATAAAGTAACCATATCTTTCTGGTATTTATGTACCCATAAAACATTGAACTATTCCACGTACACTCAGATCCAAAAGTTTATTAAAAATGTTTGTGGGAGCGAAAATTACTCGCTACTGGCTAAGATAACGAGTATCTTTTAGGAATTTTAGATTGAAACTTTGAACCAATCGACTTTATTAAAAACATTTTCATTTAGTGCATATGAATTTCAAATTGCAATATTGTATTTAATAATGCACTTCATTTTTTTTCACCTTGTTTTACTACAAGTTTGGGTTATACGCCTATATACTAATTACACTAATGGGTTAAGTATTAGGAAGGATTAGTTTAGAGAAACTGTACCAACATTTGCGTGAAGAGAGAGTAGAAAACTAGTTAGGAAAAATAACCCTTAGTGCACCCGACTGGGATCAAACCCCGATCTTCCCGTCTTTGGCTGTTTAGTTTAACACGAGAGCAAGGCATTGAACCATGTGGTCACCGAAGCAGCTAGTTTAAATTAAAACTGTAGTAAGCTTTAATTACGAATATTCAGATAAAGTCAATAAGTAATAAGAGCTAGCCATTTGCTTCAGATACATATCCAATTCCACATTCAACAATATTTGTTTATTTTTCAAATACAGATATCTAAATTGATTTAGAGCTCTATAAAGCCGAGAAATACGGAATTGAGTAAAGTATGATTACATAATTTCATGCTCACAAAAGAAATCATCTAAAGGGAAATTATAAAATGTAAATATTGAGTTTCAAAATGAATGGTATTTGGGGTTTTTTTTACGGAAAAGGGAGGGGGGACCTTATGGAATGGAGGGAGGGGGTAGTGTGGAGAGCACGGAAGTTTTTATTTTTACCCAACTGAAAGAAGAAATAATCTGGTAATCGGATCTGTAAAATTGGATCTGGTTTTTGTGTGAGTGTAGGTATAGAGTGTTGGGTGGGGGAGGGGGGGGTGTTATTCTAGGTCTACAGGGAGGGTTAGGCCCAATCAGAAGGGAACATCAGAAGGATATAGGATAGCTCCACAGGGGAAAATCCATCAGACGTAGCGAAATGTATGTGGGGGAAGGTTTTACTGATATCTTTATTAGTTTGCGTATGAAGTAATAAAGTTTATACAAAGTTGCGTCCTTTTATATATGTATATATAAAATGTATATGTATATGGCTATCAGCAAATGGTAATATGATTTAGGACTGGTATTTTTTTTCTCCTCACTAATATGAATCATGGCTATTTAGAGGATGTGGAATTTTAACCTCTCACACCCCTATCATATTTATTTTTTTCAAACCCTCAATGTAATAGGAACTTTCGTTTCTGTATTGGATAGTAATTATATATAATTGAAATGAGTAATACTTTTTGTAAATTTATTTCTCAAAGGTATACACTTATTTTAGAACACAGAATAGCATAAACCATAGTATTTATTTTATTAAATGCTGTATATATTTCATAGTTATTCATTCAAAGTTAGGTACGTAGATCTTGGAATCTACAAAGCAGTTTTCATAGGAAGCTAGGAAATACAATATATCTACATTAACCTATTCATACGTAAAATTATGTGATTTTTAGTTGTAGTTAATAACAGTGAAATTCCAAATTTATAGCATTACTCATGGTTTAAGTATATTTTATAAACTACCTAACGGATTCCGTTATCATTATTCATTCATTATTCATATACAAGCATTATTCATTTGGCACAAAAAAAATAGATTCATTTATAGCATAGAAACTTCCGATTTTATCAAAAATTCTTTCATTAAAGGCTGTTTATTTTTAAGAGTCATACAATTTGGAATTAATAAATATTATTAGGTATATCACGAAAATATGAATCAACGTTGGAGATTTCCCATTATGTAAAGTATCTCATTCATTCTCATGGAACAAACAGTGACAGGATACGAATTTTAATCAACATCGTTAAAGATGATTTTGTGAGAATGTTTTTTTTTTTGGCCCATGTAAAGCCACCCTTAGCTTTAGAGTCTTATTGATATTTCCAAAAAATCCCAAGAGAAATCTTATGAAAACACTATACATCAAGTTTTAAAATGGTTTATGCTCCAGTCCTAGTATTAGTTCAAATGATATTGAATAAAAAAAACTTTTTCAAGTTCATGTTGTTGGAGAGTATTCTTCTTCGTCGGCGCTAGTCGTGTTGAGTCAGACCACGAGGACGGGAGATCGAGGTTCGAATCTCGGTCGGTGAACTGGGGGTGGTTTTTCCTAAATGGTTTTCCACTCTCCTTCCACGCAAATGCGGGTTCACTTCCTCTAACTTCAACTTCCCAATTCCCAATCCATTAGAGTAATTAGTACTTAGCGTATAACCCGAACGGGTAGTAAGACGCGGTGCTAATATTCTTCGTCGGTTTTCACCCTAGAGTCGGGCGGCATCTTGTGTTGGCATTCAACGCCTACACGTTGGAAATCATAATCATAGCTGTTACGTTACTTTTCTTGGGTTCTCTTGTAATGCCTGCACGCTGTTTATCACGGGATTATTAATAATTACGTGTAAAAGTAGTTCTACACAATTGGAATATCAGGTGTATTTTATATTGTAAATACAAGTCTTTCAACTATCTTTGATTTATTCAAATAGAATGACACTCGATTATAAATAAACTATCACAGTCGGAAAAAAATAGTTATCAATACGTGGAACTTTAAATTGAAGTTGACCTACCTTGGGGTTGCAGGTTATGAAATGTTGGAGGCCCTTTTTTTAGTTTATAGTCAGACAAGAAAGCTTCTAGAATTTTCCAATTTTATGAAACCCCTCCCCCCCACAATATTTAGTCAGATTTTAGAAATGAAAGAAAGAAAAACAACCACCCCAGCACAGCTATCTGGGGGTGACTTGTTGCGCACAAAATACCCGGAAAAGAGTTTGAAGCCTGTTAAAAAAGCTAAGATTTTAACATAGCGACACAGAGTCTTGTAAACACATAAATATATAAAATGATCACCTAGGTTTGTTACATCAGAAGAGAAGCTTTTATAACACATTTGGATTCATTAAGTTTAATATATTATGGGTGGAAACTTTTGATTTGAAATATTAAGAAAAGGAAAATCTATTTCAGTACAATGTCATAAAATGCCAACATCTATCAGGCGTTTTTTTCATCCCAATAATTCCTCTCCCTGAGGGGTTGCGAGAAAGTAAAATTCACATACCTACACCAATGGTCATGAAATAAAAACTATTCTCTATTTGTACAAACAACCACATCTCCTTGCAACTTTCATTTCTTGATCCTTATCTGAGCCATTGGATGATTTCTTCTTCCCTTTGTTACCCTCCCATGTCATTCCAGAACCTTATGAGCACATTTATCCTACTCCAGGGTACTCCAAGGGGTTACTCATTATTGCCTATCATTTGTTTTCTGAACACAGGAGGAGGAGGAGGAGGAGGAGGAGCTCCACAGTCCTTACACACTCATCTAAAATATGTAGTCTACTCTAGAACAGTAGTAGTCAACCTGGTGTACGCGTACTGTCAAGGGTACGCAAATACATCTTAAGTGGTACGTATTGTTTGAAATATATATATATAATATATATATATATATATATAATTTATTTTGAATGTAGTTTATTTTATTCAATTTAGATGTAGATTAAGACTTCGTTTGTGGTCATGTGGTCAGAGTTTATGGCTACATATCAATAGGTCCCGGGTTCAATCCCTGATGCTTTCATATTTTCTTTGAAGAAGTAGGTATGGATTGGGGTTAACCCAGCCTCGTGAGGACAAATGATTTGATACTTGAATAAAAAAAATCTGTGGCTTCCGGTCTAAAATAACTGATATTAACGGCTAAAGCTTTGGTTTCACTGACCATATAACATCCTCTATCCGCAGAAGTTGGCATTATGTTCGCTAACAGATGGTGGCCACTCGGTTTGTAGGTTTGATTGCTGGCTGACGCCATGGAGATGTAGATCAAAGATTATAATATATAACTTGTGTTATCCAACAACTTTGGGGGTATAAATAGGAAGATAAATTATATCTTGTGGTAAGCGAACAGAAACGCTTGAATAGTACATGTCTCCTAAATAGTTTTATACTCTCCATCCACGAAATTTACACTACGTTTTCTCTAAATAACCATTAAAATTCATACCCAATTAGTGCAATTGAATGTGGATAACCTGGTTGAGTAGCACCGCTAGTTTCCCAAAGTAATTATACAAAGTTTAAGTTTTTTTCACGTGACCTGCTTCGGTGGCCGCAAGGTATAAGGTGTTAGTCTCGCAATAGACTAAACTGGTAATGACAGGGAGATCAGCGCTCGAATCCCTGCAAGGTCTACTAAGAGTGTTTTTCCCGATATTTTTTACACTCTACCGCTGCAGAAATTAGGTAAACTTCCTTTAAATTCAACCTTCCTCTTCCTTAACTCATTAGCGTAACTAGTACATAGGCGTATAACCTTGACAGTCAGTATAACGCAATACTTATATATATATAGACCATATATATATTTTACATGGTCCTTCGATCAGCCTCCTTCTTCACCAACATCACGCAACAAAAAATGTTAGCATTACAACATATTTTACAAATTTTAAATACGTATTGACATACCAAAATAATTAAAGATTACTCGAGTGGACTGTACATGTGTAAAATGACCAAAAAAAGTAATTATGTTTGTAGCATCCTTCAAGAAACCTAGATAATAATTTTACAAATATAACAGATGTTTTGTTTTCCACAAAAAGTTTTTTAAAAAAATTTAAAATAATAGGTGTAAGGTTTTATTGAAGAGGGAATAAAGTATGACAAATAACAGTTGCAATTAATACCACCGCTTCCATTTTTCAACCCTCTCACTATCCTCTTCATGTTGACTTGTTGTTTTTAACAATTATTCCTCTTCGCGTGAAGGGTTGTTTTCTGAGCGCAGTCGTTCTGCCCCTCTTTTGGATGACATTTATGCCCACGTAAACATACTCGAAAGCTTGCACGATAAATAAGGTCAAACAAATATGTGTGTGTGTGTGTGGAGAATGAACATAAGCTGCCGATGGAAAAGGTTACAGACTCATTACATATTCTTTAGTGACGTATTAGTTCTTTTTTTATGTTTTAAAAATATGTTTATTTTATTTTTTAATGTTCAGTATTTCACGTGCACTTTATCAACCGAATTATAATTTTGGCACACGGTTTATAAAATAACTTATATCTATAACAGACACAGCATCCAGCTCCCATGTCATTATTTTAATTAATGACAATTTTTTCTGCCATTCCAGTAATCAAATTCAATACCCTTAGCTCAGTAATAAGACACGCTATAGACTGAGTTTAAGGTGTAGAACCTCCTTAAAAAAAATTTTTTTTATCAAGTCACTTATCTATAAATCACATCTATATTGATTGCACTTGTAATAATAATAATCTTATATTAACTACCTTAATAACATGTAAAAAATAAGTAGTGATCACATTGGGATTCAAACTAAACTTACTCATAAACTAAATCTTTCAAAAGTGATCAATTTTGCCAACACTGCAACCGCATAAAAATAAATATGTATTTAATAATTTAAATTAAGTACGTATGGCCAGTGAACGTTTGTTTACTAATCTAAAAGCACTGATATCGATTTTTAGAGCGACAAAATGAGTCATACTTGGTAATGTGGCGAGTCCATTTTTAGAATTATAAATGAATGGGTATCAGGCATGTGATTGTAAGTTTTATTTATTCTCTACTAAGTTTATTTTGTGAATCGTGTTGTTTCAGTAAACGAACATTAGATAATCATTAAAAACAAACTACAACTCAATTAAAGTGGTTTCATATATGAATGTAAGCTAGTTACAGATTTTAAGATATTTCATTGTTTTTAATAAAGGTAATTTATACCATATCGTAACATAAAAAAATATCTGGTTTACAAATATATTTAGTTAATACTTCATTTACTTCAATAACATTTAACTAATTTCTCTAAACATCATATTAGTTAACTTTGGTTTAGCAAATAAAGATATATAACATTAGAAAATTAACTATCGATTTAAGAAACTTGCATTTTTAAAAAGAACCTTATTGAATATTTTTTAAAATAATTTATATATTCTTGTATTATTTAATAATCTTAACCACTCGATGGAAAGGAGATAATACTATCAATTATTATAAATAAACGTTAAAACTATATTTATCTATATGCATAGCCACAAAGCTAATCTTCCATCTAAATTAATTCATCGTTATTTCTTCTCACACTTTTCATTGATCGGTGGAAAAGTTAAAATATATATTTTCTCTACAAAAAATAATTTCTGATCCTTTCAACCCCCCCCCCCCCCCCCAATTCACTGTTAGTCTTGCAAAAGGGCCAGTGGACTACAATATATAACAAAACGCATTCACCACCATTCTGCCACATACGTGACTCTAACCAAACAAAGCACGCAGGCCTAATGTATTCAATTACTGCACGCCATTGCAGTGAATTACATTCGCCAGGGCTCGTAGCAGACCACTCTATGATACAGAGACTTAACAAGGTTGACTCATGGGCAAGGAGCGACCACTCCACGGTACAGAGACTTGACAAGGTTGACTCATGGAGAAGGAGCGACCACTACACGGTACAGAGACTTGACAAGGTTAATTCATGGGCAAGGAGCGACCACTCCACGGTACATAGACTTGACAAGGTTAATTCATGGGCAAGGAGCGACCACTCCACGGTACAAAGACTTGACAAGGTTGACTCATGGGTAAGGAGCGACCACTCCACGGTACAGAGACTTGACAAGGTTGACTCTTGGGCAAGGAGCGACCACTCATCAATGAGGTATGTGTACAGATGTTAGAAATGAAACAGGCTAAGACCAAAATAATTGTACATTTTGGATAAAATAAGTTAAAACACCTATTTTTAAGTGATTATATGGCTTTTTTTTGGACCCGCGCTAATGGGCATAACATCAAACTCATTTAGTCTTGTTTTCCGCTGATGAAGAGGTCAGGGTTCAAATTACAGCTAAGAATACTTAGGCTTTATTCCCTTAAATAGTTTCCAAATCTCCCTCCGAATTTTCACTAGATTGGTAATTTTTGTTTAGCACCCAGTCTTACTACCCGTTTAGGTTATACGTTTATGTACAAATTACGCTAATGGTTTTAGAGATTAGGGAGGTTATATTTATATTAATTGACCCGAAATTGCGTGAAGGTGGAGTGGAAAAATATAAAAAAAAACTCAGTACACCCGACCGAGACTAAACCTCGACCTCCCTGTCATCGGCAGTGTAGTCCACTGTAAGAGTAGCACCTTAGATCATGTGGCCACCAAAGTAGGTGATAACCCCTATTGTATTATTGTAATTAATGTGTGCGTATGTCCCAAACGAGTACTAGGACGCAGTGGCGATGAAAGAAGATTTGTTGGGAGCCAAAGCTTGACCAACAAATCAAATTAAATACACACTTCGTATACCTTGAAACGTATACGTCACACCTTATCCAGGGGTCACGGGTTTGATTCCTTACTGGTACTTTTGTTATTTTTTCTCTTAAGGGGAATCATCCCAACGGCCCCCAAGGGTTGGTAAATTAGGCTTAAGTTTTGTTTAGGACTCCCACTGATTCACACCCTCTGACTCAATATAAACACATCATGTGTATCCTGGGCAACGCTCTGTACCACGGCGTAGATTACAAACAGGCAGTCGAATTGGATGTCATGTCCCTCTCGACCAGTAGTACTATAAACTCTTAAAAAAAGATAGAGAGAAAAGACATACCTCGGTAAATTACATAGACTATTTCATAAAGGTGACCTGGTGGTCTAGGGGCAAGGTGTCAGACTTCTGTGCTGGGGGTCCGGGGTTCAATCCTCAGTTCCGGCACAGATTTATCTGATTGCCAAACCCTTCCCTCACCTCTGACAGGACGTGTATTAATCACAACTTGTGAATGTGAGGAATGCCAGGCCTCCACCGTGGTTCAGATTCCACGTTAAACTGTAGGTCCTCCATTTCATCTCACAATCACCCTACCATTGCACATTAGCGTAAGTGCGTATAACCTGAACGGGTAGTAAGACGTGGTGCTAATAATAATATTTCATAAGGAAGAAAGCAACGCTATACAATTAAGTATATATGAAAGGAATATCTTGAGGAATGAATGATAAAATTACAGAAATCATTCACAACTGATTCATATTCGAATTGGAAACTTATATTTGGACACGAGAATTGAGCTAAGCACCTTTGGCTTAGCACGCTAATGCTCTACCCACTGAGCTATCCAGGTATCGTCTAGTGCTCAGTGTCATTCTTCACTCATTTCTTTAAGGCAGAGTCTGTGATGGACGTGTGGATATCTTCGGCTACTAACCAAGTCACCTGTGGCTGTGATATCAATGATAGCTTATAGTAGCTGATGATATTCACATTTTATTATCACTTGACCACAGGGTCCAAACTTATTTAAATGCATAATATAAATAAGTCCACCTCTCCAGGTAAGAATATACACCATCCAAAATTATCCACCCCTTTAAAGGGACAACGCATGGAATACCCACCCTCTAAAATTATTTACACTTTGAAGGGGACAACGCATGAAGTATCCACCCTATAAAGGTCTCTACACCTTGGAGGAAACAACACATGCTGTATCCACCGTCTAAAGCTCTCTACACTATGGAGAACCCACCCTTGAAAGTTTTCTACACCTTCAAGTGTGCAACACATCTATTATCCACCCTCTAAAGTTCTCTACACCTTGGAAGGTACAACAAATGTTGTATACACCCTCTAAAGTTATCTACACTTTGGAAGGTACAAACAAATGTTTTATACACCCTCTGAAGTTCTCTACACCTTGGAAGGTACAGCACATGCAGTTTACATCCTCTAAATTGAAGGCTATCTACAACTTGTAAGGTACCACACATGCAGTATCCACCCTCTAAAGTTCTCCACACCTTGGAAGGTACAACGCATGTATGTGAATACAGACGCTGCCGACAACCGTAGCTCAGTGATCACGCCGTGACTATTCTACGTGTCCGAACATCAGGAATTCCGTGACATGACGGTGTATCCCATACCGTGACATATCGCGACCATATACACTTGGTCACAGAACAGGAGGGTTTTATAGCTCACAAAATCCATTTTACTCGATGGTTAGTTATTATGGTTGGTGTTTTTTTTTAAACTCTACTCTGTTCAATATGCTTTGACCCATGACCTTCTTGAGCGCATTACATGACAAAGTACTGAGGAAGGGAAGACTCATCTCTACCCAACAGTCAGGTGCCTTGAGGTGAGATAAAGGGGGCACGAGAAAGGCAGTATTTTTACACTTTATATGTAATAAAAAAATTTTTTGGCCAGAATAAATAAAATATTTCTCCATTGTGATATCAAAAGTTTTTTTTTTAATATTTGTCATTAGCATCGTGGCATTAGGTGGCAAACTTTTTGAATGAAGATAAAAATTGTCATTAAATTCCAGGACACCCTTGACAGATATTCAACAATTGTTGATATACCATGGAAGAAAATTAAACTTTATGTTAAGGTGGAAGAAAGGAGAGGCGAAAAAAGTTGAGTGATTTTGCAGATAAAATAGATCAAATATTGCTCCAATAGAAACATATAGTAATTTCAGAAGTTCTTGAATATCTGTAATTATCATATTATCATTTGATGAGAAACTTTTTGAATGAAGAGAAAAAGTTGTCATTAAATTCCAGGACACCCTAGACAGATATTCAACCATTGTTGATATCACCGTGGGAAGAAAGTTAAACTCTATATTTCTACTGGAGCAATATTTTTTTTTGTTTTAGAAAAAAAAAAGTATAAAATCTGCAAAGATACTGCCCTTAACACTCAATAGAATGAGAACGGAATCCAGTATTTTTGTAGTATCCATAACTCATTTTTGGACGCAATATATATAATATTGTTTAATTAGAGACTTGGCTTGATTTTCTTCATATGTTTTCTAAGCAGTTCTGGAATATTTGTCGTAGGCAACCTGGAATTTGGTAATGAGAGGTTCTATTCATTAATATTTAAAGATAAGTCACCATTTTAGAAAGCCACAATTCAGGCGGGAATTACTTGAGATCTACCAAACAATCTTTTTTAACGTAAAATCATTTACTCAGATGATTATCATAACAAAGTTGACCTATTTTCCTATAGTGAAGTCTCAATCTATATGTTATTTACGTTGATCTATGAAAGCATGATTGTTTTTAAGACAGGGCTTTTGATGTTATAGAAAAGTTATTGGGATCTAAAAAAAAAAGTTTTTGAAACTGTTAACCTGCCCATAGTTCACAAAACGACTGAACTTAAGTTAGGCTTTACCACAAACTTTAAATTAGACAAACAAGAAAAAGTTATTCAAGTAATTTTTCTCCTGTGTTTGTAATTATTTAAAATAATACTTAATTACTGAGCTCAATGGATGAGTAGTTTGGAAATTCAACTAGACTCTTATGTTCAGTATTAAAGGTATTATTTTTAACTATTCTCTCCCAAGAGTAATATTAATTATGATACAATAAGCTGTATTTCATTAAGTTTTCATCATCTCGCCTGTTGAAAAAGAAATGTACAACTCATAAATATATACAAAGCAATAGTTAAATCGGTTATTATTTATGGTTGGGAAACATGCTCTCTCACGTTACATGTCAAGAAGAAATATTGGTTATTTGAAAAGAAAACAATTTACTTAAAGTACTTGGGCCAAAAACCATGGAAATGATGTAAGTGGAGCACGTTATATAATGATGAGTTACATACCCTTTGCTCATGACCAGACTAAAGTAATCAAATCTCCCAGATTACGGTGGGAGGACATGCAGCAAGAAATGTGAGAATCTAGAACCATCTCAGGTTATTTACTGAAACACAATGTGAAGATACCATTGAAAATACCTATACTCATATGGAGAATAGCATTAGAATGGATTTGAAATAAATAGAATGTAATGAGGTGGACTGGATATAACTAACTCAAGGGTGTAATGAATTGGACTGGATAGACCGCCTCAAAATAATTATGCACAGGTGGCGTTCATTTGAAGTTACGTCAATTAACTTTCAAGATAATAGTGTCATAGAGTAAAGTAAGTATTGATTTCCTAAGATTGGTAATTTTCACAATCGTTCATATTTGCGAAAATTAAAATTAGGTCGACTAATAAAATAAAAATATATTTTAATGAAGGTCGCTCTACATAATTTCTTGTACTTATTTAAGAAAATATACATTATTTCCCTAGTTCTGTTCGGGCTATAAGTGGAAAGCTCCTATTTCTAGTGTAACGAGACAAAGAGCGGATATTCCCCGTCTTGTATTTCCCAATGTCCGTGACTGAAGTTGAAGTGTTACCCCAGGGGGTAATAAATCACTTTTATTTTGCCGAACAAGTGATAGGGTCCCTGCTACTTTGTGACATTTACGATGTAGGAGCTTTACCCAGGGTAATAATCGTTCTTACTTGGACACGTAAAGAGTTGAGTTAGTCAACGTTTCTGTTTGCAGTCGGCTGCATTTTTTATTATTCACAATTCCTCAGGGAAACACATTTTAATTGGCTTGAAATATCTCATAAGCTACACAAAGTAAATGTGCATGTATAACGATTCTTGCTATCACTTTATCGCCAGGTATAAATTTTTATGTATGTATATATACACACTACTTTGATTAAATATATATATATATATACTATATTTAATATATATATGTTTATGTATACTCTATTTATATCATCATAATCTTTTTACCCCCTCACCTGACACCCAAACACTTTCCACCCCTCTTAACAAATCTAGCTTCTATTCTCTCTCTCTCTCTCTCTCTCTTACTGTTGCTGAAGCTCATTCCTGGAATGCTCTTGATCTAAATATTAAAATTGCTGCCACTATAAAATCCTTTCACCATAATATTGCTCAAAGTCTACTGGCAGGGTCTCGATCGTCGATGTGAGAGGGGGAATGTAGGGACACAGTAAGAATGTATGTGTGTGTAAAGTAAAATTACTATTGTGTATGAACATTTATTTAATATTTTTAATTACTAAATATTATCAATATTGTTTTATTTTCAAATTATTTGCTAGTTCCGTCATGTTTAGTTATGTTATTATAAGTATAGTGATATGTGAATATGTGTGTGGAATAATTGTGTGCCTTAATGTTTCTTTTTTTTTTGTTCTTCTATCTTTAATTGAGTTCTAATATCCTCATTTATATATGTACAAATATATATGTGGGCAATACTTTATTATTATTTTATTATTATTATTACTATTATTATCATGCAAATATTATAATATATTATATTCTGAAAATTGAAAAATGATACATGGACACGGGAATCGAACCCGGGACCTCTGAATTAATATGCAAGTGTTCCAACCACTGAGCTATCCAGGAATCGTCCCGTGCTCAGCGTCATCCTTAACTAATATTTTAAGGCACAGTCTATGATGGACGTGGGGAAATCGTCGGCTACAAATGTGTGATTTTATTAAGATCACATACCCGCCTCGGTGGCGTAGTTGGCTAACGCGCCAGTCGTGTTGAGCTCGACCGCCGAGGACGGGGAGATCGAGGTTCGAATCTCGGTCGGGTGAACTGGGGGTGGTTTTTCCTAAATGGTTTTCCACTCTCCCTCCACGCAAATGCGGGTTCACTTCCTCTAAACTCAACCCTCCCAATTCCTAATCCATTAGGGTAATTAGTACTTAAGCGTATAACCCGAACGGGTAGTAAGACGCGGTGCTAAATAAAATATTAAGATCACGAGCTATCAGATAAATCAGCCACCCTCGAATCGGTAGTTGGCTTGATGCTGATAGCTCATGATCTTAATAAATCACACATTTGTAGCCAACGATTTCCGCACATCCATCATAGACTCTGCCTCCCCCCCCCCCCCAAATTCCCCTTTCAATAAACATTTCAGGTAAAAAAAAGTAAAATGTAGAAAATATTTTAAAATCTACCACAGAAGATAAAACTTAAATTTTTTAATTTTATTTTTATGTAAAATCATAATATAGGGGTTTATGTCTGGCTATTTGCCAAAATTTGATTTCATATTCCCTCTCCCTTCGGAAAAAATTCCTGGCTACGCCCCTGTGTCACATTATAATTATATTTAAGAACAAGGTGAGGTACCCAACATTTCTTGTAACTATTTTCTTTTCTTTTCTTCAAACTGACAGAAAAAAAATTCTACTCATTTATTTTATTCCAACCCAGTTTTTAAGTAACTAAAAAAATCAAATCCAAATATTAGTTTCGAGGTGTACGTGTTCGTACACAGGGGGTACTCATATTTAAATTTCAGCCCTCTGTGTGCAATATATATCACGCAGCGCTCATGAAGGACACACAAACACTTCATTGTATGTATATAGAAGAAGAATATTAAGTTTGTGGCTCAATCAATAATGATATAAGTATTCACTATTTACCCACTTTTGTTGTCGCATTGTCTAGCTTGCTACAATTACAGTAGACAAGACTGCCAATGATGTGAAGATCAAGGTTCAAATCTCAGTCGAGTGTACTGATGGTAGTTTTCCTGAATGGTTTTCTACTCTCCCTCCACGCAAATGCCAATACACTTCCTCTAAAATATAAAATTTCTAATCCTTAAAACCATCAGCGTGATTAGTACATACAACCCGAACGGGTTGTAAGACGCGGTACTAAGTAATATCACTATTTAATTTTGAAGGAAAAATACGGTTTGGTTACAAAGTTAAGCTCATTAAAAATTATTGTGTTGCATTTCAAAGCAAAATATTTATGGTGTATGAATATTTATACCACTTCCTTCCTATTAAACAATTAAATTTATCCCTTTGACTAAATGTAAGGATCATATTGTCTTGTTTGTTTGTGACTGAGAGGTCGGGGATCAAATCCTTCTCTGGAAAATGCAGGCTGTTAAATATTTATTATAGCCTGAAAGAATAGTAATACACGGATAAGAAACAGAAATAAAAAAGGTTATTTATAAAGTTTATGTTAAAGTTTCAATGACTGAGTAAATGTAAAATTAAGTCTTGTCGAAATAGCCTATTTATTATCTAAATAAGCCTCAAGCTAATAAAACAATTAAAAAAAAACACCCAAGAGTTAAAAATCGTCATGTCAGATACTTACCCCCATTGATGATGCAACCATTTATGCTTACGTATAATAATAATAGTTCTTGTTTGTTCAGAGAAAAACGCCACCGGACATGGAAGGTGAAATAACTCGAGAAATAAGGGAATAAGAACGAAATCAAATATGTAACACCCTGCCTGAACTTCCTTAGCCCGAAGGAGTCTTGTTTTTCCGCCACGCTAAGCAAGAGAGGCTTATCAGCCAATAAATAGTCTCACCAGTGTTTTATATTGAAGACGGCTTAGGAAATACGGTATGTATATTTTTTTTTAGCACCGCGTCTTACTACCCGTTCGAGTTGTACACTCATGTATAAGTTACCCTAATGGTTTGAGTGAAAAGTCATGATAGGGCTTACTATGTTTTGTATTTAAGTTTTATTCGTCGATTTGTATTGATATAATATTGAAAGAAAACATTAACATTCTTAAGTAATTTTTAAGGCAGTTGCCCCAGTCAGCGAGAAAATAACAATCGCTGTTAGACCACAAGGATTAAAATACAATTATAAGCTCATGTTCTAAATTACGCTAGTGGTTTTAGGGATTAGTAAGACTATATTTATAGGAAATGTATTCACATTTGCGTGGAGAGATAGTGAAACACCTCTTTGGGAAAAACTACCCTCAGTACACCCAACCGAGATTCGAACCTCAATCTCCCGTCAATGGCAGTCTAGTCTACGGCGAGGGTAGCACGTTAGACCATGAGACCACTGAACTGGCTCACTACTATATTCTGTCTAAGATTTTACTCCTTTTCGATCTCCACCTACAACCCCCTTTTGACATGTAAATTATAGACAGGTGATATAAAACTACAAAACTTCTTATTTCAAGGTACAGAGGAAAACTTGCAGTTAGTTCTCGATTATCTTAAAAATATCGGGTGTGAGCCTCTAAAAGAATTACTGATCTTATAGTGCGAAGGCAAAATCTAACATTATTTTTCATCAAGGTCATAGCTCATATTTCTGCAAATATGATTAAATATTCTTTGAAAATGAGCTAATGGCGCATTTTCAAATTTTTTTGTTATATTAGTAAGACTCTAAATATAGGGTTCGTAAGGGAAAATAGCCCTGTGGTAAATATTTCAACCTTATTTTGGTGTAAGTAGTGTTTCGAAATAACGCATTGTATATTAAAATAATGCATTGGATATGAAAGTCAGAACGGTCATTTACAACATGACGAAGTAGCCATCTTAAGTTATATCTTAAATACTCACAATTTTATATTTTTTGATACCATGGGGGAGGGGGGGGTTTACCTGGATGTTTTCTCACTCTCTCTCCCCCAAAATGTTGATACGCCTACTCTAAATTCAACCTTCCTCATCTCTAACATATCAGCATAATTATTAGTACACATTTGTACAATTTTAATAGGTAGTAAGACACGGTGCAAAATAATCATAATAAGAAAATGAATAAACCGGTAAAGATTCTTATGTTTTAAGAAGGTTGAAACTAAGGTGTTCTTGGTTAGAAGAGAAGAGTAGGTGGCCACTTTATGGCTCTATAAAAGATGGCACCATAAACACGAGCCATTCATCCTTAGTGAAGGCTAATGTGATAGGGTCAACAGCTGTAAAAGTCAGGGCGGGCTTATGTATATACACAGCCGCTATTTGGTGGGCGTACGTGGAGGGGAAGGGGGGCTAAATCTTTTATTGGGCTGGGAATTAAAGGAGGGGGAAAGTGAATTTTCAAAGATGACTTGAAATAAAAGAGGAGATAAGATTATTGCTGTTAAGAAAATATTACTAGCCCTCAAGGCAGCTGAAAAGGGGCGTGAGAGGCTAAAAGTGGCAAATTTTGACGCAAACTAACACTTTTTTTTTCGGGAGGGGGCACATCCAAAAGTATAAACATTTCTATTTTACAGCAGCAAATCTTGCGATAGTCACATCACACGTGTATTAATGTAAGAGTGAAGAGAACATGAGAGTAAGGTGGTAGTTGGGTAGCATTTTATATCAAAACATTCTTCCTAAATGGTTTTCCAATCTCCTTCCACGCAAATGTGGGTAGATGACCTCTAAAATGATTCCTTCCTTAGTCTTAATCCATTAGAATAATTATCATACATGCGTATAACCTGAATAAGTTCTAATGTATGGTGATAAAATAGTTTTTATATATACAAAGCAACTGGATCTACTTTCATGTATTCATTCGTCAGGTCATATAATCTTCAACTGTTCCATTTGAGTGATATTATCAATAACTTTACTATAAAGCAACACTAATAATCATTCTATCCATTTGGTGGTAAAAATATTTGCTTTTCCTAAAAGTATATTTTTATAAGAACCAAATTGTATTTTGATTCAAGACAAATAATTAAAATAGTAAATATATATTTTATTTACACCCTAGTCCATCACCTTAACTCAGTCAGTATAGTGTCCGCCTACTAAGTAAAGGGTTCCAGGTTTGATTACCGTCATGGCGGGACAAATTATTATTGGTGAAATGTGGGGTTTCCTTTTAACAGTAATGGAATAATGAGTGGAGGGTTGGGTGCTTTGTCGGTTCTAGAGATTGATTAGTTTATAATTCGTGTTCTTATATGATAAGTCGGTTCAAAAAGTACACGTTAAATTTCTTGAATAATAAATCATACTTATACCGTTTTCAGAATTGAACAAGTATCCCCAAGACTTGTGTTAGACCCCTGAAACCACTAAGCCACGTGGAAGATCTGTATAACCCCCTTCATTGGTTCTATGACCACGCAACAGTCAAATGTTACTATGAAAGCGTCTGGTCAGCTTTACTTCCAAATAGGTTGAAATCGACCGAAAACCTCATTTGACGTTCTGTCTGTTTAGTCAGTTTATCGTTGTGGATTTGCGTTGCTATTTCAAATTGTGGGATGGGCCAATCGGTGGTGTGGGAGAGAGGAGGTTAGCCTCCTTGCCGAAAGGGCAAACATCGTAATTAGTGAAGGGCTCTTGTATACAATAGCAATACGTTCGAAGAAGTGAAATGGTAGATAGACGGTGCGGTAGGTTGGGCGGACCTTTAGTACACACAGCTCATTAATATCTTACGCTGAATTGGACCGCTACGTGGGATGCTGGGAGAGAAACAAGGGGACAAGTGTGGTAGCCAGGGGACTCTTAAGATCTTCCACGAAACTACGTCGTTTAGGTCTCGAACATGCTTGAGATCATAAGTCCGTTGTGAGACTCAAATACGACGACCGCACCAACCTCTTAATTACCCGCTTTGGTGAGATCCATGAACTGAACGTCAATGCATACCTAGTTTTATTTTCCTTTGACGAAGAGTTCAGGTTTCGACTCTCAACCGAGTGTACCAATTTTTTTGTTTTTGTCAGCAAATGCTTTTTCACTCTCCATCCACCCTAAATCAGGAACTCTTCCTTTAAGTTCTAAACACATTAATGTAACTAAATTAGAATAGTCAAGATAGATAATAAGATGGGAGTGTAGAGAGCAAGTTAAGGGCGGTATTTTTGCAGTTCTTATAGTAAAACTTATTTTGACAAAATAATTATAATTTTTCTCCAGTAGAAACTTAGAGTTTAATTTTCTTCACATGGTGATCAACAATTATTGGTGAATATCTGTCATAAGCATAGCATCCTTAGATGAGAAACTTTTTAAATGAAGAGAAAAATATGTCATTAAATTACAGGACAATCTTCAAAAATTTTCAACAACTGTTGATATCACCATGTGAAGACAGTTCAACTCCACGTTTATTCTAGAGAATTATATTATTTATTTGGACTAAAACAAAATTATTTTGATAAAAAGACTGCAAAATACTGGCATTTATTCGTGTTCCAAAGGCGTGCACATTTGGTCTAGAAGAGACTGAATACAGCATAATTTAGTGCTCTCTATAGACCTAAGTGTATTCCCGGGTGATTATGAACCCACTTTAAATACAAGCACATGTGAGAAAATAATTTAAAAACCAACTTAAGACTTTTTTTTTGCTTGCTTTGTCTGCCATGTTTGCCATGTCCGTCCAGGTTATCCAGCTATCCATATATTTTTACACGAAAGTGTTACGAATATGGAAGAAATAATTTTAGACACGAGTAAGCCAACATATTTGTGGAGAAAATTGTCGATAAATTAATTGAAATACACCCTGAGCTCAGACCCCTGTCTAGGGTTAACCAGACTATATAAGTTTAATTTTTAGCCCAAGTGCCTTCCGACGTATGTGATACCATATCACTATACTTTAATATATGCGTTTGCTTTTTCTTTACAGTATTCATAACACACCATAGCGTCTGGGACCTCCTGATACAATTAGACCCAATAAATACTTACTGTTGATTAACAAGCTCACCTAAAAACAATCGCAGAACACAAACTTGATAACGTGACGAGCTCTAAGCCCATCATAAGATTTCCGTCTCATCAGTGCGTGATGTTCTGCTTAAGTTCATCTAGTCTCTTCTTTGACCGTTCTTCTTATGATCTTCAGCACGGGAGAGCCAATCAAATTTCAAAACCAACCACCTCATGCGCATGTGCTCTAGAGCTAGAAGCTGGCAGACACATTTGTTGGCTGTTGTGAAGAGATTTGAAATAACCCTTTATTAGAAAGCGTGTTCATCGATGTATTAGATTGCACCATGACAGAGCTATATAATTAGAAAATACCCATCGTGACAGTGATCAAAAATATATATATATTCATCCACTATAAAAAATGTTGAGAATCAGTTGTTTAAGTTCGCGTTGTAATGCATCACGGTCAACATAATACGAGTACAGCGTGCGAATTGCTGCGTCACTCAAGCAGATTCTGCAGCTATCTATTTTCGGCAAGTGAGTTGAATCAAGCCTTACTCTCCCAATGGTTTTAAAACATTTTGAAGAAGATGGGGAAGTGTTGTCGACATATCCCCTTGTTACCACAACACGTACAGATAAGACTAGATTCGCAAGTGCGGGCGTGGTGTTCCTTCCATTTGCTATCCTGGAGCCGTTGGGGTGGAAGGTGAGGTAAGGGGGTTCCTAGGGAATAGATGAGTGTGTGAGGGTAGGGGACAAACAATACGGCGATATGTTGCTTAATTTACCACATTAGTCTTTGGACCCAAGAGGAGGAACCTTCTTCTTCCCCTATTTGGTCATCTGCAGAGGGCGCATCAAGGGTTGGCTCAGAGTCATGAGGGTAAGGAAAGAGGAGTGGGGTGGAATTCACCCTTTCACGATCTCACACTTCTTTTCATCCTTTTGCCACCATATCTCACAATGCCAACCCGACGAAAATTTCACGGGTTATAATATATATATTTATGATTAAATAAGCTCTTGTTTGAGTGTTTTTTTTTAAACTCGAAGGAAATAGTCATCAGTGGATTATCATCAAGGCCAGATTCCGACTATGGATTTCTTCCAAGACAATAAAGCTTGATTCATACGCTCGCCGAAAATAGAAAGCAGAATCTGCCTTAGTGGTGCAACAATTCACATGCTGTAGCATATGTTGACCCATGATGCATTGCAACGCTAGCTTAAAACAGCTGATTAATACCTGACAGGTATTTTCAAATGGATACACATATAATTTATAAAATTTTCACTATGGATGCTTTCTAATTATAACGCTGTATCGTGTCTCAATCCAATACATTGATACACACGCTTTACACTAACGGGTAATTTCAAATATCCTCATAAAAGCCAATGAATCTGTCTGTTAGCTTCTGATTGTAGAGTGCATGCGTTGCAAAATGCGCATGCGCATTGACTTGGGATGGTTATTTCTGAACTTTGATTGGTTTTCCTGTGTCGAAAATTTCAGGCAGAACAGATTTAGTAGAGACGAGTTGAACTTTAACGGAACAGCTTGCGCTGACGAGGCGGAAATCTTGTGATTGGCTTTGAAATCGTCACGTGACCACATCTTTGTTCTGCACAAGTTTATCAGTGAACGTGTGAATCCACAATAAAGCTTGATTAACCGGGAAGAGAGAGAGTTAGATCTAGTTAATATTGTGAAATATTATAATAGCAAATGTTTCATGGCGCTCAGAAATTATTAAGGCTTACTAAAATCTGACAAAACAGAAATAGTGCTTAAAAGCATTCATATACAATATACATACGTTTGAGTCGGTCACGTCCGTTACTCCAAAGCACCCTTGCGAACCATTCTCTTAGAGGAGTCAATTTGGACAAGGCTGTGAAAATGTCGAACAGAACACGTTTAATAGCAGTTGACATTCGGCATTAGTTCTAAACGTTATCCTATGGTGTGTGGAAGGGGGCATGAAAAGAAGGCAGTGTTTTTACAGTTTATTTAGCAAAAGATTTTTTGGTCAAAATAAATAAAAGAAATCTCCAGTAGAAACAATGGTTATATCATCAGTTGTTGAATATTGGTCAAGGGTGTCCTGGAAGTTAATTATAACTGTTTCTCTTCATTTAAAAAGTTTCTCATCTAATGCCACTATGCTCATGACATATTAAACAAATGTTGATATCACTACGCGTATACAGTTAAACTTTATGTTTCTACTCGATAAATATTTGATTAAATTTTGACAAAAACATGTTGATATAGAAATTGTACAATAACACTGCCTTTTCTCGCATTCTCTACAGTCTACATCCTCACCTTAACGAAACACTGTCCTCCAATACTCCCTTCTAACCCCTTTTCCAACACTTCAATCCATATTTAACTTTAGACAAAAGTCTTGTAAAATTTTGTAATAAATTGTCTTACATTTTCAGTTTGGACGGTTTTCATCATTTGTGTCTGAAGGTGATGCAACTGAAAAGTCAAAGTGTACACGTTTTAAATAAGCTTGTTCAAACAGTGTGTGTTGTTTTAGATGTTCGATTGAGTAACCTAGTTTCTACATTTTTACATGGTAGCTACATTCAAACAGTCGTATAAGCCAAACGGGTAGTAGGACATGGTGCTAAAAAATCAACATAAAACAACAGCATTGAAACATGTTGGCCACCTCTGTTTTTATAGTTTCTCTAAATGTAAATTCGTAATAAATTAAGATGTTATTAATATTCTGGAAATTTGGGTTGCCAGGTCAGAAAAAGGTAAGACTGTTTAGGGTCGCGATCAAAAAAGTTTGCGAAACTCTGGCCTTAGAGCATGCGCACTGATTTGATTGGGTCTCCTAGGTGATGTTGCGAAGAAATTGAAAAGCTCAAGTTAAAGTCGCACTGAGTGGGCAAAGCAGATGAAATTGAAATCTTGTGATTAGTTCAGAGTTGATCAAAATATGTGACCAACATTCACCACTGGCTTAGGTTATGTATCTTTAAAAAAAATGTGACAGCTGTTTTTATCGATCCTGATTATTAATCTTTAACCTCAGATTTTCAATCCTTCAATTGCTCAGTATTTTAAAAAAAATCTTTTTTGTGGGCATCCAATTTTACATAAAAAAATATGCTATTTATTTATATTTTGTACGGAATGTGGTTAAAAAAAGATCTAAATTATTTGGATAGTTAAAATAAATTGTATGGGGCACCACACAGACTTTGTCGTCCCTTTGCCTAAAAATTGAGATATTTACTTAAAACTCATACAATATGTGGAATTAAATAATATTTTTGTTGCAGAAACATTCCACCAAAGATAATACATGTAATAATACATACCGTTACATAAATATCTTAAGGAAAAAACTTACATCTATGTTCACCAGAGATCATAACACTCCATTTCCCTTACCTTAATTTAAAACTATATTTGGCCAAAAATTTCATAAAATATTTGTTTTATAAAATATATTCCAGTTAAAAAAATTCTTAATAGCTCTACAACTTTGCAATATTAATGTTATTTCGTATATCAAAGAGTGTTGTGAAATTATGATTAAAATAAAATATTTCCGGTTTTGTAAAGTACCCTCAAAGTCATTTTCTTGGGAAATTGAGAACTACCATTTTGTTTTTAATATTAAACAATGTCTAGATATAAAATGTAATCAAAATATTTTGAGAAAATAGATTTCTCCTACTCTGATCTTTAAGTGAACCACCCTTAATTCTAGGGTTGGATAGATAGTTCCAAAAAACCCTCTGAGGAGCTTTATGAAAATCATAGATACAAAATTTTAGCCTTGTAGGTAAAATTGTTTCGGTTCTAATCCCAGTAACAGGCAGCCAGCATCACAATAAAATACTTTTTTGGTTTTAAGTGGTCATGAAACATCGACATCCATAAAAATATTAAGTTTGATTTTTTTTTTACGAATACAATACTTTCTCTATCAGAGGGGTACGAGAAAGAACATTTACTTAAACAAAATCACCACGTTTGATTCATGAAAGAAGGTTAAATGGACGTATCATAATCTATCCTATTTCAAGTTGCCGAAAGGCCTAACGTTCCATTCTCGTGTTAGGGTGGATTGCCGGTGATTAGGAGATTGGGATTCAAATACTAGTTGGTTTTTCTTGGGAGGCTTTCTCCTAAATTATTTGCCACTATCTGTCCACGAAAATTAGGATACATTTCCACTAAAAATTCTAAATTATTCATCCATATTCCATTATCATAATAAATATATACATAAGCCCCAAATGGGTGCTAAGAAGTGGCGAAAATAAAAAGAGCATGTTCTTGGTGAATATTATAGAGCAGGAACGGTAAAATGAGCGGGCTTGAACCTCGTTCTGCTACTTTGCAGATTGTGTCTCTAAATTCTCTTCCCCCCCTCCGCACCCCTCAGCCGACGGTGTTGTCGTAAGGTAAAATCAGCTACCTGTGAAGCCTTGGTAATTGAACTAGTTAAATAAACATGGACGTACGTATAAAGCGGATCTCAAAGGAGGAGGGGATAGAGTGAAGCACATCGCTGTAATCTCCATCCTCCAACCTTGGCTGTGATCAGCGCTACAGGTGTGTCAACCTCTCGGGCAAGAATGGCCTAAGACTCTCACCGTCCAGCGTCCGATTAAGGAAGTTAGTTGCGTGGAGATTTTGAAGCTATTTTGCCAAGCGGGCTGCATCTCTACTTGATGCACTTAAGCAGTCTAAAGAATATCACAACTTTATACCAATGTATGAAATAGAAAGAGAGGGAAAATAATGAGCAGTTCACCCTGCGTGGCCATTTGTTTTTCTACTGATAAGACTTTCCCTCTTCCCCTGATGAGTTTACACACTCACTCTACTGTCTGCACCTTGAAAACTTTGACTTGCTTTTTAAAATTGCATTTTTCTTGTTTCCTATTTTAGATAGACAAAATCTAACAAGGACTTTTTTTTAATCTACATCTTGTAAGGAAGACTGCTACAGATCATTTTCGTGAATTAGCCAAATACCTAAAGTAATAGAGGATTTAAATTAAAAATACTTTCCCACACAAAACTATTTCACGATAAAAATAATAACTTTATGACACTGTAAGGCTATTTCTTAAAACCATTTTTATTTCAACGTTATATCCCTGAAACTCGCTGACTAAAAAGTAAATTCATCAACATGAGAAATCTTATCTGGATCTGCAGTGACGTCAAAAGTAGGCAACTTCCTTAACCAGGATATTAGATAAAAATCACTCCAAAACTAGAAAATGTTTCAAATTGAGGTTCTCATTTAGTTTAAAATAAAAATCTTAAATTTATCGTATTTCTTTTTAAATGTGATAAAAGGGATTTGCTTGGACCACCGTATATTTAATTTCGAAAGATCAATACAGAAAACATAAACACAATGCAACGCCTGGTTTGAGTTTTATTACCTACTTGTTACTATCAGTGGGGTGAGAAGGGCTCTTAGGACGTCTCATTAGAGCTGTATTACCTACCCTAGTTAGGTGTTATCTGTGGAATGAGACAGGCTTTTAGGACGTCTGGTTCGAGCTCTACTACCTATCTTAGGTGTTATCTGGGGAGTGAAACGGGATCTTAGAACCTCTGTTTCTACGAGCTGCAATGCCTACTTAAATTAAGTGCTACCCATGGGGTTAAATGGCTCTTAAGATGCTTGAATAAAGTTGTCACCTTCGTTATGTTTTTATCTATGGGGCTAAACGGTCTTTAAAGACGTCGGTTTCAATCTAAATTGTATAAATTGGCCGTCCTCGCAAAGTTTGATTGCCGATAGCAAGGTTCTCGTTTTTGCTCCGATAAAAGTTTTTTTTTGATTAAGGCTTCTACTAGGCTCTTTTTGAGGTATGCTTCATGTTCATGGCACTTTGTTTGCCTAATTTAAGTGTTTGTGTTAAATATATATTCTTATTTGTGATTAAACTTCAATTTTGATGATCACAAAACTTTAAATTTTGCAAATCATAACAGTGTAGCTTTCATAGTATAATTTTTGTTTTATTAGGTCTTTGGGCCTAGTTTCTTTATACGTACACTGTAGAGGGTCTTGCCCATAAAGGTAAACTTCGTGAAGGGTTTTTAATTGCAAGGAATTACTTTTGTAATTAATAAATTGATTTTTATAGCTCAGGCGGGTTTGTTTACATTTGTCTTGGCTAGAGGTTGATTTTTATTAAAGTAATCTAAGTGATACAAACAGGCTTTTGGGCCTACATTTACTAAGGATTGTGTATATAACCTAGTTCAGCAGGTCTAAGCGGTTTTTTGAAGTATGTTAATTGGGCATTTTTAAAATTTAATTTCTAAATTTTATTGACATCAGTGCTTAGCTTGGCCAAGGCCAAGACTACTTTTGAACTAAGTTCAGATATTTGTTGCCTTCCTTACTGTCTCAGGCCAATAATTATCATAGAATAGTTATGAATAGGTGGTAGGTAAGTGTGTAAGAGATTGCATACTATTAGTTCAGATATTTACTAAAATATTTGAGTTCTAGTAGACTATTAATTTTATGACTTGGTGTGATCTGTGAGCTATTTTTTCATTATAGTATACTAATCTTTGTTTTTCTGGGTCAAATCCACTAAGAATTTGTAACGGCGTTCTAGTTAACACTATAGACGCCGATACGTAAACAAGGTAAATAAACACAATAGGAGAGCACTTTAAAGCAGAAGATAAAAATGCATGTTGACAAATAAGTTTAATGTAACAAAATGTTGAGTAAATACAGAGAGTGACATCAGAACACAATCCAATATTTCCTAGAACGGTCCATAGAGTTGACCAGGTTAACTAACAAGTCAGGTAGTTGAATGATCAAAATTCTCAAAGAGAGAATTAGGCGTGAAGCGCCAATGATTTTGCACAACAGTTTAAGCTCATGCTTACCAATTTAAGCTAGGTCCTATCAATGGAACGGGCCTTCAAGATTGATGGATTGAGCTATATTACCTACCTAAGTTAGGTGTTATTCGTGGTATGAAATGGGCCTTTAAGACTTCTGGTATGAGCTGTATTACCTACTTAAGTTAGGTGTTATTCGTGGTATGAAATGGGCCTTTAAGACTTCTGGGATGAGCTGTATTACCTACTTAAGTTAGGTGTTATTCGTGGTATGAAATGGGCCTTTAAGACTTCTGGTATGAGCTGTATTACCTACCTAAGTTAGGTGTTATTCGTGGTATGAAATGGGCCTTTAAGACTTCTGGTATGAGCTGTATTACCTACCTAAGTTAGGTGTTATTCGTGGTATGAAATGGGCCTTTAAGACTTCTGGTTCAAGCTGTATTACCTACCTAAGTTAGGTGTTATTCGTGGTAGTAAATGGGCCTTTAAGACTTCTGGTTCGAGCTGTATTACCTACCTAAGTTAGGTGTTATTCGTGGTATGAAATGGGCCTTTAAGACTTCTGGTTCGAGCTGTATTACCTACCTAAGTTAGGTGTTTTTCGTGGTATTAAATGGGCCTTTAAGACTTCTGGTTCGAGCTGTATTACCTACCTAAGTTAGGTGTTATTCGTGGTATGAAATGGGCCTTTAAGACTTCTGGTTCGAGCTGTATTACCTACCTAAGTTAGGTGTTATTCGTGGTATTAAATGGGCCTTTAAGACTTCTGGTTCGAGCTGTATTACCTACCTAAGTTAGGTGTTTTTCGTGGTATTAAATGGGCCTTTAAGACTTCTGGTTCGAGCTGTATTACCTACCTAGGTTAGGTGTTATTCGTGGTATGAAATGGGCCTTTAAGACTTCTGGTTCGAGCTGTATTACCTACCTAAGTTAGGTGTTATTCGTGGTATGAAATGGGCCTTTAAGACTTCTGGTTCGAGCTGTATTACCTACCTAAGTTAGGTGTTATTCGTGGTATGAAATGGGCCTTTAAGACTTCTGGTTCGAGCTGTATTACCTACCTAAGTTAGGTGTTATTCGTGGTATGAAATGGGCCTTTAAGACTTCTGGTTCGAGCTGTATTACCTACCTAGGTTAGGTGTTATCCGTGGGCTTATACGGGCTACTAAGACGTCTGGTTTGAGCTGTTATCTACTTAATATAAGTATTATCCGGGGGCTGATGCGTGCTGTTAAGAAACCGGATTCAACTTGAATAACCGTGGCGAGAATAAAACAACGAATGATTCAGTTTGAGTTGTATCGTTAACACACCGAGGTCCAATATCATCTGTAAGAGTGTTACCATACACCGGCCACTTAAAATGGCGTGCTGATCCACTAATTTTCTGCAGTTGAGCTGGTTAAGAACGCTTTGTGAGGCTGCTTTTATACATTCTATGTGAACATCATAAATCTACCCAGTCAAAGAAGTGGTATTTGATGGAGGAAGGTTGAACAATGCATTAAAACTTTCTTATACGTTGGTTCGGGACATTTTAAGACTGTTTCACATCAAAAAACTGTCTATCTTCAAAAATTTTCAATTTTTTTTTCTAGAGATGAATCAAATCGATGGTTTCTCAAATTTGGATCTCGAATTCAAATATTGTCAAAAATAATCACCACAAGAAGAAATATAAATTTAGTAGAGTAGAAAATAAATCCCACCAATTTTTTCATTATTGCGTATAGGAAGTTTTACCCTTTTTTTGTTGTAAACCATATAGAACTATATTCAATTATGACATTCAACATCCGGCTGCCTTTATTTTGATAGTTTTCCTATGTGCAATCCTGAGCCAGATCTGTCAATCACAAACAAATGATTATCAGTAATTAATTTAAATAAAAAATCTTATAAAGAAAACATTACCTTGTCCCTAAACTGAGTAGACAAACGAGTGCAATCCATTGAGAAAGCAATATTTACATAAGCAGGTCCACAATATTAGTAAAACGAAGCTATTTACATTATTATAGAAATTTGTTTGATAAAAAGATCATCACATTTCATCAACGAGCATAAATAAAATAATAGGCCGTGTTACAAAGATATTATAAATTGAGTATCCCAAAGAAAATTACTGTCTCCAAGTTATATCACCAGAGTTTGTTAATTAATATTGTTATGTCACTCCAGATAGGTGCTGATTCGATTTTTAGCGATGTCTTCAATTTAAGATAATCTTAATTTTGTATTCGCTTATTTAGAGACATTTTTCATTTGTTTTTCAAATGTTAAATTTTTCCACCATAAAAGAAATATATTTTTTAAATGCTTAGAACATGTATAGGGCTACCGCCGTTTTCCCATTTCCTGCACCTGAATTTTAAATTCAAAAATTTAAAACTTTTATGGTAATGTGGGGTGGTCCTTTTACCAAAGTGAATAATTTAATTTTTTTTACAGGCTGAAAAGTAGATTTTTTAACTCTTTTAGAAATTTGTCAATCTACTAGCACCTACCCCTCTTCAGTTCCTACATTTCCATTTTGAGATTTTATAAAGTAATTGGTTATCCTATGGTTTTATATGGTCATAATATGTGCATTCATACAGTTGCTATTTATTGTGCTATTGGCAGCTTAAATCCCTTTTAAGACAGAAGGTGTCTGCGTTATCTGATATCTTGTGATCTAGATTGATCGCTGACGACTTTCATAGTCCATCACAGACTATGCTAAGCTAATCTCTACTGGCGAGAGATTTCCAGCAGTAGGACAAACAGGGGAGGAGGGAATTATAAATAATAATACAATGGGTTAGGAACCCTCCCACCTATTAAATTACATCATTAGATGCACAAATACTCGTTCTAAGCTAATATACCAGTTGCCTTTCATTTTTCGTGCAATTAGATCTTTATGACCAATATAAATATGAGATTTTGGGGTTTTCCAGAGAGCTTCTCATTTATTGACGCTTTGCTCGTGGCATATATTCCCCAACTTTTGATAATACCATGTGAATTAAATTAAAATCAATATTAGCTCTACTTTTGTAAATTTTTATTTACTCTGGCCGAACAATTATTTTGATACAAAAACTTCAAAAACACCAATCTTTTCTCGCGTCCCCTACGGTGAATCCAGGTAAATAAAAAAGTATTAAAGAAAATAGCTGTACTTCTTCTGCCCGCCTCGGTGGTATAGTTAGCTATCGCGCTAGTCGTGTTGAGCTCGACTGCCGGTGACGGGGAGATCAAGGCTCGAATCTCGGTCGGGTGAACTGAGAGTGGTGTTTCCTTAAAGGTTTTCCACTCTCCCTCCACGCAAATGCGGGTTCGCTTCCTCCATATTCAACCTTCCCAATTCTAACTCATTAGCATAATTAGTACCTAAGCGTATAACCCGAACGGATAGTAAGACGCGGTGCTAAATTTAAAAAAAAATTAATTTCTATTTTATTTTGTATTGACATTTCTGAATTTATCTACGGTCACTTTATAGATGTCATGCAATAACTACTGATCTGTATTAAATAATGTCATGTTTAGTGAGATCTTTCCAATCGAATCAAAACATCTCGAAATTTATTTTTTCCCTCAAACTGTTTCGATGACAATTCGAAGCATCACTCACTTATAGTAATTTCTAACTTTTAATTATGGTGTGATGGTAAAAGTCTTACTAAACACTATTTGGTGAGCTCAACGCTTATTTATAATTTATATTTTCCCCTCAGCATTCTCAGGTTGTGTGTGTGGTGTTGATTGTAATCGGCCATCTAAAATCAAGTTTGTCTGTAAGTCATCGTCTGATATGATTAATGTTACAAGTAGGCTAGAGCCCCAATATTAAATCAATAAACATCATCACCAAGATTAACTTCATTCTCCAACCTTTGCAATCAAGTATAAGGACATACGCTTTACGAAAATTACTTAGAGGTAATTTCAATTGCAATAGCTTTGTTGAAACTATTTCTTCTTATTTATTATTTTTGTAAAGTACATCCCATCATTAGTATGTTCCTCATCATTCATTACGGCGAGACACAATCATGATTAGCAATCACATACATGGTACAAAAAAACAATTAGAAATTCATTACAAGCGTTGAATAGATAAATGATTCTGCAACTAAAGGCACCGATATTCAGGCTTGGCTCTAAGCTGAGATTAGAAGTTAAAGTGAGAAGCTGTTAGACATTATGTCAACGTTTTAAATTGGAACATAGCCCCTCCTCCAACCTCTCTCCACAGAAACTATCTAAAAATAATGCAAAAAAAGAAGAGTATTTATAATAAAATAAAGTGTACACTCTGGTCTTACGAAGCACTAGCAATCTGCCTGCAGCTCCGCTTGCATTAAACAATACATCAACACAGTCAACCACTTCATATTTTAGAAAAGAATGAAACCTAGTTGAGAGCTATATTTTTGGTTTGTACTAATATTCACGAAGAAACATGAACTCGCCCCTTCTATTCCCCTTCCACAAACCAGCTCATGCAAGTACCATCTTATGTACCTGCAACACCAGTCGCGATGAGTGTTCACTGCGTACGCCCGGTTTTTTCAACACTTTTTCGCTTGCTGATGAGATGGCGTTATGTAATATAAACTACAGTAGCCCCATGGCTTCTTTGGTGCTGACTGACAGCTCACAGCTGACAGCTGATGGCTTTGAAAAGCTACCAGACCAAATTATATATCCCTACGCCGAACCATATGATCTGCAAAAAAAACATGTGTTTAGCAGCTGTCACTTCTGACAGTTAAAATTTAGGTATATACCTAAATGTTGACTGTCAGAAGTCAGCTGTGAACTGTCAGTCAGCACCAAAGAAGCCATGGAGCTACTGTACCCTTTACTCTTAAGTATAAGGAGTACAACAGAAGAAATCCCATCTCGATCCGACGAGCACTTTTTGAGGTTACTGGAAAGATAATTAATCAAACTACAGAGAAGAATAAATAGTCAAAGCTATTATTAATTTTAGAGAGGAATTCACCATCTAGATATCATATTCTGAAAATTGAAAAATTACACCTGGACCTGGTTCGATTCCCGTGTCCAGGTGTCATTTTTCAATTTTCTGAATAAACTAAAGATAGATTTGCAGTTTTATTGCATATACTCGCTTTGTTCAAACCCCCAGTGAGTTTTCTTTGCAAATGGATGTAAACTAATGTAATTCCAGCGTTGTTTTGAACGTAACAACTTAAAGTTACCGGTATTGTATTGTATTTTTCACACATTATTTTAGTTTCTCCATACTTGTAGGACAGATAGAATCATCAAGTTTGGCACGCTTATGGCAATTGGATGTGCCAATATGCCTGCTAAATTTATTATTCTAGCTGTCCCATAAGTGTGTCAGAAAACTAAAAAATATGTGGAAAGTGTGAAAAATTTACCTAAAATAAAAAATTTAGCTCTATCTAAGGTATAATCGATGGAGATACGACAAAAAGTAGTAGGACAAAACTTGTGGACCTCGCCAAATCTGTAGCTGTTGGTGCAATATGTTTTATGATAGGTCTTATTGTTCAGCCACAAGAGACCTCCAAATTTTAACGTCGGTGACAGGCTAGAAGCTATAAGTTTGCCAAATTTCAAGTTTATAGCTCATCTGTAAGTGGATAAACATTAATGTCAGTGACTGAGTGAGTGAGTGAGTCTACTATGTGGCTTTTTAGTAGTATAATAGCAAAATATCGAAATTATTAAAATAGTAAAAGGTTTTGCGTCATCATCTTTGGATATAATCATGCCCAAAGAATTTAATGTTCTTTATCAAGTCTAAGACACGACCAAGATTTTTAATGCTTTGGCCTTCGGTTTATAGTTAACACTCTCTGAAGTATCTTTGATCGAATCATGATGAGGTCTAAAACTGTGTGTTTTTAAATACTGGTTGAGTGTGTTTGGCATTTCCTTAGTATTCAACACGATCAACATGTTAAACATGACTTCATTAACTGGGGATTGTATCTAGATAATTTAAAACATCAAGGTGGAATGGTACGGACCACGAGCTAGGGCCAGTATTTTTGCGGTATTTATGGTAAAACAGTTTTTGGGGCAAAATAAATTGAATCTTTCTTCAGAGCATACGTTTAGTTTAATTTATTACACATGGCGTCTTTAATAGTTAACGAATATTTGTAATGAATTAACATTTGAACATAAACTCATCAAAACTTGTTTTGGTGGCCGCATGGTTTAAGGTGATATTCTCCCAATAGACTAGTCTGCCGATTACGGGGAGATCTATCTTCAGATTTAAGTCGGGTGTATTGAGAAGTTTTAAGGAAAGATTAGTCGGTACTAATGTACCGTTGTTCAGGGGATGCCCGAATGTACTAATCGTGCATACTTTCCGTGAAGGCTCTTCCCATATCCAGGTGGGGTGAGGGGATGATTGTACTGAATATGCCCGGGTAAATTCAATAAAGATCTTAAACTTAACCTAAGCCTAATCAACTAAACCCCGGTGACCATAAGAACAGTTCCGCTTTCAAGGAAAAACCCTCCAGTACCAGTCCGGAATCGATTCTGTACCTCAATTTCAGCTGTCAGGGACTCTCTATGACCACTATATCATGAGACCAGTCGAATTCAATCATACCCATGACATTTAGACTCAAACTAAACTCATCTACTAAATTATTATTTTATTTATTGTTCCTCTAAATATATCCTGTATATTTTTAATTAAATGGCAAATATAATATCTTTAACACTCGTTCCCTTCTATCCTAACCTAAAAGCCTAGCTTTTTTTTTAACTTAGCAATGCTCACTTTTAATTTATTAAATACGTGAGGTTTGATAAAAGAAAATGTTTATTTGAATTGAAAATTGACACGTTGAAACGGGAGTCAAACCCGGTACCTTTAGCTTAGTACGTCAATTCTCTAAATACTGAGTTATACAGGAAGCATCCTGTGCCCAAGGTCGTTCTTCACTCATGTTTTAAGACAGAGTTTGTGATGGACGTATGGAAAACGTCAGCTACATATGAGTGATCAGTTAAATTCCCATGCCCAGGTGTTATTTTCCAATTTACAGAATATAATATTTAGATGCGGCTAGAACTGTTATTAACAAATATAAAAGCTATTCTATTTAATCCATCAAAATAAATTTGCTTTTGAGATTAATCTAAGATCATTGAACAATGTACTTTGTAAACGAGGCACTGTACGTAACTGCGGCTTTAACTATACTACCTAGTGGTAATTAGTATTATCATGTCATTTTGCAGAGGTTTATGCTATAAGGCCTACTTATCTAGAATTGGCAGGGTTTGCGCAGGCGCAGCGAACGTGCTTACCAATCTCCTGTGTTCCGTCGTTGAACGATGTAATCGCCTCATCTCATTACGTTTCCTCGGTTGCCTGAACAAAGATGTTTACTGGAACTCCCTCGAGACGAGGATTGCTAGTACCATCCGAGACATTTTGCATATCAATTATTCATGACCTTGGACGAGATCCTGTAACAATCTCGCACGGATAGAGGGCTACAAGGTAGCTCCCTAAGGGTTTAGCCCGTTGCCTGCGCATAGGTTACGTGGGCTGGTTTATTTTGGATTGTGTGGCACAAGGTTTTTTTGGAACTTTGGGAGAGGTTTGGTTAGCACCTATTTAATATAAATAAGGATTTAATTATTAAGGTGGGGATGAAGGGAACCCAAGTTAAGGTCAGTGAATTTTGCAGTTTTTATAAAAAAAATTTGAACAATAGAAATCAAATATTGCTTCCAGTTTAAATGTAAAGTTTAATTTTCTTCACATGGTGATATCAACAGTTGTTGAATATCTGTAAAGGTTGTCCTAAAATTTAATGAAAACTTTTTTCCTTCATTTAAAAAATTTCTCATTTAATGCCGGCATGTTCACGATGGATGTTCAACAATACTGATTAAGTCACCATGTGAAGAAAATTAAATAATTTGTTTCTACTTGAGAAATATTTGATTTATTTAAGCCAAAATAAAAGTTGCTGTTAAAAAAAATTGTGGAAACACTAACCTTAACTCATGTTCATACATCTCCATCTTAGGCTTGCGGGTTACTTATCATTTTGGTTTTAAAGTTACATTATATTTAAATTTGACCGGACGTGAGTTCAGATGCGGTGTGGATAGATCAACGTAGCATATACACTCTAGTAAAATGAAAATGGCTTTTGAAAAGCAATACATTTTGACACCTTAATAATTGTTAACTCTTACGAAAATCACTCAACAACGGTTAGGATCTTGAATAACTATCTAAGAGACTACATCACTGAGAAATAGCATACTATTGTATTAAGATACTCTCTAATGTAAGTTTATAATACTTTTTTTATAAAAAGTTATCATACTTGTTATAAACGATAGTGCAAAAAAGAGTTTTTTAATATTTACCAATCTCATTAAATACAACGACAACCTCTTGGTTGCAAAAAAAATTGTTGGTGATTTCAATAAAGGCAAATATTAATTAAAATGAAAAAACTTATCTAAATAACTCATTTCTGTTGAATAAGAGTTTGTGGTCCTGGCTACTTTGTAATGGTGCCATGGCGATCCATCTCCCTACCCAACACCTTGCTTACACCACGGTGCAGTTGTCCGTTTTGAGTGTGGTTTCTAAACCAGCCGCTAGAGTGGCGCTGGACAACTGCGCCATGATAGCAAGGGGTGGGTAGGAATCGCCACGGCACCATTACAACATGATTAAATGCTATTTGAAAAAACGTGATATTAACGTTTGTCAGCGTACATTATCCATCTATCTACTTATAGCTACTTTTTTTTTTTTTTTTTTTTTTTAGATTTGAACGTGTTAGCTCAAAGCTCGCTGGATAAAGAACAGGTTTAAGGGAACGCAATATACGCATAGTAACTAATTTTGATTTAAGCTTTTTTTTATGAACGTGAACAAATATTTTGTTTTATTTAAAGCTACATCAATAACCATATTTGGTAGATCATTTTGTTCAGTAGAGGTGACGATGCAAATAAAATAAAATAGCACTATCTATCAGACAATGATTTTGAAAAGAATGTACTTAAGTGGGTTCCAGAAATAATAATAATTTCTTAAGTGTTCGCATGGTCTAATGCAGCCCGCTCTCAAAAGACTGCACTTCCGATGAATGGTGAATTGATTTAAATCCCGGCTAGCAATTTTGATGGTTTTCCACTCTCCATCTACGCAAATTCAAATACATTTCCTCTCAATTTTTAACTTAATCGTGTCATTTGGGTCAATATATCGATAGCCCAAACGTGTAAAAAGATTTAATGCACGCAAATAAAATTGATAACACATTGGTCTAGTTAACTGAAGAAGGAAAATAAATATCTGATATTAATGTATTTGATATTATTTTGCAAGCTTTTGCAGAGTATCCAGCTGCAAAACCCTTAAAAAGGAAGGAAAGAAATAAGGGAGGAAAATAAAGAAATTCGCCGGGCGTATAAATTACGTATCGGCTTCAGCATCCTTATTCACGCCTCTGTCTATCCTGAACGTATTTGCCATTCCAAGTAATTTGATTGAAAGTTAAGTAGGTGCAAGTTGGTAGGCGTGGAGCGCGCGCGAGGGTAGCTGGCGGAACTGGGGAAAAAGGGATGAAAAAAAATAAAAGGGTAAGTTGAGTTCTCCCTCCCTTCACACTCTCTTCCACCCCCGCCCCAGTTTGCCCGGTCGTGCGTGTGCTGCGAGGGCCACGTGACCCACCTAGAGAATCCGGGGGGGGATTTCAGTTACAGCAGTGCTGTGCGCGGCGGTGTCCTTAACTACTTCAGGGAGGGCTCGGAAAACTTATTTGGACGGGTCCTCACAAGTTTTCACTCGTGCGTATAAGTGTTTATTTTGACAAATGCCTGCGGAATTTAATTTGTAATTATAATCCAACAAAACCATTTATATATATATTTAATAAATATAATAGGCCTATATATATATATATAGGCCTATTATATTTATTAAATATTTTATTTGATCTGCTCGGGATTCAAAGAACTTATCATTGTTATTACTATTATTATTGATACTTTTACAACTTGATTTATAAAATAATTCATATAAGGAGCAGAATTTCTTAAATAATGATGGGGAGATCTTAGGTTCGAATCTTGCTTGAATGGGCTTAATGTGGGGTTTCCTAAATAATTTACCACGCTCCTTCCCCACAAAGTTGGGTATATTTTATATAAATTATGATTTCCTCATCCTAATCACGTTTGTGTTGATAACTCTATGAGTTTACCCTGAATGGTTAGTAGGACAGGGTAAAGGGATAACAAATTCTGGAAAAATATGGAGAGCTAGGAAAATATCAGTTTAATTTTGTGATCATTCAGGGAAAATCATATACTTGAATGTCCAAGGAAGAAAAATGGCTTTATTGCATCTTTTTCCAAGAGTGTTTCTAATCAAGCTTTTGTTTGTCATAATTGAGTTAAATTCAAACTTTTTTTATATTGAGATAATTTTGATTTCTTAACATCCTAATCAATATTTATGTGTTCTGTAGTAAGGGAAATTAGTATTTTTGGATCAAGAAAAATGAGAGAATTATTTTTCTTTGAGATTGTATGGTCATCCTGTAAGAAAAAGTGGAAAAATTAAAAAAAAAACTGATTGGTACTAGATATCCCGTTGTACGGTATGATACTTTGGTAATATGTGTGATGAAATAGTTTAGTCTGTAAATCACGCGATTCTGACATTACATCCTTTAGGTAGTGCTAGCTAAATCAATAAATTAAATACATTTTGTATTCATTCTTCAAAGTAGAAGATCTAACTTATTAAAACGCTCATTGACTATGCTACTTTAGGCCCTGATTTGTTGTTTTTTTGTTTAAAAGTTTATCATTTTAATTTATGGGATATTTGCTTTATGTTCGAGCAAGTCTATGTACCAACTATTTGATTTTCATTAATCACGTTTGAATGATATTTTTGGCTTGTGTTTTTTTTTTCCATTAGAAGTAAAATGACGTAGGGAAATAAATCCATACTATTAATATTATTCTGTTATGATTTAAACTTAGTCATCATTTCAGTTATTAATATTGAAACATAAAGTTCCACTCTACAATTTTTAATATTCTTATTTGTAGAGTTTTAATTTAGCAAGTAAACTTTTCGAGATATTAATACTATAAGAAATAAAAATAATAGAACGTGGCAGAAATAAAGTTCTGATGCTCTAATCGAGGTGTGTCCGAAAGATTCGCTATTCAAAAAAATCTAAAAAAAAAAAATCCCATCTAAATAAAGATACGAAGGCCTTGACTTGAAATCGTAATCTTAGGCATATCAATTGTTAAAAGGAATTAAACAAACGTAGGAAACTGGGAAAGTAGAGTAAAAATATTAAAAAATCACAAAATCTAATTAAAATAATATATTTACTAAAAAAAAAGTGTACTCGACTTCTTAGTAGATATGACAAATATACTAAGGAAACGTGTCCTTTTGGTTCCTTATAAAGTTTATAAAATATATATAACTATAAGAAAAATAAATAAAATAGTAATTTCCATTGACACAACACCCTTAAAAATTTAAAGAAATTAAACTTTCAATACTTGTATTTTTAACTAAAATTTCATTTTTTAAAAATAATTCGAGGATTTGTATTTGAATTAGAGATACAAAATTAATATTAAATTCAAGAAATAAAAAACTTGACAATCAACCGTGAAAAATCATGAGTTGATTGGAAATATAATTTTCCCTTCGCGTTTTTCTACAGTAAACCCCCCTCCCACCCCTTGACATATAGTATATAAAATGATTTTTATTTACAGTTATATATAAAAGTTACACTGACAACAAAAGAGTGAATTGCAATGTCGTTTTATTTTCTACGTTTAAAAGTAAAATAAGTGTGTGTTTGTGTGTGTGTATGTGAGAGTGCAGTGGGTGGTAAGTTTATGTGAAAGGGGAGATACAAACGTTTAACCAATTTAAACTTTTATCACGTTGTACTTATTTTTCGTTTCTTTCCATTCTCTATTCTCCCGTTTCTTTCACTTTTCTTTCCGGATAAAAAAAATCTCTCGTTTCTTCACCAAAGAGATTTCAAAAAGTAAGTCCTACTATTCCAATAAAATAGAAGCATAAGCATAACCGATTTGAATTCATGATTTTAAATTTTGGATCGAATAAGAATCTTCTTGCAAATCAGATCGAATTGAATCCTAATCGAATATTTCAAATTGAAAATGTTCCGAATTGAATCTCTCGGGTTGCTGGTAAGAGACGGACCACAAGTTTAAAAAAAAACTCATTAAGACCAATGTCTCCCAAACTGTGGGCCACGAAAAATCTTTGAAATGAGAAAATATTGAAACTATTTGAAATAGAAAATCATAAAAGAAATGCGGAAAAAAAGGAAAAAATAAGGCACCTAATAAACCGATTAAAAACTGAGTGGTAGAAATTAGGTAAATTAAATAAAATCTCCATTAGTCCAATAAAGCTAGGTGATTCACGAAATTTTTCATTCCAAAAATTGGGGTGGGTTTCTAATAAGCTTGAAAATCGCTGCAACAAGGTGGGGATACAGGGAACGCGAGAAAATATTTTTTTTTGCAGTTTTTATATACAAACCTTTTATGGTAAAAATAAATCAAATATTATTCCAGTAGACACATAGAATTTAATTTTATTGACATTTTGATATCAACAGTAGTTGAATATTTGTAAAGAATATCCTGGAATTTAATGACAACATTTCTCTTCACTTAAAAAGTTTATCATCCATTGTCGCTATGCTCATGACATATAATCAACAACTGTTGATATCACCATGAAAAATCAAATAAACTATATATGACTACTGTAGCAAAATTTTATTTATTTTGGTTAAAAAAATTATTTTGTTATAAAACACTGCAAAAACACTCTTTAAGTCGAATTCTCTACAACCCCACTGTCAAAGTTTAAGTCATAAATTAGAAATGAGAGGGGTAGTTTAAAGGATGTGCACCCACATAAGCATGGGTAGAAATTATACTTGAATTTTTTAAATAAAAATATAGAGGAACTAATATTGTGAAAATAGAATGAATCATGGATTCATTGGATCGAGGGTTGAGCATAGCATTACTAAGTAAGTAAAGAACTATGACGCACGCTCACACCTGTTCTATTGTTTTTCAAGGAGTGTTATGTCATTAGAATGGAGTGTGTTGCTTCTGTGACCGAGAGTCAATGACACAGTGATCATGGCAATGTCAGATAAATTGATTCTCTCTTGGTCTATGATCAATAATAATAGTTTAGTCTGTTGTTTTTAGTTTGTAGATAATGCTAATATTGTCTCTATAAATGAGAGGTTAATTCTCCGATCCGTTGGTCTAGGAGTTTTATATACTATTCATATTTCAAAGGAATAATATCTGATAGCTAGAAAAAATACTAAATATATTCTTATGTAATAATACGTCAAGTCATGTTATATGCAGTTGCCACTTTCAAAATAAATTATCAATATTGTCCAATTTCATAGGAAGGGCCTTATCTGACAGCTAGAAAATCTAGAAAGAATTTCAGTGGTCACTTTTTATATATTATCAATATCTATAAAATAACACCAAGTAATAATATAGTAAAATGTTATCAATGTCAGTTGCAAAAAAAAAAAAAAATTTTAAACACACTTTATAAAAGGTGTTAGTGAGTATAGTATTAAATATGAAATTACCTTCTCGGTGGTCACGTGGTCTAATACGTCAAGCTGGCAAGTATATTTAATGGTCGATGTTTGAGTCTCGGTAAGGTGCAGTGGGTCTGTTTTTCTATTTCATATTCAATTATATTAAATTATATATCGAATAAATTCATGAGTAACGGCTATCAAAATAACTCATTCTTGAACTACAAATATAAAGATAAAATACGCTTTGGTGGTCTCGTGGAGTATCTAACATAATTACTAGAGATGGGAGTTGGGACTATACCAGTTTTTCGATTCCGATTCTTAAATTTTTACCTCGATTCTTTGATACTCGATTCTTAATGGAATAGGCCTGAAATGAAGTGGGAACGGCCATATTGGTTTATGTTAATAGAAACCAATATGGCTGCTGTGATAGGTTAACCTTTTTTATCGATTTGATTTTACTCTGGAAATTTCGGTAAACGTCTATTAAATATTAATTAGACTTTTAAAACATTTTTACCTTTACAAATTACAGTCATGATTTTAATTTAGGCTTTAAAATTTTGAAATAATCTTTATCTTTATTATTAATACTATTTAATTTGTGACAGTAAATTTGCAAAGCAATCGTAATATATTTCTTAACACAGGGCTGGTATATGTTAATATGAAGGTTTATTTGTGTTTTTTCTTGAATACATTATGCTACCACGGTAAATATGTTTAACATATTGAAGCAAAACATCAATATTTAGGTTTTTAAATCTAATCAATGCTTTTATAAGTTTTGCTATACAAATATATGGAATAGTTAACGAAAAAATGTGTTACAAACGACCTTTAATATTTGGTATTCTTTAATATCTTAATAAAGCACTCACGATAATTTGCACGTATCTTTAGGACTCGAGGAATCAAGAATCGAGGTATTTTCTTGATTCTCTATTTTTTAGATACCTTAATAATCGATAGGTATAAAGGAATTGAGGAATCGAATTTCCCATCTCTAAATTATTTACATATGATATTTTTTTTATGGTAACGGTGTAGGCTGGGCTTGAATCCCAACTGGGTGAATTTAGAGTGGTTTTTTCCTAAATGCTTTCTTTTTCTTTCTCCACAAAAATGAGCGTGCAATTTATCTTAATTATTTATTCCTACCCTATCAGCGTGATTAAAATGTGATTCGTTAGTCTATACGAGCATATGTGTTCTACCAAACCGTCAGTTTTTTCGCAAATCCCAATACATTTATTTGACACATGCACGCCAGGCGTAATTAATTTTATACTTCTACCTTTACTCAGTACCTAAAGCCGGCGATTGACTTGAGCCGAGTTACTGTAATGTAATGCTCGCCGCGAAATGTAGCTCGAAAACTAAAGATAAAATGTATATATCTATAGCTCCAAGCCAGAAGAATGAAAAAAATAAAATTCATTGCTGTCTTTGATAAAGTCGGTTATTATTGGTGTAAATTTTTTTTTCAAAATAAAAAGAAGTCATTAACACAAAGTTGATTGTTCACGTTTTATTGACATTTCTGAAACTTTTGACAAATTTTCATTTCCGCTACAATGGAGCCAGAGAAACGTAGAAAATCACAGTTGGAAGCCTTGTTTTTTTTTTTGCATTCAACTTCCCTCAACCCCTCTACACTCTGTATCTAACATTCTTTTTTCTTCCATTGAAGGGGAGAGAGGGGTTACTACAGAAGTAAAAGGGGGGGGAGGGGGGGCTCCTAGCAAGTTAATGCATTTCCCAGCGGGAGGTCCCACTGTTGTCTTCTCACCCTACAGAAGAGGTGCCGTCGCTACCTAACACATTCACACTCGCACACTTGGATCCTTCGTATAGGGCAGGGCGCAGTTACAGGTAAACATAGGGATATGGCAACGATAGGTCTGTACCGATACTTTTATAATTCTTTAATGTTGAATGGAAAATATCCATACTTTACTCATTTCTAATGCCGAAAGGAAATTATCTATACTTTACTTGTTTCTAGTGCTGAAAGGAAATTATCTCTAATTTACCCGTTTTCAGTGCCAAAAGGGTGACCCGGTGGTCTAGGGGTAAGGTGTATAACTTCTGTGCTGGGGTCCAGGGTTCAATCCTCGATCCCGGCACAGATTTATCTGATTGCCAAACCCACCCTTCACCTCTGACAAGAAGGGTATTAATCACAACTTGTGAATGTGAGGAATGCCAGGCCTCCACCGTGGTTCGGATCCCACGTTAAACTGTAGGTCCTCCATTTAGTCTCACAATCAGCCTACCATTACACATCAGCGTAAGTGCATATAACCAGAACGGGTAGTAAGAAGTGATGCTAATAATAATAATAATAGTAATAATAATAAGAAGAAGAAGAATAAGAATAATCTAGTGCCGAAAGAAAATTAACTATACTCTTCTCATGTCTGGTTTTGAAAGGAAATTATCAAAAAATTACTAATTTCTAGTACCGAAAGAAAATTAACTATACCTTACTCATTTCCAGTATTTAAAGGAAATTTCCTATAATTTACTCATTTCTAGGGTCGAAAGGAAACTATCTATACTTTACTCGTTTTTAGAGTTGGAAAGAAATTATCTAAACTGTTTTCTAGTGTCTAAAGAATATTTTATTTACTTTACTCATTTATAGTGTCGAAAGGATCTTTTTTAAAAATTATCGATAGCAGTAAATATTGGTTTCAAAATAATATCAGTGATGGGAAGATAATTGTTTTAATATCATTAGGGTGGTATTAAACACCTGTTTTATATTTCTGGTCCACACCTCCTACCCCTTAATTATAACAAGGTTGCACTTCATTTAAAAAAGAAATTCCCTACCACGGTTCTCTAAAATTAAGTTATTGTGTAAGTTTTAATACTATCCTTTTAAAATAATAATAAAACTTTAACTAAATTAATTGAGGTTATATGGTATTATACAAACCGGTTGCGAGAAGGCTTTATCTAATTCAAACGGAAGCTTGATCTCAAAACAAAACCGTGGAACCCCATATAGGAGGAAGAAAAGGTAAAATATTCGAAATGTCGTAATTTACTCAACACCTTTTAAACTAAACAGTGACTTTTTTAAAGACTATAGATAATTGAAGAAATATCCTTTCTATGCCTCTAAAATATAGATGAAATGAAGCTGACATATACCAGAAGGACATATCTATCTTAAATATTTCACAGTTGACACCAATCCTAAAAGAGGATAGCTAAAGAATGCAGAGCTTGCAGTATGAATATTTTAAAACCATACCAAACAAAATTTTTAACTTTTGATTAAAGTTCTTCGTGTGAAAAGTCTAACTTTAGTATACGCTTTTACATGTAACTTTGCCTATACTGTACCATAACGTACTATACACACAAACACACATACACAAACAATAACACATCAACACGCGTTCTTTCTCTAGGCATAGTTAATCAAACTGTGACAATGCTAACAAATAAATGATTATTATTTTGTTGTTAGTTTTTATATACATATATGCACAATCGATGTTGTCACTTAATGAATAGTAATAATAGTATTCTGTCCTGAACAAATATTGTCTTATGAATATTTAATTCATATACTTTACATGCTCAAACTTAATCGCAGTTGGACTTGTAAAATTAGGTATTTAATTAATATTGATGGCAGGTTTTTGTCATGATTTCATTTTGTATATTGTTTTTAGTAAAAGGGAGTCTTAAAGATATTAATTTTTTCATTAAAAAAATGATTGCGCTTTATATTACGATATTCACTATCCAACTTATATTTTAGTGGCAAAATATTTTCTAGGCCTTAAATAAAAACTTTGCTATCTACAAAATGAAGAAAAATTACGAAGAAAAATGAACTTCAATTTAATTTTTCTTCCATAAAATTATACATAAATGTATGATTTTGATAGATGTTATATAAAATAAAAAATATATAATTTGGTAAAATGTTATCAATATTGATCGCAATTTTTTTTTTTTTTTTCTAAAAGTTTCTACCTAATATATTCCTTAAAGTGAGAGACTGAATAGTTTCGCAATATTTGAACGTTTAAAACAGACAAATAGATAATCATTGTATGACACTTTAGCAGTCAGTACCGGATCTGTCTACTCAGTTAAGAGTCCCGGGTTCTATTCCTTGAATGGCCGAAAAGTTGATCATTGGTGAAATGTGGGTCTACACTTTCACAGTGATGAATTAACTGGCCGGGGGCTGGTTGTTGTGACTGTTCTAGATTTAAGTTAGTTTTATAAGTTGTGTGATGATAGAAATCAGTCGGTTCAGTAAGTGCTCGTTAAATACCCCAAATAAATGAAAAAAAAAAATACATTTATTTATTCTATCCCGGTATATCATTTACCACAGGCACAATAATAGATATTAATGTTTCCTGTTTTCAAGTGTTTCACTGTCATGTTGGCAACATTGTCCTAAGTCGGCGACTCTCAGGCGGACGCTTCATCTTGAATGCACGTGCACACGACTCCCTGCCAACTGTCAACAACATAATTATATCCCCCCCGACAAACACCAGACCGTGCTGTACGCGTCTGTTATCATTTTATAAGAAGTAACTGCCAATAAAGATTCGTGGTATGGAGCACACGCTGGACCGCTTGCAATCAAACAAAACACGCCCAGATGTTTTCCCTTTTCATCTGCTCTATTTTGTTTGTCGTTTGTAGACTTTAAATACGTCTGATCTACATCGGTGGCCACATGGTCTAACGCGCTAATATCGTGTTAGACAAGAATGAAACAGAGTGAGAGATAGCGGTTCAATCATGGCCGGATGCACTGAGGGTAGTTTTTCCTTAATATTATTTTTTTTACTTTCCCTCCACGCAAATGCAGGTGCATTTAATTTAAATTAAACCTTTCTCATCTTTAACACATTAGTATAATTAGTATATAGCCGTACAACCCGAACGAGTAGTAAGATGCGGTGCAAAAAAAGTGTATTAGAGCAAAATAGAAATATTCCAAAATTACTTATTTATGGAACACTTAAGTGGTCAAAAATGGTCCAAGCCTAATTTGAGGTTTCACTCTTTCAATATACTAAACTGCCAATGACATGGCTATCGGGGTTCGACTACCGGTTGAGTTTCTGAGTGTGGTTTTTCCCCAAGAGATTTTCCCTTTACCTTGAAATAAATGCTGGTACACTCTCTCTATATTTAACCTTCCTTGTCCCTTCTTTATCAACGCACTAAAAATAAAATAAACAAAAATACATCCGCCGAGGACAGGTAGATCGAGGTACGTATCTCGGTCGGATGAACTGGGGATGGTTTTTACTAAATTGTTTTCCACTTCCCTCCACGCAAATGCGGGTTATCTTCCTCTAAATTCAACCCTCCCAATTCCCAATCCATTAGCGTAATTAGTACTTAAGCGTATAACCCAACGGGTAGTAAGACGTGGTGCTAAATATTATTATTATTATTTAGCTTTGTAAACAAAATGATAAATGTGAAAAATTTTAAATTGCTATTTTGGTTATTTTTCATAGTTGGTTGAGCTAGTTTGAGAAATCATCGTATGGGTGACGTCACCTTGATTTATTTTTTGTAAGCATGTTATTTCAATAGATACGATTTTGTCATTTACTTCATTCATATCGTACATTTTTGAGTAAGGTAATATTTTTTAATTTTTAAAAATCTTTTTAAGATATCCTTTGTTCTGAGTTCCATTACAGGGTATATGGATGGACTCCTTGTACATTTTTATCAATTTAATTATTTATATTCCATGATACGCGCTCTTAATTAGAATATATGTACTTTTATAAGTGCGGCAGGGAACTTTCAAGTTCTTGATAACATTGAGCAGGGGTTGGCAACATTTTTGAGTCCGGATCGACTTTTATATTTATCAAAGGTCAAACGATCTCCCTTCGACTCTCCTCTCTGCTTTTAATTATTATATTTCTATACATCTTGTATTTATACCTTAAATTAAATATTTCCTTCAAGATTTATATCCCTGCCCTTATAGAAAAAACATAAAATAAATAAATGTAGGGCCTAAACTCCGTTTATCCTGAAATGTAGTAGACTTACCTCGACGGATTACACTATGACCCTATTTTACTAGCTGTACCAGTGTGGAATAATGCAAGATAGCAGTCTTACCTTGACGGATTACACTATGACCCTATTTTATTAGCTGTACCATTGTGGAATAATGCAAGATAGCCGTCTTACCTTGACGGATTACACTATGACCCTATTTTACTAGCTGTACCATTGTGGAATAATGCAAGATAGCCGTCTTACCTTGACGGATTACACTATGACCCTATTTTACTAGCTGTACCATTGTGGAATAATGCAAGATAGCGGTCTTACCTTGACGGATTACACTATGACCCTATTTTACTAGCTGTACCATTGTGGAATAATGCAAGATAGCGGTCTTACCTTGACGGATTACACTATGACCCTATTTTACTAGCTGTACCATTGTGGAATAATGCAAGATAGCGGTCTTACCTTGACGGATTACACTATGACCCTATTTTACTAGCTGTACCATTGTGGAATAATGCAAGATAGCGGTCTTACCTTGACGGATTACACTATGACCCTATTTTACTAGCTGTACCATTGTGGAATAATGCAAGATAGCAGTCTTACCTTGACGGATTACACTATGACCCTATTTTACTAGCTGTACCATTGTGGAATAATGCAAGATAGCTGTCTTAACTTGATGGATTACACTATGACCCTATTTTACTAGCTGTACCATTGTGGAATAATGCAAGGTAAACTTACTTTTTCTTGACGATGTAGTTTTCTTACGCGATCGACTGAAAACTGCTGCGAAATCAACCCCTGTCATGAAGTAAGTTAAAAAATCCTACTGGTGATAGATAATTGTAATACTTTAAATTACATAGAGATCATAGAGGAAGAGAAGCCACCAAAGTTTAAATCTAAGCTAGGTGCATTATGCTGCGTTTTATTATTTTAGTTTTCCCATCATCTCTCCAAGCGAATGTGTTTGTATTACTACTCTATGCCACCCTGCAACTTATTTTAACCAAGCTTTTAATTTAAAAAATCTCAAATATATAAAAAACACGATTTAATTAATTTTATTCATCCATTCAAGACAGTTGAAAGTCTGCATAAGTGGTCACGTAGACTAGGTTTTGTACTCACATAGGTTTTCCAGAGAATTGGAGGTAAAGGTTTGATTCCCAGCTCAGTATACTGACGGTGTTCTTTGTACTAAATGTATTCTCATATCTTCCTCCACGGAAATGTAAACGCATTTTCTTTCTAAATACACCTTAATCATTCCAACCTACTAATTAGTGTAATTAAATGCGAATAAACCAAATGTGTAGTAAGAGGCGTAAACCACCTTCAAGGGTAGTGTGGTCAAATTTTAACTCTCGCAAAGGGCTGGACTGTTGATGTTGGGAATATTAGGGTTTGAATCCCGGTTGGGTGGTTTTCCCTATTTTTCCCTCTAGAAAATTCTGGTACACTTAATCTTAAATTAAACCTTACTTATCCCCAACAAATTATCGTGGTTAGCACACAAGCATACAACCCAAATGGCTAGTAAGATGCAGAATTAATATTTGTTTACAAAAAACTCATAGCGAAATAAAAAAAATTAAAATAATATATAAATATGTAGACGTTGCTTAAATTCGAGTAAAAAACTGACATGGTTTGACTGTAGGCCTACTTATATTTTCTTATTTTCCCACGAGGTTTATTTCTGTAATTCTTACGTGTGGTCCTTAAAAACCTTATTGGATATTTTTAAGAGTATACTTTTTTCAGACACACATACGAATAACTTAAAATCTTACATCATAATTACACTAAGAGTTAGTCTTAACACCACGCATAAGAATAAAGGCCTTGTGTTACAATCGTTCCAATCCAAGCAAACATTTTTAATCTATGAATGATTTGATTTAAATTACACAACTTTATTAATAATAATGTGTTTGTAAGATATAGAAAACTAGAATTATTTTTTATATAGGCCCTACTTACTGTGGTGTTTTTTAAAAAAATTGTTTTCTGTCTAATATTTTAATACATTGACTAGGAGATAACTTTCTTTCTCGTAACATGCTGGCATCAGTTCACTAAACTGATGAAGCTATACGTAGCAAGCCCAGCATGCATGCACAAAATCAACAGATTAAATGGAAGTTCATTGCTCGCCTTATAGCTTAGCTTTAAAACGCACTTCAAAAACGTAAAGTGCTTGTTTTATAATATAGCAAGCACTCAGTGAAAAAAAAAAGTGGAAAATGAAGGGGGTGAAATAATCTGTAATCTTATAAACGTAGCATAAGATTAAATATAATTTTATTTGATAAAAAAATATAAACTGTTTTACAAGCTGTTATACGCTTATCACGTCAAATTAACTAACAAAGAAACAAAGGTAGGTTTTTATTTCGGTTCATGATCTTGTTTGACACCAAGAGTAAAGGTTGTGAAAGGTTTTTTTCCCCCCTCCAAAATGTTTATGTTGTTTGTGTGTTTACAAGTTAGATCAGTGGCTCTCAAACTGTGTTCCGTGGATCTCAAGGGATCCGTGAACAGTGCCCAGACCCGCCTCGGTGGCGTAGTTGGCTAACGCGCCAGTCGTGTTGAGCCAGACCACCGAGGACGGGGAGATCGAGGTTCGAATCTCGGTCGAGTGAACTGGGGGTGGTTTTTCCTAAATGGTTTTCCACTCTCCCTCCACGCAAGTGCAGGTTCACTTCCTCTTAATTCAACCTTCCCATTTCCTAATCCATTAGTGTAATTAGTACTTAAGCGTATAACCCGAACGGGTAGTAAGACGCGGTGCTAAAATTAACAGTGCCCAAGGGATCCGCAGATTAATTTCTATAATGGATAATTTGATTATTTCTTAAAGCAATAATATTTGATATAGATAATCACGAAACTTATTTAATTGATTATACGTTTAGTTCATATGATTTAGAATATCTATCTAGATTATTTAACTAATATTTCCATTAGAATTAAATGTTAGATTACTATTAAATGGTTGAATATATTTTTACTGCCAGATTTAGCCACCTCAGTTTACACGTTAAGCTATTTTTTTATTTTTTTTTTGCTGAATCTTAGTTTAAATTATTTCCCTCACTAAGTTTTCCCTATTTGCTTTCGCATTGCTGTGTATTTCTCAGAAATATCAAGCCTCTTCTGTACACCTGCTAATAGGACTTGCAGTTATTCCACTAACTTTATTGTGATTTCAAACGTCTATAAATACAAATCGCAATTTAGTGACATGCTCTTTCTCACTCGTGCTCGACATTGTTGTCGCCGCATTTGTTAGGTACAGTGTGATGGTAGTATTTAATATATTAATTAGGGTAGTTCAATTTGTTTGTATGTCTTCATGACAATGTGGATAAAAATTCTTAATAACTGTAAATGGGAGCTCCTGTCCTTTTATATTTAGTCGTAGATACAATAAACTAGTGAAATAACATGCAGTAACATTGATACTAATATTTAATATCTATCATGGATCAGAGGCTAAAAAGAGCAAATTTAAGTAAACAATCAAGTACTACTCCAGCAAGTACCAGTATAACCGACGTTGTAATTGAGTCTCAACATTTTACGTCTTCATCTAAAAATGATGGCTCTAGAACTTTTGAGAGTAGTAAAAAACGGAAATACAATGATTCATATTTGTCTCTGGGTTCTACGTATACAGGTGATAAAAACTTCCCCTGATGCACACTATTTATCTTGTGCAACAAAGTGTTATCAAACAGATCTATGTTACCTACCAAACTTCGTAGACATCGTGGTAATTAATTACCCTGAATGTAAGGACAAAGAGGTTAGTCTTTTCAAGCGTAAACTTGGGGTATTAACAAACTGTCAGAGTCTTATGTTGAAAAGCTCAAAAACTGACACTGAAAGCGCTACTGAGGCTTCCTACAGAGTGAGTTACTGTGTTGCGCTTGCAGGAGAAGCCCATACAATTGCTGAAACCCTAATTAAGCCTTGTGCGATTGAAATGGTAGCCTGTGTGCTTGATGAGCAATCGAAAAAGAAACTTGAAACAATTCAATTATCTAATAATACTGTTATACGTCACAATCAAGATTTCTCAACAGATATAGAAAAAGAATTGGTGTTGTGACTTAAAAATTAAGTTTTGCTTTTTTGTTGTAACTTTACAAACCAAAAGACTTGTCAGGGCTAGCAGTATTACTTGTATCTGTGCGTTACCTGTTTCAGAACAAAATCGAGGAGGATTTGTTGCTCTGTGAATCTCTTAAATGTCGTACAACTGGAGACGAAATCTTTAAAGTAAGTAATAGTTACATGGGAGAACACTATACAAGTTGGGAAAAGTGTGTTGATGTGTGCACTGATGGAGCCAGAGCAATGACAGGTCAAACGGCAGGAGTCGTGGCACGTATCAAAGAGTTGGTGCCGTCTTGTTTGAATAGTCACTGTGTGCTCCATCGAAGAGCGCTTGTCACCAAAACTATGGAAACAGACCTAAAAACTTCTTTGGATGATGCTGTGAAGACAGTGAACCACGTTAAATTAAGGGCATTTAATACCAGAATGTTTAAATTAATTTGCAAGGAAATGGGAAGCAAACACAATGCTGCTAATTCACACATAAATAAGATGATTGTCTAGGGGAAAGGTTCTTGTTGGACTTTTTTGAACTTCTCTCTGAAATTTATCTATTTGTTTATTGATCTCCTATTTGGTGAATACATCTTGGCTTCAGGAATTGGCTCGATTAGCGGATATTTTTATAAGAATTAATGAAATAAATCTGTCATGTCAAGGAAAGAGTGTATCGGTATTTACAACAAGGGATATAATAGCTTCTTTTGATCGTAAGCTTGAATTTTGGAAGAGATGTGTTGAAAAAAAAGAGAGTATGAATGCTTTCAAACTTTGAATGACTTCTTGATAGAAACATAATCTAGCCTAGAAGAAACAATTCACATTAGCTTCGTTAAAAAATTTAAATGGTTGTCAATAAGCGTTTAAGAAACACTTTCCATCTTCTACTGAGGACGATGACTGGTTACGAAATCCATACTGTGCTTCAAAGAAACCGGATGAAATGTCCGTACAAAATTACGAGTGTTTGATAGATATCCACTATGATACTGGTTTGAAACATTAAATTTAGTGAAGTTCCTCTTGTTGAATTCCTGTGCAGTCTTATTCAAGAATATCCACAAGTGTATAAATGTGCAGTACTTAAATTTCTTCCGTTTCCAACAACTTTTCTGTGTGAAGCTGGATTTTCAAGGTATTTAACAACAAAATATAAATATCGTTGCAGACTGGACATTACACACGACATGAGAATCCATCTGTCTACAATATCTCCCAACTTTAAAGGACTTTGTGAGACTAAGCAACAACACCATTCTTCATACTAATAGATTAAGAATGAATATTTACTTAGTATACTATTGCTTGTGTAATGGTTGTGTCACTTTGGGAAAAAGTATATTTTAACATACTTTTTAAAGTTTGGATATCAATCATCCAGACTCACTGTATTTTATGCAAGCAAGGGTGTGAGGATCCGTGGATATCTTACAAAGACAAAATGGATCCGCGAGCAAAAAGTTTGGGAACCACTGGGTTAGATGATCCCTCTTGAAAATTCTAAACTCTAAAAAACAACCTTTCGTCGCTAACGATTCACTTAAAGTCTGCTTTTCCTGTACAACTATTTCTAGTATACAATGATAAAGGTTTTATATTTAGTAGCTTTAATAGTTATATCTGCCCATGTAGGATGTTTGTGTTTTATATAGAAAATAATCTAAGGCCACAAGACAAAGAGGACGAATTATAAGTAAGTACTATCAAGAACTCGTCTAAATAAAGGATTTAAACACTTGGGTTCCAATTCCAGTTGGATAGATTGTATTTTTTTTTGTTCTAAATCATTGCTACACTAATTTCTGAAAGTCACATGCCATTTTCGGGGACATGGCCTAACCAAAGTGCCCCTTCCGACGCTTCTTAATAAAATAGAGAAAATATGTAAACACCTGCCATTCAATATTGCCCGGTAGCTCAAAGTGATAACAAAGCAGTGGTGAACTCAGCAAAGCCGTGACAGGCTTATAGGTTTTTATGAAAACACGTCAAAATTTTAATTATGGTTTTAACTAACCCTGCCATAATCAAAAAAATATAGCGTTTAGCTGCTAAGAATCATTAGAACATTGCGTGTCTCTTTAAGTCTCTATCCTCTCCATACCAACGTTTGAAAACCCTTTCTTTAAGGTGATGGTGTGGGTGAATCGAGAGAAGGATAAGTGTATTTTCAGTTTTTATGTTAAAAACTTTCTTATTGTCAAAACAATTTTTTTTGTTTTAGTCAAAATAAATAAAATATTTCTCCAGTAGAAATAAAGAGTTAATTTTCTTCACATTGTGGTATCAACAGTTGTTGAATATCTGTCAAGGGTGTCCTGGAATTTATTGATGACTTTTTCTTTTCATTAAAAAGTTTCTCACTTAATGTCGCTATGCTCATGACAGATATTAAACAACTAGTTAGTATCACCATATGAAAAAAATTAAGCTTCATGTTTATTTTGAAGCAATATTTTATTTATTTTGGTAAAAATAGTTTTATTGTAAAACTAAAAAAACACTGGTCTTTCTCTCTGTCCCTACATCCCCTCCTTAAAATGCTAGACTAATCGAGTAGAACCTAATAAAACGCCAAACACAAAGTGGGTTTATTTCATCACTGCGTGAAGCTGTCGTTAGTAAGAGAACACACATGGGAGGAGTACAATACAAATAAGAATACAATTAGTATTTTAATCATCCTATTAAACTGATATTTAATTAATTTAATCGAAATAGATCTATATTACGCTCCTATACCAGCTAACTTTCATTTCCCGAGCATTTAGGTCTTAATGATCAATCAAAATACGTAGATTCTTGGACTTATATGATAGAAAGGTCCAAAAATACATATATTTTAGGTTCTTAATTTCATCTCACAGTCACCCTACCATTACACAATAGCGTAGGTGCGTATAACCCGAAATAACCCGAACGGGTAGTAAGACGCGGTGCTAATAATAATAACAAAATTAGGTAAATCACCCCTTAGTTGGGAGTGAACAAGCCCGTGTAGATATCTAGCGTCAAGACGCCTGAGAGGACCGACGCCAGAGGGGTTGGGCGGGATTGCCACGCACTGACGGTACCTCATGGGGCATGACGTGGAGGTACGTCGACCGTGGTACATTATCCCCCACTCCTTCTACCCTCTACCCCTCCTTAACCTCCCCTATCAACTCACGAACCCTTGTTACGGCGTCCTTTGTCGTTATGGAGCGTCCGAGATGTACCGGAAACTCAGTGGACGTCGCATCGACATGGTTTAAAGGGAAATCATAAAATGTGATGGTTGATTTATGGCTGTACATTTTGATTTTAAATAGAGCTCGAGATTTAAAAAAAATCAATACCTTTTTTGTTTACTTTTCAAAAATTAATCATTTTAATTTTAGGGTTTAATTTGATTTCTTGAACACAGAATTATTTAAAACCAAGATTAACGGCTTTTTAAAACACAAATAAAGCTTTTTCATACTCCTTTTTATGTCTCACCACCACTTGGGCTATATATATATACCTACAAATAATATACTAACTATATATATATATATAACAACATCTCACTAATTGTATAGTGACGAGAAGGAAATAATTGAAGGAAAATGTTGTCACATTTGTGTCTAGGGATAGTGGGGAAATTTTGTGGGAAAATCCACCCTAAGTAACTCTACAACCCACCGGGATCTTAGCTCCAGTCTCCCTGTCAGCATAAAACTAGATTAGATGAGCTTGACACTTAGACCGCATGACCACCAGTTTTTGAATTATTAAACTTTATACTGTGCCAACTTTTTTTTTTGAGTTTGATACATTCTACACATTAACAACATATAACCGCATCTGTGGTTATGCGGTCTAAGGGTCAGCTTCACTAGTCTGACTTTCCGTTTGAGGAGGTCAGGATTGTAATCTCAGCCCGGAGTAATTAGGATGTTTTTTTTTAACTCTCTAAAGTTTTTCCTACTATTACTGCACGAGAGTGTGGATACATTTCTTCTAAATTCTAGTTTACTTATATTCACACCATTAGCGTAATCATAACGTTATAGCCCGCACGGGTAGTAAGGCTAAACATTATTTCTAATTATTTTAATGAAAAAAGTGTTAATAAATGTACTAACCAAAAAAATGTGATAAAGTTACCAAAAAAAGTGATAAAGTTACCAAAAAAAAGTGGTTTAACTTACCAAGGCGAGAAAAGTATTTATCTAAACGTAATAATGGAAGAAAAATCTAAAAATCTTTACTTACTAATGAAAAAAATTTATTGACAAACGTACTAATAAAAAAATTGCTAAATTAACTAATGAAAAACTTATTGCTAAACATACTAATGAAAAAATGTGGCTAAACGTACTAAAGAAAGCAATTTACCAAATAAATGTATAAGATTTCAAGTTACTAAACGTACTGATGAAATGAATAATTCTGTTAGATGTACTAATAAAAACATGTTGCTAACGTACTAAGGCAAGAAAAACATTTACCCAAAGTATTAATGGAGAAAAATATAAAAATCTTTACTTATAAATGAATAAAAGTTATTGCTAAATTTACTTATAAAAATGTTGCTAAACAAGCTAATGAATAATAAATTATTGCTAAATTTACTGATGATAACATGTTGCTAAACGTACTAATGGAAAAAACCCTGTGAGTTGCGTAATAGAAATTTCAACTGGTCAGTAATAACTAGAGACATCTTGATGAAAGGAATTGAGAATGGCTTCGGGCACGAAGTTCATTTCCAGGTAATTTCCTTTCGTGTCAAACAAAATATATTTCCTTCTTTACAAACTGTTTAGTAAATGAACCACTTCTAATTCATTTAGTGATGCAAATAGATTCTTAATCAGAGAAATCTTTGGTGTCAAATCTCTCACACGTAACAAAATAGCCCCCCCATTGACCTGTATTTAGAAATACCTATCGCCGTAAGAAATATTTTAATTAAAATTAATTAGAAAAATAGTTTTGATATGTGATTCAAACACGTTCATTTGAATTTAGTTTATCTTTTAATTCCTCTGCTCTTTTTACTAGCGTTTTATAAGGCTTACTTATTATGAGACTCTAATTAATTTGAAGACAAGCAGGTGACCTGCGTAATACAAAACATCACTTTCACAATATACTAGACTGCCGATGACAGGGAGATTGAAGTTCGAATCTTGGTCAGGCATACTGAGGACTTATTTTTACAAAATGGTTTTCCACTCTCCATTAATTAAAATTCGGGTACAATTCTTCTGAATTCAACCTTTCTGATCCCCAACTCATTAGTGTAATTAGTACATATGCGTCTAACCTGAACAGGAAATAAGACGTGATGCTAAAAAAAAGAAATTTTTATTTTAATAAAACTCGTCCTTATCCACCAGAAAACAAGTGTGCTCGGAAAGCTAATTTCCTTTAAAATTGATTAAGCTACTATAGTTGTTAATTACGGCTATCGCCGCTTCTAAATATCACATTCTTTTAATTGAAAAATAAGAGTTGAACACTGGAATCAAATCTGGGGCCTTTGGCTTTACACGTCATTGCTCTAACCACTAAACTATCCAGGAATCGCCCTGCTCTCAGGGTCATTCTATTCTCATATTTTAAGGCAGAGTCTGTAATAGACGAGCGTGGATTGATTACACATTTATAGCCAATGATTTACGCACGTTCATCACAGAATCTGCTTTAAAATATGAGTGGAGAATGACCCTGGGCATGGGGCGATTGTTTTTTGGATAGCTCAGTGGTTATAACAATAGCGTACTAAACCAAAGGCCCCGGTTTCGATTCCCGTGTCCAGGTGTCCCTTTTTGATTTAAAGAGTATAATTTCCTTTAGCCAATATGATTTTAATACTTATATATAGAACCTCCTAGAGGGGTTTTATCAATTCCAGTCGGTGTCTGGTTGAATTCAGAGCTATTGTACCCGCATTTGCATGGTGGTAGAGTGGAAAATCATTTTGGAAAAACAACCTCAGTATGCTTTACCCGAACTCCAACCTCCTTGTAATCGGCAGATTAGTCTAATAAGAGAGCGATGCCTTGGACCATGAGGCCATTTTATTTTATTAGAATGATAGAATTTATGGGTGTTTATATTCTATACTTAAGATACATGAGATAAATCGCTTATTCAGTAGTCTATCATTAGGGTGCGAGGTTTTATTACAGTGTTGCTGAAATAATGTGGTTCAAGAATATCCCGCGTGATTATCAGTTTGTGAATTCCGTTAGCCCATCATTTAGTTAGGTTAGATTAGGTTGAGTCATGTGTTGGTTAACACTTATAAATGTTCTAAAGAGGCACTTCAAGTACTCTTAAATACAACAATCATATGTGCTTGAAGATTTTTTTAATATACAAAATATAGTAAATGATTACCCCATAATATAATATGGCACAAAATCACATTTAACAAGTATACTTAAAAAAAATTGTTTCCAGGAATCTATATTTGAAAACTATTTGAAGCGTAACGTGATCTTCTCTCTCACTCTATCTTTTCGTGTTTGGTTTTCCACGTTTACCTGTATAACGTTACTTTCATGCGCATTAAATAATTACGAGCCAACACCCTAATTACTAGACCAAGCGAAGCGCAAGGAAAGAACGGGATAGCATCTCTCAAATTTTTATTATTTTTTTTTTCGCAGGGAAAAAATACCGGTACAAAATCGTGCCAGAACGATTCGTGATATACTAGTAGGGTAGGAGCTTATAGGAAGGGGAGGGGCAGAAGAGGGGGTCGAGGATCATAGCACCGAATCGAACCTGAGACCTCCCAAAAATTATTTCAACCTCCGTGATTATTTTTCTTATTTTTTTATGAAATAATCGTGATTCAAGAAAACGTAAATCGGTAATTTTAATGTTTCTTTTTGTTTTATATAAGGAATGGTTGTTCCTTCTCCTTCTTTTGAATTGAGTACCTATGAATTATCTCGTAATTACTTTGACATTGTAACGGGGTTTTATGTTATTTATTCTTTTATTTTTTATATGTCGTGATTTTATGAATGAGGACCATTTTTTTAAAAACTAGTGGACGTTATTATGCTCTGTGAAATAATAGGAGGAATATTTTTCTCGGAACAATCTTCAAATACTGTTATGATGTAATTTACCCCCAGCAGAGAAACTAGGTGACCTTGGCTATCAAAAGTGTCGTCATAAAAGTGCTGTGTTTTGTTAGGATGATTATTTCTATTATCACGTCTTACTACCCATTCGGTTTATACGCTTATGTACTAATTACGGTAATGGTTTTAGTTACTGTTAAGGTTTTATTTAGAGGTTGTTTACCCGTATTGGCATGGGGAGAGAGTGGAAATCCTGACCTAAGTTCGAACTTGGCTCACCGTAATCGAAAGTATAGTCTATTGCGAGTGTAACGCCTTGGACCATGTAGCCACTGAAGTGGGTGTTGGGATATTTACATACACATCTCTAATCTAGTCTTGTTTTTCATCATGGAAAAAAGGGTAGGAGTTCGAATCCCATGCAGCTGTTTATAAGGAGCTGCTAATAAATGGTTTCTAACTCTCCCAATACGCAATTGCGGGAACATTTCCTCCACCTTTATAATAATAAACCCATTAGCATTAAACTTGCGTGGTCATCCTCAGTTCAGGATGTTGGGAATAAGCCCGATTCTCAGTCGGTATAATTAATAATTGTTTTTGCTAAAAGTTTTTTTTTACAAAACCTCTCTCAAGGAAAATACTGGTGTATTTCTAATTAATTCACTCTATTCGTTGTTTCTCCTTTAGTAATATAAGTTTCGAACAGTCTTAGTGAGCAGTAAAAAGCCTATACTGGTATCCCCTTTACTCCCTTCTCTCAAAACCCTGAAATAAATAAACTATGATTTAGTTGGGGTGGATAAGAACAAGAATAAAATCAGCATTTTTTTGCAGTTTTTACGACAAAGCCTTTTGTCCGGATTAGTAAAATATTGCTTCAGTAGATTGACCGACTTTGTAGTGTTGTGGTCAAAGTTTACGGGTACAGATTGAGAGACCATGAGTTCGATCCCAGGCACTTGCATATTTTCTGTTAAGCAGTGGGTCTGGAGTGGAGTCAAACTAAGCCTCGTGAGAGCAAGTGAGGATCTACTTTAATAAAGTACTATCAGTTCTGGCCTGATTAAAATTGAAATTAACGGCCACAAGGTTCATTGTGCTGATCACAATCATGATACCCATTATCCGTAGAAATTGAAACTATCTTCTCCAACAGATGGCAGCCTCCCGGTAGGTGTGGTGTTGTTTGGGGTGGGAGTGTAATGGGCGCGAGACAACACCGGTGTTTTTGGGTTTTTTTTTATATCAAATACATTTTTTTGTAAAAAAATAAAATATTTCTCAAGTAAAAACATAATGTTTAATTTTCTTCACATTGTGATATCAACAGTTGTTGAATATCTGTCAAGGGTGTCCTGGAATTTAATGACAACTTTTTATCTTCATTTAAAAAGTTTCTCACTTAATGCTGCTATGTTCATGACAGATACTCAACAACTGTTGATATCACAATGTGAAGAATATTAAACTATTATGTTTCTACTGGAACAATATTTTATTGATTTTAGCCAAATAATGGTTCGTTATAAAAATGTCAAACACCTTCCCTTATTTGCGTCCCTTACACTCTCATCTCAGCTACCATATTAAAGTTGTCTACTACAAACAGTGTTTTACTAATGTGTAATTAAAATATTTCTTCTACACTTGATAGTTAGAAATACAAATTTCCCTGATTGGATTTATAATCCCTGACATCCAGATTTTACTGGTGAATATAAATTCCCTGACTTTTCCAGGTTTTTCATTACTTTTCCGGAATGTGGCCACCATGTATATATATATATATCGATTTCTGTAATTTATGTGAAATATATACCCACATTATTAAAAAATAGAGAAAAAAAAGATATAAACTATATCCTACAACCCTCCCTCACCCATCCCAATCTTTATTTTTAGAATGTATTATTTATTGGGGATTTGTATAATATGGTAACCCTAAGTTTATGTTTGTATTTTTTTTAGCACCACGTCATACTACCCATTTGAATTATTAGCTTTATATTAAATATGCTGATGGTTATAAGGATTAGTAAGCTTATATGTACAGGAAATGTACCCCATTGCGTGGAAAACTATTTTTGAAAATCCACCCTTAACACACCCGACAAAGACTCTAACTTGATCTCCACTTCGTTGGCAGTCTAGCCTACTGCAAGACAGGCGTTAAACTACGTGGCCACCGAAGTGGGTCATGTCACGTATTAATTTAGTATATGTACATATGTGTTTAGAAAGTTTACGTTTAACACCATAAATTGAATAAAACTAATGTAAGAAGGTGCCATTAAAACTAAAAAGCGTTTTGAAAAGCGTTCCCTACGCCCGTAAAGTTAGCCGCACACGCACGTCTCAGCGGTTGGCTCACGGGGGTTTAAACGACTCATTCGCTCAGGTGACTGGCACTCGATGGGCACTGAAGCGCGGACGCTCAACTATCCACCTTTAACTGTACTTCGCGTGACTTCAGCTGAGCGGCTCGGACACGAGGCAAGCTCTATATAGCTATATCTTCCTGGTGCAGGGCAAGGATGTAACCCCGCTTTCAGCTTTTTTAAGAGAAACAAACCTAACTAGTAGTTCTGTGAACAAGAGACCTCGACGTCTCTCATCCATGATTATTTTTCGTTATTACAGTCTATAGTAGTTACTGTGAACAGTAGACCTCGCTTCCTCCATGTTATTGTATCTTATTCAGTCTGCTAGTAGTTCTGTGAACAGTAGACCTCGCTCCCTCCATGTTATTGTCGTTATTACAGTTTACTAGTAGTTCTGTGAACAGTAGACCTCGCTCCCTCCATGTTTTATCGTTACTACAGTTTTACTAGTAGTTCTTGAATAGTAGACCTCGCTCCTTCCATGTTATTGTCGTTACTACAGTCTTACTAGTAGTTCTGTGAACAGTAGACCTCCTCCTCCTGTTTATCGTTACTCAGTTTTACTAGTAGTTCTTGACATAGACCCCTTTCCATGTTATTATCGTTACTACAGTCTTACTAGTAGTTATGTGAACAGTAGACCTGCTTCCATGTATTTCGTTACTCAGTCTTGCTAGTTTGTACAGTAACTCGCTCTGTAAAGTCGTTACTACAGTCTTACTAGTAGTTCTGTGAACAGTAGACCCCGCTCCCTCCGTATATAAGGTCGTATTTGCTACCCAGGCAAGAAGACGCAACTCGCTACCGTGGCATCTTCTTCTCCGGCAATGGGCCAGGGAAGTTCTAAGGGGGGGTTGGAATTGGGTTTAGGGGAGGGGATGTAGATGGATGCCTTTCAGGACCATTCATCGCGTGTTGCAGATTGAAAATAGTCACCCTTCTTCTTTCCCCTGCACCCTTTCCTGACTACCTTCCTCACGCCAATTCGTATTGAGCTATTAGTCATCTAGGTCAAACCAGGATTTTATTTTATTTTTCAGATGCACGTTTTCTCATATAACTCCAACCTGCATGGTTTCTCAAGATGTTACCGTCAAGAAATATGTAGTGGTATCGACGAAAAATATTGACATTATTATATTAGCTATCAATATCTAAAAATGAAGGACATTTTAATCTAAATAGTTTCTATGTACCAACATCTTAGCTCAGTTCATAGGCGTGTCCGCCTACTTATCTATTTGTAACTGGTTTCGGTCCCTGGCCAAATAAAAAGTATCTTTGGTGAAGTGTGTGTTTCCTCCTCCAGCAGTGATATGTTAATGGATGGGGGCTTGGTGTTGTGCCTTTTTTCTAGATTTAAGTTAGTTTATAATCCTTGTGCTGATACAATATGTCGATTCAGAAATCTCAAGTTAAATACCTAAATGATAATCAAAGGGATGGTTTAAATTATTAACACCCATATTTAAAAACACTCCGTGGGCACCCTGCCATGATTCAAACCCTGACCTGCCTATTACTTTCTATTACAGTCTATCTTTACTGTCAGACACAGTCCAATTGTCATAGAAAAACCTTAACTGACAGCTAAGAAAGCTGTTAGTACTACTTTCACTCAGCTATTCATACGTCAAGTAATGTGATTTTCAGCTCTAATTTTTGAAAACATATTTAATATCAATTCCTATAAATTAAAACTAATAATACCAGATTCAGTGGCCGCATGGTCTAAGGTGCTAATCTAACAGTAAACTAGACTGCCGACGACGGAAAGATCAAGGTTTGAATTTCATTCGGGTGTTTTGAAAGTTTTTTTACCAAAATTGTTTTCTAATTCTCCTACACGCAAATGCAGGTACACTTCCTCTAAATATAATCTACCTTCCTTATCCCAAAACCGTTAGCGTAATTACTTTGTAAACGTGTAGCCATATTGGGCAGTAAGACGCGGTCTAAAAAAAATAGTGATGAATAGATCTAATGGGGCCTACAGTGAAATGTTAATAATTTTGGCAAAAAATAAAAATGTGTTTTTAAATTGTTTAATGGCCTTTCATATGAAAATTGGACGATTGTTGGTCACCTAATATTCCAATACTGGTGATGAAAGAAAGTCTATAAAGCAGATATTTGGTCAAGGTTTATTGAAATTTAAGTGAATAAGACGAGTATCTCTGCATTAATATTTTTATCTAAGATATCTAATGTGCACTCTTTGAATCAACGATCATATCAGCACACGATAATTTCTATGAGCGAGAGTGGAAGTGCCTACCAATTTTTCCAGGAAAGGTATTTACACACATCTTCCAGGGTTCTTTCACATACCACAATCGACATGGGACCGACGACTTTACTTTACCTAAGAAGGAAGTTGTGCAACGGATTTTTTTTCACTCAAGAAAAATCTGTTGAACCCGGCTGGTTTTGAACTAACGAACATTGGGTTCTGAGGCGAGAACTTTACCCCAAGACCCCCGAGGTCAACAATTTACCTGTAAGTCCACTCCACGTAATATATTAAATTGTATTATATATAATATATATATATATATAAGATATTGGTTGGAAGAACAGTAAAGGAATGTGAGGAATTCCAGGCCTCAACCGTGGTTCGGATTCCACGTTAAACTTTAGGTCCTCCATTTCATTTCACAATCACCCTACCATTACACATTAGCGTAAGTGCGTATAACCCGAACGGGTAGTAAGACGCGGTGCTAATAATAATAATAATAATAATAATAACAGTAAAGGAAATGCAAACATTTATCTTTGCTGCCAACATTGATAACATTTTGGTATATTATTTGTGTTATTCTAAAGGTATTGATAATATTTATCAAAAGTGATAACTTCAGGAAAAAGACTTGATGTATGAATATACTAAAATTGTTTTAGTAACTTTAGTAACCAACCTATACTGTTCTTCCTACCAAAATTTTACTATCTATCTATATATATATATATATACATAATATAAATATACACATACATTACAAACATAAGACCATCGTGGTCTTACGATCCCCATATTTCGAACCGTCGCTCTAGAATTTCAAAGTGGAAATTCTCTGGAGAGTTTACGGGGTCGCTTTACGCGTAATGAGGTTGGAAGCACTGGTTGAATGGGGGCAACGTAATCACTACGTTATCACAATGTACAACAACGGTTGGGAAACAGAATCGGTGAGGGGGAGGATATAATAGTGACAAGTTTTGTAGAGAACACAATATCAAAACGTAGCCTTAAAACCGATACTGTTTTAGAAAAGGGGAGAGAAGAGAGATTTTGGTCTGGTGGGAAATTGTTGAGTATTATATGGTGTTTGACCTTTTAGTATCCTCCCTTCCTTTTTGGGTGAAAACGTTAATATCAACTTTGGGTTAAATAGGGTCAACCGGAGGGAAATTGCCTTTTCCTTTCAAGCTGGCGATAGGGATGTATATTGAAGATTATGCGTCCGGGGATAAAAGGAAGATGCTAAAAAGGTTTCTGTTTAAATTTTAATTGATCTTTATCTTTTAGAGATACTGTGAAAACATTATAGACAGTTGTGTACGATAGAGATAGGTTAATTAAACAGAAGTATAAACACTCTATGAGGCTTCGCGTTAATTCCCCAGTGAATTATTTTTAAGGCGGGCCAGAAGGTAACGCGGATTAAGCTCAGTATTCTCAGTAAAATTTTTTTTGCAGTTTTTGATGTGCAATTCTTTTTCAGATAAAATTAATTACAAATGCTTCTTTTACTTTTCTACTTTATATAAACTCAACAGTTCTGAAATATTTGTATTACTCAAAGAGTAATTTGAGCAGAACCTTTCCTCTAAAAATTTAAAAAAAAATTTATGTGAGGTATTTAACGAGCACTTTCTGAACGATTGATTAAATCCTCATAACGACTTACAAACTTAATTAAATCTATAATAGGCAACACAACCAGCTCTAAACCGTTAATTCATCATTGTGAAAGTAAAAACCCACATTTATACGATACTATTTTTTTTTCGGGCATGCCAGGAAACAAACCTGGGACTCTTAGTTCAGTAGACAGACAGGTTACCGAGTGAGTTGAAGCTTTGGAATTCTGTCTTGTCTGTTTGTTCCACGATTATTGTGAAAAGAGTAGAAGAATTTTAACGAGATTTGGTAGGGACATTTATTAAATCGAGGCAGAACTACGTATCTTGTATTTATTTTTTAAATGTATCATCTATTACGACACTAGCGTATTAAACCACGTGAACAATGGTTATTCTCTATTAATATAATGTACTATTGAATATATTGCCTCACTTGTTTTCTGTCTATCTTGATTATTGAAGGAAAATAAGAACTTTAAATCCAAGGGAAAAAAATAAAAGTGTAAGTTATACTTCATCTTGAAATACAAATAGTGATTTTAGCAAAGAAAAATGTTAAGATAACAATAATATGAAAGGAGCGACGTCTACTGTTCACAGAAATACTAATAAGACTGTGGTAACGATAATAACATGGAGGGAGTGAGATCTACTGCTCACATAACTACTAGTAAGACTGTAGTAACGATAAGAACATGGAGGGAGGGAGGTCTACTGTCTACAGAACTACTAGTAAGACTGTAGTAATGATAATAACATGGAGGGAGGTCTACTGTTCACATAACTACTAGTAAGACTGTAGTAACGATAATAACATGGAGGGAGTGAGGTCTACTGCTCGAGAACTACTAGTAAGACTGTAGTAACGATAAGAAAATGGAGGGAGTGAGGTCTACTGCTCGAGAACTACTAGTAAGACTGTAGTAACGATAATAACATGGAGGGAGGGAGGTCTACTGTCTACAGAACTACTAGTAAGACTGTAGTAACGATAATAACATGGAGGGAGCGAGGTCTACTGCTCACATAACTACTAGTAAGACTGTAGTAACGATAAGAACATGGAGGGAGTGAGGTCTACTGCTCGGAGAACTACTAGTAAGACTGTAAGTAACGATAAGAACATGAGGGAGGGAGGTTACTGTCTACAGAACTACTAGTAAGACTGTAGTAACGATAATAACATGGAGGGAGTGAGGTCTACTGTCTACAGAACTACTAGTAAGACTGTAAGTAACGATAAGAACATGGAGGAAACGAGGTCTACTGCTCACATAACTACTAGTAAGACTGTAGTAACGATAAGAACATGGAGGGAGTGAGGTCTACTGCTCGGAGAACTACTAGTAAGACTGTAGTAACGATAAGAACATGGAGGGAGGGAGGTCTACTGTCTACAGAACTACTAGTAAGACTGTAGTAACGATAAGAACATGGAGGAGCGAGGTCTACTGCTCACATAACTACTAGTAAGACTGTAGTAACGATAAGAACATGGAGGGAGCGAGGTCTACTGCTCACATAACTACTAGTAAGACTGTAAGTAACGATAAGAACATGGAGGGAGTGAGGTCTACTGCTCGGAGACTACTAGTAAGACTGTAGTAACGATAAGAACATGGAGGGAGGGAGGTCTACTGTCTACAGAACTACTAGTAAGACTGTAGTAACGATAAGAACATGGAGGAGCGAGGTCTACTGCTCACATAACTACTAGTAAGACTGTAGTAACGATAAGAACATGGAGGGAGCGAGGTCTACTGCTCACATAACTACTAGTAAGACTGTAGTAACGATAAGAACATGGAGGGAGTGAGGTCTACTGCTCGAGAACTACTAGTAAGACTGTAGTAACGATAAGAACATGGAGGGAGGAGGTCTACTGCTCACATAACTACTAGTAAGACTGTAGTAACGATAAGAACATGGAGGGAGCGAGGTCTACTGCTCACATAACTACTAGTAAGACTGTAGTAACGATAAGAACATGGAGGGAGTGAGGTCTACTGCTCGGAGAACTACTAGTAAGACTGTAGTAACGATAAGAACATGGAGGGAGGGAGGTCTACTGTCTACAGAACTACTAGTAAGACTGTAGTAACGATAATAACATGGAGGGAGTGAGGTCTACTGTCTACAGAACTACTAGTAAGACTGTAGTAACGATAAGAACATGGAGGGAGCGAGGTCTACTGCTCACATAACTACTAGTAAGACTGTAGTAACGATAAGAACATGGAGGGAGTGAGGTCTACTGCTCGGAGAACTACTAGTAAGACTGTAGTAACGATAAGAACATGGAGGGAGGGAGGTCTACTGTCTACAGAACTACTAGTAAGACTGTAGTAACGATAAGAACATGGAGGGAGGGAGGTCTACTGTCTACAGAACTACTAGTAAGACTGTAGTAACGATAATAACATGGAGGGAGCGAGGTCTACTGCTCACATAACTACTAGTAAGACTGTAGTAACGATAAGAACATGGAGGGAGTGAGGTCTACTGCTCGGAGAACTACTAGTAAGACTGTAGTAACGATAAGAACATGGAGGGAGGGAGGTCTACTGTCTACAGAACTACTAGTAAGACTGTAGTAACGATAATAACATGGAGGGAGTGAGGTCTACTGTCTACAGAACTACTAGTAAGACTGTAGTAACGATAAGAACATGGAGGGAGGGAGGTCTACTGTCTACAGAACTACTAGTAAGACTGTAGTAACGATAAGAACATGGAGGGAGCGAGGTCTACTGCTCACATAACTACTAGTAAGACTGTAGTAACGATAAGAACATGGAGGGAGTGAGGTCTACTGCTCGGAGAACTACTAGTAAGACTGTAGTAACGATAATAACATGGAGGGAGGGAGGTCTACTGTCTACAGAACTACTAGTAAGACTGTAGTAACGATAATAACATGGAGGGAGCGAGGTCTACTGCTCACATAACTACTAGTAAGACTGTAGTAACGATAAGAACATGGAGGGAGTGAGGTCTACTGCTCGGAGAACTACTAGTAAGACTGTAGTAACGATAAGAACATGGAGGGAGGGAGGTCTACTGTCTACAGAACTACTAGTAAGACTGTAGTAACGATAATAACATGGAGGGAGTGAGGTCTACTGTCTACAGAACTACTAGTAAGACTGTAGTAACGATAAGAACATGGAGGGAGCGAGGTCTACTGCTCACATAACTACTAGTAAGACTGTAGTAACGATAAGAACATGGAGGGAGTGAGGTCTACTGCTCGGAGAACTACTAGTAAGACTGTAGTAACGATAAGAACATGGAGGGAGGGAGGTCTACTGTCTACAGAACTACTAGTAAGACTGTAGTAACGATAAGAACATGGAGGGAGCGAGGTCTACTGCTCACATAACTACTAGTAAGACTGTAGTAACGATAAGAACATGGAGGGAGCGAGGTCTACTGCTCACATAACTACTAGTAAGACTGTAGTAACGATAAGAACATGGAGGGAGTGAGGTCTACTGCTCGGAGAACTACTAGTAAGACTGTAGTAACGATAAGAACATGGAGGGAGGGGGGTCTACTGTCTACAGAACTACTAGTAAGACTGTAGTAACGATAATAACATGGAGGGAGTGAGGTCTACTGTCTACAGAACTACTAGTAAGACTGTAGTAACGATAAGAACATGGAGGGAGCGAGGTCTACTGCTCACAGAACTACTAGTAAGACTGTAGTAACGATAAGAACATGGAGGGAGTGAGGTCTACTGCTCGGAGAACTACTAGTAAGACTGTAGTAACGATAATAACATGGAGGGAGGGAGGTCTACTGTTCACAGAACTACTAGTAAGACTGTTGTAACGATAAGAACATAGAGGGAGTGAGGTCTACTGTTAACAAAACTATGAGTAATATCTTAACAACAGAATATGCTTGTACACACACATAAACATCCTTTATTTATTTAGATATTGTCAGGGTTTGAAGTAAAACTCAATATATTTTAGTATCTTTCACAAAAAACTTAACCACAGGGTAGCGCTAAAATATAGTATTGATTTAATAACCTCTTTATTGTTTTTCTAGTAGCTACAAACTTTACCCATGTGATTAAAATCTTGTCTACTCGTTCCCAATACCATAATCTCTATCATTCTATATGAAACTCGTAAAAAATAGATTTATTGTTTATTTAAGAAGTATTGAAGCTTCCAAAACATTGTTTATTCTGTTAGAAATCACAAAGAGACCAAAACAAACAATTCATGTGTACTCTTTGCTGCTTCGATCCAAATAAAATATTAATGAGTCCATAAGACAAAGATTACTCTTTTTCAAGCTTATTTTGTCTTCTTTTTGCTACTTAATTTTGTACGAACCGTAATTTGAAAAGAGATATAACTCTGTACATAGCTCAAAAATATGGTAAGCTGAAAAAAAAAGTCTAGGCTGAAAACGTTTTTAGTATTTTAATTTTATATTTATTTTATTTAAGGTATTTAACTTATAATCTCTAGGCTGACTAATTATATCAGCACACGACCTATAAACTAAATTAAGTATAGAACAGACAAAAACACCCAGCCCCCCAGACGTTGATAATTCATTACTGTGAAAGGGAAAATCCAAATTTAAGTAATGATAAATATTTTGGACATGTCGGGAATCGAACCCTGGACCTTTAACTCAGTAAACAGATATGTTACCGAAGCTACCCAGCTTAAGAGGTCAGACTTTTTTTTTTACTTTGGGGATTTTTTATTTATGTAGGCCTATCTAGGTTATTATTGTAGAATTTTATTATTCATCTTTCCTATTTATTTTTCCTTGGTAGTATTTCTGAATAAGCCCTTCTTAAACACATGTTATTTCAGCATATGACTTACAAACTAGATTAACTAAGGATAAATACTACACGTTCAGTGCCATGATAGACTTATTTAACGATTTGATAATGTTTAAAGAAAACTACTTTTTAATCTGGTTTTCTAAAATAATAAAAAACTAGACATAAATCTTATTTTTACTCTTTTTTATGTATAAAAAATGAATATGCTAATCATGAAAATTTTCTGCCTTGAAATTTTTATTAATTTTAAATAGTTATGGTTCCCTTGGACCCTAAAAACGTTGTTCCTAACATTTTGTCTGTTTGTCTAGCTCTGGAGTTATCTACTAAAACAGTGATGGATTTTATTCAAACTTTATGTTTATATATTATATGCTCATATTATCACGAGTTGCATTATTTATTTTAATTCTAGCCCTTAAATTAAGGGTATTTTATTGATAAGGGATTTTTGAAAATTGAAATTTGTTAAAACATATTAGAAACTAATTCTTGTTTAAAACTGATATCTTGGAAGTGTCAAGAACAGGAAAATAACACTTTAATACTTATTTTTATGTTAATAATTCGTTTAATGATGGTTTACCTATGATTTACATTTGAATACTATTAGAAAATTTAAAAAAATGTCAGTTATACCTTTTTTTCTTTCAAAATGGATATCTGAAGAGTTGTATTTTGTATTATGTTTTATTATATATATTAATGTAACAATGTTTTTAATTCTAAAAAGTATTTATTTGGAATTAGTTTTCTGATTACATATTTTTAATTCTAAAAAATATATATTTGGAATTAGTTTTCTGATTACATATTTTTGAAAACTTGTTAAAATAGACTTGTTAAAATGTACGATTTTGACGTACCACCCTTTTTTTTTTACGTATTTTATTAACTTCGACCTCAGATTAAATAATAATTTTAATAATAAAAACATTCAGCTCCCCGTTTTTATATGAGGTATTCGATTAAACGGGGGAGGGGGGGGGAAGAACTTGATGAGGACGTTACAAAAAACAACCTTGTTCCCCTTTCCCCTGTTTGGCCGCTATCACCCCTCCCGTCTCCGATTTCTACCTCTACGTCTTTCAATTTGATGTTTTATTGCTGACGTAACCATTTGTTCGTAGTATCTTGACACGACGATTGGGAAGGTGCGTCAGTCTCCGCAAGTAAAATTGTTTTGTCGTCTGTTTTGAATTATAAATGAAGCCGGTTTTTGATGCGGAGGAAATGTGCCTCTTGACAAATGATAGGAAACAATGAAATGAATAGCTTCCTACTTGGTCCGGGCGTCATCCGTGTATGTAGAGGTCAACGACAGACTCGCTGTACACGCGCCAGTTGGTTGGACGGACAAGTCCTTCAGAGAGTTTGACATGGTTTATCTCTTTGTTATTCTAAAATAACTTTGGGTGGTGTTTTCATTGCGATTAAAAACTGGCGAATTCAAAACAGAAGAGATTTCTTGAGACAGTGATTCCTGGTGTTATACTCAAACTATTTTCATCATCAATATTATTATTAAGTGTTCTGTCTTAAGACAGGTCAATTACTTTTGTCAGTGAACATAGACCACCAATGCACCCTGTCCTCTGCCTCCTCCTTCAGCTTCCAGAATGTTCTTCTTTCCTTCAAATTATCCAATATTTGGATTCTCCTTCTTCCTAAGCTCCTCTTTCACTCAACCTTTCCTTCTATGACGTCATGTAGAAGACATGCTCCTAGACATGTATTCAATTCAGTTTTCTTTATACCAAAGAATCACATCCGAAATGGTTCTCTTCTCACCCACTCTTCTTAGGACTTGTTAATTTGTCACTCGGTCTGGCCATCAAATCTCCTCAAGTCTTTTCCAGCACCACATTTTAAAACTCTCCAATTATTTATTTTCAATCTTCCTAAAAGTCCAAGTTTCTGCTCTATACAGCACGTTACTCCAAATAAAGCATTTATTAAGCTTTATCATACGTAACAATATAATGAAATTAATCTTCTATGCTTCGCTGATCATGTACAATAATTAACGATTCGAGCTTTGCTTACCTCCATTTTATTTTCTTATATGTTCAATATATTTGTGTGCTAACTGCAGAATTAAAATCGCCGGTTTTTGTGGTTTCAATGATGTCAAATTGCGAGCAGATGATTTTCACACACGACCATCACAGACTTTGCCTTAAACTACGATGAGGAGTGAAGATGATTCATTACTTGCCCAGTAGTAGCGTATTGGAGCACCTAGACAAGGGGTCCCAATTTCGATTTCTATGTCAAGGTGTATTTTTTATTTAGGAATATTTTACCTGAAACAGCTACATCCACAAAATATAAAAGATTATTTACATCTTAAGGCGATTGGCTCTTTTCATTTGGCGTAGAAATGCAGAGCCATGAGAAAAAACTGTTATCTTCAGTAAAGTTTATTGTTTTACACTTTTCTTTTCGGAAACATTTTGTTCAAAAATAGATGCATGTTGATTAAGTTATACTTTTTATATACACACCTCCTTTATAATTATTTTAACAGTGACCGAAAATCAATAGTTTTGACATTTTTCAATAGAAAACTGCCAGCTGCACAACAAAAAATAAGAAAATATAACACCTAATAAACATTGATACATTATCTTAGAAGAGATGTTGAAAATATTACTATAAAAATATCCCTCGTTCTCGAGAAAACTGATATTTCCAAACGAATGATTTTTCCGCAAGACCTGTCCAGCAGCTAGCGCCATCTAGGTTTCTGTGATCCATCTGTTCTTGTTGGCGCGGAAGGATACTTTGGTCAGTTGTGAAGCCACGACACGCTTTTCAACCTCCCACCGACCATCCCACAAAATAAGTTCTAGACTTGCAATCGACAGGGCCGAGGGCTTTAACCGGCCTCATGGTATAGTTATCAGAGCACCTAGTTGCCGATCTAAGAGGTCCTGGGTTAGGTTCCCGGCTGGTACTGAGGGATCTTTCTCGAAAAGGGGATAGTTCCCATGGTCACCAGTGTTTGGTTAATTAAGCTTAAAATAGGTTAAGATATTAATTGGTTTCACACCGTCAATGTCTCTACCATCATCCTCTAATTTGTGTTTACTTATTTTATCCACACTTCTTACACTCTTTTGGACTCTACGCTTATTTACTAATCAGCTAATGATTTTAGGGTTTAGGAAGAGTATATTTATAGGAAATGAAACCGAATTTTCACGGATTGAGAGTGAAAAACCATTTTGAAAAAACTATCATCTCAGTACACCCGACCGAGATTCGAACCTCGATTTCCTCGTAATCGGTAGTCTAGTCTACTGTGAGAGTTAGCGCGTTAGACCACGCGGCCACTGAAGCGGGTATCCTCTAATTTCACGAGCATTTTCCTGTTATTTAAATTAATTAAAACTTTTACAGCGAGGATGTACAGTAGCTACTAAGTTCAAATTTAAAAAATATTCAAAGGAGAGGCCGCAATTTCAGAAAACGACTATTTATTCTGATTCTTACCAAACTTTATGAAACTCGGCTAGTGAGTAATGATTTATGTTTGGGTTTACGCGTTTTAAATTTACTACGGCCAGCCGCGTATTGTTATGTAGCAATTTTTTTGTACTGCATATAGGAGCACCATCATTTTGATATTCGTGATTGAATTTATTTTTTAATTTTATTTTAACCATGTATATACTTTGTCTAAGCGTTTCGGCCCTATTTGAAATTCTTAAGTCGTCAATCTCGTAATAGACTAAGATTGCCGATGACGAGAAGATCAATTTTCGAATCTCAGTCGGGTGTACTGGGGGTGATTATTCCCCCAAATGATTACCTACATGCAAATGTGGATACACTTCCTATATATTTAACTTTCCATATTCCCTCAAATATTAAAGTAGTTAGTATTTGTACAACCCAAGCGTGTAGTAAGGTGGGGTGCTAAATAAAAAGCGATTTAATAAAAATTTTGCATTGAGTAGGTGACCTGGTGGTCTAGGGGTAAGGTGTCGGACTTCTGTGCTAGGGGTCCGGGGTTCAATCCTCGGTCCCGGCACAGATTTATCTGATTGCCAAACCCTTCCTTCACCTCTGACAAGATGTGCTATTAATCACCCAAACTCGTAATGTAGATGGAATACAGGCCTCTCCGTCGGTTCGGATATTCCACTGTTATAACAATGTGGATCATTCCATTTCAACTCACAATCACCCTAACATTAACAGATTAGTAATTGGGACAACCCAAGCGGGTAGTGAGAGGGTGCAATAAAATAATAATAAGTATAATAATAATAATGTAATATGCATTGAATAGGACAATTCAGAAAGTGCAACCCCCTTTAATCGTGGGAATATGAGCATCAGTATCTGTGAACCCACTTCGGTGGCTCATGGTCCAACGCGCTACACTCGCAGTAGATTAGATTGCCGATAACAGGGAGATCGAGGTTCAAATCTCGGCCGGGTGTACTGAGGGTGGTTTTTCTCCCCAAATGGTTCTCCACAAACGCGGGTACATTTCATCTAAATATAACCATCCTAGTCCCTAAAACCATTTGCACATAAGCATGTAACTGAACGGGTGTATAAAAACATAAGAAATATCAGTGCGGTAGCGGTGTAGGAGGTAGCGGGAGTGAGATAGCACCCATAGAAAAGAGGAAGGCTAATTTTTACTTCTGTTCCTTGTCTCTCTCTCTCTCTCTCTCGCTCTCCGACAAGTCCATCATCACGGCCTGTGTTTCTTGACACGAGGCTAGACCTTCGCGACAGAAAGAGCGAACTGGACAATCCTCCAAGAGCCCCGGTTGATTTCCACTGAACCTCAACAAACAAACAAACAAATAAAACCCAGATACCCAACAAGACAAAGTGAATCAAGAAAAGGATCTGAGAGGGGGGGAATAAAAGAGGACGGGTTGGTAAAAAAAAAAGGGAGAAGGTAAGAGGTGGTGGGTATGTGGGGTGAAAGAAGAAATAATTGATGAATGCCCTGAAACCAAACTCGATAATTTTACACAGTACACTGTCAGTATGTGAAAGGATGAATCTTGAAGCGGTTTTTTTTTTAAGAGCGCCGCCTACTTCATAATAATAAAATAAATAAGTGAAACCCCCTTAAGGCGGTATGTGATTCCACTGGGAGGGAGATCCAGCAAAGAACGAATCCAGCGTTAGTGTGACGCAATATTCTGGGTCTTGTATTCGGCCAATCGGATCACGAGTCTTGCTTGAGTTTCTTGACAGATAATTCTGGTTAGACCCACGAGTCAAGAGGTGGACTTGTCAGTTTTGCCAAACAAATTCCTCCTCTTTCATGTATCATCTTTGTTGGCATTTTAATAAGGAGAAGTTTGAGTTTGAACCAGGGTGGGGGCTGAAATTAATCTTAATATTGTGTTAAGAAAGTTTGTAAGGTTACGCGCTAATGGGTGTTTTACCAGTAAACACGATATTATTCTTACTATAAAAACCACAAAGAAATAGTAAAATACTTATGGCCTTTTAAAAAAGTTTAATGTTGTCACACGTCATTCGATGGCTGCATGGTCTAAGCTCTAGGGATCACTATTGCAATAGACTAGACTGCCGATGACAGGTAGATCGGGTTTTTAATTCCAGTCATGTGGTTTTTCCTCAATTTTTTCCACTCTACCTCCACGCAAATGTGGATATACTTTATTTAAATTCAACCTTCCTCATCCCTAACACATCAGCGTAAACAGAAAATGATCTGTGGTGCTAAGAAATGTCAACTTAACTAAAATTGTTTAGTTTTAAAATTTTTACAATGATAACAAAAAAACAAAGACATTATCTTCTAATTACTTTCCAAAAACACTACACGTATCATTTGCAGGAAATGTGTGGGTGTTGGGCTTCAAATCTTTTGTAGAAATCACTTTAATAAATTAATGACAGTTTGCTGTCCGTATCTGATGTTTGTCCATTTTCATAAGAATAAGCATTTGTCCACACACTCATGTGCTGACAAACACTGCATATGTTTTGAGATTCAAATTTAACCTTTTTTCGCGAATCAATCTCTCGTGATTAAATAAACTAGAACCTTGTTAATCCGAACTAATTGGAACAGAAACTTGTTCTGATTAGCGAACATTCGGATTATGTGGAAGAATAGATACAGTATTTTCGCGAATTTTAAATTACAAATGAATAAGTTTAGTCAAACTTTCATTTATTTTAATGATGTATTAAAATACAGTGATATGTACTGTACTTATTATTTGTTATAAAAAACACAATAGGTTGACTACAACATGTAAATATTCGGCATCTATTATTAGATATCACTTCTTACAATTCTCTTTTAACTTTGAGCTTGTTAACCAATACTATATATTTAATTTGAAAGATTTTTTTTCCCCCGTTTTCCGAAAGGTGTGCTCAAATTATTAGTAATTTTGGACTATCGTGGTTCGGTCTAACGGGGTTTTAATGTTGTAAAAATTTGGTAAATTTCTACAAATATTGCTTAATTTCCAAATCCCATGATCCCCTATTGGTGTAATTTCCGCAACGAGTCTAAAACCAATCTGGCCGCATTTATTGTATGAAGATTCGTCTAAATGGTCTACAAGCGGCGCAGTCAGGCTTTAAGTTTGACCTGCCCTTACTAAGGGGTGAATGTAAGCCTGCAGTCGTCATGTCGTAGAAATCTGCATTTTTTCAAAAAACACATGTTCATGAGACGCTTGAATAAAGGCCGAAACTGGACATTTGAAACACTTCCTATAATGTTAAGCAACTCCATATTATAGTAGGATCTGACTAATTAAATATAATTTATTAGAAAAATAGGATAATTCGAGCCCACCATGATTGCCCATAAAATTACTCTCCAAAACAACGACAAACAAATAAAGTTTAGTTCTTATTTTTAGAGGAAAATGCTTGGATAGTTTGAAGCCTATATTTTTTTTTTCGAGCTAGAACTCATTTCAAACCTAAATCAACAATCTTTATTAAATCATCCCATACATCAAGAATGTCAAATAAAGTTTTCTAGAATAGGGGATGTGATGGCTTGATTTTAATCGTTTCTGTGTGAAAATGTAATCACATGACTTCCAGCGTGGAAGGGGTGAACTTATGATTTATTTCTGCGATTTTTGTATGCCAATTTTTACAAGTTCTTATATTTTGTGCTTAATTTTTTCTGTATGTATTTACTGTGTATGCGTGTTCTATTTAGCATATTATATAAAATGTGTTTATATGTATCATATTTTGAGACTACTGATTTATTGAGTACCAGCTGCGTTAATACTCATAATAAACATGGTTAATTCAAATTTTAGATATTTTTTTTATATCCCTTGTACTTCGAATTTCAAAAATTTTATTTTGTACTTGACTGTAGCTCGGAAACAAGGACAAAAGGGACAAATGTGTATATGACCTGTATTTAAATGTTGATAAATGTAATTATATTTTCTGAAGAGCTTTGCCTTATAAAATTGTGCCTTAAGTACGACGTGGTGGGTAAAAAAACAATTTTTTTTACAGTGTGTCGTACCAAATGTTGGTCACTTGCTATTCAGCGAGCAGAGATGGACCGGGCTGGATAATCGGTAGCTCGAACATCTCCACGGGACAGTATCCTCCAGATGAAATCATTGTCCGGGATTGGTTTGCCTCAACGGGCGTGTTTCTTTTGTCAGCGTGAGAAGGCCTGAGGGGTTTGTGGTGGGGGGGAGGGGGGGAGTGGAGGGGTTGATGAGTTCTTTCAAACATCCTTGAACGACCTATATAAGGTTATGTTTGAGCAATTATATAGTCACTCTTTCCCTTTCATGTGTTCTCTGAGGGGAAGAGTTGGGAGGTAGTGATTGAGGGGAAGAGGCTCATCAATTTTGTTTTCTCGATGAGGAATGACTCCTGATTGTAGAAGGCTATAAGGGGAGGGGGGAATAAAAAGGAAGGCTATGCTATAATTACTGATGAAGTCCTAAGGGATCGTTTTTGCGCGTCTTGTATTTTTCATTCCAATAATTAGGGAGTAAATGGTTGCAAATATATGGCTACCAATAACAGAAATATAATTGAATACTGCTGATCAAGAAATATTAAGTTTTGAAACCTTCCGACCAACCAATTTTTAGTCATAAAAATATATCCTACAACTATAATGTAATTGATGACTTTAGTATACACCCTTTAGCTTAAATTCTCTTATACAAGATTATTTGCAAATTTGTTAAGTATAGCCAGGTATTTTTCTGTGTGTATAGACTTCACAAAATGTCAATTGTATTTAATTGAATTTTGAAATTTGCTTCAGTATTTAGTTTTAGCATAAGTTCATAAATTATTTGAAAATGGGCTACCTTTAGAAGAGTGGTCATCAATCTGTGAGCCATGGACCACTAGTGGTCCACAATTCAGGCCCATTGATTGGAGGGTGCCGAAGAGGTGTCGGGGGGGGAGAGGGGGGAAGGGAAAAATAAAAATTTTAACAATTGAAGAGTGCAATATTGACAGAATTAGTCTAAGTAAAACAATCTTTAGTACTAGTAATATTACATTTGAAATGTGCATAAGAAACTGAATCTATCAAAAATGATGTATTTTACAATTTGATAGACACATAGTTTGATAGAACAAACCCACTTCGGTAACCGCATGGTCTAACGCGACACTCTTGTGTTAGACTATACTTTATGAGATGAGGAGATTTGGTTTGATCCCAGTCAGGTGCACTGAGGGTGGTTTTTCCTAAATGGTTTTCCACTCTCCCTCCATTCAAATTCAATGCACTTCCTCTAAATTAAGCTTAACTCACTGGTGTAATAACGTACAATGGCATACAACTCCGAACGTGTAGTAAGACGTGGTGCTAAAAAAACCCAGATAGGGCTAGGGAATTGGAAAGTCGTACATTATCTTGGGTGGTCTGCATGTTAAACAAACGGTTATCAAGTGGTCAGCTATCTGGAAAAGTTTGAAAAACACTGCTCTAGAATCTATTAAGAGTCTGTTGAAATGTCAATCATCCAAGAATATGGGAGTTAAATTCATCTAGAAGGGGGCAAATGTATTCGAAGGGTTGGCAAAATATTTTCAGTCCCAATCAGTTCCACCACCACTGATCCAGTCTATCTTTAAGCTTTATACCAAAGACTGTGTGATCACCAGTGTTATTGTTTGTTCACTGGAGGACGAAGATCAAAAGATTGCCCACCTCAGTGGCGTAGTTGGCTAACGCGCTAGTCGTGTTCAGTTAGACTGCCGAGGACGGGGAGATCGAGGTTCGAATCTAGGTCGAGTGAACTGGGGATTGGTTTTTCCTAAATGGTTTTCCACTCTCCCTCCACGCAAATGCAGGTTCACTTCCTCTAATTCAACCTTCCAGATTCCTAATCCATTAGCGTAATTAATACTTAAGCGTATAACCCAAACGGGTAGTAAGACGCGGTGCTAAATAATAATAAATAAATAAATCAAAAGATTGATTTAGTTAGGGAATATTTTCTGAAATCCATTTAAAAGTACTTAGAGCAAATTTTTCTACCTTTTAGTGACCCAACGTGTGACTATAAGTTATTATGTCACGAGAGATGCCGCTATGAGTCACAATTCGACTCTATTTGTGTCACTCAAAAAAATGACCATGGAGAAAGAAAAAAAAAACAACCATCCTGAAAAGGGACATCGAAAAGAAACCCTACCCAGATGGTCTCTCCGTGGGGGTCTACTATCCCCTTTCGTTGAAATGGTACGACGTCCCACGTCGACTTCTCAATAATTATGTGAAGATCACCCGTACAGATAGCTAGGGCAAGGGACTGATAAATACCCCCATATATGTAACACGTGGTCATCATTGTTACACCACGGTCTGTGATTGACGTGATCTAGGTGTGGTGAGCGGAGGACCATGAATATGCAATCATGCCACTTCATGTACTTTCCCGGTTAAAAGAGGGACAGAAAAAAAAAAACTTAAGTGGGAGGATTATTATTATTTTTTTATTTGCGTGCGTTTTTGATGTTCCTTATGATACTACTTAAATCTCAATCGGACCGAACTATGGTTTGGTATGAAAAAGATGTCTTGGTTTTATATCATGTAAGACCTTAAGAGTAATTTCTCCTCCAATAGTTAGTAGAGGTATATATTTTATGCAGCGAGGAAATGCGTGTCTATAAAGTGAGATATTTTAAGTTAAGTTAAATGTCACTTTATGTTCTGGTTCAGTTATTTTTACCTATAAATAAAATATTCTCGTAATAATCTACTTTAGATATTTTTAAGAGTAGGATACTTGCCCATAGCGATTGTCATTTAATCGAATGCTTCACTCTAGTCATATATATAATGGGTAGTAAGACGTGGTGATATATATATATAATTAAGCTAATGGACTATGGAAGAGGAAGGTTGAATTTAGAGGAAAAACCACCTTCAGTAATCCTGACTGAAATTTAAACCCCAATCTCCCCATCATTCGGAAGTATAATCTATTGTGAGAGTGATGCCTTAGACTATTCAAACATTGAAGTGGGTTTTTAGTAATAGATTTGATTTACTGTGAGATTGGGGCTTTTAAACACATACCTGGTGTACAAAGGTTTTTATTCTTAACGTAAATGTGGATGCAATTACTCTAAATTCTACCTTCCTCTCTCCTACTCCATTAATATAAATATTTACGTGGATAGTTCAGACAGATTATAAGACGTGGGGCCATTATAAAAAATGCTCCTAGAGTTCAAATTTGAGACATCACAAACCTTCTTTGGTATCTGATTATCTAAGAAGTTACACTTCTTTGTCTATGAATGGTCAATATACGCAATAAAGAAGTTCAAAATTAACTTTAAGCTTATCTAAATAATTTATTTAATAAAATTAAGGTTAGACTGAGAACAGATTTGAAAATAAAAAGTTATGGATTTACCCTTTTTAATCAATTAAAAATGCACGCTAAGAAAAGTATTGTTTTAAGAAGACATTTTACCATTGGATTTTTCTTGAGGTTTGTCGTAGAAGGCTTCAAGCAATTATCCTATGGTGCTGAGCTACTTGCTAATTTGATAGTAAAGAGATTCGTAGTTCAATTACTTTTAAGAACGTGAATTTTTAAATTATGTCCTGAGTATATTTTTTTTCAAAAGTTTGCGTTAGAAAACATTTTATAATAAATAAAGTAATCACAAATGATTATTTATATATAATGTTTTAGGCCATCCTGTTTGAATAAAGATTTTATCATATTAAGAAATACTACTGTATTTTATCTAAACTTACAACTCTATCGACTAAAATTATCTTACTAAACGTTTTTGTATATTGTGTTAAATGTATTTTTCATGTTTAAAATCTCTACAAGTAACACTAACTAATCTATAGAATTAATATTAACAAGGTTAATTTTAATGAAAATAGTAATTACGATTCTTAACAGGTATATATGTATTCTTGACAGTCATTTAACTTAATCTTTTTATTACGAAAGAATATCATTCACACAAACAAGTTTATATTTATTTTAAAAATCAGGCCTTCACCTGTCCATACTATCTCAGTCTTGCTTACTTTACTATCTCATGTATTCCAACATCCTCATTAGATGACCATACCATTTCAGTCTTGTTTCCTATACTATTTCATGTAGCCCAACATCCTCATAACGTAACCATACCATCTCAGTCTTGGTTCCTCTACTATTTCATGTAATCCAACATCCTCATTACAGGTCCATACCATCTCAGTGTTGTTTTCTTTACTATCTCATGTATTCCAACATCCTCATTACATGTTCATACAATCTCAGTCTATAATATTTGTGAACTATAAAATGTTGATTAGAAGGAACAAAATATAAGAACAGTTTTCAAGTTCAACAAATCAGTTCATTATTATTCAATCAATTCAAAAGGAAGTACATAGAATTATAGGTACAAATTATTCAAATCATCCATTGTTTAAACAAGAGAATATAAACGGTTACAATAGTATAAATAGCTCAACAAAGGAGCATCAGGTGTGAAGCACCCAGGTACACCCTATAACCCACACATATAGGTCATAGGTATGAATAAGAAAAGCTTGTAACTCGTTAAAGCAGGACAATTACTAAGTCTTCAAATAGGATGAAATGCCATGATTCTAAAGCAATATATATAAGTGGCGGTAATCAAATTTAATTATAAAATCATCACAAATAATTCTACTCCAGTCAGCTGACTGTGAGGCTTCCAACTACAACTCATAATTTTAAATATAAAGAACTAAATTACATAACTTTAGTCCCAGTTTAAAGAGCTACAAGGGCGTTAATTAACATTAGCTAGCTATCTTGGGTTAACTCCATAGAGAGTTAGATATTACAAGGCTACAAGCTCCTAGAAGAAAAACTATAATTTTACACCTAGTAAATGGCGAACTACCAGGAATTTAGACACTACAGATACTACGGCCGGTAAATTCCTAATTAGTACTGCCTGAGCAATCAATAGTATATTTCTTCTGTTACCCTAAAAAGAGGAAAGAGGACAGTAATACTGGACAAAATATTGATCATTTTCGACTAACGCTAAAGGCACTACAAAGGGACCGTACAGAACAGACAAAACCTCGTGGGCCGCTTCTATGAGCAAGTAGCACTTCCACTGGTTGCGCACCGCATAGCAATACACAGACACATCAGAGACAAGTGTCAGTCACAGTTAGGTCGTGAAACAAAGCAATATATAACCTGGTATCCTCCATTATTTAATTATATTCTTTAAACTAGCCGCAGCATGGTCATATAGTCTGAGTCTAATCTTGACCCTAATATTTGCGACTAAGCCTAATAGACATAGAAAGATAGTGCATAAAGCTATAAACTATGCCTTATGGGCATAGGGTAACAAGTCAGTAGCACTGACATAACAGAACTACGTCATATGGACATAGAATAATAGAGCTCAAAGCTCAATAAATATTACAACATCCCTCAATACTTATAGTATCCGCCGTAGCTTACTCTGCAGCAAGGAGGTGACACAGACACTTCAACCATCGCGGTCTTCAGTACGTAGTACTAGCAGATGCTCGTGAATATCTTCCAGCAGTTCCTCCGATGAGTGGTTACAATAGAATAGATATACGTGAATCGAGGACAGACCTTTTTATATCAGTGGGATTGATAAAATTTGGCAAGGTTATCTCCAAGTACGAAGAGGGGTGGTAATCTTCAAAGATCACGCCAACCGACCACTAGCGCTCGTTGACGGCTGGTGGGAACACCCTGAATGAAGCCTCTCTTATTTATTCGTCGTCTGGCCCAGGTGTTAGATGTTTGTGTGTTGGTCTTCAAAGCTGAGTTTTCTCGTTCGCTGGGGTATTTTTGAAGATAATTGGGCGTCTCACGCTTGTGATGTCACAGTGAGTCTATATCTGCCACAAATTATTAGGACTTATTAGATATGGTAGTAATAGTTTTAAACATATTATAGGACTTCATTAATTGTAAGTGTTAGAAAGTATCTAACTTGTTACAAGTCTTGCATTCTCTACTATATCATGTACTCCAACATCCTCATTACAAGACCATACCATCTCACCCTTGCTTCCTCTACTATATCATGTACTCCAACATCCTCATTACATGCCCATACCATCTCAGCTTTGCTTCCTCTACTATCTCATGTACTCCCTGTACCCCCACTCTTTCACAAATAACTTCATTCCTAATCTTTTTTCTCCTCGTGACAGCTAACATGCTCCTCACAAACTTCATCCTCATGGCTGTACAATGAAATTCAAACCCAAACGGGTTCAATGTTTATCATCACATGATTGTACAACAACATCCCTAACTTATGATGGATGGAGCTGTCTTGACGGGGTTAAGAAGTAGTTTACTTGTTTATAAGACACACGATGTAGATGTATGTGTGTGCATATGAATGTGTGTGTACATGTAACGTTAACATTATTACACACTGTTAGGAAGGTGGTGCAAAGCTGACATTGTTATTATAACATTGAACTTGCGAATTCCGAGGAGAATACAGACAGGAGGGGAAATGTTAAACAAGACGCGAACCTTCAACAAAGAGAAGACATTGTTTTTAGATAACTAGTAGTCCTGTGAACCGTAGAATTCACGCCCTCCATTCATAACAAGCTAAGTACATCATGTTAATAATTAGGTCATGGTTTTTTTTTATCATCGCGTCTTACCAACCGTTCAGGCTATACGCATTTATGATAATTACTCTAATGAGGTAGAGATGAGGAAGGAAGCATTCTAGAGGTATTCTACCTGCATTTGCGTGGAAGGAGAGTGAGAACAATTAAGGAAAACACAGCCTTAGTACATCCAACCGGGATTTTTACCCCAATATCCCCGTCATCAGTAGGCCAGCCAAGCATGATAGTGACAACTTATGTCTAGAGATGTGAAATGGAAAAATTTTCCCTAAATTTTTTCTGGAAAATTTTCAAAAATGGAAAATTTTCAATTATTATTTCCTGTTGATTAATTTCAACTGATTAAATGGATAATAATAATAAAAATAATAATAATAACAACAGTGATAGTAATAATAATTAGTAGTAGTGATAGTAGTAGTATTAGTAGTAGTAGTAAGAAACACCTGCTTCGGTGGCCGCACGGTCCAAAGTGCTACTCTCGCAATATACTAGACTGCCGATGACAGGGAGATCAGGGTTCGATTCGGGTGCACTGAGGGATGAGATGAGCTATTGAAAAAAAACCTATATGAGCAACCGCTATATTGAAAGGATAGCCAGATTAAATAACAATTAAAATAAATGGTTCGTCCTAAATTCAAAGAATATGTCCCTATCAAATTTCGTTTAACTCTGTCAACGCATTTGGCAATAATAAGTGTAACAAAGATCTGTGTTTCCACACAAACGAAATGTCAAAGTTTTGAGTTAAAACAGATCCTCGTGATGGTCAGTCAGTAGATGCTTCGTTGACATTCTTATTAGGAAATTAACTGATCAAAAATTGACTCTTACAGAATACTTTGTTGTAATAGAGAATGGAGATGTGAGTATTTAATAAATAAATTCGGATGCGTCATCTGAATTTTAACCTATCTCTTCCTGGTTTTTATAATGTAGCTGTAAAAATATTAGATTTAATTACCATCAACAAAACATCTACAATGTGCTGTGTGCTGCCTTAAAATGATGGCCATTCAAATAAATTTCTTTTTCAAGTGTATTTTCTAAGTTTATCAAGCCTTCTTCCTTTATTCATATATGTTTTACAAATAGATTTCTTTTTCGACCGTCTTTTCAAAGTTTATCAAGACCTTCTTACTTTCTTCGTATGTGTTATATAAATAGATTTCTAAGTTTATCAAGGCCTTCTCCCTTTATTCATATGTGTCTTCTCAATTTACTTTCAATATTTCATTCATTCTGGCTCTCCTTTGGTTCATATCGGCTGCTTCTATTCCTCTATCTTATATCCTCCGCCTTTAGCTCACCCTGGTTCATATATAGTGTCTTATTTACCTCTAAATATATCATCCTAGTTTGTGGGCTCCCATATAGAGTCATCCATTACCGCCACATCAGCCCTATATTACGGTACTAAAGCACTTATTATGAGGATAGTACCTAAATTTACAGGAAACGTTACTAGATATGTGGGATGAAAACTTTTTTTAGGAATATTTTTAAATATTTTTACTTTCTCTCTATCTTACAGGTAGAGAAAGTATTGTGATCGTCAAAAAATTCGAACTCGAGATTTTGATGAATTTTGACGTTTCATGACTTCCTGAATCCGAAAAAGTGGTTTTTGAATTTCCGTCTGTCTGTCTGTCTGTCTGTACCTCCAACTAGAGCCTAAACTATTTTACCGATTGAGCTGAAACTTGATATCTAGGGTTTTCATAGGGTTGCGCCGAGGAGTTTTTGGAATTGGATATCTACCCCTAAAATTAAGGGTAGTTTACTGAAGGGAAAAAAGAGAAAAAGTCGATTTTCTCAAAATCGGCTCTAACGATTTTGATTAAATTTCATTTATGAACATTAATAAATATTCCAAACAAAATGGCTACTCTCAATATTTCGGCAAAATCGCTTTAAGGGCTCCGGTCTGATGCGTAAATTAACATTTTTTATAATAGCTCCGAAATTATTTGAGATATGAAATTACTTAGCATTACAAATATGTATATATATTTATAATACAAATATTTTATTCGAAATATATTTTTATAAAATCAATGATTTTCAATCTATACGCAATTATATATATTTTTTTAGATTTTTGGACATTAAAGCTTAAGTATTGCGATTGTAAAAAAAACTAACCTGAAATGTTGATGGATTTCGACGTCTCATGACCCCCCGAACCCTAAAAAATAGTATTTGCAATGCCGTATGTCTGTGTGTCTATTAAAACTTAAAATTAAGGGTAGTTTAATGAAGGGCAAAAAGAGAAAAAGTCGATTTTCTCAAAATCGGCTCTAACGATTTTGATTAAATTTCATTTATGAACATTAATAAATATTCCAAACAAAATGGCTACTCTCAATATTTCGGCAAAATGGCTTTAAGGGCTCCGGTCTGATGCGTCAATTAACATTTTTTATAATAGCTCCGAAACTATTTGAGATATGAAATTACTTAGCACTACAAATATGTATATATATTTATAATACAGATATTTTATCCGAAACATATTTTTATAAAATCAATACATTTCAATCTATACGCAATTATATGAATTTTATAACTTTTTGGACATTAAAGTTTAAGTATTGCGACCGTAAAAAAAAACTAACCTGAAATGTTGATGGATGTCGACGTCTCATGACCCCCCGAACCCTAAAAAATAGTCTTTGCAATGCCGTCTGTCTGTGTGTCTATAAAAACTTAAAGTTAAGGGTAGTTTACTGAAGGGTGAAAAGAGAAAAATTTGGTTTTCTCAAAATCTGCTCAAACGATTTTGATTAAAATTCGTATCTAGGCGTTGATTAAGATAATAAATAAACTGGCTATTTTCATTTTCCTATGAAAATGATTTTTAGGGTACATTACAGAAGCGTTAATTTCCGTATCTCCACAACCATTGGAGAAACTAAAACAACTTATCATTGCAAAATTGTAGGACTATTAGAAATAAAAAACTTTTATTTGACATATATTTTTATAAAAGCAGCAGTTTCTGAGATATTTGCAAATATATTAATACAATTTTGTGAGCTTTAGTTGTAAACATATACTACTTAAGTCTTAACGCAATAATTCTCCAATGCCATAGAGTAATTAAATATAAGTATCTAAAAAAGTATGTTATTTTTCCTTAAATCTCTTAGGAGAAATGTTTGCATAGCAATGATTTATCTCCATTTTGGACTCAATAGTCAATATTTACATTTTTTATTGGTCAAAATGTATAAATGAATAATTAAATATCAATGCGATGACTTGAAGATCTGCAACACCTTATAAAATGTTAAAACTTTAACCAGAATCGAAATTTTAATACTAAGTGTTGACCCTTGTGGAAGACATTAAACTGTTTGAAATGTTCTAAGGTGGACAAAGATGCGCCTCTTTTCTCATTGATTCTATATCATTGTATATTATTTTATGCGTGTTCTTATGTGGAGTGGTGATGATACAATATACATTATTCCGTTCAGAAATCTTACGAGTTTATAGAAAGAGAGAGAAAGTCTGTGCGGTGCTCCGTACCATTTATTTTAAATTGTTTTTTCAGCTATTTAAATAGAGCATATGCAATCTAGATAACCCAAGCTATTTAAGGCATCTTTTTTAGTGGCACGTTTTTAGGTTATACGCATTTTTACTATTTACACAAATTGGAAGGTTGAATTTAAAGGAAGTGTACCTGCATTTGCTTGGAGGGAGGGTGTGAAACCATTTAGAAAAAACACACCAAGTTGGTATTCGAACCCTAATCTTCCCATCAGTGGCAAGTCCAGCCTATTGTAAGAGTGACGTCTTGGAATATTCATCTACCGATTATTAAACCATCAATCTTGACTGCAAAAAAGTTTGAATTTTTTGAAAAGTTTATCCCTGTAAGAATCAAACTAAATTTATATCTGCTCTACCATCTGTCGAGAATATTCCTCCATGTTTTGTATGCGGGTTTCAACGGTTATTATTTAAACTATGGATCTATGTTAAATGTATTGATTTGAGGTATACAGCGTGTACTTACTTTCTGAACCAACTGATTATATACACACAAGAGAATTTCTACGAGCGGGAGCGAAAGGGCCTGCCAATTTTGCCGGAAAAGTGATTTTCACATACTTTCCAGGGTTCTTTTACATACCACAATTAACATGGGACCAACGGTTTTACTTTCCCTCTGAAGAAAATTGTTCTACGGATTTGTATCGCTCAAGAAAAAGTCCGTTGACCCCAGATGGGTTTGAACTCACTATCATCGGGTCTTGAGGCGAGCAATTTACCACAAGACCACCGAAATTGAATTCTAAGTGAACTCAAACTTGTGTTTAGTATGTCCTTCCTACTACCCCCTTCCAAATAAACAATGGTTTAAGTTGTCCAAGAAGGCTACGTACTGAAAGCGCAGGGACCCAGTTTGTGTGCCTGCTTTGGTGTATATCAGAAACGCACAAGGTAGGGGCATCAAAAATGCACCAATATTTGCAGTCTCTGAGCCCAATACGTCAACACTGCTTATTGTTTTGTTCACTGACCCAGGGTTCAATCCTTGCTCCCGGCACAGATTTATCTGATTGCCAAACCCTTCCTTCACCTCTGACAAGACGTGCATTAATAACAACTTGTGAATGTGTGGAATGCCAGGCCTCCAACGTGGTTCGGATCCCACGTTAAACTGTAGGTCTTCCATTTCATCTCACAATCACCCTACCATTACACATTAGCGTAAGTGCATACAGCCCGAATGGGTAATAACACGCTGTGCTAATAATAATAGTAGTAATAATAAATAATAATAATAATAATAATAAAAAATCATAATATAATACGGAGGTCTAGAAGAATAGATCGTCGTGACAAGAAAACGCGTCGGGCATACTTCACGTACCCATTTTTTTGTTGTTGTTGTTGTTGAGAGGGGATTCCCCTTCAGTGTGTGAGCTTCGCGATGTTTCCCTTAGTGTGTGTCACATGTTGGTGGAGTATCGCAAGCATTGCCCCTATTCGTCTGGCTCTTGATTGTGTAACATCCTTTACCTCACTAATCAAAATAGAAGGCTCACATAGTTACAAAATAAATCATTAACACAATCAGAGTGAGTCGATTGAGTAATTGTTTCAATTGTCTGAGTACAGACGCCTGAAACTCAGAGCACACAGCTCATCTGGTTGCGGGAATGATTGCTAGACGGCCTTCCTCAAAAGTATATATGATAAGTTCCCAAAAAGAACAAGGGATGAATAAACACATAAATCAACAAACAAATATCCTAAGGGTATGCTCACTATTCATAACATTAAGGAAAAAACAAGTAAATGCCTTTTTTTTTATATTTATTCATTGAAAATATAATTTAAGGTATGTGTTAATGTATTTTAACAGATATAAACATGTGATGGTATAGCAAAATAATCATTTCGATAGTCGTAGATTTTGTAGCTATATACTACTTATTATGTATATGAAAGGTTAATATAAAGACAATATCAACGTTAAATATAGAATTACATTTGAAAATTTGCAAGAGAAAATAAATAACATTATTTATTTTAACCATCACTTTTCACAAGGAACTTTCTCGTGAAGTTACGTTAAATAGCCCCTAGTTAAAAAAAACTATTTATAAATTCATAACTATCTTCATAATATGCATATATGTAAGTAATCAATAATTTAAACCAGACAGGATTCAAAAATAAGTCATCAAGACTTCTATCATCAGCCATTTACACTATACGCATATATGTAAATACACAATAATTTAAACCAGACAGGATTCAAAAAGAAGTCATCAAGACTTCTATCCTCAGTTATTACAAGACTTCAATTAATATTCCCATTTTACATGAAAACATCTTCAATAAAAATACGTAATATAATTAAAAGACTAGATAACTCGCAAGAGTAATTTCAAACGTATTGTCAGAGGTGAAGGATTGATTTGGCAATCAGATAAATCTGTGCTGGGGCCAAGGATTGAACCCTAGACCTTCAGTACAGAAGTCCGACACCTTACCCCTAGACCACCAGGTCAACAAGTGAAACAGTAATATTCAAAATTAGATATATATCGATCTCAACAAAATAAACATAAGACTCGATACCATAGTCTTTGAATACTTTCATAATATCAAATTTAATATTGGTCTACGATTTCAAAAATTATTAATATACCCATAAAAATTAATTGTAAAAGACCGAAAAGTGAATTTAGGAAAAGTTACATAAAGAAATCATTTAAGCAGCAAATAGATTTGTTCTTACATTTTAAATACTTGTAGCCACGGCTACGTACTTCCCAATCTAAAGTCAAACCCTAGGGTGCCGGACATGTGTTTCATACCGGCATTATATATTCTTGAAAACCCAGAGAAATAGGAAAGAGAAGGAATAAGGTGGGAGGAACATATTAGGATCACAAAGGGGGGGATACGCGTGACAAACATAGCTTTGATAATACACTCTATGGTACTTTAATGTTCTCCTATAGAGTAGAATAGGCATCACTTCCTTTTTTAAGTTCTTAGGAAAGATTCTATATCACGCGACCTCTAGTGGCCGCAGTTCGAACCTAGGTTGAGTTGATCAGTCTTTCACGCGGTGCGGATATACTCGGTTGTGCTTTCATTGTCTTGCTGAACTGTTGTCAAGATGTGCTCGGACGGTGAATGGGGTAAGTTGTTCATTTCCTTCCGACTTGTATTTTCTTCAATTGTAGCCAATTGCTAGAGTTGTAATGGTGACCTTTAGTTTTTTCTACGAGACAGCGAGAGTGAAGTTAATTGTTTACTCAGTTTTATACTCGAGGCGAAACTTTTGAATTCTAATTGAGTCACACTCTTATATAGTGGCTCCCTTTGACATTATCTCATATTGAGATTTGTTTTAACATTTTGAATACGTCAGTATATTTTTATGTTGTCCATTTATTGTAGTGCATACACCTGTTTTAGCAGGTGTTAATTATCTATTATCCTCCTCTTTGGGGATTTAACTATATATTTTAAATATTTTTTTAAGGCGTTAATGATTATTTTGTGTCGACGCACCATAAAACTGTGATGATGATATTTATAATAAACATGGGGTTTCTCCCTCTTGAACGCTTTCCGATGCTCTCCTGTTCAAGAGACCCACGCGTTCGGCATATCACAGCTCGTTCCGGTCAGGGTTCTGTTGTATATACCCACTACGTATAGTGAATCTAAGTCAGTGGAGCAGTTCCCTTTTACCTCACCAAGGCCGCCACTTTACTGTGTACTTCATGGCTTGTCGGCTGAGGTCTTGACAAGGGTGAGGGGAGAAGGACGGGTGGCAGTTCAGGAACGAGAGCGGCCTAACTCACAATTGGACGAGGAGATCACTCTTAAGGGACCTCCCGTGATGACCAGATTTATAGGCGCCTATCTCTCTTTTTAATCGGTGCCGTATTGAGCTGAGAAGGTTTAAATGCCTTATACCTGTTTAACAAAGAGCCCAATCTTGTCAATAGACTGATGTAGCCATGACATGCGACCAGTAGGCCTAATTGTAAATCTCGCCGTCTTGAAGTTATTTCATCCCTTTATCGATTGTTGATAATTTTTGTCAATACGAGTAAATATGCCTGCGTTAAAAAAAAATGTATACGGAAAATGTTTGATGAAGCTAAAATAAAATTTCCATAGATGGAGCCTGATCTGACGTTTATAAAAGATATTAGATCTACTTTCAAATTATATTCAATTCATACGTCAGATCCTGTGACCTCCAGCTGTGACTTTTGATAGTTATCATCAAAACTGACAAAATAACACTAATAATATAATAAAATATTATCAATAACAAATACAGAAAAATTACATAATATAATAATTTCTTAGATATTCGTAGGTAATTATATGTGTCAAATAAAACCATCTATATCTATATACACAAGAACACACACAATCTAGCTATACATAACAAATAGTAAAGATTAAACATATACTATTTATTATTGGGTTTCTAAACAATAATTTACTAAATCAAATCCAAATATTTTATTCGCATACAACTTTAATAAAAATAAGTAGTTAAGTTGTGTAAAAATAAATTGACAATGGTTTTTTTTAGTCAGCTCATTTATATATTTATATTCTAACTAGTGGGTCGTTGCAGCGATGTCTGCAGATTATGGAACTAAAATGTATTTTAAACTTTTTATTATGAAAGGATCTATATAATAAGCCCTCACTCACTTTTGAGTCAAAAGTTTACTCGTCAAAGGCTATCAACTTTACTTAGATATTTAGTTTTCTATGTTTAATTTGAATCAAACGTATATTTCCCCCCTTCACGCCCCGATGAGAACTTTAAAATGACCTCTCTACCAGATCTATATTTATTAGTTCCATAAGCCACTCAAGTAACGATTGATCTGATATTATTTTTAAACAAAGACAATTATTTTATTTACCATTATACAGCTTTATACAATTTATAGTTTCCATGGTGATGTAAGCAAAGAATGATTGTACAAATGAACCACTGTCAAAAAAGAAGAAAAATATGGAAAACTCTTTGGAAAAATTGGATTTTATTTTCAGGCCACTATTTTAACAGGCAACCTTATAACCTTTTCTATTTAATGAGTGTTCGTTTTTTCAAAATCTGTTCAGTCATTTCCTCTTAATTTCTATTACTGGAAACGGGCTTATCAAATAATATATAAGATATATGATAGTGAGAGTGATAAAATGTGATAGTGAAAATGAGAGTTTAAGTGTTTGAATGTGTGATTGTATAAGTGTGTGAGCGAGTATAAAACTGAGAATGTGAGTGTGAGTGTGAGAAAATGAGTGTGAATGTGAAAATGAGAGTGTGAGTGAGAGGTGTGAGAAAGTGAGCGTAAGAGACTGAGAATGAGTAATTGAGAAAGATAGAGTGAGTGTGAGCGAGTAATAGTGAGAGTATGTGTATGTTATAGAGATAGAAATACTGGGAGAAGAGAAAAATATTGTGTGTAGGTGGAGAGAGAGTGTGTGCGAGAGAAAGTGTCTGAGGGAGAGAAAGAGAATATGTAAGGGATAATGCGTTATAAAGTGTGTGTGAGAGAGAGAAAGAAAGAAAGAAAGCGTGTAAAATTTTGGGAAAGATATTGTGTGAAAGAAAGAAAAAATGTGAGGGCATGTGGGAGAGAGTTTGAGAGAGAAAGTTAGAAAGGGAGAGATAAGTTTAGAGAGAGAAAATTAGATTGAGAGAGAGTTAGAGTTTAAGAGAGAGAGATTGTTTGAAAGAAAGTGTTAGAAACAGAAATTGAGAGAGTGAGTTTGAAATAAAGAGAGTTTGAGATAGAGAAAGTGGGCTTAGAGAGAGTTTTAGATTGAGAGATTGAGATTGAGATTGAGATTGAGATAGAGAGAGTTTGAGTCAGAGAGTTTGAGAGAAAGCGTTTGAGAGAGAGAGAGAGCGCGTTTAGGAGAGCGCGTTTAGGAGAGAGCGTTCAAGAGAGAACGTTCTAGAGAGAGAGAGAGTTAGAGAGATAGAAAGCGTTTGAGAAAAAAGAGAGTGGTTGAAAGAGAGCGCGTTTGAGAGAGACATTGAGAGAGGATATAATAAAGAGATTGTGAGAGAATTGTGTAATAAAAAGTGTATGTGATAATAGAGAGTGTGTAAGAGAGAGGGATAAAGTATGAGAGCGAGAATGAGAAAAGTTTATATTAGAGACTCATCAGTAAATGAGTCATTTTCCTGTCAATATGTATTTAATTTATTAAAACTGAATTTTAAACATTTAAAGAATCACATGACTCATAAAAAAAAGTCGTATTTAAAAAGTTAAGTTTAAAATGGCTAGGTGTTACTCCTTCCAGAGGAATTCGATTACTTAAATTGGCTTTCAAATGCCACGAATAACTACTTGCAATAGGTCAAAGCCGAGAGTCTTAATCCAGTGCGGGCACGAAAAATTTACAAACATTCTCACACACGCACACACACTCACTCAGTACTCTTTGGATGCTCGGTTAATTAAACCAACATACTGTACCTCATCGATAGTTTGTAAGTAACGGGAAGGAGGGGGGCATTGGAGGGGTAGAAAGGCAGCAGATTCATTAATTCCAACCATGATTTCAATTACAAACAAACGTGACGATATTATACCTAGCACCGCGTCTTACTACCCGTTCGGTTTATACGCTTAAGTACTAATTCCACTAATGGTTTAAGAATTGGGAAGGCTGCATATATAGAGGAAGTGAACCCGCACTCCCATGGAAGAAGAGTGGAAAACCATTTAGGAAAAACCACCCCTAGTTCACCCGAGTGAGATTCGAACCTTGATCTCCCCGTACCCAGCAGTCTAGCTCAACACAAAACTTGCGCGTTAGCTAGCTATGCCACTGAGATGGGTGTGACGAAATTGTTTAAGAGGTTTGTATAGACGATCTGCCATAGAAAGAACCTTTTTTTTAGAACATCTTCTCTTTGCTTACCTTGAACCTTGCATGGTTATACTATGGTACAGCTTATAAAATAGGCCCATAGTGCAATAAATGAAGGTAAGACCTCTCAGGGTGGACATAATGTACGATATATTATGGCAATGTAGGGAAATGTAATGTATTTGTATTAAAAAAATTAGAATAAATAAATAAATAACAGTAATTTTATCAACAATAAGTTCATTTGTGCACAGTCTGGAATCGATCCAGAATCTCGTGGAGGTCTAGTCGTGTCTTCTGGCCTTATGCTAAGATTATCTCCTCCTAAAAGAATAAAAATGAAGTTTAAATAACTATTTATCTTCATGGAATGATTATAAGAAGATAAATAAATACAGGCCTTGTTTTGTTTTTATTTAGTGTATTTAACGTTCACTTTCAAAACAGAATAAAATCAGTGCATAGATTGTAAACTAATTAGATTCTATAAGCCAGTCCGTTAATTAATTACTTTAAAAGTGGAAGCTCAATTTCTATCAGTGGTCATTTTTTCGGCCTTGTCAGGAATTGAACTCAGAAATCCTATCTCGATAGATATAGACGTACTACATACTGAGCTAAGTTTGTCGGGCCTTAGGTCAAATTTAAGTATATAAAATTACATTAATGTTTTAAATGCCCTTAATGGAAAAAATATTGGTTTTGGTAATATGAAAAATAAAAAATATATTTCTTCCCTTATTCTCCCATTTAATTTTATAATGTGATTTGATTACAAATAAATATGAGAACCATTTAAAATCTATATCTAACATTGGTGTATAAAATAATAAACTTGATGAAGATATTAAATAAATAGGTATTTAAAGTAATTTTTTATATACTAAAGTAAAAAAAGTTTGAGATCAAAATATTATCCTGGGCAATATGTATCCCGTTTATTACTTTCTAATTAAACTTAAAATACCCCATGTTTTATCAACCATGACTTATAGTTAAAAAAATATTTCAGAAGTTTCGTGATTGGTCAAGCAAAAAAAAAAAAAATTTAAACTGCCAATTACTTTAAGAGATGTTGCGAACAAAACACACTCACGATAACTGGGATCTTAACTCAAAAACTCTGTGTAAAGAAATAATAATAAAATAGCTATGAATATTTTAATATCCTCAGAAGTTTTTTCCTGATCACCTCTTCAATAAGAGTTTATAAAACAACAACGTGGCTGTAATTTGTAACCTTATCGGGGTATTTTTTTTTTTGGAAGAAATAACTTAACCGCGAGTTTGAAACTTCATAATTAGGTTCCGCGGTTCGAGAGTAGAGATACCAGTGAGATATGTCCTGCTGAGCCGAAGAGGCCGGTCAACCGCCACGCCCGAAAGCGTTTTTTCAATGCTGGGTAATAAGAAGCAAGCGGAACAACCACTCAAATCACACAAATTATTTATTTTATAGGCTTACATTTTAGGCGGGGATGTAGGGAACGTGAGTAAAGGGTAGTATTTTTTTAGTTCTTATGTCAAAACATTATTTTGGTCAGAATAAATCAAACATTTCTCCAGTAGAAACATATAGTTTAATTCTCTTCACGTGATGATATAAAAATTTCTTGAATATGTCATGAGCATAGCAGCATTATATGAGAAATTTGTCATTAAATTCCAGGAACCCTTTGATAGATATTAAAAAACTGTTTACATCACCATGTTAAGAAATTAAACTCTGTGTTTCTACTGGAGAAATATTTGATTTGTTTTGGCGAAAAGAATTTTTGCAATAGAAACCGCAAAAAATACCCTCCCTTGACTCGCAATCACTACTCTCCCACCTTAAGGTATTACGTGAATGTGTCATATGTATGTAAGTAAATGTATACATACATATTGTTCCTCCTATTGCAGTAAACGTAAATTATATAAATATTTGGTAAATTTATTAGATGGGCATCCCTCGTGTTTTATCTTAAGAATACTCTGCATTAGGGATTAGTCTTACATTTGCTATGCGAGTGTTAAGGCTTTGATCATAAAGTTATAAAAATCTTCCAATAAATTTTAATACGGTTTACTTTATAAATTATATTTAAATCATAAATTAAGTGCTCTAAGAAAGTAGATACAATTGTAATTTTTTTACTTGCCATTGCGGCAACATGGGTCACCAATAAAGAGCATCCTTTGGAAATAAGATTAAATCTACTGTTACAGTATTTTTTTTACAAACAAATTTTTTTTTGTTTTAAAAATTCTAAAAGTTCGTAGCTTAACGCTTGTTTCGCTCATCCAACCCCCAACACATATTGTCACAAGGGTAAATCACATTTGCGGTCACTCACTCTAGGAAGTCAATGCTTTCTGGTTTGAATTTATGGAGAAGGGGGACCTATTGGTTCCTCTAATACTGGTCTGGTCCACTGAAGTGTGTCTGCCCCCCCTCCCCCCAATAGTTTCCCACTCTCTATCCACGCAAATGTGTATACAGAGTTCTACCCCACTCATCTCTAGCATATTATTGTTAGGATTATGATATTTAAAATAGTTACTTTCACACAACCATTATTTTATCTTTATTTGTGTGTTTGGTATCCCTACATATATTTAAGAGAGAGGGCAAATAATAGGACAGAGGGATATTATAATGTTAGAGAAAGAGAGGTGATGAATTAGGTAGATAAATATGAAAAGGCGTAGAGGTAATAGAAAGTTTGATTGTGAAGCAGATTGATAGAGGATATAAAAAGAGAGGGATATAGAAATAGAGGTGGTGAATTAGATCTATATGATGAATATAGAGAGGTATAGAAAGAGTGATGAATAAAGAGGTGGTGAAGGTCAACAAAAATGGATACATAGAGGGTAGAAATATAGAGAGATACAAAAAAAATAACGACACTAAAAAAATATGTATACATAGAGAGAGGATAAAAATATAAGTGGATATAGAATTATTAGTGTTAAAGTAGAGAAATATAGATTATAGAGAGAGAAGATATAAAGATAGTTAGTAAATAGAGAGGATGAAGCAGCGAGATAAAGATGTATAACGAGAGAAAAATAAAAGAGAGAGAGATATGTTTTGAGTGGCAAGCCCCACCAACGACGACAACACAATTGGCGGGACCGCGCTTCGTGACGTAATTACTGGTCGGTCGTGACCGGACACCGATCCAACAGTTCACAGTGCAGGTTAAACTGACTGATGCGTCGTGGAACAACCGCTCAACCAACAATATAGTATAATTACACTTGTGTGCAAGTATGAGGGCTATTAGCGTCTTAATATAGTTCATGTAGAGCAGGGGTGTCAGGCTCGTTTCGTAATAAGGGCCATATTAAACACTTTAAACACTAAAGGGGTTGGGGGTGGGCCGTATTAAAAACACAAAAACAATAGCAACACTTGCTTAACGTGAGAGTGTAGGGAATGCGAAGTAATGGCAGGACTTTTTTTTATATATAAAAACGCTTTCTATTAATATAAATCAAATATGTCTCCAGAAAAAACAGAGCTAAACTTTCTTCACCAGGTGATATCAACATTTGTTAAATATCTGTCAAAGGTGTCTTGTAATTTAAAGACCACTTTTTCTCTTCATTTAAAATGTTTCTCATCTATTTCTTTTATGCTCATGACAGATATTCAACAACTGTTAAAATCACCATGTGAAGAAAATTAAAATCTATGTTTCTACTAGAGCAATATTATATTTGTTTTGTACAAAAACGTTTTGCTATAGAACTTCAAAATTAGTGACCTTTTATCGTATCCCCTCATTCCTACTTTAAATAAAAATAGCTCCAAATTAGTACGGTTTTTAATTGCATATCAAAAGTTAAGAATTAAATGATATTCATAATTTTTTTAAAATAGTTTGTTTCAGTGTAAATAAAGAAAATGTAAATTAAGTAAATTTACCATTTTTGAAAGGGTTATTAATTTAACCCACAGCATTTTTTATTTGTAAAATTTTGATCAAAAAAAGGTCAAGCCACACCGTATGTTAATTCATGATAAGGTTCGTGAGTCACAGAGAATCATTAAGGCTGTAGATTTGACACGTCTTATTTAAATCAACAGGAAAAAATAAATTATTCTACACAACCGTACATACTTTGTAATACAATCTACTGTACCTGGAACAAAAAATTAAAAATCAACCATCAGTAAACTCCTCTTTAATAGTTTTCCACCAGAAGAAAAAAAAAAGCTTTTGATACTCATTTTGAAACACTCCTCATTTAAAAATTTTGAACAAAATGCTTATTAAAGTCAATTTGAAGAAATTTCAAAAATCATCCATTAGTAAACTAAACTTATTCCTAATTTTGAAACTAAAATCAAAATAAAGATTCTACCTGGAGGTATGACCATAAATTATGTAAATATTATGTTTGATCAAAATCCATCACTTATTTCAAATGTAGTACTGAGGAAGCATACACAGCAAAACTCAATATCTAACTGAGCCCTATAAAGTTATTTCATATAACTAATATCCCTCCATCATCTCTAGTCCAGTCTATTGCGAGAGTGGTGACTTAGATCATGCGACCACCGAAGCAGATGAGGGTGACAAATTAATCAGTACTTAAAATTAGCCAAAAAGACAGTAAAACAAACTAACAAAATCTTATTTAAAAAAACATAGGTCTACATCTGAAAAGAAGATAACATATTCATATGTGGCTGGTTTTTACCTCATCCTGAGCTTGTGTGATCAGTTTGGGCAAAGAGGAAGTCAAGAAAGTAAACCACGTGATTGGGATGCAGGTCCCAGCGAACTTCTAAGTTACAGAATCTGAGCCAATCCCCCCCCTAAGTCAAAGTAAAGTCATTAACTCTTCTGACTTGCGCCCATGGAGTCACACATCTGATAGCAGAACTACGCTTCTAACGGATCTAGCCCCTCTCCTTCTAAAACAAAACTTCTTAGAGAGTCGATAGATCGATTTACGGTCGCGAGGTGTTGCATCGAAGAGGGTGTGGGGTGTGAAAGGGGGGTTGGAGACGTCGGTAAGTTCCTGTCTTGAGAAAGAGAAGGGGGGTTAAAAGAGTCAGGGGAGGTTTGGCGTGGGAGGAAGGTTAAAGAGGCACCGGTTGGCGTTGTCCATTAACGCCTCGATCGAAGAATAAATCAGTCGCGAAGTAACTCAACGTCTCTTTGGCTGACATAAAAGAAATACGGTCCTTTTTGATGTTGGGCTGGTTTTTATATTCATGTGTCGCGCATGGCACATAATGTGCATGAAGATGAAAAACATTAATTTCAATTATATCGGTCACAACCGAAATAAAATGAATAGGGGTCTGATTCATAAATTTCATTTAACTCTCTTTTTATTCCTTAGGCAAGTACTTGAGCATAGATTACCTTTGGACTTGAGCATAGACAAACCTTGAACTTGAGACGTACAAACTAATTATAATGCGAGGAATGTTATAGTAAGCTAGATATGTAAGCATATGGTCGAAAACCAAGGGGACATTTTTCGATTCATAACAATTATATAATATGAGCTGAAGAAATAATATAGTAAATCTTATTTAATAATGCATGCACTTCTTAAATAAGGGGTCGTGAGAAAGTATAAAGTTTTAGTAATGAAAGAATGAAAAATATCGATACTTTCTCCACAACCTAAATTCTTTGTCATTATAGAGGTTCAGCGTACCTCACATTGAGTAACTAAATATCTAAATAATCATGAAAATGTGTTGTTTATTAATATTTACGTATTACTTATTCAGGATACCCGCATTTTTGCACAAATGGGGTAAGTTTGAGGAAGGTAAAGCTTTAAACAAATGCTACTGCATTTGCGTATGGGGAGAGTAAGACACTATTTAGGGATAGTAAAAAATATACTTTAGTATAAACGGTTGAGATTCGAACCCTCAACCTCTCCTATCAACCGAGCAATCCTTACTATCACGAGAGTATCGCTTACAGACTGCGTGGCCATTGATGCTTGTCTTAAAAATATATTTGATAATTTTCCATAACCACTAGTCTGGGCTCGAACCCAATGACCCTCTAGTAGTTGGTGATAGAACTAATAAAGTAGATTATGTCCAATCTTCCTTTACACCTATCGTTTGTCAAGTATCGTGGACTTAGCCATTTCAAGGCTATTTTGAGGCAGAACCGGACCTAGTATGATGACGTCATGAGGTAGGGCCCAAGTCCCAGTAAACCGGGCAATTAACCACAAACAAGACCGCCGCGACTAATTAATACACATGACTCGCTCTTAAAGTAATTTTTTTCCAATCCTCCTTCCCCCCCCCCCCCCCTAGCCTAAAACCCTCCACCATAATTTCTTATTTCCAAGTTCGTGTGTGGTATTTTTTTCACACCCTTCCGTTGAATTTCCGCTAATTTTTCATTCATGTATAGTATATGTTTTATCCGGGACAACACTGACTACGTGTGTGGATCTAGAGTAAGAGAGTATGGATGGAGAGTGGGTCATGTAGGACGTGGCTAAGTGTTGTAAACGAATGTGTGAAAAAGACCAACATTAATAGTTTTAAGAATAAGAAAGCATGTAAGACTCGGTGTATCGAATTTGACAATGAGAATGGAGTATGCAAGGATAGGGAAGTCTGGAGAGAGTTAGAATGGAGCTGTTGTTTTCTTAACTATATGCACAGTTTCTTGAATACCCCATAAGGGAACGACGATGTAATTAGATATGTATGCATGTATGCATGTACGCATGTATGCATGTACGCATGTATGCATGTACGCATGTATGCATGTACGCATGTATGCATGTACGCATGTATGCATGTACGCATGTAAGAAAAAAGCAAAGGCCAAATTTGTGCACCTGTTTTGGGTCAGAAGAGCATAAGATAGGAGTATCAAAAATGCTCCCTTGTTTGTATACTGTGACTTAAACTTATTTAGGATCCACGTGGTGTGTAGGCAGGGGAGCATAGTTGCCACATATCGGGAGTTCGTACGTTACTACTATGCAAGCATACTCAGTGACTGTTAAGAAATATGGCAACGTGCATCGGTTTCTATGATATCTACCCTTCACGGATTGGTCAGGCATGTGACCAGCATCCACTCCTCATTCCGGATGCACTGACCTAAATCCTAAAGCAGTTTAAAACGCAGTATACTCTTTAATCCCCATATGGCAACATCGCAAAAAGTGTATATTTTTCAGAATTTATAGGTATCATTAGTTTCATTAATTAGCTGATTATCAACCTAAACTAATCCAACCTAACCTATCCTAATCACTATTGCAGAGAGTAAGATGGTTGTTTAAAATACATGTTTGCCATGCTGTCACGTCATGCAGTTGTTTTTTTCCCTGAGCATTTTTGATAAAATCTTAGTGAAATTCTTATGAGGTTTCTCCCTCTTTTACGTTTTCGATGTGTTCTCCAGTTTACACTAATAGGGTAAGGATGAAGAAGATAATTTTTTAAAAAGAAAGAACGTACTATTGTGTGTGTGGGAGTAAATTTAAAAAAAATGACAGCAAAATAACTCCGTAAACCCGTCAATGATTCAAACCCCGAGCTCCTTGTTCCCGCGGTGAAACCAGATCAAATGAGACTAGCGTCTTATTCTGCTTACTCACCGATACAGGTCCCATCTATATAATTACTATTTTTCTCTTGAAGAAAAGTTCTGACATGTAGGTAGTGGGTTTGAGTACTGGTCATCCTTGACGGATTTAAGATGAAAGTCTTGTTTACAGTAACATTCTGGTTTGAAGAGAGCCGTATCTGACATTTATATTTGACAGTTTATACATTAATACGTCCTGTCATATGATCTTCAGCTGTCACTTTTGAAAGATATTATCAATACCTATATAATAACACTAATAATATAGTAAAATATTATGAACGTTGACCGTAAGAAGATATGTTTGTGTTTTCTAAAGAGTTCTTCATACCATAACACTACTTACGTAAAACGCAAACATAAAGGTTCACCAAGGAGGCCACCTCGGTAAGCGAGAAATGTTAGCGAAGACTTTCAGCTCTAACGCAATATTTAATTTAATTATACCATAATATAATTATATGATTTATTTCAAAATATGACTCAAGCCAAAATAAAGTATATACATACTAACAGGGCTCTTTTTTTTCTTAACAACCCAATATTTTGATTTTTAGATTAAGGAATATTAATGTGTAAAACTGTGACAATAGCTAATTATTTTTTACGAATTTTTAAGCATATTTGTGGAGCTATGAGACCAGGCTTGGTGGAAAAATGCTCTATATTTAGCCTCCCTCCAATAAATATAGTAATTTATTGATAAGCACACAACAGAAAATTTTAATATATTTGAGAACTAGCTGAGAAATTTCCTCTTTACCTTGAGATAAAGAAGTTTCGTATTTTTTCTTTCTCGTCTTTATAAATGATACTAGCTTTTGCCCGCGGCTTCACTCGCGTTAATGTAGATTTTATCAATAAATTCAGGTTGTCGATTGACACAGGGAATATGACAATAAAACGATGAACATATTGAGGTTGTTAGTCAATAGAGGTAGAGATAAAGAAAAAAACAAACTACACAATATAAATCAGGATTAAGTGTAGGAGTAGAAAAGAAGTAGCGGAGTGTGTGTCAGTAGAGTCACAGGTTATGCCTTGCCACGAATTGTATGATCCTACTCCATCTTAAATTTTACTTACAGTTAATTAACATCCATTATTTACTCCGCTTGTTCTTGACCGTTGCAATCATGGGCACAGAAGAGATCATTATTTTAGGACGCTACTATATACTATGTTGTATGTCCTTCCATTTGGCGCAAATACATACAAATTCTGGGCATTGGACACACGCGAACAGGCTACATATAGCTGGCCATGGGAAAAACATGGCATTTCCAAATGCAGCCCTGCTACCTGCAATGTTTGCCCTAGCGCTTTGTTAATAGTAATGGCAAAACTAAGTTTGATTGGAAACTGGAGTCTTTTGAATTGAAATGGTAGGTCAGTGGGGATTAGTGGGATTCGAGGTATGATTCTAGTTTCCCCTTTTCCCACACCTGTTAAAATGGTGGCACAGATTATATTTTGCCCTAATTGTGTAATTGAAGCCTCGTCCCATTACATAATTGGGGTGCATCTAAATTTCGCATAAGCATAACTTGTACACCTAATTTCAATTGTAGTTTATGCGAGGGTACACCCGATAGCTCCAGAGAATTTAAAAACTCAGCGGGATATGAAGTGCTCTGTTCTGTGTCCATGATTGTATCTATTGACAAATACTCCTTTATTTCTCCCTGCATCTCTTTCAAAATGTCAGTGTTGATTTTGTTAACGATATTTTGGTGCAAGAATTGCTCTTGCACACAACCAATGATCACAATTTAAATTTAGTTGTAAGTCTGGGTAAAATTTAGCAATGAGCTCCACATCATTTTCCACCAAATTACAGAATTCCCCTGTAAGTAAAATACAGCCTTCAGCATCCGTGTCCAAACGTCCATCGCCAATTTTCAATAGTGTATCTGCGTAATGTCCTGAATCTACGTCATTATAAAGGTGGACTCTCATATTCGTTGTTAGGCTGAATTTTTTCACTTTTGCCCACAATCTTGATGACTTGAGACAGGCTTTGATTTCATCTGCATGTGTGTTCCTCTGGATCACCGGTAGAGTTTGTTGGAAGTCACCAGCCAGTAAAACTACCATTCGTCCCATAATAACTGTATTGTCTCGCAAGTCCTGAAGAGTTTGGTTTAACGCTTCTATAGCTTTTTTGTGGGACATCGTACTTTCGTCCCACACTAAAAGTTTACATTGTCGTAGCTTCATACCTCGAGAGCTATTTTTGCTGAAATAAATAATACCAAACTTTTTACGACAATTTTGTCATTTACCATAACGGGGTGAACAGACAGAGCTTAATTAGCTGAATATAATCATTTTTAATCATTTTAAGATAGATGTGCCTAAAATAACTCGGGAACAGATTTTAATTCGGGGTATCAGATTTTCTTCTGGGATACCACAGGTCCCTTTTTCTGTACTCCAGGCATCATGTTGCAATTAATTTATTCATATCAGTAGGCCGAGTTGTTAAGCTGGACGACCGTCTAACAGTTATTTTTTTCTATCCTTCAGGAACAGTACTTTTTTTCTGGATGAAAGTACTCTATGTTCTTTTCTGTACCCATGACAACGTGTATGCGAAATTTCATGATGATCGGTCGTTTAGTTTAGGCGTAAAAGCGTAACAAACCATAACAAACAAACAAACAAACAAACTCACATTCAAATTTTTTTTGGATGAAAGGTACACTATATCCTTTTCTGTACCCATGACAACGTGTATGCGAAATTTCATGATGATCGGTCGAGTAGTTTAGGCGTGAAAGCGTAACAAATAATAACAAACAAACAAACAAACTCACATTCACATTTTTTTGGATGAAAGGTACCCTATGTCATTTTATGTACCCATGACAACGTGTATGCGAGATTTCATGATGATCGGTCGAGTAGTTTAGGCGTAAAAGCGTAACAAACAATAACAAACAAATAAACAAACAAACTCACATCCACATTTTTTCGGGATGAAAGGTACCCTATATTCTTTTCTGTACCCATGACAACGTGTATGCGAAATTTCATGATGATATGTGGAGTAGTTTAGGCGTGAAAGCGTAACAAACAATAACAAACAAACAAACTCACCTTCACATTTTTTCTGGATGAAAGGTACCCAATGTCCTTTTCTGTACCCATGACAACGTGTATGCGAAATTTCATGATGATCGGTCGAGTAGTTTAGGCGTGAAAGCGTAACAAACAATAACAAACATACAAACAAACAAACAAACTCACATTCGCAATTTTTTCTGAATGAAAGGTACCCTCTATTCTTTTCTGTACCCATGACAACGTGTATGCGAAATTTCATGATGATCGGTCGAGTAGTTTAGGCGTGAAAGCGTAAAAACAATAACAAACACTCACATTCACATTTTTTCTGGATGAAAGGTACCCTATGTCCTTTTCTGTACCCATGACAACGTGAATGCGAAATTTCATGATGATCGGTCGAGTAGTTTAGGCGTAAAAGCGTAACAAACAATAACAAACAAACAAACAAACTCACATTCACATTTTTTCTGGATGAAAGGTACCCTATGTCCTTTTCTGTACCCATGACAACGTGTATGCGAAATTTCATGATTATCGGTCAAGTAGTTTAGGCGTGAAAGCATAACAAACAATAACAAACAAACAAACAAACTCACATTCACATTTTTTCTAGATGAAAGCTACGCTATATTCTTTTCTGTACCCATGACAACGTGTATGCGAAATTTCATGATGATCGGTCGAGTAGTTTAGGCGTGAAAGCGTAACAAACAATAACAAACAAACAAACAAACTCACATTCGCAATTTTTCTGGAAGAAAGGTACCCTATGTCCTTTTATGTACCCATGACAACGTGTATGCGAAATTTCATGATGATTGGTCGAGTAGTTTAGGCGTGAAAGCGTAACAAACAATATCAAACAAACAAACAAACTCACATTTGCATTTTTTCTGGATGAAAGGTACCCTATGTCCTTTTCTGTACCCATGACAACGTGTATGCGAAATTTCATGATGATCGGTCGAGTAGTTTAGGCGTGAAAGCGTAACAAACAAACAAACAAACTCACATTAGAATTTATAATAGTTAGGATGACAGAGTGGTTGCAGGGGAAGGGTGGATGGGAGTATAAGCCTAGACAGAAGAGTAGTTCCAGAAAACGACACAGACCGTTGTATTTTAAAGCCATGTTGCCTAACAGCGATTGATACTTTCTCGATGACTGATTTGGCGTGAATATATTTTTCTCAGGTCTCTACTAGCATGTATTTCCGAAGTGATATATTACACTATTTATACAATATAAAACAATACATATATTTTAAAAATAATAAAACTCTTCTTCTGCATCATTGTAAACGTGGACTTACACGTTTAATTCATCTTATTTTTCCGGTGATGGACAAATCAGAACTATATTTCCACCAGACCATACTCAAGGTAAAATTTAATAAATGGTTTATTTTTATCAAATCAAGCAAATGGGGGTGCATTTCATCTAAATTTAGTTTATCACATCTCCACTCCATTTGTTAAGTTAAATTCTGACAGTGTGTATATTGTTCAAAAAAAATAAATTAATTAAAGTTCAAAGGGCTAAAGGAGCCAGAAATAAGAATTTCCTTTAAAAAATGTTATAAACATTAGATTAGAAAGCACTTTAAAAAGGTTTGTACCTTGACTCAGTTATCTAAGTGAACCTACTACCGTTTCTCGAGCCAAAATGTAAATAAAGAGAAAATAAACAAGAAAATTGCAAGGAAATCATATGCAAATTTGAATTTTTTTTTGTCTCACCTCTAAGACTAAAAGAATATAATTTTTGAATAAAGATAACACTGCACAAAGAAATAACATTCGCTTCTCGTGCTTGCACGATAAGCTTCGTATTAATTTATGACAACATAGCAACCACTTTATTTTAATTTGAAAATAAAAAAAAAAGTTGAATTTCTTAGTTTCTACCCATTATCTTCCTCAAACCATCAAAAAATAATTCGTCTGAAACTAGTTACTAAACACATAATTACATTAAAACCAATATGTTATAGTAATGCCACCTTTCGTGTTAGAGAGTATAAAAAAAAAGATATGAAGGAGTTTGTGTAAAAACTAATTACTAATAAGAATAAATATAATTTTTCTATCTCAATTTAATTACCATATCATAAGACATTTTGGAAACGGTTCAATCCCTTCTCTTTCTTAATTTTGTTTGTTCTTATTCTCTCTCTCTCTTTAACTTCAATGTGTTTTATTAAGTGTTTATTTTTTCGTATATGTTTTTTTCTAAAGTGTACACTGTAACAAAATAGGAACCCCGTCTTGATATGTGAAACGTGTATATTGGATGTGTGATGTGATACCACACACACACACACACACACACACATACGCGCACACACTTGAGTAGCAAACCTGTTAATGGGCTTGTGGTTTAATTGCTGCCAACCTAACCGAGCCAGTTGTACCTCCGGTTTGCTATTCATTAAAGCAGGGGTAGGAAAATGTTGACTTCAATCTTGAAAAGTTTCTAGAACTAATTTCACGTATTCATAGGTCAGATAATATGAAATGCAGCTAGTATTTAGGTCAACAACAGTGATATTGGGGTAAAATGCTCACCCCAGGACCCCAATGTTCGTGGGTTCAAGCCCGGCTGAGATCAACGGATTTTTCTTGAGCGATTAAAATCTGTAGCACAACTTTCTTTGGAGGAAAAGTGAAACCGTCAGTCCCATGTCGATTGTGGTATGTGAAAGAACCCTGGAAGTTATGTGAATATATCTTTCCAGCAAAATTTGTGAGCTCTTTTGCTGTTGCTCATAGAAATCTCGTGTGCAGATATGATCAGCTGGTTTATAAAGTACACGATAAATACCTCAAACAAATAAAGTAATATTTAGCGACCCGCCTCGGTGGCGTAGTTGGCTAACGCGCTAGTCGTGTTGAGCCCGACTGCCAAGGACGAGCAGATCGAGGTTCGAATCTCGGTTGGGTGAACTGGGGGTGGGTTTTCCTAAAGGTCTTTCCACTCTCCCTCCACGCAAGTGCGAGTTCACTTCATCTAAATTCAACCTTCCCTATTTCTAGCTTATTAGCGTAATTAATACTTACGCGTATAACCCGAACGGGTAGTAAGACGTGGGGCTAAAAAATAAAATAAATAAATAAAATAAAATATTTAGCGTACAAGCCAAAGGGTTATTAATAACCGATTTATGAAAATTTTTTTCCAAACTATAATAAACTATGAGTGAGTATGTCCGGTTGTGTAAATCCACTTAATTTAAATCAAATCCAACGCAAGAGAATGTTAATGATTAAGAATAAGTATCAACAGTTTATCCCCTACCAAATGTTATACAGACCACACCGTTTAAGAGATAATCCAGAAAACAGGTATCGCTGGGAAAAAACGAGTGAGGGGGAACTCTAATGTCTACATGGTTTAAAATGGGTAATGGGTAAGGGGTGTATCACAAGGGTACGTAACACACATCTTATATTTGAATACTTATGTTGAAAAAATAATTTTTTTAATGTTTTTACTATTTTTAAACATATTTATAAATAACTTCTGGATTCTGAATGATGTTAAATTCGAGTCCCTCTTTTAGTGTAACAAAATCTTCCCATGAAATAATGACATTCACTCTTTTTTTTTTTTTTAGCACCAACTATTACTACCCATTTGTGTTGTACGCTTATATACTAACTACGCTAATGGTTTTATGAATTAGGAACGTTATATTCAGAGGCTGTGTACCTCCATTTGCGTGGAGGTAAAATGGAAAATCATGTTGGAAGAACCTCTCTCAGAACACCCGGGCCGAGATTCGAGACCTCTATCTACCCGTCAATAGCAGTCTAATATAATGCGAGAATTACGCCTTAGACTATGTGTCCACCGAAGCGAGTTGACATGCACACTTTATGTGAAAAGTTACGTAACACATGTTGAATATCTACTTTGAGTTACATGGAAAAAGGGTGTGGGAGAGGAGCGGTCAAAACAGATCTAGCAAAAGAGCCACGTGGTTTATGGATGACCCCTAATTTAGAAAAGAGATCTTTTTTTTTACGTTTCAATATCATTCTCACCATCCATCAGAATCTCGAGGAAGTTAATTATCTTCAGGATTACAATAATTACTCTGAATAAGAAAATGTAGGGACCGCACCCATGCTCTAGGGGGTAAGTGTTCCTGGCTACATATCTAAAGGTTCTGGCATCGATCCCGGGTGCTTTCAGAATATTTCTGTGAACCAGTGGGTCTGGAACGAGGTCAACTGAGACTCACGAGGACAAACGAGGAGCTAATTGAATGAAAGATTAGTAGCTTTGGTTTAGAAAACTGAGATTAACGTCTGGAAGGATCGTTGTGCAGACCACATGACACTCTCTAGGCGTATAATTTGGCATTGCCTTCGCCTACAGATGACGGCCACTGGCTCGATTGCGGACTGATTCTATTGAGTTATTTTTAATGATAATCTATTATGATGTGACCCGCCTCGGTGACGTAGTTGGCTAACGCGCCAGTCGTGTTGAGCTCGACCACCAAGGACGGGGAGACCGAGGTTCGAATCTCGGTCTGGTGAACTGGGGTGGTTTTTACTAAATGGTTTTCCACTCTCCCTCCACGCAAATGCGGGTTCACTTCCTCTGAATTCAATTTTTCCAATTCCTAATCTATTAGTGTAATTAGTACTTAAGCGTATAACCCGAACGGGTAGTAAGACGTGGTGCTAAATAATAATAATAATAATATGATGTGCAGGTAGGCCACACTTGGCCCGAGATGTGTTGTTTGTGTTCCCCTGAACTGAGACTTTAGGGGTCGAGAGCTCTCAGTCATTACATGAAAGACCACGTTGCATGTGGTCCATGTGTAAACATGTAAGCCTACCGACACAAACTGTTACTGCCTGCCTGCTACATAGTAGTCGAGGAATAGACAGTATGAGGGGAGGGAGGAGTGTATGTGGGTGAGGAGGAGGAGTATATAGTGTGTGAGAGGAGGATGGGGATACTGCCCATTAAATCTCTCAATTACGCGCGTAGGGAGAAATCTTTACTTTTATCTTAGTCTTTCCGTTTTTTTATTCGTTTTTTTTTAGTTGGAAGCTTATTGGTGAATATTCTATATACAAAACAAGAAGAGGTATTTTTGGGAAACTTTTTTATATTTGTATAAAAATCGAGTATTTTATGAAGAGTTTTTATCTCTAACTATTAATTTTATGTTAAGTGCACTCTCAGAAATGTATACTGAAATATCACGAAAAATATGCTCCATAATCATACTGACGAGGCTATTTTGAGAGGTGGAATATTAGTTTTATCTCTGGGTACTGAATTATTTTCATTCCTTAATGGAGATAACAAATTAGATAATAGTCTTATAGCTTTTAATATTATATATTTATAAATTTATATAAACTAAGCTATAATAATAAATTATACTATTTTAAAGTATGTCAACCTCTATTAATAAAATGAGGAATTTGTCTATTTCTCATGAGCATTGCGTGATATTTACCACCATATTAAATAAATTTTGATATTACTATGTATGCAAAAGCTATATGTTTTGAGTAAAAATTGTTTCGCTTTAGAATCCGTTAGAATACGAACCTTTACTGGAGTTATACTCTTTTATATTCCATTGCACTTTAACAACACTTCGTATGTGTGACGTAGTGGCAAGTCAAGATAGGATAACCCTTTACTTACCTTCTATTCGGTAATCTTTAAAGACATAACGTTGAAACAAAAATCATAAATTCTTAAATAATTATAAAATCAAATCTTATAGTGTCATACATTTTAATGTTTTGATCTTGAGGAAGCTGTAAAGTTTTTTTTTAATCTTGTACATCTTTTGTGTATTCACGAAAATGTTCTACAAGAATTTTCTTGTTTGAATAAGGATTAAGAAAGTATATCTAGAATAGGGAACAAGTTAATCAATGCAAATTCATTCTGTCCAGACTTATATAGTAGAATGAGTGTTTATACTCGTCCGTGGAAGAGGGAAAGTGTTATACCAACAGATAGACTAGAGGCCTTGCAGGATTAACCTCTAATTTTTTGCCTCTCTTTCTATTTTGCAAATTTGGCTTTTATGTGTGATCGTGGTTTGAGTGCTTAGGTGCATCAAGTTAAGATGCAACCCACTTCACAAAGTATATTTGAATTCAACAAATAATCTATGACCTTAAGTTGGGAGTGTAGGGGAAGCGAAAAAAAGTCAGTATTCATGCATTTTTTTATAGCAGAACATTTTTTGGTCAAAATAAGTTAAAATATATATATATATATATATATATTTTTTTTTTTAGCACCGCGTCTTACTACCCGTTCGGGTTATACGCTTAAGTACTAATTACACTAATGGATTAGGAATTGGGTAGGTTGAATTTAGAGGAAGTGAACCCGCATTTGCGTGGAGGGAGAGTGGAAAACCATTTAGGAAAAACCACTCCAGTTCACCCGACCGAGACTCGAACCTCGATCTCCCCGTCCTCAGTGGTCTGACTCAACACGACTGGCGCGTTAGCCAACTACGCCATCGAGACGGGTAAGTTAAATATTGCTCCAGTCAATTTTTCTTCACAGTATATCAACAGTTGTTGAATATTTGTGATGAGCATAGCAGCATTAGAAGAGAAAAATTTTAAATTGTGAGAAAAAGTTGTCACTAATTTCCAGGAACATTGACAGATATTAACGAACTGTTGATAACATCATGCGGGGAAAATTAAACGTTTATACTGGAGAAATATTTTATTTATTTTTACAAAAGGATGTTTTTATATAAAAACTGCAAATACACAGATTTTTTCTAGATTCCACTATACTTTCACTTAAAGATGTTCTTAGGGTCTGTTCCTTTGTTTTCCCCCCGCTGTATCCTCAATTTACAGGAAATCCAATATCAAAGAGTCTTCAAATAATCCACAGCTTATGGACGTTCTATAAGCTATCAATTTAGTCAGGTTACTTATTTATTCAATGGTATTGTTAAAGAGGTACTAAGGATCTTCCCTTTTATGGTGAAGAATGAGAGATAAAAAAAAGTTTCAAAAAGTTTAATACATAATGACTTGGGTAGCAATAAAATGCTGCCTTCATTGTGAAATAAGAACTTGATTGAAAATTCCTTGGTCAATCAATCGTCTCGTTGTAAAAAAAAAAAAGAAAGAAAAGAAGAGAAGGTTTGAATAGCTTTTAACGTTTGAACAGTTGTAATGGAGATCTATTTAAGATCCTGTTAAACTCGGGGTTCATCGATCAACAAATTAGCTTTTCATGCGACGCAGGTTTTCGGTATTTAATTGTTGGCGCTGAAAAAGGGAGAAGGGGGGGGGGAGGAGATATTTTTCTAATCTTGGGTTGAGCTACCATGTGAGCTGTACCAATTAAACCAGTACTCTATTATGGAACACAGCCTCGAATAAACTAATGGGGTTTTGTGTCTGACAGCCTTCACCGTAGGACGGTAGTAGACTGTCCGCTTGGAATATAATTTGGCAATTATGAAAGTAATACCAAGAAATTGATTTTATTTTTGATGAGGCTCATATTTTATTTTTCCAAAAATAAACATATAAATTTTTCGCAATTCATTTGATAATAATTTGCCGAAATTAAACTAATATTTTAATTATACCTCAAGAAAATTATTAATCAAGATACATTATATATATTTATAGAGAGCTAAAAAGAGAAAAATTGAGATAAGGGGGGAGGAAAATGGAAAGAAAGAGATACCTAGAAGCAGGCGGAAAGAGATGGATATAAAAAAGATTGAATAAAATAGTAGTAAATAAGGATAGAAAGAATGAAGAAAAGAAGATAGAGAACAATATCTAAAGAAAATGGTAAGTATAGAGAAAGGTAGAAAGATGGGAGAAAATAAAGAAGAGGAGGGAGATAATTAAAGAAAGGGGGAAAGAGGGAGGGAAAGAGAGAGAGAAAGGGGAAAAAATAGAGATTAAGAAAAATTGAGATAGAAATATAAGAATTGAGAAAGAAAATGATTGTAGGAGATAAAAAGGGGGAAGAGAGATCAATAAAACAAGGGGGAAAGCATCTGATGGAGGGAAAGCATCTAATGAAAGAAAAGGAAGAAGATAATAGATTTAGAAAATAGAAAGAGAAATAAGACAAGGAGGAAAGATGATAAAGAGATATGAAGGGTAAGGGAGAAAGATTTGGTACATCAGTTTACATTTGTTTTCCAAACACAGGGTTATATCTATTGGAAGCCTGCCACTATGGGCAAGCAGACAAAGGTTCCAGGAACGTACTATCTATTGTGCCGGTAGTTTGGGAGGATGGGATTGAAATATAAACTAATTTTCTTCACGTGGTGATATCAACAGTTGTTGAATGTCCGTCAAAGGTGTCCTGGAATTTAATGACAACTTTTACACTTCATTTAAAAAGTTTATCATCTAATGCTGCTTTGATCATGACAGATATTCAACAACTGTTGATATCACCACGTGGAGAGAATTCAATTATTTGTTTCTACTGGAGTAATATTTGATTTAATTTTAGCCAAACAATTTTTTTTCTATAAAATTTGCAAAAAAAACACTAGTCTATTCTTGCTTTACCCACATCACCATCTTGACTATCTTGTCAAGCTTCAATAACAAAATATTAATTTCAAAAGGCTTTAATGATATAATTGAAACCAATAAATTGAATAAAACTTTTGTATTCGACTAATATAGTTTTATGATGAACATTTTCTAAAGGTTGCTAAATAGTGAAAATCATCTGACTTCACATTTGACGACATCGCTGCAAGTAGTAGATAATATTTTAAAAGTAACTGGACGTTAACAAAATCACACATCGTTAAACTAACCTTAATTTAAGGTATGGCCAGAAAAAAAGATTAAGGTATAGCCATATAAAATTGAAATATTTGAACAATGTCCATATAATGCTTTTAGATTTAAGGTAAGGGACAGACGGACATACAGGCTGAGAGACATAGTAAAATCAACTTTTTTGGGGTTCGGGGTCAAATAAAACGTAAAAATCCAATACAATCTCAAGGACGTAAAAGTTCACAATTATACAAAATTTTTCTCTTTATATTATTAAGTAGACAGGCATATTCATAGACCGCTCTCCTTCAACCCCCTCAACTAACCCTTCCACCCACTTCGATGGCCTCATATTCTACCACGCTACTTTCGCAGTGGACTAGGCTGCCGATGACGGGGAGATTGATGTTTAAATTTCAGTTGTGTGTACTGAGGGTGTTTTTACACTCTCCATCCATGCAAATGTGGGTAAACTTTCTCTAAATATATAACATAAGCGTATAACCAGAACGGGTAGAAAGGTGCGGTGCTAAAAAAAGATCCCTTCCTCCTCTTTCATACGTCTAGCGGTGGTCCCTACTCCACGCAAACCCTACAGTTGTTGACATTCACGCACTCTTGTATGCAAATTACAGGAGTCCATGGAACAGGAAATTCTACCGCTTACCTCTCTACCCCTCCGCCCCATATTTCCCACCCCCTTGACAATTGTACACCAGGGACAGCAAGAACCCTTCTCTAACCTTCTCTTCAATGGTTTTGGATATTTCACCCCACGATACTCCCAGATACTTAATATTTTACTGTCGTAATATGTGGGAAAATCACTATTGGTGGCTACATAGTCTAAGGAGTCACATCCATTTCTTTTTTGTAACGCGTGCTACCACCCGTTTGGGCTATATGCCTATGTACTAATATAAGCTAATGATTTTAGAAAACATCATCATTATGAACTGTTTCCAGCTTGTGGCCAGGTCTGTTTAGTAAAATGCCTCTCCCTCTGTCCTCCCACCATTCTTCCTCCTGCACTCTCTTCCACTCTCTTTTCACACACTTTCTGTTATCTGTTCCTCCTATCCCTTACTTGGTCTCCCTTGCGATCTCTTCCCTACATACTTCATATAATATATTATATATTAATCTTATTGGAATCCTCTCCCCTTCAATCCTCATTACATGTCCATACCTTCTCATCCTAGCTGCCTCTACTATTTCATGTAACCCATCTCTTGTTCTTACATCTTCATTCCTAGTACTGTATTTTCTGGTACAGCTAACAGAATGAAAAGGTTTATATTGACAGGAACTGTACCCTCATTTGCATGAAGGGAGAGTGGAAAAAAAACCTCAATACACCCGACCTAGATTCTAATTTCAATCTACCCAACAATGGCAGTCTATTACACTGAAAAAGTAGCGTATTAGACCAGGTGGCCACCGAACCAGGTCACACTAAATTATACAGGATTCAGCAAAAATATCGCCCCATTAACAAAGTTAATAAAACATACATAGTAGAAATTATAAAAATATAATTGTATAGTCTAAGCAAACAATGTTTGCCATTTATTTTCACATACCTGTTGTTAATTTAAAAAAATTGTATCTCTCTTATGCCGACATTCATTATCTATACAGGCTTTCAACCTTGCCCTGAAGTTCCACATCACTTTCCCCGTCCTTTCTGGTGGTATCGCAGTGATTTCTTGTTGGATAACAGCTTTCAAATCATCGATGGTTCTTGGCTTCTTTTAAAATACTTCAGCCTTCAGATATCCCCAGAGAAATAAATCACATGCAGCAAGATTTGGTGACCGTGCAGGCCATGGGATATCACTTCGTTGTGAGATTAGACGTAAGGGAAACATTTATCTTAGGACATTCATGGATTGTCATTCAGTGTGAGCAGTGACACTCACTTTTTGAAACCACAAATTTTTGGCTTCAAGAAGTTGTGTAACATGTTGACATAATGATAAGAAGATTCTGTAATTGGTTGCTTTCTTTCCTCAAAAAAGTATGGCCCTATTATTCCAAGTTCATAAATGGCGCAACAAGCCGTAACACGCTCAGAGTGCAGGGGACGCTCGTGTAAATGTAGGGGATTATTCTTTGCCCAGTATCAAAAATTCTGCTCATCAACATAACCCGATAAATGAGAATGGGCTTCACCACTTGACAGCACAATATAGTTCACTGGAACTTTTTCAAGATTAGCCTAGCAAGAAGCGACACGGTTAATCCATGCACGTTCATTTAGGTGCTGTACGACCATCATTCTATACGGATGGAAATGTAAGTCCGCATGTAAAATTCTCCTTACACCACGATTAGAAATTCATAACGCAGCAGCGTGTTTAAGAGTTGAGCGTCGTGAATATTGTGTAAATTTGTCTCACTGATTGGATATTTTCCGGTGTTCAAACGCTTCGTGGTCCACCAAGTGGTTTATTCTTCAAAGCTGAATCTGTAGCTCTAAAATTTGACACCCATAATAATATTGTCTTCTTATCGGATACCGCAGCATGTCGACCTAGCCTAAAGTTTGTACGAAATAATTGCTGTGTGGCGATGACAGAATCAGCATTTTAAAAATAAATTTCAATAACGAACACACGATGTTCACCACTTCATGCTATGACGGTAACTGAAATGGCAGATTACTCTCTACAAAATGGCGTACCTACGCTACGCCTCTTACTACTAGCGCGCCACCAGCGGCGGCGGGAATTCGGAGAAGTATTTCTGCTGAATCCTATATTTCTGGTGAAGGGGAGAGTGGAGCTAAAATCCTGTTCTGATATAATAAGGGTGGTTTTTAACTAAATAGTTGGTAAGACGTGGGGATAAAAAAAAATGTACTAGATAGTTTTTCCCTCTCCCTCACTCCCCCTTCCCCCCACACGTTAGAGGTTTTTTTTCCACAGCATTCTAGTACCAGTTCAAGATATAAGCATACATTAGCACATCTAGTGTGCTAGTGTTTGAGAACGATAAGAGAAAATTTACCTGAATTTTTATGAAGAGAGGGTAGTAAACCAGTTCAAAAATACCACTTTCAATAGACACAACCAGGATTCTAATCCTGATCTCCGCGGTACTGACAGTCTAGTCTAACACGAGAGCGGCACGCGTTAGTCCACTAGATCATCGAAATGGGTCAAATGCAAGTGCATTTCCTCTAAACTCTACCTTTTTCATCCATCCTCATGAGTGAATATATGGGTAGTCCAAGCAGATGCACGAAATTCATTTTCGAAATCAGGGAGGGGGTAAGTTACTGGTTTATTATGATGGTCATGTATGTTTGTATAACCACACACGTAACTTTTTAAATAATGGATTCATCTCAACCAAACTTTTGAAAAACAGTTAGGCGCACTTCGGTTTTCGGCGTCACTCTTACAATAGACTGCACTGTTGACTATGGGGAGACTAGAGATCAAATCTCAGTCGGGTCTATTGAGGGTGTTTTTTTTCCTAAATGGTTTTGCACTCTCCCTCCACACAAATCCAGGATCACTTTCTATGAATTCAACCTTTCTCCTTCCTAACACATTAGTATATAGCCCTAACGTGTACCAAGAATTAGTGCTAAGAAAACTATTCGTCAAAACACGGTTAGCGTTTAATTACAAGGACATATGCCACTGTTGCATGAAACTGTTCGAAAAACCTTGCCATACAATACACACTTGTTATTCGCTGTTGACCCATTATGTCCAAAGGTTTATCGCCCTACCCCCTATTTTAACCCCCCCACCTATTTTCGACCAACTAATATCTCCTTTGAAGTAGGCACTTTGCCCGGGATTTCAGGGCATCAAATTAAACCACTCGCTTGCGCGTGTGCCTTCTCTGGTAAATGCGAGAGATTGTCGGTAAACAAGGGAATAACGCCCCCCTCCCTCTAACTTGATGAAAGGATGTGGGTGAGGAGGGGAGAGAATTGGCTGGTGGATCGTCAGGGGAGTTTAGGCCTAGGATTACCAATCAAACTGGACTAAATTGTCCCAGGTCATGCTTTTTTAAATCTCGTTTTTCAAAAAAATCCTTAATTTCTGTGAACGCATTTTTTTTAAGCGAAATATATTTTAGAGTTGCGTTCATCACAAGGCTTACACACGAATTAATCTAAGAGGTAGAGTGATTAGGAGGCTTACTTAAAGGAAATGCACCTCCATTAGGGTGGATAGAAGGATTGGATTGCCAGAAGTGGAAAATAACTCCCAGCATATCCAGCTGGAATTGAGCCTCAACATACCCCTCAAAGGCAATAGATGTCGATACGAGTCACTACGTCATGATCAGATTGGGACACCTCTGTTGGTTTAGAGCTGTAGAAGTATTTTTCAAAGGTTCTTAGTTTAAAAAAAAATACGTTTGCGTAAACACATTACTCTATTAACTATAGCGGAGACTAGGTAAAGGGGTATGGGGTGCGGCTTCAGAGAGTCCTTGAACTAGTTGCGAGAAATAACAGAGTCTTACTACCCTGTCGGGTTATACGCTTATGTATTAATTACACGACTGGTATTTTGGATTAGGAATGTTATATTTATCGGAAGTTCACCCGCTTAGTGCTTGGAGGCAAAGTGGAGAACCATTTTGGAAAAACTACAATAAGTACACCCGACCGAGATTCGAATCTCGGATCTCCCCGCTTTCAGCAGTCTAGTCTACTGGGAGAGTAGCGCGTTAGACTATGTGGTCACCGAAGCTGATACTACCATACAATTTAAACTTCTTATTTATGTAACACCACATCACCCTTCTTATTGACTTTTACTTTTGAATAGAATTTAAGTTCCCTTTATAATCGCAAAATTTGGATTCATTTAACATTTCTTCAGGAAGTAACTATTCATTTTTTGCATAAAAAGAGACAGTGAGAAACATAATTTATTGTAAATATTGTTTTTATATTATCTTCATGTGAACTAAAAAAAATCCATTACAGTAAAGTAGATAGTAACTTAAGCAAAACTCAATGCGATTAAAATGTATTAAACCACCATATTTTTGTTTCTTATTTTAAATAAACATATAGACCCAAGGAATTTTTACTATTCCCATGTTTCCAGAAAGATATCTACAGACTACAAGCCATCAATCATTAATAAATTCCCCACACCCTTAACTAAAGCGTCAAGCACACATTCCTGGAATTAACGTCAAACAGCGAGATAATTCCGCGTTGGTATAAAGTTTCAAACATTAATTTTATAACCCCAACTGCGATAGAAAAAAATTGACTCCAGCCTTCATAATTGATACTGTCCAATCGTACCAGTAAAGGTCTTTTGTAAAATACATAGTTATTTGTGGCCATAATGTGTAGCTTTTACTTTATATTTATTTTAATTTTATAGTTATTGATATATTTATATATATGTATAAAGTGATGGTTTTTTTATAATATGGCTTGACGTTTGAATACGTAAAAGTAGATCTAATAAGTTTTTTCAGCTGACAGATAAGGTTCTTATTATGAATATTGGACTGTATTAATGTTGTATTACCATTCATTGGAAGGTACCAACTTAACATGCTACGAAGGCAGGGCAGCCAACGTTACAAGACATCTATGTCCAGCGTTGACAACTTGAAACACGCCCTTCTTTTTTTTTTTTTTAATGTATGACTGCGGTACCATCCCTACATTTAAGGTGTCAGTGGAGAAGCGACTCCCATAACAGCTGAAAACAATACGACTGAATAACATATCTTCCCTCATGCCCCCCTGTAGGGATAGCCGCTGTCTCCACCCATATGGGCACAGTGCACATGTGATGTTGACGCGCAGAGTAACAAATCACACATCTCCACCTTTTGCGTCGGATGCGGGTTGAAGTAGGTACGCCGAACTTGAATCGAAAAATACATTGTATCTTTCTGTTGATCCGGATTTTGTTGATAGGTTATCGTGATCCGTTTGATTTAGTTCTTATTTTCTCAACAATGTTTGTTAGGGTATTATAGCTCATTAACACCTTTTACTTTTCAACGGGCTTTATATATATATACTTTTCAACCGGCTGATATATATATATACTTTTCAACCGGCTGATATATATATATACTTTTCAACCGGCTGATATATATATATACTTTTCAACCGGCTGATATATATATATATATATATACTTTTCAACCGGCTGATATATATTATATATACTTTTCAACCGGCTGTATATATATATATATATATATATATATACTTTTCAACCGGCTGATATATATATATATATATATACTTTTCAACCGGCTGATATATATATATATATATACTTTTCAACCGGCTGATATATATATATATATATATATATACTTTTCAACCGGCTGATATATATATATATATATATATACTTTTCAACCGGCTGATATATATATATATATATATATACTTTTCAACCGGCTGATATATATATATATATACTTTTCAACCGGCTGATTATATATATATATATATATATACTTTTCAACCGGCTGATATATATATATACTTTTCAACCGGCTGATATATATATATATATATATACTTTTCAACCGGCTGATATATATATATATATATATATATATATATACTTTTCAACCGGCTGATATATATATATATACTTTTCAACCGGCTGATATATGTATATATATAATTTGATTTTAAATAAAACATTTTATTTTACTAAAAAGAACAATTCCACCACGTATCACTACTATTTTTGGTTATACTTACACACATATATATATATATGACTACGATAATGTTCTAGGAATAATTAATATGTAGTTTAGAAGAAATGTTCCCGGATTTGCGCCGAGAAAGAGATCACCCTTGAAAAACCAGACAAAATGAGACTGATTACTTAACTTTTGTGTCCGTAGATGGATACAGTAGGCAATTTAATGAATTTAAGGTGGTGGTGTAGGGGACTCGAGAAAAAATGGTCAGTGTTTTGCATTTTTTTTATATCAAAAGATCTTTTTGGTAAAAATAAATAAAATATTTCTTCAGTAAAAGCAAAGAGTATAATTGTCTTCAAACGGTGATATCAACAATTGTTGAATATCTGTAATGAGCATAGTGGCATTAAACGAGAAACTTTTTAAATTAAAAGAAAAAAGTTGTCATTAAATTCCAGAACAACCTTGACAGATACTCAAGATCTGTTGATATTAACACGTGAAGAAATGTATACTCTACGTTTCTATTGGAGAAATATTTTATTTAATTTGGCAAAAAAAGTTTTGTTAAAAAAAACTGCAAAACACTGCCCTTAAATAGCGTTTCCTACTCTACCAACTTTAAGAAGGTAGCCTTCGTTTACCGTGAAAGCAAGCAATATCTCCTTTAAGGTTTAAACAATGACCCCATCTTATAAGTTACGCCATAGTGAAAACTTGCAAGGTAAGTTTGCTACCTTCCAGGGCAAACAAAGTCTGCCATTCAATTCAATTTAAAACCCATCATATCATTCAATGTGTCAATTATTATAATAATAAATAATGCCATATTTTAACATATTGTTAGGCCAAAATATAATTTATTTATTTATTTAAGGAATGAAAAATTGGCATCACTTATGTTTTACCAACTAACCAACACCAACCAAAATCTCAAGTTCAAGAGTATTTAGTTTATAGATAAATTTTAAACGGACATAGACGGCTCTTGCCTTTATTCAATAACAATATGAAGATCTTTCCTGGCCCGCTCGACACCCTATGATTACCACAATCCAAAACTGCCCTCCCATCTTACCACCTTCTCCATACATTGAGGGGGAGTAAGGGGAGATGACGTGTGTGTATGTATGTGTTGAGGTTATCTACGACAAGAAGGAACAAAAGGCATCAGGTGTGCGTGCGCTATTCGTGTGTGTGTATGTGTATGTGTGTGTGTATCATTTTAAAAAGCGTTAACGCTTATTAGCATATCCCTTGTTTAAGTATTCTACCACAATAAAGATATCTGGCTACCTTATAAACCTTACCGTCACTCCTCTTTAAAAATGTTTTAAGATTAAGAAAGGTCTAGACCTGCGGAAACCATTTTGTTTTACTACCTCTCTTGCTTTTGTTTATGTTAGTTTTGCTTTTGGGAAAAAGAGAGGGGAGGAGGATATATTGAATTGGTTCGAGTACAGGATTATTGAGATATCAAAATTCATGAACATGTGTTCACTTAAAGGTGGTACTCACTGATGATAGATGCTTTGTTTTTTAATATGCAACATCTTTTTATGTGTCTTCTAAAAAGGTGCTTAGGCCTAAATGGTCTTAGGCCCAGCTGTCATTTACATTTTATTATTTAGCTTAACAAATAGAGTGTACTTCTTTCAATAGCCAATACCCACTCAGATTTTTACTGAAAGATAAGTATATCTAAAATGTGCTAGGATTTTTTAAAATTATTTTTCAAACTGTTTTATACTATCCGTCCGGGCCAGCCACATTGGGAACTGCTTAAGATAAGCCACTGTCCATACACTCAACCGAGACTCGAACCCAACGTAAGCCAGACCTTACGAAGTTGATTTCTGATATAACGAGGTTAGAGTACTATCTATTGTGCAACCATGTAATTTATGATTATCTTATACATCATTGTGTATTTTTATGTGTAACTGTTTATGTAATGCAAAAAATATTTCATGTTTATTATCTGGTTTGGTGGCCGCATTGTCTAAGGCACCACTCTCACGATAGGTTAGACTGCCGATGACGGGGAGATCGGATTTGAAATTCCGTTGGGCTGAGGTTTTTTTTTCGTAAATTGTTTTTTCACTCTCTCTCCACTCAAATGCAAGTATACTTTCTCTGAAATTTAACCTTCCTCTTCCCTAGTTCAAATCGTAATTAGTATATATAACCTGAACAGTACCCAAGTAAAACTATATACTAAAAAAAGTTTATTTTATTTAAAAAACTTATAAAGTTATTATGGTTAGTTATTAATGAAAAATCTAAAAATTGGAAATTTAAAAATGGGGCACTGTGAATTTGGGTATATTGGGGGTATAAATATAGAGAAACCCTTCTAGGGAAGGTAGATAATTGAAATTTGACCAGCAGGTCTTAAATTTTGAGATTTTAAAGTTGGAGTTGGTAAAATGGGTAGGGGGCTCAAAACTTTCAAAACTAGCATTAAAAAAAACTTAAAACGGGTGTATTAAAGTTAAAACTGTTAGGAAAGATAAGGTGTTACTCCAAATAAAGACAGAATTTTTTTTTACTATATTTGCCCTTTTAAACACTGTTAATCTATTTTACATTTTTTAACCTTTTTACCTACCCTTTTGACATTTTTAAAAAGAAAATTTGATTAAATTTCTACTTTATACTCTGATAAACTTTTATGTCCTTATTGAACTTTTTACACATTTACATGCTCCTTAACTCTTTACCCTCCCACCTTAAATATTTATTTGGGGCTTAGCCGAGTATTAGTAATGTAAAAAGGGCTATAAAAGATAAAACAAGGCCAAAAACAGTAAATAGGGTAAAAGAGTACATCTAATCATGAAGGGCAATAAGACCAAAATGTCGAAAATTAACAAATGTCCAAAAAGGACCAAAATGTCAAAACGGGCAAAAGGGTCACAGAATAGGAAAAATGTTAAGATAGTAAAAATTGTAAAAAGAGCAAAAGTAAATCTCATAAAAAGGTATAAAGATTAACGGGGTGAAGGAAATAAAGATGGTAAACAAATTTTAAAAAAACGGTAAAATATCAAAAGGGGGTAAGGAGGGTAGAATGACTTTGAAAAGTAAGGAAGGGTAAATCCAACAAGATGGGTTTAAAGGGTAAAAATGTTAATGAACTACGGTAAAAAGGGTAAGAAGGGTAAAAAGTTTTAAAGGTGTAAAACGATAAAAATGAGTAAAATGGGTTAGAACGGCAAACGAGGTAAATGCGGTAAAAAAAATGTTAAAATACTTTTGATTGGATCTACACATTAACAACAAATTAAGTATGCTCTGATGCTACTATTTATTTTTACTAGCCACAAAAGTCAAGAGTTCAAAGTATTGTATATTAGAAGCGAATTTATAATCTTATCTTCAAATAATTGTCAACTTAAAAAATGTATTCACATTGTACCTCTATTTTGGCATTGTGAATTAGTTAGACTACTTTCACGTTTTGTATCACAATCCAAACCAAAAAAGGATTAATATCTAAAGATAATTTAAGATTTGGTTACTTTTCTCTGTGATTTATTTTATGTACGAAAACTAGCAAAGATATTTTTATAGATTTCCCGTGCGATGAACAGATACACCAATTTTTCAATTAATATAGGAATCAACTTTTTAGAAATTTAAACAGGCTCCTAAAATCATTTTCATATATTCATAATTTAAGTCCTATGATCTAAAACTATCACTTTTGTTAGAAAATATCAATTCTTATCAGATAGCATTTGACATTATTAATAGTGTTATCCGTTTTTACAGCATATTTTTGTTTATAAACGTTTATTTTATACTAATACTCTTCTATAGATACTAAAATGACTGTGAGTTATAAATAAAAAAAAAATCAACCCATCATATTCCATCACTAATAAATCAATGATAGATTTAACCACGATCTACTAGTGTTTGATCGGTAATTTGAATTATGTTTCGAATAATCATGCTCAATCCAACAACAATGATTTGCAAACCTCTAATTAAAAAAAAATATCCATTTTTTGCTAAGCTACCTTGAATCCTATGTAAAAATATTTCTGTTCAGTGACAAGTCACTTAATTTTCCGTCTTTATAAATTGAATAATTACTAGTTTTACCTTTTGTACCTTCTTTCTACCCACAAGGAATGTCTTTATTGATGAAGACTTTTTTTTATGTAATACCTGCTCACATGTGATTATAATAATTCACCATTGACAATGTAAGACACACCTGGAATTTATCAGATTGAAAAAAAAAATATATATGCGAAGGTGATTCTTAAAGGGGGAGATTTAGGATTATTATTATGATTTGATGGTAGTTGATGGTGGCCGCTACACCACAAGACTGATGTAGTCCAGTTTTCATAGGAAAAACATATTTTTTCAAGACAGAAATGTAAAAAATCTTACCACTATTATTAGTGTTATTTTTTAGATATTGATAATATTTATCAAAAATTAAAGCTGCAGATCACATGATTTGACATATTAATAAGTATAGTAATTTCTCTGGCTTCATATAAGGTTTTTCTTACGCAAATTGAACTGTACAAAGTGTGTAAAGCCGATTGAAATCTTTAATCATTACTCTTTTCTCGTTCATAGTAACAAAATGCCTGAAGGAACTTTGAAGTTCTGGTGTTTATAAAGTTTTTATAGGTACCGGGTAGTTAGAAGATCCTACTTAGATTGCTTCAGTTTTTTATTATTATTATTTAGCACCGCGTCTTACTACCCGTTCGGTTTATACGCTTAGGTACTAATTACGCCAATGGATAAGGAATTGGGAAGGTTGAATTTAGAGGAAGTGAATCCGCATTTGCGTGTAGGGAGAGTGGAAAACCATTTAGGGAAAACCACCCCCAGTTCACCCGACCGAGATTTGAACCTTGATCTCCCCATCCTTGGCAGTCGAGCTCAACACGACTAGCGCGTTAGCAACTACGCCACCAAGGCAGGTATAACTTCAGTTCAAAACTATATATTTTGTTAGTTTCCTTTTATAGAAACCGATACGCAATATTCTATAAATAATATTAGTTAAATAAAATAAGTTTAATCCAATCATCACCACTTTATCTCTCATTTTGTGCTCAGAGACTTACTACCCGTTCGCTCTGTCCACTTATTTACACCAGTGATGTTGAGGAAAATGAAGTGGGGCAATCATTATGTTTCTATTTGCTTTCGAGTGTCAAGGTCTCATGTGGATAAATAATAATTGTTGACTTTATAGAGTTGTGTGTGTAAGAACCCTGCCTATTTGAAGATAATATCCTCACAAGTCGGTATTTCTAATGGATATGATTTAGTGAAACTTCAAAATCATTAAAACAACTCTCAATTATTTTAAAACATAATTTTATGAGCATCTTCAAAAAAATTATTTATTTCGTTTTCCGGAGATTATATCTACGTTCAAGATGACTTTACCGTGTTATGATTTTTATTAATAAAAAAATTTAAATATGAGATATTAATATTATTAATAATAATAATAACTAATAAGAGTATTATGTTGGTACATTTATTCCCCATTTTGGATGTATTTTTAAATAAAATACCTCTTCTTACTTTAAAAACTACATAAAAATATGTAAACAAATTAAATTGAAGAAATTTACTCTCTAATCACTAACAATTTTCTGACCCACTCGGTGGCGTAGTTGGCTAACGCGCTAGTTTTGTGTTGAGCTTTACTGCCGAGGACGGGGAGTTCGAGGTTTGAATCTCGGTCGGGTGAACTGGGGGAGGTTCTTCCTAAATGGTTTTCCACTCTCCCCCCACGAAAATGTTGGTTCACTTCCTCTAAATTCAATCTTACCCATTCCTAATCCATTAGCTTAATTAGTACTTAAGCGTATAGCCCGAACGGGTAGTAAGACGTGAAGCTAAATAAATAAAAATAAAATAAAACCATTTTCTGGACAAAAACCATTAGATATCTAGATTTATAGAAACATACACAATTCGATATTTAATGATATCGATAAACACACCAGTATATATTTATTAACATAAGATAGATAAATACATATAATAAATTGTATGCTTATTGATACCTTCAAAATGACATACAATTTAAACTTCAAACATATAGATACAGTAGGGACAACTTAAAAACCATTATAGAATAACATATATATTAGTTTTCATTACAATTATTTAAAAAGCTTTTATTTATAACTAGCCCAACCTAAGAAAACTTAATCTTTCATTCGTCAATTAATCGAAGTTTAGGTGAAGTTAGTGTGGGTAATATTACTGTGATAAACATTTTTAATCAATTAAACTCAGATCCTTCCCTTTTAAAAACCAACATGCTACCAACAGAGCAACAGATGGAGACAATTTAGACTAGGCATAACTTATTCATTTTTTATTTAGTATAAAGTTTAAAATTAATTACGTGTATATTTTAAATAACTATCCAATTTGGTCACGTTGGTATATCTATTTTTATATTAACATAATATTATTCTCATATTACACAAACTGAATTACTATCGATTTAAATGATTGATGAACGAATTGAGTTACTTAAAGATATAAAATTATAAAGCTTTAATAAAGCCTGCACAGAAAAAAGGAGGTTGTGTAAAGAGAGCTTATATGAACCATTAGCTTCCATCACCTCTAAGTAGCTGTTAATTTTACGAGTTTCAAATCATTACAGTAAGTCGTTCAGACAAAACACTTTTGGGTTACCAAAAAAAAAAAAAATTACAGCTTCAAAAAATCGTGTTAATAAGATAAAAAGTGGTCCGTAAACAAAGTAAAATCGACAAGCGCGACGATAACAAAAAAAAAAAGGAAAAATAAAGCACTTTACTAAGAAGACGATGAAAATGCCGATCGTCATTTAAGTCAAACTAAGTCTTCATAACTACCACCCCCGCCCCACTCCCCCCCTCCCCCAACCTTTATTCGTTGGCCCATACTCGGAACTTTAATAACCGTTCTCTGTAATCTGTTAGCTAGAAAATGATTTTCATTAGGATCTCATTATCAGGTAATATCCGAACTTCATTTTCGGCATGGCTTGTTATAAAACTTTGGTTTTTATATTTTTATTTCTTTCCCCACCCCCTTGATTCCCCCTCCCTTTCTCCTTATAAAGAATATAGATTTCGTGAGAGACAAGGTTGGTTATTTCATGTACGCTTTACCGCCCTACGATGACGTAACATTAAGGCACGATCTGGCAAATTTCGCTTTTGGCATCTTCTTCAACCGATTAAAAACGAAAATAAATAATAAAAGAACAAAACTATAATCGATTGGTATCCCCACACCTAAATTCGTAAATATTCTTTAAAAAAAAAGTAGTTTTTAAGATATGGACACATGATGAGAAATATTTCATAGAGAGGATTAAAATCAACAGATATTTTTAAGACAATCTTCTTTACTGTATGCCTTTTAATAATATTACAATTTAAAGTTTTTCGGAAATCAACGATGTCATGATAAGGTCTATAGAATGGTTTAAATAGTTTTATTAAATTAAATTGATATTTCTTTCTCGAAATATTATCCACTAAAAAAATCTTAGCATCGTTAATTTTGATCTTAATTTCATGTTTAATATCACTTATATCCATCTATTTATCTGTGTAGTTATTGAAAAAAATTTCAAGACTGTGATTATATCACTTCTTAAAATGCAATTATTATATGAACCTTTTAGAAATTTCTTGGTTTATTTTGGTCACGAAGAAAAAAACTTCATATACCTTTAGTTAATCTTTATATATTTGTTAGTCAAAGTTCATATTATGTAATTTTAAAGAAAAAATTACTAATAGGTATCACAAGAAAATAAATACTTAAAAATGTTTACATGAGCATTATTTTGTTCAGTTAATTATTTGATGACAAATTAGTTGAAATGAGCAATTCCTACTGTTGAAAGCTCGACCTTGACAAGTATACAATGTTTTCTGTTTTGTTTTATTACAACCATTTATAAATCTTGTTGTTTCTATAAGTCAAATAAAAAACAAAATTAAAAAATAAACATGGCATATCCAATATAACAGGTTAAGTAAAAGAGGGAAATGAACGGGGAAAAAGGGGAAAATATTTAACAAGAAGTCGTGAGGGTTCTTTTTATTAATTAAATGCATAAATTTATATCAAAAAAGAAAACAAAAAAATAAAAAAATATTATTTGTTTTTTGACGGTTAGAGGAAGAAAACAATGTAAGACGTCGTTATTTTTTATTTAATTTTTAGCACCGCATCTTATTAACCATTAGGGCTACACGCTAAAGGATTAGAGATGGGGAAGGTTGAATTTAGAGGAAGTGATCCCACATTTGCGTGGAGGGAGAGTGGAAAACCATTCATGAAAAACAACCTTCAAGTCCACCTCGACCGAGATTCGAACATCGAGCTCCCCGTCCTCGGCAGTCTGGTCACACAAAACTAGCACGTTATCCAACTACGCCACTGAGGCAGGTTATTTCGTGATTTGATTGTTTGTTATTGCGTTATGAAGATGTCAGTGCTTAGGTTCCTTTTATGGTCTCTTTCTAATACAAGAACAACAAATGTAGGATGGAGCGAAGAAAAAAACCGTGACGCAAATTATAAGGTAGTGGGTTCCTTTATCAAGTTAAAAAGCATTACTCAGATGTTTTTCAAAGACACAATGCTCTTGTGATAGTTTGGTGTGTATAAGTGTGTATGTGTGTGTGTATAATATATATATAATATATTTAGGCTTAAATAAAACTCAAAAGATCTCTATCTAACGGGTATTGAATCACCCTTTTTATAGTGCTTATTGTCTATCTCAAATCCTGAAGGCGTAGCTATACTTATGGACTTAATCTGATTTAAACCATAAACGGTGGTCTAGTGGTCTAAGATTTCAGACTCCAAACAGAAGGGATTGATTGATGACTGTGAGGCCAGTGTTTGTATCTCTTCCCGGTACATTTGATGAGGTTTTATTTACAAATACAAAATTTTAATAACTAAATTTTTTCATAATCTTTCATAGCTTTTGTGACTATAAAATTGTTCATATAATCACCTTTCCTATTCCTTACATCCTTAAGATTAATCTGCTAAGGTGGGATATAGGAAACGTGAATTAAGGGCAGTGCTTTTGCATATGTTTATAGCAAAATATTTTTTGTTTGATATAAATAAAATATGGCGCCAGTATAAACATAGTTTAATTCTCTTCACAAGGTTGTTGAAGATCTGTCATGAGCATAGCAGCATTAGACGAGAAACTTTTTAAATGAAGAGAAAAATTTTACATTAAATTCCTGAACACTATCTAAAGATATTCAACACCTGTTGATATCAACATGTGAAGAATATAAAACTATTTTTCTAATGAAGCAATATTTTATTTATTTTGACCAAAAGAGTTTTTATAAAAAAAACACTGCAAAACCACTACCCTTAACTTTTGTCCAATACATGCCCACTTTAAGATGTTGACGGGTAAAATGTGTTTTCTTTGGGGAAAAATAGATTTTAATAATTTATCTGTAGTTAGAGCCTTTTGTCAAATTAATGATATATTTAAAATTAAGATTTAAAAAAATCGGTAAACAACCATTATTATGAATGAGTTTTAGAAATATAAAATATTTATGGTGTAAAATACTTCCCAGATACCCATTTTAAATAACATATTTAAAGCCATTTTTAAAAAAACTCAAATTAAAATAAAACTAAAGATAATTATTCTAAGGTTTATAACTGGAATCAAAATCTTAATTTGACCTTGAATTATGAATATGTAGAGTCTAAAGATGATCCATTTTGATAGAAATCTATCAAACAATTTCGGTTGTATATCTAGATAGAGACATAAATACTTAAAAAGGGACAAGGAAACAAGTAGGGAGAGAAAGTTGGCTGACCCACCATTTTAAGTTTGACGGTATATCATAATATCAAAGTCAAAAAATTTCACGATGACAACATTTGCTCTGCATGAGAAAATAAAGTCTCACCATGTTTAGTTATTTAAGACAAATTTGATTAAAATTATTATATTTTATAGTTTACACAATCATTTTAAAACCCTTTAAACCCACCTTTCTGTGTGCTGTACTATACATATATACAGCCAATATTTTCCTTTAATTGATACAATAATAATTTAGAACAAATTTCAACGACATAAATAATATTTTCATAAGTGTGTTGTGTGATAAGACATTCAATTAGATCAGTTATGTATCATGCTAAAATATTAATATTTACTTTATTTTTCATCCAAAATATAAAAGTTTAATAGGAAAGAAAACAAACTTTAGTGAAAGACAAAACGATTAATTCTAAGACATTAAACTCAATGTATTTACAATTTAAAAGTTGATTATTCACACTAGACGATATTATCAATTACTGCCATTGTCTCTGGAGCTACTTTGTCAGCTCTTCATGAGACAAATGACAGTCTTTAGGCCTAATACTCCATTCATATCCACCTTGGATCCACGCTAATTCCGGAAACAGTGGACAGTGACAGTACTAAAACAGTTTTATTCAAAAGTTTTTTACCACTTGTTTTTGAAACAATTACCTGTGTAAAGTGCTTGTCATTGCTGCCTGCCTCCTTTTTTTTTTTTAGGAATCTAAAATAATAATAACAATAATAAAGGGAACAATGATGACCTTGCAGACAGCGGACACTTAGGAAATGAGTACCTTTATAGAACAATAATAGATGCTCCTCCTAAAAGAACCCTCGAATTGTTTGAACTTCTTTTCAAAGTGTCAACAATTTCCCCACACTGTAATTTGTTAGACTCTGTAAATATGTTTCTTTTATTCTTCATAGCTAGTAAATTTATATTGTGTCTAAAAGGTGGTGTGGTGTTTGCAGCCTTGGATAAAGTGAGCAATGAGACTTGTAGCCCAGTCGAAAAGTACATTGTTAGCGGGAATAATCCCTGACAAGCTGGAATCAACTTTAGTCGGTTTGATTGGGTGCCAGTAAACACATGTTAATTTTGTACCCCCTGACAGGCTTGGATTTGGCCATCATCTTGAAATAAAAGGCAGAAAAAAATTAAAAAAAATTTGGCAAAATTGTAAATATCTCGGTTAGTATCAACTTAAGAGGAAATTATGTAGTTATAAAAGTTTAAGATTGGTAAATTTTCTACAAAAACTGTTATATACATTTTGTTCGTGCGAATGTTGGTTTCTGAGTAATAAGCGGTCGAAATATTTAATTTTTGGGTGTTTTCTATATTTTTTTTAAATCCTTGGCAGTTTGCAGCTACACAAACTTTTATTTTGGGTGCTATACTATATACGATTTTCATCAATTCCAATCAATAAAACATTAATGGTTTACTATGTACTCATTTCCACACTACCTAGATATATAGTAGTCATCACGTTTTTTTTACGTGGTATCCCCAAGAGGCTTAATCTACAATGCTAACGTGTTGAGCTAGACCACCAAGGATGGGGGAGATTGAAGTTTGAATCTCGGTCGAGTGAACTGGGGTGGTTTTTCCTAAATGGTTTTTCACTCTCCCTTCACGCAAATGCGGGTTCACTTCCTCTAAAATTCAACCTTCCCAATTCCTAATCCATTAGCGTAATTAGTACTTAAGCGTATAACCCGAACGTGTAGTAAGACGCAGTGCTAAATAATAATAATAATAATAATAATACAATACTAACATTACGGTTTTAAAAAAATTAATGGTTAATTAAATTTTCTTATTTTTTCTTTTTGATGTCGATGGTTGATCATTATATGCCTCGATATCATCTTGACCCCTTTACAACATCTGTATCATATTCCGTATCTAGGTGATAAACCTCGGAATATTCACAACCGTTTTCTTTTTGAATATATATTTTATCGTCTCAGTCTAGTTCATCCAAGTCCACAATATTCGAACAAGATTTTCCCTGGTATAAACCACAAATTACATAGTAATGCAAACCAGCTTTGCGACAGATACAAGCTTCTTTGTAACGTTTTGCACATTTAAAAGAAATGAAATTCATTAATTCCTGAGGAGCTGGTTCTTGTAGAGGGGGATTGGTATCAACCCATTCTTTGAATTTATCTCCATCCCCAGTATAAAGCTGTCTTTTCATTACCATACCATTTCTGAATTTGGTTTTAAGTACGGAACGATTGCAAGCGAGCTGCATCTTTAGTCAGTGGTAATGAAGCTAGGTTTGGCAGACATTTGGTAATAGATTGTATGAAGCACTAGTATCTATATTTATTTAACGATTCACAGTTATTTTGTTCCATACAGAAAAACCAGAAATTATTAACCTGCTTTTTCAATTGACTCTGGAGAAGCATTTGAGCCCTTAAAAATATTAACAGTTCTCTGTAAGTGTTTCACCTTCCTTAGAAGTTTAACGCACCTCATTTTTCCCTACCTGTATAATGCAGAACTAGTATCACAGCCACTAAATGCGTGTAGAAACAAAATGTTGTCACCAAATGACGCATCAAAATCAGTACCGTGGGGTACATAAATCCTGCTCTGAGACCTTCCTTTGCCTGGTGAGCGAGATTCACAAGAAACAGTAAGAATGACCATTCACTCAGTGTACTCGCCTATTAAAATTGTGTAGTAATTTGATGCTTAAATTGCAGTAGTGACAATTAATGTATCGGCAACTTTAGCAGCTTGCTTGACTCTGAAGCCTTTAGTCGCTAATCGTGTACACAGCATTGAGATCATTCTACCTACTTTTGTTCATCTCGTTCGACAACACATCCTGTGGAGTAACTGAAGCCATCCCTCGGCATTCCTATTGATACACACAGATTTATCCGATTGCCAAACCCTTCCTTCACCTCTGACAAGACGTGTATTAATCACAACTTGTGAATGTGTGGAGTGCCAGGCCTTCACCGTGGTTCGGATTCCACGTTAAACTGTAGGTCCTCCATTTCATCTCACAATCACCCTACCATTACACATCAGCGTAAGTGCGTATAACCCGAACGTGTAGTAAGACGTGGTGCTAATAGTAATAGTCCTATTGATACATAGGTTTTTGTCTGCATAGGGTGGGGTTGGGGGAGTAAGGCGGGAGAATTTAGCCATTGTTTGTTCACCTTCCTCAAACTGGTCACAAAGTTTCGCTACGCCGTGCGACATTTTTCTCGTGAGTTTCACACAGTGTGCTGTACCACGCTATAGTTTGGAAGGTTTAAAGGATTATTTGAAGTCTTAGAGACAACATGGCCTTTTTGTAGGTCTGTCCTTTGTGCGCATGCGCAGCACAAAACGTAGCGCGAGTGAGATGTAAAAATCTCCCGGTTCACGATTTCGCTCGCATAGCGTAGCTTAGCACGGCATAGCATAGGACAGCATGGCGTGTTGTGTGAACGTGTTCGTTTATATACTTGACTAGTGATCTTAAAGCGTAGTATAGCGCAGCAAAGCATAGCGTAGCGTAGCTTCATGTGTGAATCCGGCATGAGACTCTGATTCTGGTTATGAGGCTGACCGTTTCACCACTAACCTAACCGACTATAGAGAACTGTGACAAAACAATCACACATATAAACCCAAAACAATTCTAGACCAGTTTCTGTTCTTTTAAATGACGCCCTTGGACCTTTCTTATGTTTACCTGACCAATAAATTATATTGACACTCTATAAAGTATTTGTATTGTTGTAATAATAATAATATTTAGCACCGCGTCTTACTACCCGTTCGGGTTATACGCTTTAAGTACTAATTACTCTAATGGATTAGGAATTGGGAGGGTTGAATTTAGAGGAAGTGAGCCCGCATTTGCGTGGAGGGAGAGTGGAAAACCATTTAGGAAAAACCACCCCCAGTTCACCCGACCGAGATTCGAACCTCGATCTCCCCGTCCTCGGCGGTCGAGCTCAACCCGACTAGCGCGTTAGCCAACTACGCCATCAAGGCGGGTAATGTATTGTTGTAGAATGACTAGAATAAAAAAAGTCAAACGTTAAAAAATTTAATATTTTGACAACATATTACTAAGAAAAAGGCATTTGCACGACAAAAATGTATAGAACAGTTTTTTTTTTAAAAGAAGTTACCCATCTTTTTCTTTTATAACCACATATTTTTTTCTAAAGTTGGTACTAACCGAGATATTTACAAATATTTAAAAATGTGTAAATTTTTCGGCCCCTTTTTCAAGATGGCCGTCAAATTTGAACCTGTCAAGTGGTGCGAAATTAGTATGTGTTTACTGATACCCAATTAAAGAGATTAAAATTAATTTCAGCTTGTCCGGAATTATTCCCGCCAATAGCCAATTTTAACGAGCTTGTCTACTGCTCTATAGACGCAGCTTCCAAAAAAAAAAAAAACACAAAAAAACATCAATCGGTAATTTTCATAAATTCATGTTTCAATAGTGTAAAACAGTTGAAAGACAAATATAATTTCAAACAAAATGTTTGTTTGTGAAAGTTTTGACCGTCAAAATTGGCAACAACTCAACATATGATCTTGGATATCATATGGCTTGGCGAATGGATACATGGTGGTATTTAGTTTATACGTAAGCTGCCCCATTAACCACTGGAAAGTATCCATTGAGTTTTTCTGAGCCCGCGATCCGATATGACAGCCTCAAACCGCGACACGTCGTCCTTTTCCGTCAAGCTGAAGATGTCTTCATCTTCATCTCTACCAGTCAACCTGAACAAAAAAAAAATCATCTTACCTTGACGTCCATCTTGCAACATATTTTTCTTTTAGTTATAATTTTATTCTTCGGGGGCGCACACACATAGAGATACATACAGGTACAAACATGACATGTTGATCCACCTCTATTTTATGCCCACCCCTCCCCCTCAATATCCTTCCAACCCACCTCCCTCCATTGGCCCAAAAAAAAACCCGTCATGTCTTCGCTGACTTCGGCGGTAGATCGGTGGTACAGCGGTAGATCCACATCGTCGCTCTTCCTTTTTGGAGAGGTCAAGGTCATTCTGAATGATGTCCTCAACTTTTGACAGGGATGTTAAGAATGTAGAAGGGAAGGGGGGGCTAGTGGCATCCAACAGGCGGAACACCCATAAGAAGAACGCTACCATTTCTTGGGTACTTTTGGTTTTGTTTTATAAAATAGGTAGAGATGAGGGATAGTTTGTAGAACGGTTTCTCAACTCTTTTTTTTTACTCTTTTTTTTAGGGGGGGAGTGGTGGGGGATTTTTGTTTTGCTTTTGGTGGCCGCCGTTAAGATCCGCACTAACAATATGATTTAGTATTTGCTTTACTTTTTTTTTTCTTCATTTTTGTAATTTATATCGCTCTCTACTTCTTCTCGTCTTTATGATGGACAATCGTGATGTGTTTGTTTTTCCTTACAAGTTACAGCTTCAAAAGTTGTTTGTATGTCTGTGTTTGTTTTTATTTAAGTATATACAAAAAGAAAAGATACATAAAGACAATGTTGAATAGTAGCATATTCTGGGACTATGATAGCGAGTTGTTTGACTTTTTTTTTTTCATTTTAGCCTTCAACCTCGTTGGCTTGAAGCTAAGAGAATACATAACGTATGCTCTGTTCTAATAAATAGCAGTCTCTCTTGAATTTGCAAAAGCGTATGGAAAGGAACAAGTAAAATTTGTTTGCACGTTTTTTATATAAATAATTAAAAAAACCAATGTCATGAAGTGCAGCAAAGAAAAATTTGTCAAATCAATATAGAGCTAGAAGAAGTAGAGCTTCATAAAGTAATGGATTTTGCTTCCCAGGAAGTAGAATAACGGAGATAACAATAATAAATATTATATATATGATAGCTCAGGTGAAGAAAGATTTTAATAAAAATAAGACAATTCTAACCTCAACTATCATGAATTTTAAAATCAGGAAAAGTTTCTAAAGGTATATGTTATGGAGATTTGAGATTTACAGATATGAAACATGGACCATTTCAAATGGTAGGAAAATATTAGAACTATTTGAAATGTGGTGCTAGAGAAGAATGTTGAAATATCATGGATGGAAATGGTATCAAACACAGAGATGTTAAGAAAAGTAAATGAAGAAAGGAAAGTTTAGAAAAGGAATACACCAAAGAAGAGTTGATATGTTAGGACTTTATACTGAGATATGAAAGTTTGACGAAGATAATTTTATAGAAAAGATGTGGAGGAGAAAAATTCAAGAGGGAGACCAAAACTGTAGTACATGAATCAAATAGCGGATGATTTGGCAGAAGAAGGCACAAAGATTTAAGAAATTTGGCCCAGGATAGAAAAAAGTGGAACGCTCCAGCAAACCAAAAGCAAGATTGATTACCTAATGATCATGATTTTATAGGTATTGATAATATCTATCAAGTGACAGCTGTAGATCACATGACTTGACGTATGAATGTGTAAAAGCATATCTAGTAACTTTTTTTAGCTTTCAGATATGAAAATCGGATTGAACTTGATTTGATGTTGATATTTTTAAAACACAGGACTATATATTGCTTAGGTAGAAATATAAATCTTGGCATTATTTAACACCTTATATAAGCGGTATATATATTTTAGTATCATTTCTAAAATATATTTGAAATGCTAGAGCATAGAATATAGCATTTTTATTTCAATATTATGATGCTAGAAAGCTCATTATAGTGGCATTAAAGCTCCATAGGTATGATCTATTCTTCTCTTAAGTAAACATTGTGTTAACAAATTTTTTCATTCATTATTAAGGGTGTCCATGTTGTTTTTCTAAATTGGGGGGCAGATTAGAGCCCCATTGCTGGAGGGGGTAGCCCCACCCCCTCCTCAAGAGAAAAATTTCAGGAACCTAACCTTGTGTGAAAAAATGGTAGAACATCTGAACATGTCTTAGTTATGAGTTTCAAGAACCAATTTTCTTGAAATAAAGGATTCTGAAAAATTAGCATATAACAAAATGGAGCTCTAGCTTGATTAATTGAAAAGAAACATATTTCACAATTTTATTGAACAGAACTAAATGAAAAAGAAAGCTGGGTAGGAAATCTACAGTTTATCGTTTTATTTTCGTTATCTCAGATATTGAGCAAATTGCAGCCAAATCCCAAATAAATTTTTTGATTTTTTTACAAAAATTAAAAAAGAAGTAAACAATGCAAATTGATAGGGTGGATGAAGCCCCACGTATGGACCTTTTATGAGCGCCTATTTTTATAAAAGTGAATTCTAGAAAATCAAATTTTATAGCATCTGTTTTTAAAGCGGAAAGTAGTCACTTTCAAGGAATAATTTTTTTGCAGAAACAAAAGCATATTCATTTTTTCTATCTGAACAAATAATATTTTTTTTATTAGGAAACTGCAAAATTTACGAGTATGTCTCATGGATCTTATCATGATTTTAGTTAGGCTAACAAAGTAAAGGGGGTGAAAAATTTTTAGACGTAAAACAACGTTTCAGAATTTCTACTCTTTATCTTAACAATTCTAAGAAATATTTCTTGAACGCGTAGGAGATAAAAAACAAAAAAAGAGGATTCAAAAATATATATGAAGCAATTTCGTCTTTTAATGGGCTTTTATTTTAAAAAAAAGCAGTGAGGGGCTGCAAAACGAAAGGCAGGGGGGATGCTAATCTTTATGGAACCCTGTAGTGAATTCCTGTTTATGGGAGTTAGGGGTGTGGTATTTATAGTAGAATGTTGGAATTATTTCAAAATAGTGGTCCGGGGAGACCTAATGGAATATTGTAATTGATAGTCATGATTATTATGAGCCAGATGGAAATAATTATGGCTTTTTTTTTCGAGGGGATCAAGGTACCTCCTGCCCAGTGGAACACAGTGACTTCTCGTTCTGAAGTGAGGTGGGGGTTGGGTTGTAGAACAGGGGTTAGGGGGAACAGGGGGAGGTAGAGAAATGTAATTATTTTTATCTTTTTTTTTGAGGGGGGGGGAGGAAGCGTCAGTTGGTGGATGGATCTCGCTTCGTGATCTGTTGCCTTTTCGCTGTTGGTGGCGAAATCTATTTGTTGCAGGAAGGTGTGAAAAGAGAGGAACCAATTAGTTTCAGAAATGAAACCGGCTATTCAATTTATTTGTCATTTCTCATATTTTTAGCGTGGATTGTGTGTGTGGGGGGGCAGGGGGGGTTAGTGTAAAAGGGTAGGGGTAGAGTCCTTCTCTTTGATGTGTCGGCAACAACAGATGCCCAACCACTATAAATGATTAGTGGATAAACTAGATAAAACAGAGGGAAATAGAAGGAAGAGATTAAATATCAACATAATTTTTAGTATCAAATTTGTAAAATTACCTAATGGTTAGTAAATAGTATGTCCAGCTATTTATTATAAAGTTTAATTTACACGCTAACTAAAAATAGATTGTATAAACGTCTTGATTTTTGCAGAAATTCACACGCCAGAAGAAACTTATGTTGACTCATAATGCTTCAAAAAACAGACTAGAAACAGTTGATTACAAACATGTTTACTTTTTCTAGTGGAATATTAGACCTTAATGATTAATATTACTACTTAAGTTTTCTAATTAATTTATTGTGTCAAGAAACAAAACAGAACGTGAGCAAAACACTCACTTTCCATATAGCGAGTTTTTTCAAATCATGTCATATCAGTAGATACAACTTTCTGCTAGTATCTCGCTTTGTTGGCGCATGCGTGCTAATCGAGTCAGATTTTGTTTTTTTAGAATTTATTTGTGTCTCCCAAGCTGGGTTGTCGCCCAGATAAAGGAAAGCTGAAATTATTTCAAGTCACACCGAGCGGACAGCGCTGACGAGACTATAATCTTATAGTTGGCTTAAATCTCGTCACGTGATTATGTTTCTGCTCTAGTGTTTTGGTGAACATGCAAATCCACGGTAAGTCTCTACAATTAACACATGGTCACGTCGTATAAGGTGTAATGCTCTCTTTAGACTAGGACTCTTGATGACAGGTTAGGGGGGGCAGTTGAGAGAGTTCTAGGTTCGTATCTCCCGAGGGGCATTGAGAGTGGTATGCCACAAGTCAGCTATCATTGCTATTTTCCCAGCCATCTTTCTCTAAGCTAATGTTTGATGTACTTTTCTTAATTTCTCAACCCATCCATACCGGTTTATAGTTTTGATGGTTTTTAATCTCCACGTCTTACTACCTGTTCATATTATAAGCATATATGTAAGAAGGAAGCATCTTAGAGGTGATGGGCTCTATACTCGCATTTGCATGAAAGTAGAGTGGGGAAACCTTTCGGGAAAAAACCACCCTTACTATATACCTGACCAGAATTCAAACCCACTCATCGTCATCAGCAGGTCATGAGAGTGATGACGTCTTGAACCATTCGAACACTTTTTTTTTTGTATGGAACATTTGACTGGGAGGGGACTTTGACCCTCCAGGTTCGGGAAAACAGGTTGTCTACACGTCTCACCTGTAATGTGATGGGATAATAGATTATTATGATGTTGTGGAGTCAAAGGTGAGTCTTAACTTAACTTAAGCCTAACTAACCAACCTTGATGACCATTGGGATCATTCCCTTTAAGGGAAAATACAAAGGTAACAGCCGGGAATCAAACCTGGGACCCCCTAGACTCGTAGCCAGCTGCACTGACCACTACATCATGGGGCCAGTTATTCGGACACTAAAGCTAAAGTTCAAAGGTGCTGATATAACGGACGGGTAGTAAGAAACTACGCATGGAATTAAAAAACATATATATATATATAAATATAATCGTTGATCATCAATCAGATCAGATAAGCACGAACGCTTAATCCAATATTAATAATTATATCGTATATATATATATTATCACGATAATATTATTTAATAATATATAAATGTATCACGATAATGTAACGATTAATATGTATCAACGATATATATATATCAAGATAATATAATTATCAACGATAATATATATATATATCAACGATAATATATATATATATCAACGATATATATATATATACATATTTGAAGATGAAATTGTGTATGGCTATTTTTACGAAGGATGAGCAGAATAAAGCGAGAGGGGAAAAAAAAACACTCCTTCAGTAAAATATTCTCCAGTTAACCCCTACAACAATACAGATCCTCGGCCTACCCTCCCTCTTCACGGTCACAAAAGATCAACTCATCCAATCCATCGAACACGCATTGACCATGAAAGGGTCCGAAGGCTCTATTGTTTCCCCCCCCCCCCACCTCTTTTACCCACTCATCCCTTCATATTCTATGAAATATTTTTCCGTAAAAATTGTAATCCTATGGAAATAACAGATTTATTAAAGTTCCGACAATGCTCGGGTGGTAAAAAAAAAAATATTGAGTTTTAGGTTAGGTTTTAGACTGCGATTTAAATTCTGAATTCCACCGTAACACAAAGCAGAGGGATTACCCAGCACAAATAGAGGTATTAGTTCATAAATAAACTGGTGTGTTGGGGGATAGGAAAGGAGGAAATCGACTAAAACCAAATTATAATATACATACGACAAAGTTGAGTATGGAAATAGGAATGGGATGGATAAATACATTTGCAACAGAATCTACGAGGTCGCGAAACACTGTTTCAATGAGTCGCCATCTTTTCACCAACATATTGATCTCTTCACCTTTTGCATAGTCGTTGTAAGAAAATATTATTCATTTTATTTTTCAATCATTTTTAAATAATGTTTCTACCTGATAAGTTCCAACCGAATATTTTATGTCAATACTTACAAGGATTTATTCAATTATATTATATTATCTATAGTAAGGTAGTGTTAAATCCAATACAGTCAACAGAAAAAAAAGTACAATATAATCACCCAAACTTTCTCATATTGTGCATAAAAGCCTAGAAGAAAATTTTCAAAAATAGGTTTTAAATAAACTACTCTTAAGTAGGATCTCTTCAAAAAAGCAAACACATATTCTTGTTAATCAAGTAAACACTAATTATATATACATATATACATATATATACATATATACACTATACACATATATATCTTATAACAAATAGCTCAATTTAAACATTTCAAATTTTTTAACAAATTTCAAATTTTCTAAAGTAAGTTATTTGTTACTACCCTAAAATAATCTTTTTTTTTAAAAATAAAAACTTAATTTTATTTATTATGAAAAACTATTTCCAAATGCCCATTTTGAACCAAATAGCTTGAGTTATTTTTTAATAATAGGCACCTATTCAAATTTAAAAAAAAATGTTTTCATGGTTTTTTTAGCACCTGTTCTGGCTGTATGTATATTTAATATTTACGTTAGTGAGTTATGGATGAGGAAGTTTGAATTTAGAGGAAGATTACCCTCGTTTGCGTGGAGGGAGTATGGAAAGAAAAATTGGAAGAACCCCCCCTCAATATAAAATCACACAAAAGAGTCATCACATTAACTACTATTAAACGAATTACTCCCCCAAAATAAGTATACAGTTTTAATTACCATATATCAAATACTCCACAGATATACATTTTAAACAAAATCGTTAGTCTTTTTCAAAATATTTTAAATTTTTGAAAATCACTCACCAGTAAGTTACCATTTAACGAATTTGTACCCAAAACCAAGTATACAATTTTATTGATAGGGTAACCACTGCAAGCTGTCACCACCTTTCTACCGTAGATGTGGTATAGGTGTAAGAGGAAGTTTGGATGGTAGGAAGAGGGGTTATCTCATGAGGGGTCATACCAATTGATTGGAAGCGGACGTGCGGTCTCCGCATGCGTGCGTGCGTAGGTAAAGGAGCTAGGCTAAGTGCGTGTTGCTTGTGTGTGTGTGTGTCGCGCCAAATTTTCAAACAGGCGACCTAAAGGCAGTTGATCAATTCCGATTCGGTCGTCCTTCAAACCAAAGTAGTGAGGGTGCCATGAAGGGAGGGAAGGTGGGTGGTATTTTTTGGGAACTAAGGGTACGATGGACTGTAATAGGGGAGGGGTGAGGGTCAGTCGGGCGAGTAATGGGACATGGCACCCCTGGGCATTGGCACGCCTCAATTGCCCGGGACATGTGACGTTTTGTAAGGGGTTTGGGGAAGAGGAAAGGGGGGGTCGAATGGTTCCACGTATGTACCAGCCATCCCCCCTCCCCTAGAATTGGCCACGGTTTTGCCGAGGAGTAGTTTTTTTCAAATACTCATACTGTTTATTTTTTATTTTTAAGCTAAGCTGTGTTCTTCAATCCCAAAATATCTATTTTTAAAAAAATCTCTCAATTGTATCAAGGTGTCAACTCAAGGCTTGATGGTCTTACGATGGATAAATCATCTTTTTAATTTAAATATTAAAAAAATAATCGAAAGTCTTATTTAATCAAAGCTCGTTGGTTAAAGTCCTAATGAAGTCAAACTTTCTTAGTTTATGTCCTGATTTAATCAAAGTGTCCTAGTTAATTTCTTTAAAATCTCTACCCTACTTATTCCTACTCCTCTTGTGTAAAAATATGGATGACCGAATGGATGGTATGACATGGAAGTACACAACCACTAAAGAGTATTTTATTATGCCATTTTCTGACAGTAATATTTTAGAAATTAGCTTGTCCTAACGTTTTGTAATATTTAATTATTTGTTTGTCTCTTTAACGTGTCTGACTATTGAGCTAGGATTCCTTGGTTCGATTCTTAGCATGACCAAAAAATCAATAATTGATGAGATGTTACAGTGATGAATTAATGGCAGTAAGGTCTGGATGTTGTGTTTCTTCCTAGATTTAAGTTGAATTAAAAAGTCGTGTGTTGGTATTATCAGTCAGTTCAGAAAGTGTAAGTTAAATACCTTAAATAAATTAAAAAATAAGGATCGTTATAACTTTAAGTTTATAAAACTAAGTCATGTGAATCAATGATGCTCTTATAGAAAGGTAGACAAATGAAAGAAAATAGTCTATTCAATTCTTTTATACTCATTTCGATACTAATTACATATAATTAAACTCTCAAACACTTTTTTTAGCGAATAACAAACTTTCATTTATTCTTACTTTTATTTTAGAAAGTCCTAAACTATTTATTATTCACTAGTTAGATGCTATAATCTTCATATAAAAAACATAAACTTACTAGAAACTTCTAAACTAGCTAACAAGCAATACTTTAAGAATAAAAAGGGAAAATTGAGTTAAAGTCTCTTCTAAATGCCATTTCTAAAAGCTTCCGTTGTATCATTTTCGTTTCTCAAACAATGAGCAAACAAAACATATTCATCCCCTTGAATATGGAAGGGGGGTCTTTGAGTTCGTTACGTTCAAAGTAAATAACCAAGTTATGTAATCCTATTAATTAAATCTTATTACAACGCGTAGGAATCAAACCCAGTAAATAAGGGTAAAACATGTTACAGTGTCTAGGAGATGTAAAGTTCACAAAGGGAGGACGAATTAATGGGTGTAAACTTTTAAACAAAGATGATGGTAACGTGCTTTATTTTAATATCGAAAATAAATTATGGAAAGGTTTTGTAAATATGTTTAATAAAGACTCAGCTATATAGAGGAATATGGCTTATATATTTGTGGGCATTATACCATAAAGCCACATGGCTGACTCACTCACTCACTGATATTAATGTTTACCCACTTATATATGAGGTAGAAGCTTGAAATTTGGCAAACTTATAGCTTCTAGCCTGTTACCGAATGGAAAATCCCAAAAGTTAAAAAAAAAAATTTTAACCCCTGAAAAAAACTCAAAATAGCGGAGCAACTTTAAAGTAGGTGCAGAATATAAATACAATACCGGTAACTTTTAAGTTGTAACGTTTAAAACAACGCTGAATTATATTAGCTTACATCCACTTGCAAAATAACTCACTGGGGGTTTGGGTCAGAGCAAAGCGAGTATAGCATATACAGGCATATATTATTATTAGCACCGCGTCTTACTACCCGTTCGGGTTATACGCACTTACGCTAATGTGTAATGGTAGGATGATAGTGAGACGAAATGGAGGACCTACAGTTTAACGTGGAATCCGAACCACGGTGGAGGCCTGGCATTCCACACATTCACAAGTTGTGATTAATGCACTACAGGCATATACAATATTTCTATTTATACTCGTATATGGCTATATGAGAAATTGTTTCTAGCACCGCGTCTTACTACTCGTTTGGTTTATGCAATTAAATACTAACTACGCAAATGGTTTTATGTATTCTAACGGTTATATTTAGTGGGAGTGTATCCACATTTGCGTAAAGGAAGAGTGGAAAACCATAATAGTAAAAAACACATTACACTCAACCAACCTTGATCTAACCATCTTCGGCAACCTAATCTACTGCGAGAGTTGCGCGTTAGACCACGAAGCCACCAAAGCGGGTAAGAAGAAGTCGATCGAACCAGTTATAGGAAGATAGAGGTTACTAGATCGACTTTCACGTATTCATACGTCAAGTCGTGTTATCTGCAGCTATAACTTTTGATAGATATAATCAATTTAATAATATCTTATAATACAATAATATAATCAAATGTTTTCAATTTTAGCCGCATATAAATATGTTTGTATTTTCTAAACGGCCCTTCTTATAAAAATTAGAGTGTAGGTGGTACTTATCTTGCTTTGCCTCTGAAAAAAATATTTGAATTTATATTTATGTCATTAACGATAAAAACTGGTCCAAATATTTTGAGGAATAGTTTTAAGACTAAATCACCTATGTGGTAAGCCTCGATAAATAATCGAAGTTAGCTAAGAAAATAACACTTTTTTTTTTGCGCCCATTCAATGGATTTTAAAGCACCTCAACAATAGAGGTCGCCACTCCCAACCCCACAACCATGTTCTTCAGAGCCAACAGATTGGGAATTGAGGGGTGGAAAAGATGTGGTTGGGGGATGGTTCTGGGAATTTGCGCACCTTGCGATGTTGACATAGCGCCCCCCCCATTTTTGCGGAGTTTGGAAATGAAGGCGATGTAGTCTTAACGGTTGTGGTGTTTTCTGGGTCTCCCACTCTCTTGAATAAAGAAGAGGTACCTTCTCTTGGGAACCTTCTGCTCAGGTCCCTCCCCGCGTGGGAGTTTAGGTGGTCACAAAGTGAGTAAGTAGGTCTTAGATTAGGACTGTTCAATCTATAGGCCTTGAATCGATTCTCTGAATCGGTTTATATCGAGAAGTCTTTAAAAAAAATCAGTACATTAAATCAATCTTGGGAAGATTGACTCAGCGATTTGAAAAAAATCTGTTCCTTTAATAATATTTAAATATAAATTGGTACATATTTAAAAAAAAACACACACCTAAGAACGAGCCCATTAAATATATGGATATTTTACTCAAAATTTAATTTAATCAAATGGTGTTTGTAAATGAGTAAACTATTATTAAAGTATAAATATTGTTTATATGCTTAATTTAAATTTTGCTATCGTATTATAAAACAAGCTTTAGTACAGTAAAATTAATGATCAATACTCCTAATTGCTGGGATACTTTTATTTTTTGAATAATGTCTTTAGAAATCCCTTTTAATTAATTGTAATGTTATTTCTCAATATAGTGATGGCCAACCATAGAAACACCCCTTAATTTTAACTAATCTCTTATTGATATTATAAGTTATATATTACATAATGAATTATATAATAATTTGTAGCCCAGCATTTCAAACTTTTGTTTCAAAATGTTACTATTAGTAAAAAAAAACTTTTACACGTTCAATAAAATATTCACGTATTAAAGTTTTTTCCTCCTTTGGATCCAATCTTTTTGAAATCGTCAGATAAAGAATCGATTCATAAATCAAATTGAGACGCTTGAGTCAATATAAAAATCGATTAATTGAGGCTAAAGGTCCAATTTTCATAAAGATAGATCCAAACTCCGAGAGGCGATATTCTAACAATAGATTGCTAATTATGACGAGGGGAATAGGTTTGAACCTCGGTCGGGTATACTGAGGGTTTGTTTTTACTTATTTGTTTTAATAATCTTCCTCCACGCAAATGATAATAAGCTTGAACTAAATTCAACCTTCCTCATAACTAACACATTAGCATAATTAGTACATAGCCGTATAACCCAAATGGCCAGTTAGAGGTGTTGATAAAAAAAATACAAATGATTTGTTTTTCAAAATTGTTGAGGCCAGAGCTTCACACGTTGCCTCTAAAGGAACTGGCTTCGATCCCCTTTTAGGAGGGATTTGAGTAATGGCGTGGCGTGAGCCCACAAGGGTTGAGAAAGTAATTCAGAGTGTTTACTAAAATTGTTTGTAAATTGTTCTAAAGATAATAGAAATATATTCAATTCACAGTAGCTTTGTAATATTTATCGGCTAAAATAAATTACTATTAAAATGAGTTCCATTATTATATTCACCTGAATAATATTTGACGTCGATTTGTCGGGTGATGTCGAATGACTTCACTTGCCAAAGCAGCAGCAAACAAATTTTGTACCTTGATGAATAACTATTTATTTTGATTTTTTGTTCGTTTTATAGTTTTATACTAAAAGTTTTGAAAATCTGAATAATTTTTTGGGTTCTAAATTTTAGTTATTAGGCTAAAATAAATTACATAAGACAACCAAACAAAATTTTATAGATTTTTTTTAAAGAGTCACCCTAAACTTAAGTTAAAATCTCGAACAAACATCACGTACAATTTTTAATTTTATTTTCATATTAACTTTTTTTTCTAAGATTATTTTTGCTGCATAAAAGAGGTGGAGAAAAATAAGCCCAGAAGAAAGTTTATAAGTAGAAGATTTCGAAAATTGGTTTACTCTTTTTTCGTGCGTGCATATGTGGAATGATAAGGTAGGGTAAGAGGGCGGGTGGAGGGGGTGGGATTTAGAGCGAACTTGAGAATATGTTAGGGAGAAATGAGAGAAGCAACCAAATATTGCAAAAAATTTTTCTCTCTAGCTACGTCAGCTAAGAGGATATTCTACAGTTCGATTTTCACAAGAAGAACCTTATCTGTGAGCTAGAAAATCTACCAAATCTACTTCGTTAAATTTAGTGTATATGGGGACAGACAGAATTTTAAAATCTAATTTTTGTGTTCTTTGGCACATAATACATAAATATTCATCATAGCCTCTAGCTAGAAAAACTTCACGCTTACAATACTTTATTTTTATATGAGAAAGTAAAAAATTAAAGTTATTAACATTGATTTAAATAGCTTTAATTTATTTGAAAGAACATTCTTAGGATTGAAGGAGGAGGTAGAGGACAGGGTGCATCAGTGGTGTATGTTCACTGACAAAAGTAATGAACCTGTCTTAAGGCGTAACAGCTAATAATAATAATAATAATAATAATAATAATAATAATAATAATAATAATAATAATAATAATAATAATAATAATAATAATAATAATATAATAATAATAATAATAATAATAATAATAATAATAATAATAATAATAATAATAATAATAATAATAATAATAATAATAATAATAATAATAATAATAATAATAATAATAATAATAATAATAATAATAATAATAATAATAATAAATAATAATTTATTATTATTATTTTTATTTTTATTATTATTATTATTTTGAGTACATGAGATGGTAGAGAAAGCAAGGTTGAGATGGTATGGGGATGTAATGAGGATCTAAGAGGAGATTAATATAGATGAAGTATTTAGGGAAGAGACCGACGAAGAGATGGGAGGTACAGATAGCAGGAAGTGTGCAAGTGAAAGGAGGAGAATGGAAGGGAGTGCAGGAGGAAGAAGGGTGGAAGAAGGATAGAGGGAGATGGAGGAATGTTACCAAATGGGCCCAGGCACAGGCTCGAAACAATTCCTGATGATGATGATGATGATGATGATGATGAGAGTATAAATTCCAATGCCAGTCGTAAAGTCACAAGTGCGTTCAAGTTGAAAGAGATGAGTAAAATATGAACACGTCTAGAATGTAGGTTTAAACTCAAGCGTGTTCATTATAATAATTCATTATAGACCAATCATTTTTATACTTATAAGGGTGTTACTCATATATATTGTCAGGCTCATCTTGTCGGAGTGGCTATTTATGGAGATGTCAGGCTTCAAATCCCGGTTGGGTGTACTGAGTGTGTTTTTTTTTTCAAAATCTTTATCCACTCTTCCTCCACGAAAATATGGGTATACTTTATATAGTTATAATCTTTCTCATTCATAAAATCATTAGCTTAACTAGTATATAGTGTACAACCCGAACGTATAGTAAGTGATGATAAAAAACATTTAAAACAAAATAACTTTAGGATCTCATAACTTGTAAATAAACTTTATGGAAGAAAATAGAACTCAAGATTGGAGTTCCTTCAGTTAACTTTGTTAAAATATAATTGTCTCTAACTACAAAAACCAGTACTTTTGGGAGTAATCGTTTAAGAACCAGTATTTTTGGGTGAACTACCGTCTGTTCTTTTGGACAACAGGACATCACCCTAAAAAAATGTATGGTCACCCTACTTATAGTAGACATTGTAAAATCAAATCAAATATATGGAATAGTTGTTTTGTGGAGTCATTAATTACGTTTACAAAAAATACATGGCTTAATTTTTTTATCATTACACAAGTAAAACAGAAAAATTGTTTAAAATATATCAAAATACTAATCACGGTTTTTGAAAATTTCTTCCCTTAAAAAAATTTTAATTTCGATTTAATCTTTTTATTTCTCGAAATTAGTTTTAATTGTTTTAAGCACCAATCTTCCCCTTCTCTCCCCCCTCTCTATAAAATTACAACGAATATAACATGGAAACCGGAAAAGTTCTTTTAAAAGAGGAGGCAACAAATTACCATCACTTTATTCTTTGATTGGCTGTTAGACGCAGCCAATCCTGACCAAGGAGGAAACTGTCACTTCCGGTAGACTCGTCTGACCATGACTACTAGAAAGATTTCTTTAACATCTGCGATCTAATTGTTTTACGTTACCTCCTTGTTTTGTTCGCTCACTTCCGGTTTTAAAGTTGATTGTCTTGTTAATGATATCACTTTTTCAGTGTCGTCCTTATTTTTTATTTATTTTTTTGTAAGACAATTACAATTTTTATCTTCAAGAAAGTTAATTTTCTGTTCTTTATATCATAACAAAAACAATCTTGTCATCAGGTATTTCGTCGAATTATTTTCCAATCCTCGTACGTTTGATTTATATTTAAGTTTATGATAAACTTTACTCAATAAAAGAACGCTTCAATATGATTCGCAAGTCTGCAACTGAATTAAACTGAAGCCAGTATTAACTAATTCCTGTATTCCACCTTCACATTTCATTGGATCTAAATAGAAATAAAGATCTTCCTAAATATGGTCTCTGGTGTGTGAGAGAATTGCTATGGCGAAAAGGAGTGGGCTTAAAAATGTACAAAAGTGTCGTCCACGACGTACTTTGTTCCCATTGTCACATACGCAGCAGAAACTTGGACAGTGAATGTAAGACAAACAAGGAAGGTGGAGGCCATGGGAATGAAGTTTGTGAAGAGCATGTTAGTTGTCACGAGGAGAAAGAGGATTATTAATGACGTTATCTGGGAAAGATTTGGGGTACAGGAAGTACATGAGATAGTAGAGGAAGAAGCAAGGGTGAAATGGTGTGGTCATCTAAAGAGGATGTTGGAATACATGAGATAGTAGAGTAAAAAAGGCTGAGATGGTCTTGACATGTAATGAGGATGATGGATCATATGAGGTAGTAGAGGAAGCAAGGTTGATTTGGCATTTAATGAGGATAGAGAAGGAGAAGTTTCCAAAGAAAATGATTGAAATGAAGTATCTAGGAAAATGCCTCCAAGGAAGGCCAAGAAAGAGATAGGAGGAGCAGATAACACAAATTATGCAATTGAGAGGAGAAGAATGGAAGAAATTAAGGGGGGAAGAATGGTGGAATGATAGAGGAAGATGGAGGCATTTTTACTAAACTGACCCAGCCACAGGCTGAAAACAGTTGATGATGATGATGATGATGATCAATATTAAGTCAACCCGCCTCGTTGCCAGGACGTTCTAAGGTATCACTCCCGTGCTAGAATGGCTTGCTCAAAGAGGAGAGATCAGGGTTCGAGGCTCTGAGGTTGTTCTTTCCTAAATGGTTTACGTACTCCTAAATGCCGGTGGATCCTCTCTCAAATGCTTGCTTCCTAATCCCTACTCCATCAAAGTAATTATCATATTTTCGTATAACCTGAGCAAATAGTAAGACTTGGTGATAAAAATATATATTGACCTCCCCGGTCAATCATAAGTATGATGAACCCCTATACTAGCACTGGAGGTCTTTATTTAATTGCAATATCTGCTTAAAAGGGAGTGGGAAATTCATCTATCGAAAGGATAGGTGCTTACATTTGTCACAAAACTGAGACTAAAATCATCACTAACTAATAAATTCCTGCAAGGATGCCTTAGTAGTTTAAAAAAAATTTCTAGATAAGTTATGGTTATATTTTGTATTTAAAAAATAAGATCGTGTTTGTTTTCAATTTTTAGCCTGTCCACGCCCCGCACATCATTAATAAGTTCATACATTGTTTTGTGTTTTTAGTTTTTATGATCGCTTTTTAGGTGTAACACTAAACACATTCACTAATAATACGAATTACGCCAAAAGCTAGCAGTATCTATTTTCAAAAATCAAGATTTCTTTGAAGTATACCAAACATCTTTAACTTGTTAAAACGAGATTTTTGTATTTATTAAGAAACAAATTTAAATCAATATTATTTACAAGATATTCTTGACGTTTCGGTTACAAAATTAATAATAATAATAATAATAATAATAATAATGATATTCTGATGGCTTTGTAATAATTATCAACATACTTAGTATAAATTTGCAATTTGTAATAACTTGCCATCTGTAATAAGATAATACATTATTTATTATAATAATACTGTATATTATTATTAGAAAATCTGTAAAATAAAATGTTTAGGTCACGCAACTATTTGGAGCAAACAGAATGTTTCAACATAACTTTTATAAAATAGATTCTAGAAGGTTGTGCCAACTTTGAGATAAATAAAAAAGTTTCTCGAAGGATTGCGCGTCAACCTCTTTTTTTTTTTTTTATCTTAATCGTCATTCCCCTACTCCTTACCTTTTCCCCCTCACAGTGTCAAGATTCTTACACACGGACGTCTTCTAATTCCGTATTTCTCCTGTAGAGCGCACTCGTCTCGCCACATTAAAGCACCATTTCTCAAACGCGTTTCCACGGCAAGTGAATGAAAACAACGGCCTCTCTCGGCTTCGGAAAAAAGCCATATAATTTGGCCAACACGACGACATGGTCTGGACGTAGGGTGTATAATGGGATGTATCTAATTAAACATTTTGCACTGTATCATTTATATAACAGCCTTGGATTTTGTTCTCGTGATTATCGTGCATGAAAATTTGGCACTAGAACTCTTTTCTTTAATGAAGGGAGGAGATATTTCAAGAATATATCAATACGTGGGGCTTGGAATGTGGGTTTTTTCCAAGCAGATATTTCCCTCTCATTTAATAATCAATTTGCCAACTTGCCCTTTATTATAGCCAACAATTTCAAAGCATCTCTAGCTATCAGTAACAACTTTTCTTTCTGTTCCACAATATTTGCTGTTTTAATTGTATTATTCTTTTCTTTCTGATGTTGTACGTTTTATTTTTCTTTCCTCTATTTCCACATGTTATCAGCTTTTACTCTTGTTGAAAGTGTTGTTTCTTTTTACTTTCTCGCTATCTTACAGGTAGAGAAAGTATTGTGATCATCGAAAAAATCGAACTCGAGATTTTGATGAATCTCGACGTTTCATGACCCCCGAATCGAAAAAGTTGTTTTTTCATTTCCGTCTGTCTGTCTTTTCCTCCAACTAGAACCTAAACTATTTTACCGATCGGGCTAAACTTAGTATTAGGGTTTTCATAGGGTTGCCCCGAGGATTTTGGAATAGATATTTAACCCTAAAACTAAGCGTAGTTTACTGAAGGCAAAAGAGAAAAAGTCGAATTTCTCAAAATCGGCTCCAACGATTTTGATTAAATTTCATTTCTAAACATTTATAAATATTCCAAACAAATGGCTATTCTCAATATTTCGATAAAATGAACTTTAAGGGCTCCAGTATGATGCATAAACTTATAAATTTTTATTATATCTCCGAAACTATTTGAAATAAAAATTACTTATCTTACAATTATTAGATCTATTTATAATAAAAATAATTTTTATTCAAAGCATATTTTTATTTTAAGTTATTCTTCATAATCTCATTCCTTATAGCTTTCAATTTACAGTTAAAAAAAATATATTTTTCCCTAATTTTCCATTTTGGTTTTTTATAAGTTTTTTTCTTCCTAACTTGGTTTTTATACTCAAAGTTTATCCTTATCGTGTTTATCTATTTTCGTAATGCTCGTTGTTTATTTGTTTATATTCTACCAGTCGGACGTTGCAGTGATGGCGCAGATTATTGCACTAAAATGTATTTTAAAATTTTTATTGGGTAAGGATCTATATAATAAGCCCTCACTCACTTTTGAGTCAAAAGTTTACTCGTCAATGGCTATCAACTTTACTTAGATATTTATTTTTCGGTGTGTAATTTGGATAAAAACGTTTAATTTCCTCCTTCACGTCCAGACGAGAACTTTAAAATGACCCCTCTCCCAGATTTCTATCTATTTGTTGCACCAAACCACTAGAGTAACGATTGAGCTGATATAATTTAAAAAAAAAGACAAATATTTTATTTACCAATACAAGCAAATCATGGTTTCCGTGGTGATGTTAACAAAAAATTATTGTTCAGATGAACCACTGTCCACACAGAAGAAAAAGATGAAAACTCGTTGGAAGAATGGATTTTAGTTTTGTGCCACCAATTTTTACCGGCATCCTGATTTCCTAATCTTTAAATTGAGTGTTCGTTTGTTAAAATCTGTTAAGTTATTTCCTAGTAATTTCTATTACCGAAACGTTACAAATAATAGATAAGATATATGATAAGAGAGTGATAAAATGTGATAGTGAAAATGAGAATGTGTTTGAATGTGTGATTGTATAAGTGTGTGGGTGAGTGTAAAAATGAGTGTGTGAGTGTGAGTGTGGGGAGAAAGTGAGCGTAAGATATTGAGAATGAACAATTTGAGAGAGATCGAGTGAGTGCGAGCTAGTGATAGTGAGAGTATGAGTATGTGTTAGAGAGAGAAATACAGGAAGAAGATAAAAAGAAAGTGTGTGTAGGAGGAGAGAGAGTTTGTGAGAGAAAGTGAGAGAGAGAAGGAGAATATATAAGGGAGAAAGCGTGATAAGGTGTGTGTGTGAGAGAGAGAGAAAGAAAGAAAGAAAGAGAGAGTGTTAAAATTTTGGAGGATATATAGTGTGAAAAAGAGAGAAAATATGAGGGCGTGTTTGAGAGAAAAGTTAGATAGGGAGAGATTAGTTTAGAGAAAGAAAATTAGATTAAGAGAGAGTTAGTTAAAGAGTTAAGAGATAAATTAAGAGAGCGAGTTTTGAGAGAGAAAGTGGGTTTGAGAAAGAGAGGTTCAATCCTCGGTCCCGGCACAGATTTATCTGATTACCAAACCCTTCCTTCACCTCTGACAAGAAGGTATTAATCACAACTTGTGAATGTGTGGAATTCCAGGCCTACACCGTGGTTCGGATTCCACTTTAAACTGTAGGTCCTCCATTTTTCATCTCACATTCACCCTACCATTACACATTAGCGTAATTGAGTGTAGCCCGAACGGGTAGTAAGACACGGTGCTAATAATAATATAGTAGAGTCGCTACTTAATCCAGCATTACAAATACAACTTGCTTTCATCATCAGTTTTCATCATCATGTTTTCAGTATTTTTTTAAATTTCTTTTTTGGTCTAGTTATCATAATAAGTTCTTCTCTCTCTCTCTCTCTTCATTAACCTTTTTAGTTATTTTTATCTCGTTCTTTTTCATAATATTCTTATACCTTCTCTTTAGTTTTATATCACTCTCTCACTTACTCTCTCAATGTTACATCATACCCAGACCACTGGTGGGTGACAAGCTATGTTGATGGGTTGGCGTTCTCCCTTCCCTGACCCCCCCAACCCTCTTTTTCACTCTCTCTGCTTATTTTCACGTTGTCCTCTCCCTCACTCCTTAACCTTTGGGGGGTAGGGGGGTGTTAAGGGGTGGGGGGCCGCACGCTTGCACACTTTGCCTGCCGGTGACATTTCCAAAATGGAGAAGGAAGTAAAGCGTATACGAGTGCAGTGTTGTAAAAGAGGAGGGGTACATGTGTGGTCGTGAGGGGATGAGTTGGGGATGTGTGTGCCCCTGGGCCTGAACTCCCCCCCACCCCCTCTTTTTCCAACTCAAACCCTAGAAATTGTGACCTCACTCATATTGTCCGGCGTGTAGCCAGAGGGGTAAGGGGGTAAACCATGCGTTTTCTACCGTTACGGTCGGTTGGGTTTCATTATATACGGCAGGATTATTTGCTGCGGCTGGTGCTCTTTGTTGAGTGCACCTGAGGACATTCTAAATTGAATTGTATGTTTATATATATGCATTTTTTTTTGTATGGCTGATAACAGGTCAGTGTCACCCGCAGTACTGTTGGCTCCATGGTTAGCGTGCTTGACACTTATCTGGGAACACTTAATCATAGCTAGAGCTATGTATATTGTATTTAAATAAAACAGCCGTATACATTAAGCATTGGTATCCAAAGAGTAAGACGTCGCCTACCTGTGACGTCACAGTAAGTCAATATAATATTCCCTATGTTAATGTACTTACGTTTTATTTGGAGAATTTTAAAGAAATTGAGACAAAAAAATATATATTTCTTAACTTTTTCTAAAAAATACAGTAGTCTTACACTGTCCAAAAATTTATTTGTGATATTTATGTGGTTTTTTAAAAAAATTAATTGTCTACCAGTTAAGTAATTTGGTTTATTTCGCAAAATGGCCTTAAGGAATCTTCCTGCCTTGGAAGCATATGGTTATCTAGTATAGGGAACACTTACTTATTTCTAATGGGGCCCCATCATGGTTAAACAAACTATAAAAATAAAAGGTAATTTTGAAATGCAAATCAATGCTGGCAAGACGCAAATATTATGATGAGTGTGTATACTCGTCATAAGCAGGGAAATTAAATTGTCACATGTAGGTACGATAAGTATCGTAGGGTGAATGAATCATTTTAGTCCCTCTCATTCTATTTCTTACGTTGATTTTTACTTATTTGAGTCTTTAAATGCTTAAAATTATGATGCGATCCGCTTCGCAAAATAGATTCAAAATTACCAAGTTGGCAACGTTTTTAAGTAACGAATTTTATCCTAACAATGTGTTTAGATACTCATGGTTGCAAGAAGGGAATTTATAAGGAAGAACCCGAACGGGTAGTAAGACGTGGTGCTAAATAGTATTATCATTATTATTATTATAAGATCCGCCTCGGTGGCGTAGTTGGCTAACGCGCTAGTTGTGTTGAGCTCGACCACCGAATCTCGGTCGGGTGAACTGAGGTGTTTTTTCCTAAATGGTTTTCCACTCTCCCTCCACGCAAATGCGGGTTCACTTCCTCTAAATTCAACACTCCCAATTTCTAATCCATTAGCGTAATTAGTACTTAAGCGTATAACCCGAACGGGTAGTACTATTATAAGGAAGCGATTACATTATTACTTGCCAGCTGCAACGGAAACAGGCCTGGGTTCTGACCCCATCAATGGCAAACAAGGGCATCACTTTTCGAATTCCTTATAACTGTTTGGCCACCTTCGTGGTTAAACTCACTTGTTGATATAAAGCTAGTTTAAAAAACTATTTCACATTTCTTAAGGTTGAAATTATGCCTTTTCCCCCATTTTATTGTCATCTTGACTACAGTTTTTTTAATCTTTTTTGTAAATGAACGTATTAAATAAGTAATTTTATGGAAAAGGAATGGGCTATTTATAGTTAATAGCTGTGCATCAAGAAGTTACTTAAAAAACTATGTTTTTTACGTCATTTTACTAAACAGAGCAGTAAGCAATATTCTTCCCCTCCATTTTTATCGCAACTAGAAATAACGTTGTTTAACGAAAGGCTGATAAATGAAATAATAAAAAGTGTTTTTCCCCCCCCCTCTCTTTTTTTTTTTTTTTTTGCCTTACATTGAAAACCCTTCCTCTCCCTTTTTAAATAACATCTACAAAAGAATGGGGATATAAAATGTTAAAGAACTTGTAGTGTGAAAGTAACAAACATACACACAAAAAAAAAAGAGGGAGAGAAAAAAAAAGAGCGTGGATACAATTTACAAATATTTCCTCTGCGACTACAGATTTATGCAATTTTTTTTTAACACACGCCTCCTTTCGTCTCTTCTACCCTTAGAACCATCGCCGCAATTTTTTTTTTCCTCCCTTGAATATACCCTTTCAGATCTGTAAATTTCAACGGCTTTCACTACTTTCCCCTCCTGCATCCTCCTGCATCCTCCTTCATCCCTTTGTATATTTTGTAATTGTAAACCCATATCTGGGTAAGTAGATTGTTGCATACATCTTGTGGAGTATGTAATATGGACCTACTGACGGTAACGTTTGTTTGTGTGTGTTTTTGTGTATATGGTTAAATGTGATTTTATTTGCTCACTATATTATCCTTTTAAAAAAAATTCTTCATACATATGAATACTGTATATGTTACACAGGACATTGATATGATAATTTAGTTTAAATAATGGACATTTACTTGGTAGCCATTTAAATGTATGTTAGGACTTTGTTTAGAAGAAGTTTTTTTTATTACAAACATTAATCATTTTGGTCATCATTCGTAACATTAAATTGTTATTTTAATATTTATTTATATGTATTGATGTTATCTATCAAAAGTGGCAGCTGCAACTCACATGAAATTACTTGTTAAGGTAACTTCTTTAACTATTAACAAAGTTTCTTCTTATTCATATCGGTATGTAGTTGAAATTTGACACCTTTACATGGGAATGCATGGTTACCACACTTTTATTTATATAGTAGGATAATTATTTTTAGACAGTTACAAAACTAACAAAAACAATGTTCATAAATTCACTCACACGTCAAGTCATGTTAAAGAAAAATTTCTCTCATGATAGGCTACAGTAGATATAAAACAAAATGTCAATGTTAACTAGAAAAAAAGTTTTTATTTTCTAAATACCAAAATCCTAATATAACTTACCTGACTGTCCCACACGTAGATTACATAGACTTCTTTAAGCCATGAGATAATAAAGACCCTGATTACACTATTAATACTGGATAGATCAATGGTAAGGTATTGGCCTAGTTTGCCAAATGTTCTGGGTTCTATTCCCATGTTCAGGTGTAAATATTCAACCATATTTTATTTTGGCACCGTATCTTACTACCCGTTCGGGTTATACGCGTATGTACAAATTAAGTCAGTAGATTTAGAGATTATGAAGGTTTTGTTTAGAGGAAGTGTACTCGCATATGCGTAGAGGGAGAGTGTAAAACCAATTTTGTGATACCCCCCTCGATACAACCGAATTAAATTCGAACCTCTATTTCCCTTTAATCGTTAGTCTAGTCTACTGCGAGAGTAGCGTCTTAGACCATGTGGCCATCGAAGCAGGTAATAAACACATTGTAAAACATTTAATTGTGTCTACAGATAAAGAACTTAACTTTTTGCTAGGAATACTTGAAAAAAGATATAGGATTATATCATAAACTAAACCTATTATAGAAAAAAAATGACAATGGCGCTAAATATGCGAATTAGAATGTAGAACTTTCACTAAATTTTTATAAAATTTAAAGAAAAAATTTGAAACATACCAGATAACAAAAAACATTTACTTTTTATTTCATTATAAATACCATTGCCTATTTTTTACTTTCTCTCTATCTTACAGGTAGAGAAAGTATTGTGATCGTCAAAAAAATCGAACTCGAGATTTTGATGAATTTTGACGTTTCATGACTTCCTGAATCCGAAAAAGTGGTTTTTGAATTTCCGTCTGTCTGTCTGTCTGTCTGTCTGTCTGTCTGTCTGTCTGTCTGTCTGTCTGTCTGTCTGTCTGTCTGTCTGTACCTCCAACTAGAGCCTAAACTATTTTACCGATTGAGCTGAAACTTGATATCTAGGGTTTTGATAGGGTTGCCCCGAGGGGTTTTTGGAATTGGATATCTACCCTAAAATTAAGGGTAGTTTACTGAAGGGAAAAAAGAGAAAAAGTCGATTTTCTCAAAATCGGCTCTAACGATTTTGATTAAATTTCATTTATGAACATTAATAAATATTCCAAACAAAATGGCTACTCTCAATATTTCGGCAAAATCGCTTTAAGGGCTCCGGTCTGATGCGTAAATTAACATTTTTTATAATAGCTCCGAAACTATTTGAGATATGAAATTACTTAGCATTACAAATATGTATATATATTTATAATACAAATATTTTATTCGAAACATATTTTTATAAAATCAATAACTTTCAATATATACGCAATTATATATATATTTTTAACTTTTTGGACATTAAAGCTTAAGTATTGCGACCGTAAGAAAAACTAACCTGAAATGTTGATGGATGTCGACGTCTCATGACCCCCCGAACCCTTAAAAATAGTATTTGCAATGCCGTCTGTCTGTGTGTCTATTAAAACTTAAAATTAAGGGTAGTTTACTGAAGGGCGAAAAGAGAAAAAGTCGATTTTCTCAAAATCGGCTCCAACGATTTTGATTAAATTTCATTTATAAACATTAATAAATATTCCAAACAAAATGGCTACCCTCAATATTTCGGCAAAATGGCTTTAAGGGCTCCGGTCTGATGCGTAAATTAACATTTTTTTAAATAGCTCCGAAACTATTTGAGATATGAAATTACTTAGCATTACAAATATGTATATATATTTATAATACAAATATTTTATTCGAAACATATTTTTATAAAATCAATAACTTTCAATATATACGCAATTATATATATATTTTTAACTTTTTGGACATTAAAGCTTAAGTATTGCGACCGTAAGAAAAACTAACCTGAAATGTTGATGGATGTCGACGTCTCATGACCCCCCGAACCCTTAAAAATAGTATTTGCAATGCCGTCTGTCTGTGTGTCTATTAAAACTTAAAATTAAGGGTAGTTTACTGAAGGGCAAAAAGAGAAAAAGTCGATTTTATCAAAATCGGCTCCAACGATTTTGATTAAATTTCATTTATAAACATTAATAAATATTCCAAACAAAATGGTTACCCTCAATATTTCGGCAAAATGGCTTTAAGGGCTCCGGTCTGATGCGTCAATTAACATTTTTTTAAATAGCTCCGAAACTATTTGAGATATGAAATTACTTAGCATTACAAATATGTATATATATTTATAATACAGATATTTTATCCAAAACATATTTTTATAAAATCAATAACTTTCAATCTATACGCAATTATATGAATTTTTTTTAACTTTTTGGACATTAAAGTTTAAGTATTGCGACCGTAAAAAAAAACTAACCTGAAATGTTGATAGATGTCGACGTCTCATGACCCCCCGAACCTTAAAAAATAGTCTTTGCAATGCCGTCTGTCTGTGTGTCTATAAAAACTTTAAATTAAGGGTAGTTTACTGAAGGGCGAAAAGAGAAAAATTTGGTTTTCTCAAAATCTGCTTAAACGATTTTGATTAAAATTCGTATCTAGGCGTTGATTAAGATTATAAATAAACTGGCTATTTTCATTTTCCTATGAAAATGATTTTTAGGGTACTTTACAGAAGCGTTAATTTCCGTATCTCCACAACTATTGGAGAAACTAAACAACTTATCATTGCAAAATTGTAGGACTATTAGAAATAAAAAACTTTTATTTGACATATATTTTTATAAAAGCAGCAGTTTCTGAGATATTTGCAAATATATTAATACAATTTTGTGAGCTTTAGTTGTAAACATATACTACTTAAGTCTTAACGCAATAATTCTCCAATGCCATAGAGTAATTAAATATAAGTATCTAAAAAAGTATGTTATTTTTCCTTAAATCTCTTAGGATAAATGTTTGCATAGCAATGATCTATCTCCATTTTAGACTCAATAGTCAATATTTACATTTTTTATTGGTCAAAATGTATAAATGAATAATTAAATATCAATGCGATGACTTGAAGATCTGCAACCCCTTATAAAATGTTAATATTTTAACCAGAAATAGAAATTTTAATACGAAGTGTTGACCCTTGTGGAAGACATTAAACTGTTTGAAATGCTCTTAGGTGGACAAAGATGCGCCTCTTTTCTCATTGATTCTATATCATTGTATATTATTTTATGCGTGTTCTTATGTGGAGTGGTGATGATACAATGTACATTATTCCGTTCAGAAATCTTACGAGTTTAAAGAAAGAGAGAGAAAGTCTGTGCGGTGTGCCGTACCATTTATTATTACTTATTATTTTCTATATGATTTATTTTCAGTCTTAATATTTCAATAGACAAATTACGAATCGAGAATATTTCTTATTTTTTCATAAGCTACGCACTAATAAACTAGTATGTAGGGTTTTTCTATATATATATATTTTCGGAAATTTTTAGTATAGAGGTTTTTCAGCCACATTGATAAACATTATTTCTGAACCTTATAAGTTCTTACTGGTTTGCTTTATTATAGTTAATAATGTTGTGTCTGTTTTACAAAGCTCATGATTAATCAACCTAAAACAAACAAAACTAAACAATATATTTTTCGCGTTCGTTAGTACTGGCTTATACATTCAGAGCACGTTATTGTAAACAATAGCTTAGTGAGTATAATGATGTGTAGAAATAACTAGTACATGCTCTTCCACCAAGAGCAAGGGACGGTAGTTAGGACATAACATTTTATTCTATGACGTTATTAAAAGAAACTTTCACCCCTTATTTTCATAACAATAGAAAATGATGACAGTTAAGAACAAAATAACCCTGAGGTTATTTGTGATTTTCCCCCTATTTTGTTGTTCAGAAGCTACTTTTACGTCTTGTTTTTTTCTACATAGAGCAAGTGACAGCAATTGAAAACAAAGTGAATCCCAGGTTGTTGTCAATAAAGAACTTCTACTTCATAGTTTTTCCACCCAGAACCAGTGATGGTAATTAGAGGCCCATACAATTGTATAATTACCTCATGATTCTTACATCTAAAGCAGAGAATGGTACTTAAGTTATATTATTCTAAGACAATATGTTATTTTCCCTAATACGCTGTGATGAAACCAGCCCTTCTGTTCTACTCAGAACATAGATACCTCGTAGTTTTTCCCCCAGAGCATATATATCTTGGTTTGTCCTCCCATAGCGTAGATACCTCCTGGTTCTTCCACCCAAAACATAGATACTTCAGAGTTCTTCCACTTGAACTATATATATAGTTTTTGGCTACCCCTTTCGGACTATATATATATATATATATATATATATATATATATATACTTTTTTGGGTATTCCTACCAGATCATATACACCTCCTGGTTATTCCATCAAGAACACATCTACCTCCTAGTTATTCAGCCAATAACATTAATATATCCTGTTTATTCCACCCAGAAAATACATATCTCCTAGTTATTCCACCCATAAACATATAAGATGCGTTTGTTTATTCCATCTTGAGCATATATAACTTGATTTTTCTACCCAAAACATATTTACCTCCTGGTTCATCCACCTGGAACATATTTACCTCCTGGTTCTTCCACTCAGAACACAGGACGGTAATTGAAAGAGCAGGGCCCTCCATATCGGAGTGTCGTTATCTTTTGCATGCCGTTGTCCACGTATCTGGATGCACAACTGGACCATCCATTACGGGGACATACCAAGCCCCCAACACTCCTCCCCTTCCCACTTCATCCTCCATCGAAACGCTTCGTCCCCATGTTGATGAGGACCCCGTGGTGTCTAATAGGAGGCAGGGATTCTTTTCACTTTACAGAGAGGGATGGAAAAAAACAACAGCTTGACTCTATAATTCACGCTTTCACGTAAAAAAAAACACATTATAAAACGATGTGGAATGGGCGTGCGCCAGGCTATTGAAGTAGTATATTAGTAGAACCGCTTAACAAAGTAATAGAGTTAATTTGAAGTAGCTTTTCCGTTTGTCTATATTTCGGTGCGAGAGCTTTGTGGGTACATTTCGAGTGCTGGGAGATTGTTTAGAATTAGGTTAAAAAAAAGTGCCACCTGGCAACATCATAATAAACTCAGCGTCAGCGTACTGATTATAATGACCCGTAAAGCCATGGTTGATGTCCTGGTTGGAGGTACTAAGGATGATTTTGTTTGGTAGGTAATGTGATTTTATATAACTTATACAGACTGATGCTTGTATGTTTGTATAAATCCGTTCTTATTAACCTGTTCCATTAGATAAGATAGATATATATATCCGCATGGAACAAACTATTGAAGAGGTTGTTGGCTTCGGGTTTAAGGAATCCTGGCTCAATTCCAGGTAAACTCCATTCACGATAGGGATTACTCTCTGAAAGGTCTTTTTTCTTACCAATATCCTACTATATAATAAATTTCTGGTAGGGAAAAAGGCCTTTCAGAAAACAATTCCTACGCTGAACAGACTTTAGAAGTAAAGCTACTAAATACAGATTAGTAAGAGCCCATTTCCACGAGAGTATTTAACACCACTACCGCCTCCGCACCGCTGTTAGCAGCTCTGATTGACGATACCTTGTTTTAAATGGTTGTTTTTCCACGAGCGTGTGCGGCTGAATTAGCAGTGCTGCTGAATTAGCAGTGCTGCTGCCGCGCACGATCGCCCGTCCTCGCGACTAGTCGCGGCGTTTCCTAGCAGCGCTGCCAGTGTAGATACATTAAATTAAATAGTCCTGTTTCCACGGGAGGCAGAAATACGCGCGATTCTTCAAAACAGAACCACGTGTTGTTGTTCCAGGCTTACAATAACGGTATTATTTATTACTATAAAACGTCATCCCAACCATCCTTTGAGAGTTTAGATGTTGAAATGTGTATTATTGAGATAGAGATGCTACCAGTCATAAAGACGGGAGACGCAGAGAGGGGGGTCAAGGGGAGGGGCCAAAATGGTCAAAATGGTGCTACGTAATACTTGAACGCCCCGATGGTACCTCTCTACTATTAACTTAAAAAGTGTTTCCTTACCTTAGCTTTTATAGAAGGTCTTCTTATGGAGGAACACATCTTCTCGTGTTTGTGTCCAATCCTGAAATTTCATCTCGTAATTAAAATTAACAATTATTAAAGGTTCATTGACGTTAAAAAATACTTGAAAAATTTGCTTTTGTCTTTTTTTTTTTCGTTAAATAACGCATAGAACTGTCCTGTTTCTAGTCTTGTTGAAAGTAGAGGGTGACCAGAACTGGTGACGCAGTTTTTTTTGTATAAAATTTCTTATGCTATAAAACAAGTCAAGTACTTCATCTTTAAGTCCATCTTATTACTGAAATATTTGAAGGAAATACGGTTTGGTAGGAGGTTGCGTTTTTTTATTACAATGTTGGCAGTGCAGCAGCGGCTAATTCAGCTGCGTCAGCAGCGTTGCTAAAAATGCCGGTGGAAATAATTGATACTACCAGACAGAGCCTTGTCCAATCTGTCAAATGAGCACTTGTTTTATTTTTTAGGGGTCTAGGATGTTGTCAACATTACTATTGTTTGAAGGACAACACGATTTTCTTGACAAATTTACAACTTTTCTGCTGTGTACGCAGTGAAAGCCTAGAGTCAGTCTTTTTTTACATTACCATGGAAACCCTGATTTGTGTTTGATTCTAATCGGTAAATAAAATAACCGTATTTACTTGAGATCATTTTTTTAGCACCGCATCATACTACCTGTTCGAATTAAACGCTTATGTAATAATCACGCTAATATTTCTATGAATTAGGAAGGTTATATTTAGAGGGAGTGTACTTGCATTTGCGTTGAGGCAGAGTGGGAAAAGCATTTTGGAAAAAACCACCTGGTTTCACCCGGCCGAGATTCGAACCTAAAAATCTCCGTCATCGCAGTCAAGTCTATTGAGAGAGTAGTGCCTTAGGCCATGCGGCCAACGAAGTCGGGTAGCTTTGAGATCATTAAAAAAAACTAAATCTTATTTGGGTGGTAAATTGCAACAAATAGTTAAGAGAGATGGAAGATGGGTAGCTTTAAATTTCTCATGGTGGGTGAAAGGGGAAAAATTATATATTTTTCTTAAACTTAAAACACTGAAAGCTTAAAATAATGTATGGTTGACGTACTCTACGATTTAAACCTTTCATTATAAAGTCGAATGAGGCCTCATTCTATAAAACTTTCCCCAATAAAAAAGTTATTAATACAATTTAGCGTAATATTTTTTAGCCACCTCAAAAATGAATCCACTAGTGTAGATATCTTCTTCTCAAGACAACAGACATAAGGTTGGTTTGATATTATTTCTATCCATCCGGTGTTGGGAATACACTCAACCCTTCATCTGGCTAGTGTTGCCTGCTACATCTGGTAGGAATCACAGATACTTAGGAGAGTTCATTAAGTGTGGTGGTTCCCCGTTGCCTTCCACACTGAATGTATATGAGCGAGCGTTAAAGGGCCTACCAATTTGGCTGGAAAGGTACTTTCACACAACTTACAAAGTTATTTTACAGGACAATTGACACAAGACTGACGGCTTTACCTCCCCTCTGAGGGTAGTTGTGAAACATATTTAATCGCTCAGTAAAAAATCCGTTGACCTCGGCTGGACTCTAACCCAAGAATATCAGATCCTGAGGCCAGCAATTAACCTTAGTCTATATATGTTTTCAAGATAACTGTAAGAAAATGTGTGTATATAGACTTACCAACGTTTTCTTCAAGAGATGTCAAAAACATATGGAACCAATTCTTATTATTTTATACATCTCTATGTGCATCTAAAAGCAAATACAGGACTAAAATAGATGTCATTCTGAAAGCAGTTTCGCTTCTGAATATTCTCTTTGAGTTCTATTCTTGGTCTTTAAAGCTCCATGGATAAAAGATACTTTCTTGAAATAGATCTCAGGCAAGACATGGCTACAATATTGCCCATATAAGCAGGAGCTACTGGGATGAATACAGTGTGAGGCTGTACTTAACCTAAAAAGGTAGGACGAGGATGGAGGAATTTAAAGAAATAGTACCCTGAGAGGTGGTATCCCTGGATTATTGAAGGGTGGATCATGTGGGAACGCAAGAAAAGTCATATTTTTACGGTATATAAAACAAAAATTTTAGTGGCCTAAATAAAAAAAAATATTGCTCAAGTAACAAACGTAGAGTTTAATTTCTTAGATAGGTAATATCGACAGTTCTTGACGATCTATCATTACTTGAGCATGGCATCATTAGATTTCAAACTTTTTAAATGAAGAGAAAAAGTTGTCATTAATTTCCAGGATAAATATTCAGAACTGTTAATATCATCATGTAAAAAAAAATTAAACTCTATCATTCTGTTGAAGCAATATTTGATTTAATTTTGACCAAAAAAAGTTTTGATATATATATTAACTGCAAAAACAATGATCCCCATCGCACTCCCAATATCCCCACCTTAACACAGAATGTGCAGTTCTAAGAAATCAGGGTGACTGGAGAAATAATTAATAAAAGAGAGGGTTAAGATAAAAAGTCCAAATTTATTGAACTAGGAAGGAGACATCTTTTAAAAATAAAACTAGGCCTTAGTATAAACAGATCTTATCTACCTTGGGGTCCGACACGTCAAGTTTAGTCAGTAGCGTGTCCACCTATCGAATAAAGTACCGTGGATCGATTTCCGAAACAGTCAGAAAATGTTTAATCGGTTAAATTTGACTAGCTAACAGCCGGGGAATGGGTGCTGTGTCTGTTTTAGGTTCTAGTTAGTTTATAAGTCCTTCCTTGATTTAATCAAACTGTTCAAAAAGTGCTAACATAATATTTAAAATTAAAATTATAAAAATGGTATCCACAGGAATTATTTGTTGACTAGCCTCCTTAAAATTTCCTATAAACCAAAACCTTGATTCTGACTTTCAGAGTCTCTCTGTGATGGACTTCTAAATAAAACTAACAGGTCTAAAAAGAATACATTATCCTCTTAGTAGTATGAAAAGGATTAAGGGGGTATATATATCCTTATACTATTATAAATGCGAATGTGAGTTTGTTTGTTTGTTTGTTTGTTTGTTTGTTTGTTTGTTTGTTACGCTTTCACGCCTAAACTACTCGACCGATCATCATGAAATTTCGAATAAACGTTGTCATGGGTACATAAAAGGACATAGGGTACCTTACATCCAGAAAAAATGTGAATGTGAGTTTTTTTGTTTGTTTGTTATTATTTGTTACGCTTTCACGCCTAAACTACTCGACCGATCATCATGAAATTTCGCATACACGTTGTTATGGGTACAGAAAAGGACATAGGGTACCTTTCATCCAGAAAAAAAGTATTGTTCCTGACGGATAGAAAAAAATAACTGTTAGACGGTCGTCCAGCCTAACAACTCGGCCTACTGATATGAATAAATAATTTGCAACATGATGCCTGGAGTACAGAAAAAGGGATCTGCGGTATCCCAGAAGAAAATCTGATACCCCGAATAAAAATCTGTTCCCGAGTTATTTTAGGCACATCTATCTTAAAATGATTAAAAATGATTATATTCAGCTAATTAAGCTCTGTCTGTTCACCCCATTATGGTAAATGACAAAATTGTCGTAAGAAGTTTGGTATTATTCATTTCAGCAAAAATAGCTCTCGAGGTATGATGCTACGACAATGTAAACTTTTAGTGTGGGACGAAAGTACGATGTCCCACAAAAAATCTCTAGAGGCGTTTAACCAAAATCTTCAGGACTTGCGAGAGAGGAGGAATGGTAGTTTTACTGGCTGCTGACTTCCGACAAACTCTACCGGTGATCCAGAGGGGCACACATGCAGATGAAATCAAAGCCTGTCTCAAGTCATCAAGATTATGGGCAAAAGAGAAAAAATTCAGCCTAACAACGAATATGAGAGTCCACCTTTATAATGACGTTGATTCAGGACATTACGCAGAGACACTATTGAAAATTGGCGATGGACGTTTGGACACGGATGCTGAAGGCTGTATTTTACTTACAGGGGAATTCTGTAATTTGGTGGAAAATGATGTGGAGCTCATTGCTAAAGTTTACCCAGACTTACAACTAAATTTAAATTGTGATCATTGGTTGTGTGCAAGAGCAATTCTTGCACCAAAAAATGAAATCGTTAACAAAATCAACACTGACATTTTGAAAGAGGTGCAGGGAGAAATAAAGGATTATTTGTCAATAGATACAATAATGGACACAGAACAGAGCACTTCATATCACGCTGAGTTTTTAAATTCTCTGGAGCTATCGGGTGTACCCTCGCATAAACTACAATTGAAATTAGGTGTACCAATTATGCTTATGCGAAATTTAGATGCACCCCGTTTATGTAATGGGACGAGGCTTCGAATTACACAATTAGGGCAAAATATAATCTGTGCCACCATTTTAACAGGTGTGGGAAAAGGGTAAAGTGTAATCATACCTCGAATCCCAATAATCCCCACTGACCTACCATTTCAATTCAAAAGACTCCAGTTTCCAATCAAACTTAGTTTTGCTATTACTATTAACAAAGCGCAAGGGCAAACATTGCAGGTAGCAGGGGTGCATTTGGAAATGCCATGTTTTTCCCATGGCTAGCTATATGTATATGTTCGCGTGTGTCCAATGCCCAGAATTTGTATGTATTTGTGCCAAATGGAAGTACATACAACATAGTATATAGGAGCGTCCTAAAATAATGATATATTCTGTGCTCATGATTGCAACGGTCAAGAACAATCGGAGTAAATAAGGGATGTTTATTAACTGTAAGTAGAATTTAAGATGGACTCAACTGACACACACTCTGCTACTTCTTTTCTACTCCTACACTTAATCCTGATTTATATTGTGTAGTTTGTTTTTTTCTTTATCTCTACCTCTATTTACTAACAACCTCAATATGTTCATCGTTTTTATTGTCATACTTCCTGTGTCAATCTACAACCTGAATTTATTGATAAAATCTACATTAACGCGAGCGAAGCCGCGGGCAAAAGCTAGTATATATATATATATAATTATTCAGATCAAATTCCTAAATTCGTTTAACTCGTATACAAGATGAAAACACCCGAATTTTTGTTTAAGAGAGATGGAAGAGCAATAACTATAGTCAGATGTGATAATCAACCACAAAGGCACCCGATCACCTTTTTGCGAGCCTTATACAATATAGGCCTACCGTGTAATCAATGGTGTGGCTTTATTAATAGCTACGCATAAAATAAATCAAAGTAGGTTAACAAACTCTTTCTCTTCCTCTTGGAAATAATTTATCGTAAAAAAAAGGTTGTGTGGGTAGGTATTCTTCACTTCGAGCTGGGTTTGAACGAAAGCTAGTTTATTTTAGAAGTCCAATAATATAAAGCAATATCTGTACAAGAAATATTTCTCGTTGAATTTTTGTAATAGATCCAAGCATAAACCATAAAATAAGTAAAAATCTAATTTTTTTTTTAAAATTGTCATTACCCATGATCAAATCCTTAAAATCTAATTTAATTGTATACTTCCTTTAAATTAGATAAAAAGAAATATTGAAGAATTCAATTTTCTATGGGATTATACCTTAAAATTGAATAAAATTAATTAAACTAGGTATTTTCGAAAAAAATATCGAAATACCGGTTCGGTAGGAATCTTTGAGTCATGTTCAAGCAGCTACTAAAACAAGAACTGAATTTAAATTTTCAAGTATTCACATACCCCTAAAAAAAATCGTAACGGCACGATAGGAAAAAAAAGGATCATAATTTAAACAAAAATACCAGCACTCAACCATGCCTTGTTTGTTAAACATACAGCAGTTTGATGCTAGTTGTTATTGTCTTCGGAGACGCGGCAGTAGGCCTAAAGTCATTTGGCCTAAAAGTCATTTGGCCTAAAATTCAGTTGGCCTAAAAGTCATTTAGCCTAAAAGTCATTTGGCCTAAAAGTCAGTTATCCTAAAAGTCATTTGGCCTAAAAGTCATTTAGCCTAAAAGTCATTTGGCCTAAAAGTCATTTGGCCTAAAAGTCATTTGGCCTAAAAGTCATTTAGCCTAAAAGTCAGTTGGCCTAAAGTCATTTGGCCTAAAGTGAATTCTGAATAGAAAAAATTCGATGTTGTTAATTTCGTTAGGAGTCACAAAAGTCATTTGGCCTAAAAGTCACTTAGCCTAAAAGTCATTTGGCCTAAAAGTCAGTTGGCCTAAAGTCATTTGGCCTAAAATTATTTAGCCTAAAATAAAATGTTATAACCTTCGGGTATCTTCGTAAAATAAGAACTGTTGGTTTTTTCATCTGATTATAGATAGCACAAGTGATGGTAGATGGTGTTAAGATATTTCTAAAAACATAGACTTTATTTAAAAACAGACTTAATCTACTTACTTACTCTATGGCATTAAAAACTCGAAAGTTCATTGCCGCACTCACGAAAGTACGCCACCTATCCCTATCTTGAGCTACTTCTATCCAATCTATCTCATTACACCCTATGTTTCTTAGGTCTATCAAAATGTCATCCTACCATCTGTGTCTAGGTCTTCCCAGAGGTCTTTTCCCATTGGTTTTGCCATTCAATACCTTGAACGCGGTCCTAGATACTCCCATTCACGCTGCATGACCTGCCCACCGTAACCTGCGGAATTTTATTACCCTATCAATGTTTGGTGATGAGTACAGGATGTGCAGCTCATCATTATGTAGCCTCCTCCACTCCCCACTATCTTCATCCATTTTTGGACCCAATATCTTCCTAAGCACCGTGTTTTCGAACACTATAAATTAATTTTTGTCATTCAAGGTAAGAGACCACGTTTCACATTCATAAAGAACAACTGGTAAAATGATGGTTTTGTATATTCTAAGTTTTACATTTCTTGACAGCAGGTGAGAAGCCAACAAATTACTGACAAAGTAATAACAAGCATTTCCCGACTGTATTCTTTTCCTAATTTCTAATATTGTTATCGCTAGTTAGAACTGATTCTAAATATTTGAACTCACTAACCCTATCAAATGGTATGTTGTTTGCCGTAATATCTAAACTAATGACCTCAATCTGTGCTCTCTGTGTGACCATATACTTAGTCTTGTCACACTTGAATATGGACATTAGTTCTTATTCATTAATATGAATTATATGGTCAACACAATTCAACCGTAAAATATCTTCTAGAAGCAAAAAAAAAAAATCAACACACTAAGTACAGTGGTTCACGAATTGTGCTCCGTGGATCCCAAGGAATCCAAGGAATCCGTGGACAATACCCAGGGGATCCGTGGATTAATTTCTGTAGTGGCTTCTTTGAATTCTAATTAACTAAAAAATATGATATTTTGACTAAAAAAATTACGAAACTTCTTTAATTGGCTAAAAAATATGTTTATTTCATTATGACCGTCATAATAATATGTAGCCAAGAAACCCCTTGTTGAATATCTTTATTTCTAATTGAGCCATCGCAGTTTACACTGTCGGTACAATATTTTCTTGCATATTGCTGAACTTCTCACTAGGCCCAAAATCATACATGTCAGTTTTTGCAGTGAAATTGTTATTTCCTTATTATTCTTCAAGAATATCCTCAAGTGTTTAAATGGGCAGTACTTAAACTTTTACAGTTTCCAACAACTTAAGTGTGCGAAGCTGAATTTTCATGCTATGTGGCAACAAAATCTAAATATCATTGCGGAATGAATGTCACACTACAACCACTCCCAACTCTAAAGAACTGTGTAAGACGAAGAAGCAACACCATTAATCACACTAGTAACCTGTAAAGTAATATTGAATGTACGGTATATAATTTTTAAAGTATACTTTTTGTGTTAGCCTACATTTTTAATTTTGGGTACCAATCATCCGGACATTCTATATTTATGAGAGCAAGGATGTGATGGATGTTTTACAAGGCCTAAAGGGGTCTGCGAGCAAAAACTTTTTGGAACCACTTCACTAAAGCAATGTTAACTCGCATACATGCAAAAAAAAAAATTGAGCTATCTTAAATTGAACTAACAACGACGAATGAAACAAGTTCCGCGTACCTACACCAATGTCAGAATTCCCTTAGTTATTTATATCTATATTCTATTCTATACTACTTATAAAACAAAGTGTCAGCCTGTAGTCATGAAACTCTGTATGTATGTATGTATGTATGTATGTATGTATGTATGTATGTATGTATGTATGTATGTATGTATGTATGTATGTATGTATGTATGTATGTATGTATGTATGTATGTATGTATGTATGTATGTATGTATGTATATGTATGTATGTATGTATGTATGTATGTATGTATGTATGTATGTATGTATGTATGTATGTATGTATGTATGTATGTATGTATGTATGTATGTATGTATGTATGTATGTATGTATGTATGTATGTATGTATGTATGTATGTATGTATGTATGTATGTATGTATGTTGCCTAGGATCTTTGGAATCGCTCAACTTATTTCGATGGAGTTTTTTTTTAATTTGTAGGATATTTATACAAGTAGGTTTTTTTGGGCATGCGGCAGTGGAACTCTAATTATAAGACCTAAAGTCACAACTCCTAAACTAAATTTCTTAACTTCATAACACCTAACTTTATAAGACCTAACTTCATAGCACCTAATTTTATAGCTCCTAACTTTACTAGACCTAAAAACACTGGACCTAAAATTCATTTTCCATAGATAACTTTAAAATATCTTTAACTGTTCAAACAGGCAGTGGACCTAAAGGCTCAAGACCTAATTTTATAAGACTTAATTTCACAAGACCTAACTTCACTGAACTTAATTTTATAAGACCTAACCCCACAAGACCTAGTCCCACAAGCCAACAAGCACAAGACCTAACCTCACAAGACCTAAATTCATAAGACCTAAATTTATATGGCATGCCAGCATAAAGTCCTAAAACAACATTCTTTTTAGCTCAATGATAGGAACACAGACAAAGGCGTCAGTTTTGTCTTGACTAATTTTCTGATGAATGGGAAGTCGTAGTTTAAATCCTGCTGGGTGTATTTCTCTCGTCATATAAAACATACCTTTATAGATAAAGTGGTTTTAATAAACACGGCCAAACCGCTTGGAATGTGGAATAATGTCAAGCTCATCTAATCTAGTTTTCCACTGACAAGGAAGTTGGGATTAGAATCTCGGCCGAGCGTACCGAGGTATTTTTCCTAGAGGATTCCTCACTTTCTTTTCAAGCAAATGTGGGAACATTTCCCCTAAATTCTTCCTTTCTCGGTCACTTTAAAATAGTGAAATAAAATGCGGATAGTTCGAACGAGAAGTAAGATGAAAATCTCTGATAGGCAGGATTGCCTCAATGTTAATAATCTCGACTGACGTGGACAGCTTTATTTAGGAAGTTAATATTCGTCTATACTTTTCAGGTATGATAGGAGTGTTCTCCCACCTATTTGTCTACTCATTATCTCTCCACGTATTTCACCGTATTTAAAATAAAAATATATTAAAAATGTATTGTGGGGACATAATTATTATTAACTAAAATAAAATTTAACTGTGAAATAATCGTGGCCCAAATTTTTGTCACTTGTATCACGTATTTACTAGCACGCTCAGGCTATCCACATTTTTTCAAAATGGTGTAAGAAAGATAAATGTACAATTTAGAGGATATGTACTCTCATTTGCGTGGAGGAAAACTCAGAAACCATTTATTAAAACTCACTCTCACTTGACTGGAATTTAACTGGGTCTCGCCATCATAAAAAATTCAGTCTACTCTCTGAATCATTCAATCACCGATGCGGGCTAAAGTGCAGTTATTGAGGGAACAAAGCAAATATCATTATTGGATGCTTGTATTTTATCAGCTTAATCTCATGGCATATGGCATTAGCAAACTTCACTTATTTGTTGAGTTAATTAATGAGTAATTCTTATTAAAACACATATTATATACTATTATATTTTAACCGTCGAAAGTCTTGAGAGCCGCAACAATCACATAAATAGGTAGCCTATATAAATACTATTTATAAAATGTGAGTTTTTTATTTTATTGAAAGCCAAAGTATGTTAACATTAGGGCATAATATAATAATTACCCTAATTAATCACTTTGGAAAATTCAAAATGACCTCCAAACTACCTTACAACGTTATGTGGAAATCCGAGATGGCCGCCACCAAAATCAAAAATGGCCACTCCTATACCTTATAAGCAGAGCTGGAGCCCATTGATCTCTATATAACTGAATGTACATCTGCGGCTAAAATTTTTGAGCTGTCATTTGTAGAGCACTGTGAAAGAGAGAAGGAAACATTCGGGTATCTTTTTCTCTCTTATACACATACAAGACAATGTGGCATTTCAACATAATTCGCTAATTTTAATGAATTTATGAGATATATCAATGTATGATTAGTTAAACGAAATAAATGGGTTAATAAAAGGTTTTAAGGGCATAACTAATTTCAACGCTCATGACTTGTTTCTTTAAATAAGTTGATTTAGGCTAAAATAGTAATATTTCCTACACGCCTATACGCTAAATGATCGTTTGAACGTAAGACTTCTACACAAAGTTTGTCATTCGAACAAAAGTAGCCTGGTTTTTAGCGACCTTATTTCATTATAGTTATCTAACATTAAATATAATATGGCTTCTGAAAAGGCAATACACGCTAAAAGCCAACTTAATATAATTATAATATATTAATACTTCGTATAAGCCTCTAACCTAAATGATAATTTGAATACAAAACTACTACACAAAGTTTGTCATCCAAACGAATGTAATTAAGTTTGAAGCTATATTTTTTCATGCAGACCCCGTCACGAGGTGCACTAACTTGGAGTATCACTTTCAAAGTTTGAATTTTTTTTTCCATGCCAACGTTTTGTCCTAGTTTTATATTGTTTTGTACCACAAACAAAAAGTTATGTACCCCCACCTATTTTACACCTATGCATATTTCTACATTTTGTAAGGAAATTAGCCTAGTAAAAATGAAAAACCATTCGAATTAAAACAATTTTATATAAATAAATTATACATCTGATCCAACACAAAATAATCATAGCTCTTTAAAATTAACATTTATAGCCCATTTTTATAATTCATATAATGATATTTGTTTTTAATTAATCACTTGTCTCATGTTTGGTGGTGTCATGTGGCTCAAGTAATGGTGACACTTTGTGTGATTGATTTGATTGTTTTCAAACGCAAAGTTTACCAAAACAAGGAGTAATATAAGAAAGAAAAACTCTCAGCTCTTTGGTGACATCTAGTCTTGCACAATATCTACCCTTCATAGCCGCCAGAGCTGAAAATACAGTTTCACACATGTAGATTGCTCTCTTAAAAATAAAGTCAATATAAATTTATTTTTCTGTAACTTGTTTAGATCGAGTTAATAACAAATAATTGAATGTCATAACAATTTATTGCGCTTTCCTTTAGCAACAATCGCGCTCGCCCTTGAGGATTGCACCCCACACTTTGATAACAACTGCTTTAGACCTTGGTAAATAGTTACACCAAAGAAGACTACATATATTTAGAAACGATAGTATATACTATTTAACTAAATAGGACACACGCTGCCCTCTATTAACATCTCAATACATCATAGCGAATGTTTCCGAACAAAACTTAGACATAGAACATAAAAGTCATTTGGCCTAAAAGTCAGTTGGCCTAAAAGTCATTTGGCCTAAAAGTCAGTTGGCCTAAAAGTCATTTGGCCTAAAAGTCAGTTGGCCTAAAGTCATTTGGCCTAAAATGTATTTCGAATAAAAAAATTGATGTAGTTAAGTTCAACAAAAGTCATTTGGCCTAAAAGTCATTTGGCCTAAAAGCCAGTTGGCCTAAAAGTAATTTGGCCTAAAATTCATTTGGCCTAAAGTCAGTTGGCCTAAAGTCAGTTGGCCTAAAAGTCATTTGGCCTAAAAGTCATTTGGCCTAAAGTCATTTGGCCTAAAGTTTAGGCCAAATGACTTTAGGCCAAATGACTTTTAGGCCAACTGACGGGTACTCTTGTCTTCAATAAAAACTAGAGGTTTAACTAGATGGAGAGTTATTGTTCGCTCCGGCACAGATTTATCTGAATGCCAAACCCTTCCTTCACCTCTGACAAGATGTGTATTAATCACAACTTGTGAATGTGAGGAATGCCAGGCTTCCACCGTGGTTCGGATTCCACGTTAAACTGTAGGTCCTCCATTTCATCTCACAATCACCCTACCATTACACATTAGCGTAAGTGCGTATAACCCGAACGGGTAGTAAGACGCGGTGCTAATAATAATAATAATAATATTGTTTGCTAAAGGGGGTTGTAGAACTGCCATTTTGGTCTTAATTCTTGAGTGTTGATTTATAGATGGGCTTCATGTTAAAAACTGGCATTTTATTAATAAGTATTAATTTTAAAAACATATTTTTTATGGATTATCTAGGAAATGTACAGTACATAACTTATTATCGATGAGATAAGTTTGAACGAATATTTTTGAGATTAAATTACATTCTCACTAAACATTTTTATGAAAATACAGGTGAAAAATGAATCTAAAATTTTATTTTATTGAAAATTATTTTTGTGCGAGTATTTTTGTTTATATTTAGCTTTATGCTAAAAAATCTTAAGCTGTGCATGTGTTAAAATCACTTTTTACTTAAAGCAAAATAACTAAATAAAAGTGTTGAGCATTTTTTTTATGGAGCAAATACTCATTCAGTTCATTTAAAATTTTTTCCTTTTCATTATTTTTCTTTAAAATTAAAAAAAAAAAAAATCAAATGATTTTAACATCTTTGTGAGTTTACTAAAAGAGTAATACTATTTTAATTTATAGCTCATTGAAAACTTAATGGAGTTTCTATAAACTATAAAATTAGGTAATTTAGAGCCTCAAGAAAATATAATATTGACAAGTTTGACAAATTAGTGTTTAATAAACTTGTATTATGTCTTTCGCAACTAATTGAAAACCAATATATTTAAATTGAACTAAAAATTTCAATATTATTTAAACCTGTTCTATCAAAGAAGTTTACTTCTTGCTTTTAATGAGCAACCTTTTATATATAATAAATGCTCATACCCTATTGTTAATGCATTGCTATGTGGAAAATTTAACTAAACACATCAACTTAAGCAATATTTTATTGGTTTTGCCCAAAAGGATTTTTATCTTAAAAACTGTACAAATATAGACCATAGTTTGCTGTCATCTTACCCCACTTTAAGGTGGGGATATACACGAGTGTACGTGATAGAAGGTCAATATTTTTGCAGTTTTTTTTCAATTTTTTTCAAAATAAATAAAATTTTGCTTCAGCACAAACATAATTTAATTTTCTTCACATGGTGATACCAACAGTTGTTGAATATTTGTCAGGGTTTCCTGGAATTTAATGACAACTTTTTCTCTTTAATTGGAAAGTTGATCAGATATTGTCTCTATGCTCATGACAGATATTCAACAATCGCGCGAAAAAAAATTAAACTCTTATGTTTGAACTGAAGCTTTATTTTAGGGCTGGGCCGATGCCGATTATTAATCCGATCATCGGCCGATTATCGCATAACCGGCGATTCCGATGATCGGTGTTTGAATCTCCGATTATTTATGCCGATTATTCAAAATGTGTGGGTATATTTTAAGTCCTAAAAAAATAATATTTTATCTCTGCTCTCTCGTATGTGATCTTGGAATAATTAGCTTGTTCTTAGTGACTTAGGTCTGAAATAAACATCACATCCAACATTCCAAACAAAATATATCAAAATAAATATATTTACCATAGGTCTTTTTCCAATTTATGCACGTTATTAGAAATAAAAATACTCACAAGTAACAAATCTAATAATCATAAAATAAAATATTAGCAGATTGGTGTTGTTTTATTTCGATTTGTTAAAGATGCCCAAAAAATTAAACATCGGATGTAATAATCTCGCACATACGCACATTTTGTTTTAAATGGAAACAGTTTTTTAAATTATTAAAATTGAAAACAAAAATAATCGGCATCGGTGATCGGCCTAATCGGCAACAAATGATCGGCATCGGACTAATCGGCAAAATAGCTGATCGGCCCAGCTCTACTTTATTTTATTTATTTTGGCGGAAAAACTTTTTAGCTATAAAATTTGCAAAAACACGTGCCTTTTCTCGCGGTCCCTACATCCCCATCTTACTAAAAAAAGTTTATTCCAATTAATTTTTTATTTCATATCTTCACATCTTTACTGACCAAACAAATATCACTCATCTGAGTCTTACCATTCGATTGGGCTATATGCGTTTTTATTACACTAAATAGGTAGCGATGATTAAGGTAGAATTTAGAGAAAATATGCAATTGGTTTAGTTAAGAAAGAGTGAAAAAATAATTTAGCAAAATACACCTTTAATACGATCATGCAGGCTCAGAACCTCAAAATCTCTGCTACCAGAGGTGAAGACTATATGAGCCTGACAAAGAGTCCGCACAGTCACAAATGCGGGTATGTATTGACCTGATTATTTTATAATTTTTTTTAAACTTAAAGCTTATGTTTATTCTAATATAATTATGATGACAATTGACAATAAGTGATTCAACGTAAGGCTATAATTTCAGGCGGATTTAATATTAAAATCTACTCAGTTTTTCCTAAATCTATCTAGTCGGCATCACTAATATCCTAAGCTAACTTAAGATATTACTTGTGACTACTAATAGAACTTGCATACAATAAAAAAATAAAGGTCTGATAAAAAAAAATGTATGCTTGAGAATATTTCAAAGCAGGTGGTTCTAGTTTAATAAATACCTTGCCACCCTTTAAGCTACCCTTACGGCGTGTGATAGGATAGGCTATGTTGAATTGAGCGTTAAGAAGAGGGGTTTCTTAAGGGGGGTTAGGGTGAAGTTGGTTGGGATATGCAATATGGGGAGGTAGTCGTTAAGGTGGTTCTGGTAAGATAAGCATTCAAAAGACTTCTTCTTAAAAAAAAAAAAAAAAGAGATCAGTCTTCACTTTTTCAAGGTTCTATTATTCCGCAAAAGGGGGATTTTTACTTGAAGTATATGATTATATTTTTTGCACACACAAAATGTTCTTAGGTAACAAAAAAAAATCACACACTTTGATAGGTTTTTGAGTTTTTGAGGGTTAAAGGGATGATATATTAGCGATTATATGGTAAATAAAATTCTAAGCAATTTGAATTCCCTCTGACACTTTTTAAATCTGTTGCCTTTTGAGAAAGTTAATTTGGCGGGAAATGGGACTTCGAATTTGTGCATTTGTACATTTTTAAAAATAATATATTCGTGGAGATAGTTTACGGTGGAGTCAATTTAAAATCATATCACTTTTCTAATTTATATGGTGAATGATTTTTTTTTCCAAACAAAAGGCTATATGAACACCCAAATTACAAGCCAACTGAATATAGGATTGCACCAACCATAAATAAAGAAGCATTATAATAACTTTTTATGGAACCTACCAACATATATAGTCGGATTATGGTATGAAAGACCATCTCTAACAGTTAATTTAGAGCGATCTTTAAGTATTCATACGTCAAGTCATGTTATCTGCAACTGTAACTTTTGATAGATATTATCAGTACCTTAAAAATCACGCCAATAATATGGTAAAATATTATCAAGTCTGACAGCATTTTTTTTGTGTAGTTTCTAAACAACTCTACAAATTCCATTCATAATAAAGTCAAGATATAGATCAACCTTTGTTAAATAAGTCTCTTCATTTTTCCTCTAGTTCAGAGCTCAAAAGATTACTCAAAAACCTCAAGAGCTTTTCTAATTTTAATATCTCTTTTCGAAAGATATTTGATTCCGTTACAAAATTACTAATATACCTACAAATTTATATATAGAGAGAGAGAGAAGGGAGAGGGGTGATTAAGGGGAAGTTTCTAGAAGAATCTTCGTTTCCTCATATTGTTTTCCTGATTCATATTCGTTTTCCCTATTTCCAGCTCATTTCCCTAATTCTATTATTATTATTATTATTAATTCTCGTGTCTTTCAACTCCCCCCCCCCACCCCCATATTTCCGACCGCCCCGGCTGCTTTCATCTGCCATGTCCCTCTTCCACGGTAAATTGTTAAATCGTTCCAAATTATAACAAATACAATTTCCCCAGAGCTCTTGGGACGAGCTCTTTTCCTTCGGCTCAGGAACAATTACAAGGTAATTTAATTGTGATACGTAATTAACGGACATTTCCTGGCTGTGTGTATTAATGTTTCTGTCTGTTTTCCAGAGGACGAAGAAGGAACAAAGCGTTATTTTCAGAACTGGGGGAGGATTAACAAACCAACATGGATGCAATGGAACGGACGGGATGAATATATGCTACGTCTTATTATCTCCTCATGTGTACGTGGTGTAAAGTAACTATTGTGATACTGGATCAAAATATGGATTTACATTTTGATTGAAGTTTAGATTAAGGACACAGGGAGAAGGGGAGGGTCACATTACATATATTTTATGGGACAGCGAATTGTAAACCAAGGAAATATATTATATAAATATAATTATTTTAAATATGAGTGATACCTAATAGTCTAAACTACATTAAAAAGGTATTGTGATTGTCTAACAGATGACAGCTTTAACTCAATTTTAGTTAAAATTGACTTTTCCCCTTTTACCGTGTACCCCTCAAAGGGTATATGGCCTCGATTAGAAAAAGTTTTACGAATTCCAATTGCTACTTTGTGTGTGTGTATATAATTATATATATATATATATACATAACAAAATGTATGTATGTACGCATGTGTGTGTATGTGTGTATGTATGTATATATTTGTGTATGTATGTATATATTTGTGTATGTATGTATATATTTGTGTATGTATGTATATATTTGTGTATGTGTGTATGTGTGTGTATGTATGTATGTATATATTTGTGTATGTTGTGTATGTGTGTGTATGTATGTATGTATGTATGTATGTATGTATGTATGTATGTATGTATGAATGTGTGTGTGTATGAATGTGTGTGTGTATGTATGTGTATGTATGTGTGTGTGTGTGTGTAGGTAGGTATCTTTCCTTAATATTGTTTGTTTCACAATTTTATACCCTTTTTGAAAATGTTCACAAAAGTATTCATGGTATATTTCAACTTTTATAACAGAATAAAAGTCACATATATACAAACAAAGCCACAGGACCCATGGCATGCTATTCAGTTGAAATAATGATGAAAATACAGCGTAATTAGTGAAATTATTATGAAACCATTGCCGCCTTCCTTTGTCTCACAGGTGGTTATCAAGATTAGAGTTTGATAGAATGAAAATAAAGGGCTTTAAAATAGACGGAATTATAACTAAGGCTTCTGGTACCGTTACCGAAATAATTATTGCGAGACGAGCTGTAATTGCGAGATTATGGAAAACGTTCTTTGTTTGAACTAAGAGTACAATGTCAGGCTCTAAGGGTGGATTAGACAAAGAGTCTTGCAGCACTGGATGCTTCTTTTTTTTTTTTCTGTTTGTCTTTCCTTTTAGAAAACATTAATAGGACCCTAAGCAGTGGTCACTTTACAAAAATAGAAAAAAAGACAGGTTTGATACATTGGAGTCATAGACTTAAAAAGCTAATTATTTTAGAGGGATCCACTAGAAATTGAATTTAATATTTTATATTGTTTTTACATAACTATATATGTAAAAGCGGAAAGGGGAGTTGTAGACATTACGTTGGATGTATTGGATTAAAAATAAATAATTTATTTTTTTAGCACCACGTCTCACTGCCCGTTCTGATTATATTCTTATGTTTTAGTTACGATGGTGTGTTAGAGATTAGGAAGGTTGAATTTTGAGGAGGTGTACTCAAGTTAACGTGGAGAGAGGGTAGGAATTAAAAAAAAAAAATCCCCAGTACATCTAAATAGGATGTGAAACCTGAGCTCCCCAAAATCGGCAGTCCGGAATATTGCAAGAATGACGTCTATAATCATTTGACCAACGAAGTGGGGATGAAATTCTTAATCATCTGAACTAGAATAAAAAATTCCAATCATAGTTTTATTTACATAGTTATTTACATAGTTACATTATTTATCTAGGGACTGTTTAATATTGCAAAGAAATGGCAATTTTTATTTTCCCATGAAAATGACTTTGAAGGTACTTAATATAAGTAGACATTTCCAATTTTGATCATATCTCCGCAGCAATTTGAGACAAGATATAACTTATCTTCGGGAAGTTTTAATTCTATTAAAATTAAAATAATTAATTTTAAATACGTTTTTATAAAACAAAAGCTTCAGAACAATAAGCAAATACATATACTTATTTATCTCTGTCTTTGAAATGTTTAATTGATTGCTATGCTTTTTGGTTTAGTGGAATTTTACGCTTTTCTCAATGGTTCTGTAACAGTGTATATTATCTCGTTTCACAAACCTTACGAGTTCTTAGAAAATGTCTATTTTGCACCTAACAATATTTTTTTTTTAATCTACCAAACGCACGTCCTCGTTCGTTCCATTTCATCGATGTGTCCAATTTTACTTTCCCGGTAGATGTACTCGTAAAATGTGTTTATTTTTCGAGTCCGCTACAAACGAACACCTCCAGTCCCATTAACAAGCGACGTTGAGGGCTATTCAAAGATTGTCAAGCACGCATGATGGACTCGTTGTTGGACCAGACTCGTCCATAATGGTCCGTTCAAACTGGGTCAATGTTCCCACAATTCTGAGGGGGTGGGTGGCACAAAATACGTTGAACAGAGGGGTACATTTATTGAGATTTATTTTTATCATCTATGTCAAGGGTTCTAAGCTTAAAAGTGCCCGAGAGGACTACAATTGAATCCACGAGTCTAATGGCAGGCTGCATCATAATCGACTAGCTGGCTTAGGGAAATATTATTCGCGCGCATTTACAATTTATTATTTTTTCATTTATTTGAGTTATTTAACGTGCACTTTCTGAAACTACTGGTTATATCGGTAAATGATAATTTAAATGTATGAGAATGAAAGGGCCTACCAATCTTACCGGAAAAGGTATTTTCACATACCTTCCAGGGTTCTTTTACATGACATAATCGACAGTGGACCGACGGCTTTACTTGCCCTCCGAAGGAAAATGTGCTACGGATTTTCATCACTCAATAAAAGTCCATCGACCCCAACTAGATTTTAACCCATGAACATTGGGTGCTCATGTGAGCACCTTACCCCAAATCCACCAAGGTTGATCACAAATTATTATTAAAGTAGAACACAATTAAATTTATTACTGAAATAACCTCATTTGGAGCCTTCGTGGATTTTTTCCCACGCAAATCAAAACTTTCTGCTTCTCCGCTAAAGATATCAATTATACTACAATAGATTACATTTCCAAAAAACCTCGCTGGAGGGTTAAAAAAAAAGGCATCGTGGGCTGCCATTTGGAATATCCTGATCTATGTAGAAACCATTTTGTGATCGTGAAAATTTTTTACCCCGGGATTATAAGGAATATTTTTCTTTTAATGTGTCCTCAGACCTAAAAAAATTAGGTTTTGCATTTCATTCTGTTTCTCTATTCCAGGGGCAAAAGCCGAAACGGTTTGATGCATTTCTTCCTGATTTGATTTTTATATTTTATATGGTCATGCCTTAGTTATTAAAAAAATAATCTTAGGCCTCAAATCAGGGTTAGTTTACCAATTAATAGTTTTGCAAAAAATTGAAATTTTTCAAAAACAGTTTCACAGTTTTTTGTTCAGAATTAATGTATATGAACTGTTTTACAATAAATATTATAAATATTGTACTTATATATATATAACTAGGGCAGTTTACTAAATACTGATTTTTGAAAATATGTAATCTAAAAAATAATAAAATGGTTATTGCAATTTGGTTTACAATACATTTTTTAAGAGTTTTTCATTTGATTATCCAAATAATGTTGGTTCTCTAGTGTAAATTTATCCAGCTAAATGATGGCTGATTTTTGAAAATTCTGTCACAAACTTAAGTAGCATGCATAGAAACTGTGCACGATTGTGTAGTTACATTTATTAATAATTGAATGGTAGAACGAGCCTCACATGGAATGGAACTATCAACAATAAGCTACTGGGCTGGTCAATAAGGGTGGTTACAATTATCTCATATTGTTATTACTAGAATGTTTGGCTCCAGAAAATGACGATATTACGTACTAGTTCTTCCTTTTTCTAGAAGCCTAGACTTTAGTTCAAATTTATTTCGCGTGCGATGTAAAGCAATTCCACCATCGTAAGAGGAAGGGAGTGGGGGAGTCCCTTTTTAACTTGAACATAATTTTGGAAAAAGAAGCGGAGTTTTTTTTTGGGGGGGGGGGAGAAGGATTTCTTTTGTGAGCGTGACGTATTGAGTAGTTCAAATTGTCTTTGAAAAGGGGGTAAGGGGTGTATGTATACCGAGCTATTTCATGAATGTGTGTAAAGTACGTTGACAGCTGAAAGGAAATGACACAAAGATGCTACTACAGCAAGTAGTTGGGTTACACGTGACTGGGAGGGGTTAGGGGGGCTACAGTACCCCCCCCAACTCCACCCCCCCCCCCGACACTGATGAAAGACAATGCGACACGATTAAGTGAAGACAATGGTGGAACATGTGAACAATACATTGTTTTATACGTGCAGAAGTGAATCTAATATATTTCTCTCTCACACTCACTCATTCCTCCCCCCCCCCCCCCCTCAACCCTCACCAACATTTTCAAAGGTACCGAACAAGGAGGCTTGTAGAAGAATGTAATTGTTAGTAGCATGGGTTTATACAGCTATTATGGTGCTAAGCGAGAAAGTTGTGGCTTGTTTGACATTACCAGGTAATCCTGTCAATTTTTATTTTAATGTTAAATTAAAAAGGCCAATTTGAACATTCAGAAATAGTGATGACTTATTGATATTGGCTTATTTTTTTTACTAAATAATAACCGGCTTCCAGTTCTATTATTTTTTATCGTTTTTATTTCCATTCTTAAAAGGTGTAAACATTAAGTTTGCGTTGATACCTCACGGTTTTAATGGATGGGGATTTTTGTATGATATAATAATGATATGTAGTTGATGTGATACTAATAGGCCTAAGCCACTGGGATATTTATTAATACTAATCAGTCCAATATTCATAAGGCCTTCATGATAGTAAAATAACAACATATATTTTCGCGGCCAAAATTCACCTAATTTTCTATATATTTATTGTTATTTTATAGGTAATGGTGGTATCCATCAAGAGACAGTTGCAGATCACATGACTTGGCCTATAAATGGCTACTAACTGAACGGTTACTGATTAATTTAAAGGACTATCAACTTATTGGTTACTAATTATTCTAAAGCAGGACTACAAACTAAGTGACGACTAATTGAATTAATATTGTATATTTTATCGTCTGCCATGGTGACAAATTCTACACACAACTCTATTGTAATCAGTAGCCCCAGTGTTCCACCATTTTGAGCAAAACAATGAACCAGAGATATTTTATTTTCACTTCTAGTGTTTTATATTTTGTATTGTTTTTTATTTAAAAAATATTCAACTATTGTATTCTGCACTAATCTCATACTTTACAATTCACCATCTATTACTAAAGGATAACCCGTCTCGGTGGCGTAGCTAGCTAACGCGCTAGTTTCAAGTTGAGCGGGACTGCTGAGGACGGGGAGCTCAAGGTTCGAATCTCGCCCAGGTGAACTAGGGGGTGGCTTTTAATAAATTGTTTTCCATTCTCCCACCACGCAAATATGGTTTCACTTCCTCCATATTCAACCTTCACAATTCTTAGCCCATTAGTACTTAAGCATATACATATAACCAGACCGGATAGTAAGACGTGGTGGTAAGTATTATTATTACTAAATAATAGAAAATATGATATTTGAAGTCATTTAGATTAGCCATATTGCTATTTTCCCATCGTGCTTTCAACATTGGACAATACAGTATCATTTCATACATAAGTTTCATATTACTTATTTTTTAAATTACTATTCAAGATATATACTTTCAAAGCGAAATATTGATATTCATCGACATCTTTACTCTCTTCTTCTATTCCATGAGCGATGCGCTATTGTTTGATCATTTGTTTCAAGATGGCGGAAGAGCGTGCGAAACATACTGCTGGTGACAGATATTTAATCGCTTGTTGTTTTGAGTGATTCTTTTGTGTTGGAGCAAGGACGCGGAATTTTTTTTTTTTTAGTTAGGGTGTGTGACGGGAGATGAGATTATGCAATTGAGAAATAGGAAAGAGGGAGGAAATTATGAATTGGGAGGGTGGGTTTGGAGTAGAGCGTGACATTGAGAACTATATATAGGTGGGGATGGAAGGGACTCGAGAAAAGTTGTTTTTGTAATTTTTATGGAAAATTAGTTTTTGGTCAAAATAAGTCAAAAATTGCTTCACTACAAACATAGTTTAGTTTTATTCACATGGTGTGTCAACATTTCTTTAATATCTGTTAAGGGTGTCCTGGAATTTATTGACAACTTTTTCTATTCATTTAAAAAGTTTCTCATCTAATGCTGCTATACTCATGACAGATATTCAACAACCGTTGATATCACCATGTGAAGAAAATTAAACTCTATGTTTTTGCTGGAACAATATTTTATTTACTATGGTTAAAAGAAATTTGTTTTAAAACTCTCAAAACACTGGCCTTTTATCGCGTTCCCTACACACCCACCTAAACATAAATACTAAAAATAAAACATAAGATAATCATGGAAAGGGCACACAACCGTGTACCGTTTGAAATATTTTTTTGAAACAAAACGTTTTGGGGCTTTTATTTTGATCTAATATTACAAATTTGAGGTAGGCCTACAGTACAATATAAAATACCAAAAACTATATTGGGATCAGCCTTTTCTTTGGTTCAAAATGAGTATCTTTGAAAACATTTTTACATTACAAATAATTCCATATATTGTCACTACCTCATCCCTTGGTTATCTCGTTACATGATGGGCTTGGTAAGATGGATAGGTAGTGGCAAATAATTGTGGGATTCATTCACTTTGGCTTATTGTAAAAGATTAATTAAACTACTAGTGTATAATGTGATGCAGGATTTGAACTAAATTAAAGAGTTTGGATAAAGGTAATGGTTCTGTCAATGTCCCTACTCAGCAGTCCGTGCCCTGATTTATCTTCGATGCTATAACCCTAACTGGTATCGAAACCCCAACCGTCCAGCGCTGCGCTGCTGTTACCCAACTCTGACTTCTAAGATGGGCTGGGGCGTCTTCCACCTAGGGATGTGAAAAAAGTATCGATACTTTACTAATATCTATATTTTCCTTTCGATACTAATATTTTTTTACTCGATACTACTTTCTCGATACTCTTACTGATATTAGTATTCACGGTATCGAAATAAACAAATTTTTTGCTATCTTAACTCATGTGAGGATTAAATGTTTATTATGGTTAAAGAAGGGTACAAAATATATTGCAAAAAATATATTACTAATCATATTTAGCTATTAATTAACTTTCCATCAGCTAAATTTCCATAAACATTTTGAAAGCTGGTATGTTAAAACCTCTTATAATATCCATTATACAATACAGTGGAGCATGGATAGATCGAACTTGAAGGGACCAGTAAATAATTTGAACTATCAAAAAATATGAATTAAATAAATGTCTTAAAAGGAATTCCCTTTTCTACTTCCTCTATCACCGCTACTTTTTTGGCCAAAGTTAATGATTTATTCATTTATAGGACCGTGGACTGGACAGTGACGTCACGATACACACAAACAAACACTACTGTACAGTATGTACTAAACAAAACAAAAACTAAACAAAAACTAAAGAACAAAACAAAATAAACTTGCACGTCACAAGAATATCGCTACGACCGAATCATTAAGAACAGTGCACGTAGCCGCTCAAGAAGTTTGACCTTGACTAAAGGAGTACAGAACTGTACGTGTAAACAAAGATGTATGGGTGAGCAGGGGAGGGAGAGGGGCGTGAAAAAGGGTACTGACCTTATTCCAACGTTACCTCACCTGTTTCCAAAATCAGAACAACATGGCACCGCAACTAGAAGTAGGAAAACAAGACTGGACAGTACATTACAACTAACGAAAAGTTCGAATAAACCAAAACAAAATTCGAATTATCTACGATTTTTTAACATCTTTGTAATACACAATTCACGGAACCAGACGAAAAATTTGAATTAAAGACTATTTCTAATCACGGAAGTTTGAATTAGTCATGTTCAATTGTACTATCTATCATATATTTGAAGTTCCAATACTTAGCATGGACGCGATAGACCTAAAAATACTATAATTTGTTTAAATCCTTGTAATTTTCAATGTTAAAATAAATATGAAAATAAAATATACCATTATTAAGATGCAAAAGTTGTAATTATTGCTTGATTAAAAAACAATTTTCTAGATTAAAATTTTATACCGATAGTTATTGATATCAATACTTTTATTTCAATACTAGTACGGTATCGATATTTTTCTTCCGATACCTTAAATGAGTACAGTATCGATACGGCTCCGCCGTACACAACAGTGACTCAAGCTGTAGTACGTTCTCCCCACAGGTTTGTTAAACTTGGTAGCTGAGTCACCTTACTTTATAACTTCCCACATCACTTAAGCTGGAATGGAATTAGACGCGAGAAAACACCATTGTTTTTTGAGTTTTTATGGCAAAATATTTTTTTTTGGCCAAAATAAATAAAATATTGCTCAAGTGTAACATAGAGTTTAATTTTCTTCACATGTTTACGTCAAACGTTCATGAATATCTGTCAAGAGCATGATGGCATCATCTAACAAACTTTTTAAATGAAGAGAAAAAGTTGTCGGTAAATTTCAGAACACGCTTGACAGATATTAAAAAATGTTGAGGTCACCATGTGAAGAAAATTAAATTCTATATTTGTACTGAAGCGATATTTTATTTATTTTGGCCAAAAAAAAAGTTTTGCCATAAAAACTGGAAAAATACTGTCTTTTCCTCGTGTCCCTTCCATTCCGCCTTAACCAGACCTCTTTTCACACCGCATTTCAATCAATATATTCCATAGCGCTCACACACGAAACTAAAAACCAAAAACTCTTCTTCTGGTCGAATGAACGCATAACGAGCCGTACACTTGCAACTGGCGACAGAGCGTCGCTCTCACACGCATCAGGCATCACGACGGCGGCGGATGAGGACGACGCCAGACCAGGAAACAATGTCACTCCGGAAGGTCAACAGATCATTGTCTGTCAAGGGTTAGAGAACCTGGCAAAGATGAATCATGCTTTTTGTCAATATTTTGCTATCGCTACTTTTTAAGAGCATATCTCACTACCAAACATACTATTAACCGGTTAAATATATACATTATTAACCAGGAAATTATATACTCGAAAATCAGGAAATCATATACATGACTAACCCAGGAATTATATACGATTAACCGGGAAGCATTACATAAATTATTTAGCAGGAAATTATATACGCGACTAACCGGGGAACTAAATACATTGCTTAACGAGAAATTATAAAAATTTAAATAATAATGTGCACGATTTAAGGATATATATATATATATATATATATAATATTATGATTAACCAGGAAATTATATACACGATTAACCGGGACATTAAATATACAATCAACCGGAAAGTTTGATACATATCTAGCAAGTAAACTATGTAAGTATACGATTAACAGGGAAATTATACACAAGATTAAAATATATACACGATTAACGCGGAAATTAGATCAATGGTTATTCGGGAAATTACAAACAGACTTAACTGGGAAATTAAATACGGTACATATTTAATCCGGGTGTTGAATATATAATATTTAAGCTGGAAGTTATATACACAATATATTGAGACATTTTAATACACGATTAATTGAAAAATTATATACACGATTAATCGGGAAATAAGATACACAAATTATTGAGAAATATTGAGTAATAACATATCTGGTCCACCGACGTTAGTGACATATTCAACCACCAAGCGCTGTAGTATATACGTGAGTGGGAGAAGAGAACAGGAATCATTGTTATTGCTCTATTGTAACTCATTTGAAAATGTTTCCGGTGTAAACGTCTATAGGAATAAATTTAACATAGTGTGGAAAAGTTACAAAATGGGCTAACTCAAGCGCCAAGCTACCATATTGACCAGTCTGTACACCTTGGTTCCTATCCCATCACGCTATAGAGGTAGGTCAACAGTTGAGTGAGCGCATACATTGGCTTGCATATTATAAGGGTTGAAATTTAGGGGAGTTAGGGAGGTAAGGGTTAGATTGATTCACGTGTGGGGATGGGATTGGTGATGAGACGGTTAGTCTATGACTAGATTGTCACTGTAAAAAGAAAAAGTTTTTTATATTTCAGGCTGGGAATTGTTACTAATTTTTTGACCCACTTAATAATTTGACAAATCGTCTAAAACCTACCACACCCCAACACCTTTAATAATCCCCCCCCCCCCCAATACATGCACAAGCACACACACAAATAGCAAAAATGACACTGAACCAATTTTTTCTACATGTTGAAATTTATCGGGAATTTATCACTTTAAAGAATCGCTTACATAAGATATTTTCAAATAATATAGACACACTTTTTGTTTCTAATAATTTTCATGTTTATTTGTAAGGAATATATTAACTATAGTAAGGTAGTATCTTATTTTCTTATTACCTTCTCTTTATTTTATGGACTACTTTTCTTGTACGATTACGAAATGTTTCGGTGATTTTTCACCATCTTCAAGTTTTATTTGTATTAAAGATGATTGATTTTACTTCATACTATTGGAAAGTTTGTGAAAATTTTATCTAGTGAGATGGTCAACAATATTTATTGATCATCTCACTAGAGAAAATTTTCACAAACTTTCCAATAGTATGAAGTAAAATCAATCATCTTTAATACAAATGAGACTTGAAGATGTTGAAAATCACCGAAACATATCTTCATCGTAGAAGAAAAGTAGTAAATAAATTAACGAGAAGGGAATAAAAAAGACGATACAAACTTACTATCAAACTTTTTACTACTAATATATTTTTATTCTATTCTGGAAAAGAGATAAGTTTAGGTTAGACAATTTTATACTAAGATTTATTGATGGCAACTGAAGATAATAGGGATGTAGGAAACGAGAGAAAAGGCCAACGTGTTTGTCGTTTTTAGAGCCTAACATTTTCTGGCAAAAATAAATAAAATATTGCTCAGTTAGAAGTACAAAGTTTTTTTTTTTTTTTGCATGACGGATGATATAAACAGTGGTTGAATATCTGTCATGAACATAGCAGCACAAGATGAGAACGTTTTTAAATGAAGAGTAAAAGTTGTCTTAATTTTTGGACACTCCTGAAAGATATTTAACAATAATTGTTGATATCAGCATGTGAAGAAAATTAAACTCTGTTTATACTGGAGACGTATTTGACTTCTTTAGACCAAGAAAATGTTTTGATTCAAAAACTGTAAAAACACTTTAATTTCCTCGTATCCCCAACATCCCTTCCTTAATAAGTTGTATGTATTGAAAAGAAGATAAATAATTTTAATAATACATTTTAAATTTTATTTGAGGCCTAGAAGTGTTGGGGCCTATTTAATTAATAAATTAATTTATCTAAGCCATTTTCTTGCTTATTGAGTAAAATAAGATTAAATGTCTATTGTAAAATTTAATTTACAATTTCCTGAATCCTAATATTTGACAAATATTAATTTTAAAACATTCTTCCATAGCATATATTTTGTTTCGACGAATAAAATCACTTGCCAATAAAAATATTACTATGGGGTACTTTTATAAAAGAAGTCTCTTGGTGTAATCATTTCTCTATTAAAAAATGGGGGGTTAAATAACCATTAATAGGACCAAAAATTTCAAATCACTTGATCCTTTTGTACCATCTTCTACGAAAACATGATTTTTCATTGTGTAGCAACCCGCAGTACTGCTTTGAAGATTCTAACAGAACTAAACTTTTATACAAGATACTTTTATTTTACCAAAAAAATGTATCAAAAAGAAAGAAAATATCTGGGGAGAGAAATCTTACTAAACATGGATGCTTCTTAATAGTAGGACCAACCTATTTTCTTTTGTATCTAATATTCAAGGAATTTGATTGTCAAAAGAATTTCATTGTTACAAGGAAATGTGTTTTTTTTCTTCTTTTTTGTTTCGCAGCGTGTAAAATGGTTTGTCTTTCTTTCCAGCTACATTGCTACTGGAACTTTTTTTTTATGTAGTGTAAAATATTTCTTTTCAAGACGAATTACACAGCTATATATTATATTGAAGCAGGTGACGTTTCATTTTTGTTGAAGATCTTTTGTTCGTTCAGTTGTTAACTTGTAATATGATTCATTTAAAATGTGTACAAATTGGCTGAGAGGTTTTTTTATTGTTAAGTAGCCAATCAGTGCAAGATATTCTACGTGAGTGTATTTACATACAATATGATTGAGTTAACCAGTAGAAATGTATTTGTATAAATAACTTACGTAAATATAATTCTGATTTTAAAACTTACTTTAAATAGAAATAAGCGGAAAATTTGCATCAACATTTGCGCAGAGGAAGGGTGAGAAACTCACACAGATACATCATACGAATAAATACATTTTTAATACACTCAACCAAGATTTGAAACCCAGAATTCTTCCTCATCATTAATCCAGTCCATTGTAATCATGACGTCTTGGACTGCGACCAAAATTTCAGGATCAACTAATTTGCCTACCATGGAAGGTTTTGGTTCAAATACTGGCCAAGTGTAATAAGGGTACCTAATCTTGAAGGGATTACCAACCTTCATTCATTTACGCAAATGCAAGTACATTTTATCTTTATTAACCATGCGCACATATATAATTATTTTAATAACATGAATATTTCGTGCTAGGATTAAGAAGCTGCTTGATGTTTAGACAAATTATTTGAGTTTGGTTACGAATATAGTAAGGTAAAATATTTGAGCTGGTGTGTTGATATTTATTAAATGGTTGTACACCATAGAAATAAGTCCTATTTAGCAAAAGGTAGTTATTATGTTTAATTTTAATATCATGTATTTGTACGTAATATATCTGATAAATGATTAACACACTGTTATGATACTGTTCATAAGTAATATAATACTTTATAAAATAAAACCATTTTTACATCCAATCTAGTATACTATAAATATAATATAAATTTAAACTATTAATAGATAAACGATTTTGTATCAATTATCTCTTATATCTCATACAACTTTTAAATGTATTGTTTTCTACATAAAATATTATTGAGTAATGTTTTATTCATGTTATACTCTACATGTAACGGACGATATGCATCATTAATAGGTTAAAGCACACATGATAAGATTAAATATTGTTATAACATACCACTGAAACAAAGTGTAATATTGTTACACAAAAATAAAATCAACTGACCTAAATTATGTTTAGTCGAGGGCAACGATATAAGCGGAATAAATTTCAGCTAATTTATTTTGAACGTTTTGTTGAACTACCCAAATCCATTATAGCTATTTCACACTAGTTTGTTGCCTGCTTTGTTAAAAATATAAAAACACGCAATGTCATGCTCCGTGTTCTAGTTTTCAACCCAAAAACCATTAAATACACATTAACAATTCAGTGTGAGAGTGTAAAATATACACGATGTACCAATAGGAGGAATTCAACGTACAATTACATGGTATTATGATGTAGCACTTTATTTATCAGGAGCGTAATGTCAGGGTAGACTATTGGATCTATTATTATTATTGGGTGTTCAGTGTTTCAACAGTCGTTTTATTGTCCAAATTAATTACTTCAGCATTTACTATGAGAATCTTCCTTTTTTACATCCTGAAACTTCATATTCTTTCCTTGTTTAGGGTAATCCATCAGTTGTAATTCGTGGTCTTCCTTGTCCCCTTGTTCTTTCCACTGCCTTATATGTCGTCACTAAAAAAAGACAATTCTTCTTATAATGTGACCTTTCCAATTGGTCTTTCTTCGTAGTATCATCTGCGAAATAGTTCTCTTTTATTTGAATCTTCTTAGAACTTCTTCATAAGTCACCATTCAAATCATATTTATCCTTTCTATTCTCCTCCAGTAAACCTCGGTGGCTTTGGGGTTAAAATGCTTGCCTCAGGACCCAATTATCGTGGGTTCAAACCCAGCTGGGGTTGATGGATTTCTCTTGTGAGATAAAAACACGTAGCACAACTTCCTTCGGTGGGTTAGTAAAACGGTAGGTCGGTTCCATGTCGATTGAGGCCTGTAAAAGAAATAAGGAAGGTATATGAAATCACACTTTAACTGGGAAACTGGTCAAACAATTCGCTTTCTTTCATAGAAACCCTCGTGTGCTTATATAATCAGTCAGTTCGGAAAGCCCACGTTAGATAAATATATAAAATAATAATTTACATCTGAAGGATTTCCAAATATTTATCATCCTTTCTCCTTAGGGTTGAAGTCTTGGTTCCATAACTAACATTTCTTCTTCTGCTATGAAACTACAAGACTCAAGCTTCCCCCAAATCTCTACTAGACAATTAGAAATATAATACCATCGGTTTATGTATTGTTTTGGTTTGAAAATAAAAATGACATAACTCATTCTTGCACGAAGAAACTACTATATTTCCCTTAAACTATCTCTATTGATACTTTACTTTATAGAAAATTAAAAACTCCCCTCTCTCTTTACTCAAGGATGATATCAATAAACCTCTAGAAGAAGCTAGTTTCTAAGATTTGTCAGATTGAATTTGTGTTTATATCACGGGCTATCCTACTATTGTATTGTGATTTCTTGTAATGTTAAGCATAGAGTTATGTCTTAAATATTAATAATACATCACTAACTATTTTAAACTTATAAACGTTAGTTCATTAAATCTATAGTTAATATTTTGTGAACAGTTTTGATTGGTTTTCATGTTTGGCCAAGGTGCATTTTTTACTGCCTTTTATCACGGGATATAAAGCCAAACGGTTAAAGCCAAACGGTTAAATGGAATCATTTGAAACTTTAAATTTAGATGTTAATCGTAGCATCTCAAGGTTATCTTAATCTAAATCAACTTCCCTGAAGACTTAATAATGAAAATGAAATGAAAATAGCACTAGCCATTTTGTTAAAATAGAATATCTGGGGACCTTCTTCGGTGGCCAAATGGTCTAAGGCATCACTCTCACAATGCCGATGACAGGGTGGTCAAGGTTCGAATCCCAGTTGGGTGAATTGAGAGGTATTTTAAATGGTTTTCAAACCCTCCCTCCATGAAAGTGTGGAAACGCTTAATTTAAATCCAACCTTCCTCATCCCTAGCTCATAAGCGTAAACATATGCGTATTGCCCGAGTGTTTAGCATTCTAAATAATAACCCGCCTCAGTGGTAGTCAGCTAACGCACTAGAAACGTGTTGAGCTAGACTACTGAAGACAGGGAGATCAAGTTTCGAATCTTGGCCGGGTGAAATAGGGGTGGTTTTCCCTAAATAGTTTTCCACTCTCCCTCCACGCCAATATGGGTTCACTTCCTCTAAATTTAACCTTCCCCGATCCTAGTCCATTAGCGTAATTAGTATTTAAGTGTATAGCCCGAACGGGAAGTAAGACATGGTGCTAAATAAATTTAAAAAAACATGATCAATAGCAATGTATACTTTTTTTTTAGGAAAATTTATTTATGGTTCGTTCAATGATAAACTATTTTTAAAAAACTTAAGTTAAAATTGTACCTACTTTTTAATATATAAATTTAACATTTATATTTAAAAGTTTTGTTAGGAAAAATATACAAACATGTTAAATTCAAGTCTTAGTTCAAGAATTATTCTTATATTACTAACACTACTTAAAATACATTTTCAAAAGTCGGCTTTCTTCTGTTACCTTCTTCTGTTTTATTCATTGGATCCTTTTCAGAGATTCTTGTCTTGGACTAGCCAAGCTTCTGTACAGACCTCTTAACTAAGAGATAACAAGAGAAAAAGAGCTTCATGACGTCATACAGAGGGAACTAAAATAAATACATAAAGACAATGGAAAACCCTACAGTGTACTGAGATAGTATCATTTGTACGTGAATAAAAGCATTTAACTCGTGCGTGCGTCCCTGAATACTATGGTGAGATTCTTATAAAAAGGACGGTTTATAAAATAAAAACACATTTTACTGACGTCAATTTAATACAATCTGTACTATTTTATAGGTATTAATATTATCTATCAGCAAATTCGTTGTTTAACTGGTCTAAAACGCCAACCTTGCAATATATTAGACTGCCATGAGAGGTAGGGTTCAAATCTAAGTAGAATATATTGTGGTTGGTTTTAATAAATGGTTTTCCACTCTCTCCCCACGAAATGCGTTAACACTTTTTTATAAATTCAACGTTTTTCATTCATAACTCATTAGAAGTATTAGTATTAATTCTTACTACCCGATCGGGCTTTGAAACTAGGTGAGAGTATTATCTATAAAAACTGATATATGAAAATCACATTACTTGACGAATGAATACATGAAAGTAGTTTTGGTAAATTTGAAACTGTAAAATAAGTTTTTTTTTGTTTTAGAAACTTACTAAACATTCAAAGTCAAAATTAAATCGGAAGTATATTTTAAAATGGTAATAAAATTGCTAAACATATTTTAATAAATTCATACGTAGAATAATGTTATCTGTAAATGTCAATTATGATATTATCAGTAACTATGAAATAATATTGATATTATAATAATTTTCAATAAAATAAGTTATTTTTAACCTGTGTTGTTACCTAATCGGGCTTAAAACACACATCAACTACTTCAGACCTCCACCGGTGGCAGCGTGGTCTAACGTGCTAATGTCGGAGTAGACTAGACTGCTGGTGACATGGAGATCTAGGTTCAAATCTCAGTAGAGTGCACATATGGGGGGTCTTACAAAATAGTTTTCCACTATCCCTGCATACAAATGAGGGTACACTTTCTCTAAATAAACCTTCCTAATAGCTAAAACCACTAGCGTAATTTGTACGTAAGTGTACAATCCGAACGGGTAGTAAGACGTGGTACTAAAAAAAACACTTGATGGCTAGGGATGAAGAAGGTAATTTTAATAGAAATGACCCCAAATTTTTGTGGAGGAAAGGTGGCAAACCATTTATGAAAACGCAGCTTTAGTATACCCGACCGGGATTTGAACCCCTTACTACCCATCACTGACAATCTAGCCTAACACGAGCTTGACGATTTAGACCATTCTACCACTGAAACAGGTCAATATTTACTAAATAGTGTTAATAATTGTTCCTACAATCAAGGTATTCCAAATTGTAAAAATATTTAGTGCAGTTTGAATAGCTTAGAGTGTCTTTTTGGCACTAAAAATTATGTGCACACTAAAATCAAACTATAGTAGCCTAAGAAGAGCTTCAATAAATCGGATGTCAAAACTATAGATCGTCAATAATTCTGATCGCCAAGAAAAGAAATTATTTATAAAAACATCACAATGGTATCAATATCATCAGAGACATGGCTGCTAAAAAAAACGCATCTCAACCATTGTTAAAAAAATTGAGTCTTCTCGTTGTTCTTGGCCTTATTATATTCCTTCAGAATTAGTGATATTCACTACACAAAAAAGTAAGTTCATTGTTTAAATAAAGTAAAAATGTTTCTAACTATCCCGACTAGACTTTATTTTTGCATAGGTAATGTATTTTCAAAAATCTGGACAAATATATAATCTAGAATGTGTCAATCCCCAATTAGTCCTAGTTATCAACGCTTTACTGTATTTTTTTTCTGTTCTATAACACAGAGGAGGGCAACATATTCTTCAATGTAGCCACAGATGTGGCGAATGAGAAGTGAAATTCGCCAGATAAGATAAAGATTGAGAAATTAATTTGCTCAATCGAACATTTAAAACAATGCCTTTTGAACAAGTTTATTCAAAACATGTAGACTAATCAGTTACAACTACCAATAAAGCAAATTATGAAAATGGTTTGAATTGAAAATGTAAGACAATTTATTGCGAAATTTGACACTACTTTTATCTGACAAGTTGTAGAAATATTGGCTGGATATCTCAACTCAATGAACTTGCGGAATATTTTCAATAATATGCAGGACATATCAAGCTATAGACTACATACGCCACTAGGGAAAATTTATTTCACCGTGAGAGCTGGCAATTGTGGCGATTGGTGTCAGGGTTGCCCACCCTGGGTGAGTATAGCAGGTCAGGTCTTAATATTAAAATATTGTAGACAAGCAGGCTGGATTCAACCCGCGGCCCGTAAGTTTTTAAACTCTGCCGTCAAGAAACAGTATGTATCTATATAAAGTCTGTTCAGCGTAGGAATTGTTTTCTGAAAGGCCTTCTTCCCTACCAGAAATCTATTATATAGTAGGATTTTGGTAGGAAAAAAGACCTTTCAGAGAGTAATTCCTACCGTGAATAGAGTATATAGCAATAGCATGCCACCCTGATATAAGCAGGTGACGTATTAAAATGTGTCTTCCCCGATAAACTTGTTTGTGGCAATAATGGTGTTGGGGATTTGGAGAGAGGGTAAGAAGGGGGGGGGCTCGTTTTATTAGAAAAGGGGGAAGGGCATTTCAATCTCCACGTCTCAATGCTAGCATAATAGGTGACAAAAGTATTACAAACGAGTTGGCGAGGTAAGAGAAAATCAAATTAGAAATTACCAACTTTTATAGGTTTTGGGGTATTTGAGAACGGGGATATTATTAAAATTCTCATTTTCTGGTTTTTAAGTCTCATCGTAACGAGGGCTGCTATCTATTTGACGTCTGAGTATATTGATTTATAGCTCGTCAGCTCGTATATTTGATATGGTTGGGGGAGTTGAAGCCTTAAGAGAGTTCCACTTAAAGAGTCGGAAACTTTATTGACAAGCTACAAAATGTATTAAGACTAGTTTAATGTATTCATACTTCAAGTCTTGTGCTCTGAAACGGTCACTTTTGACAAATTGTATCAATACCTAAAGAATAACACCAAAAAAATAGGGCATCAATTTATATATCTCCCCATTATTAACCTGAACAAAATTTCGCTATATTTATGAACTATCTTAGAAATGTTTGCTCTAATTAATAATAAAACTCAAGAAATGTTGGTTTTAGTTGAGAAGACTACCACAGATTCTTTTTTAGAATCACGTCTTAGAACCTGTTCAGGTTATATACATATGTAATATTTACGCTAGTGAGTTAGGAATGAGGAAGGTTGAATTTAGAAGAAGCATATACGAATTTGCGTAGAGGGAGAGCGGAAAAACCATTTTAGAAAACCACTCTCATTACATTCGACCGGGATTTGAACCCCAATATCTCGGTCATCATCAGTCCAGTATAACACGAGTGAAGCTTTAGACCATGCGGCCACTGAAAAACTGGTGACTATCACAGTTTGGTCAATACAAAATAAACAAAATATCTCCTTAAATAGAAGATTTACTAAGGCTTATAATGAATGCATTGCATAATCTATGGACAACCTGAATAGTAAAATAATAGTCTAATATTAATGACCGTAAAAAAATGTTGGTCTAAGGTTCCCTGCACAGACTTTCTTTATCATTTACTTGAGGCATTTGTTTAAAATTCGTGAAATATTTTAAACAAAATATTAACAATGTTAAATAGTTTGAGGAAAACGGTACTCATTTATGAATTGACCGAAGGATGGGAAACTTTAGAGCCATATGAAAAGCTCTCATATAAAGACATGAATATTTTGGCACAGCCTGAAACTGAACTTAAGTCCCCTGAGATTCAGTTTGATCTCATTACAATAGTTTCTTATTCTGGGACAAACGAATTGTGTAGGGCTGGTATAAACTACAGCCTCCCGTAGAACTCATCCAGGTCACGCCACTGTTTGAAGTGACACGTCAAGGATCGGGTTCTTTCCCCTTAGATTTCCCCACAGAGTGAGACCGGGACAACTCTGGGAATCCCCCCTCCTATACAGCCAGGGCGACTGGGAAGTGCAGTATAAATATTTGATACGATGCACGAAATGAGGAATGGTTTGTTCGGATTTCTGATGGGATCTTGCTTGACATTTGAGTTCTGAGTAATGAAAGATTGTTTGTAACGCACACCCGGATTAAGAATCTGGAAGTCCTAATGTTTGATCAACCAGGTGTGCTTTTTTTTTGTCATTGTATATCACTACCTGAGCTATACGTATTGTGAGTGATACAAACGGAAAATTAGACGCAGCTAAAAATATATATATTCTAATCATGAAATTAGTTACATCAATACTCTAGATGCTAGAACAATAAATCACATACAAATGAGTTTTGGTTTGCATTATTAGCATAACAACAAGTATATCTGGATCAGTTTGATGGTTTTTTAATTAAAATGATTATTTTTTTTTTAGTTTGATGTATTATTTAAAATATGGTAGAATAAAGTTATACTTATTTAATACAGAACAATGAATCACTTTGTAACTGACGTTTGGTTTGAATGGCATTACCTACCAAAGTCAGGTGCAGTCCGTGGGATGAGATGAATCTCAATACGTCTGTTTCGAGCTTCCAAATTTGTGTTTTCCATGGGGTCAAAGGAACTCTTAAGACGTCTGGTTTGAGCTTACAAAGATATGTGTTATCCGTGGTGTTAGACGGGCTCTTAAGGAGTCTGGTTCGAGCTGTATTACCTAAAACTTAGATACTATCCGTGGGGTTAAACGGGCTCTTAAGACGTCTGGTTCCAGCTGTATTACCAACGTAAGTCAGGTGTTATCCTTTGGGTAGAAAGGTCAGTCTTATCTTACCAAGATCTGTGAGTATATTTGTCGTTTTACCCCCACCACTAGTCATCTCCAATCTCCATCTCTGCTATCAATGAGAGCGAAGAAAGGTCTTTGGACTGGAGAAGTACGTTTTTCCTTGGGCGCACAGTTTTCAAGTGCCCCCCATGCACGGAGAGTAAAGACTGTACGGCACACGCACACACATACACACACACGGACACATTCACACGTGTATTCAAAACACAGCAGCAGCTCTTGAATCACGATTTACAGCCTCCCTCTATGCCTCCTCCCCTCCTTCACCCACCGTTTCTCTTTCATAGCTCCCGGAAACCCTGGAGTCTGGTTCATTATTGATGAATACGCGCGTCCTGCGAAGGGGTGGCGAGAACTTCGGAACAGAAGACTGAATGCGAAACGCTCAAATTGAAAGGGACTTTCACTTTAGGATGAATATTAGAAAAATAGTTGGCAAGAAATAATTAATGTTACGTTCTACTTATGTTAATACTCTCAAGACCTATTTAAATAAAGTTGGACGTAAAGTTATTACTAAGGTGTTTAAGGTAGGAGTGTAGGGATGCCAAAAATGGGTAGTGTTTTTGAAGTTTTTATAGCAAAACTGTTATTGGTTAAAATAATTAAAATAATTTTCCATTAGAAACATACATTTTAATTTTAATCACATGGTGATATCAACAGTTGTTGAATCTCTGTCAAGGGTGTCCTAGAATTTAATGACAACTTTTTCTCTTCATTTAAAAAGTTTATCAACTAATGCCGCTATGCAGATATTCAACAACTGTTGATATCACTACGCGAAGAAAATGAAACTTTATACTGGAGAAATATTCTGTTTATTTTGACCAAAATAATGTTTTGCTATAAAAACTGCAGAAATAGATATATTCCAACTTAAACTTGATATCTATATTTTAAGCTGAAGTTAAAGATAGCGATTGATAGAGCGTTTTAACAATTTTCTATAAAAATAACATTTTTGGTCAAAATCTATAATATATGGCTTCAGCATACACGTGTGGTTTAATTTTCTACACACAGTGATCTCATCGTTTCTTTATATTGGTCATGGATATATTAGCATTTGATGAGAAACTTTTTAAATGAACAGAAAAAGTACTATTCTAATTCCGTGAAGATTATGATCAGGACACGGATTTTGAATAAAATTGTTGTGCCTCATTGTTCGGCCCTTGCACCTTTTCCCCGCACTTGCACTGACCGTGTAAACCACTCTCTCTACTGCCTGGGCCGCTCCACACTTCATGTTCTCTGAGTCATCCGTGACGAGTTCCCCACTGTACTAAACGTCTATGAGAACTCCTCCGAGCTACGAGGGCTGACATGGAGGTGCTGTTTCGAGGTAGCACGCCTGTTTTAATCAGTGATGACTTCAATGCTAAAAATCATTCATGGGGCTCTAGGATTATGTGTGCTCGTAGCGGATTGCTCCACGACATCATAGATCTACATGGCTTGGTGGCATCCAGCCCTGCCAACTTCACCTATTTCCCTCATAATCCCTTTGATTTGCTGGACGTCCTTGACTTTGTTGTCTCCAGAGGGATCAGAAGGCGGGTAGTGCTGAAGTCTCTAGCTGAGCTAGACTCAGATCAAAATCTCGTTCTTGTGAACCTGGGACGCGTAGTGTCCTTCATAGACCCCCCGAAAAACCCGACCTTAAGCGCACTGACTGGGACAGGTTTGTGAATGTGTTAAGAGAGAGGTTGGGACCCACCCCTACCTTTAGAACATTGGCAGAAATCGATTGCGGTGTGGAGTTCATAACTTTTACCATCAAAGGGTCGTTCGAAGCTTCGACGCCGAGGCACCGTCCTAAGAGGGCACCACAGCCTTCTTTGCCCAATTCTATCCTCAGGCACGTCCAGGAGAAAAAACGGCTGAGGAAGGCTTGGAAAATCTCGAGGGACCTGGTAGACAACGCCAAATGGAGCCGCAAAGTCCATGTGGTCCGTGAGAGGGTCCAAGAATACCGGAACAATGTCTGGGAGGATAATATTGAGAGCCTGTGTGTATAGGACAGGTCCCTATGGCACATGACGAGGAGCTTGATGTGGGTCCCCACACCAAGGCCGCCTAATATAGGTCGTAGCGGGGTGGCCAACTCCAACCAGGAGACGGCCGATGCTTTCGCTGAGCACTTAGAAGCACAATTTGTACCGACTGACGACCCATCAGACCCGGTGCACATTACGCACGTGGCTCAGGTCATCGGCTCGGTCTCATACAGACCCTTGAATGAACCGGAACCCATGGAGGCGACCGACGTGTCACGGGCGTTAGCCACTCTAAGACTAAACAAGGCCTCCGGACGCGACGGTATTAATAAAGTGGTCGTCAGAAAGCTGCCCTTGGAGGCGATTAACTTCCTCGTGGAGTCATTCAACGCCGCCCTACTCCTGAGTCAATTCCCCGAGCTCTGGAAGCACGCCAACGTCCTCTGTTTTCTTAAACCGGGTAAGGACCCAGCCCTAGCTTTGTCTTACCAACCGATAAGTTTGCTCGACTGTTTGGGCAAGTTGTTTGAGAGACTTCTACTGGTGAGACTGACCCGATATGTTCGTGAGGCTGGCATCTTGGTGGACGAGCAGTTTGGCTTTCAGGTGGGAAACGAAACGTCTCATCAACTTGTCCAGCTCGTGGAGCAGGTCACGAGGAACTTCAACATAAACAGGCTGACTGGTGCTGTCTTTATTGACGTGGCGAAAGCCTTCGACCACGTTTGGCACGAAGGCCTCCTTTCCAAACTCCTCTCCTTGAACCTAACCTCTTACCTAGTTAAGGTTGTAAAATCTTATCTTTCCCACCGCACCTTCTCCATTACCTTTGGAAACGCAATTTCCCAAGTTAGAAGTATCTGGGCTGGGGTGCCCAAGGGTTCTCTTGTTGGCTCGGTGCTCTTCAGTCTCTATGTGTGTCTTTGTATCTAAAATCAAACGGTGTGACCAATTGTCGGTACGTGTTGGAATTTGCTCTCGTGCTTTCATTCAGGGTGCATCAGAGCATACATATATGCAACTTCAACTGCGACTGCGTGAACTCCTCTTTCTTCTCCCTTGTTTGCCTGTCTACCAGCTCTGACTGTCAGAAGCGACCCTCAGAGAAGGTAGTTGGCTTGTTAATACCTAAGAGTACCGATCTGTAGTCACAGACCATAACCTCTTTTTGTGAAAGTGTTTATTGGTTGTGGGTGGCAAATGGAGTTTAGGATAGGGGTTGTGATTTAGAGAGAAGAGTTATGTTGTGAAGTATCTAAAATCGTGCCCTAGTACACTGTGATGGTAAACACAAGTGCAGTCGGGCCCGATGTGCAGATTGGTGTGTGTGTGAGTTCTGGCTGAGCTGAAAAAAAAACATGATTCATATTAGACGCTATGTGAGGGATGAAAAAGTGATTGTGAATTTGTGAAAAATGATTTCTTGATGCTAGTCAAGTAGGATAGAGTGGATAGGTTAAATTTGGATAAACGTGATAGGTACAAGGTCGGGTTAGTCAGGGTTTGTGATGCTCGGAAGGGACCTCCTACTCCAGTCTAGGCTTTTTGTATTGCCTGGGTTCTTGGGGGTTGTACTGCCCCAGGTTTCTGATTATTTCGTTTTCTTGAGTGGTTAGAGTTTTCTTGTAGAAGCTTCTGCCCCGGTCTTTGAATAAATCTCTTAGTGTCTTGGTCCCAGTCTCTGCATGAATGAACTCGTTGTTAGTTCTTGTGTTTACCCCAAGAATAACTCTTAGTACTTTGTTTTGAATCACTTGGAGCTTATTTAATACCTCAGGTGAGGCATAGCTCCACACCTCACATGCGTAGACTAGTAGCGGCAAGATTAGACTTCTGTAGAGGTGAAGTTTGGTAGGGGTATTGAGTTGTTGGCTCTTGAATAGTGAAAAGTTTCTGACGAAGATCCCCATCGCCTTTTTCCTAGTGTATTCCACGTGGGGTTTCCATGTTAGGCGGGAGTCTATTATGACACCAAGGTATTTAAGTTTGTTCGAGTATGGGATGTTTTCACCCAGCACCATGAACTGCTCTTGTGGCTGAGACCTCCTTTTGGATATCATGATAGCCGTGGATTTAGCCGGGTTTACTCTTACCCTCCACTTCTCCAGCCAGTCGCCGAACTGGTCCAAGAACCTTTGCATCAGTTTGAAAGCATATCGGATATTTTTGTGGGATGTAAAGAAGAGGGTGTCATCGGCAAATAGCCTAACCATAACCTTAGGATTGGTGGGAATATCTGCTACATACAGGCTGTATAGAAATGGTGATAGGGCGGACCCCTGTGGCACTCCCGCTTTGATGTTGTGGCGGGATGATCTTTTTCCCTCCATTTTGACTCTGAAGTTCCGACCGTGTAAGAAGTTTCTTACTGTGTGAATGTAGGCCTTTGGGAAGTTGAAGGTAATCATTTTCCGTATAAGGCCCGCGTGCCAGACTTTATCAAATGCCTTGTCCACGTCCATGAGAACCGCGAGTGTTGACTCCCTTCTGTTGAAACTCTCGGTAGTCTCTTCGACAAGGCTGGTTATTGGGTGGACAGTGGAGTGGTGGCTCCGGAAACCGAATTGTGTGTCCGGGAGAATGCGGTGTTCCTGAGCAAATTGTTTCAGTCTTTCAAGTATAATTTTCTCGTACACCTTGCCGAGACTGCTGAGAAGGCTGATAGGTCTCCGATTTTGAGGGAATTTAGCGTCCTTACCGGGCTTAGGGATGGATATAACGTCCGCCTCCTTCCAAACTTCTGGGAAGTAGCCCCACCTGAGTGCGGCGGAGAATATTTCCGTAAGGAGGATGATAATTGTTCCCGGCGCTTGGCACAGCATTTCATTTGAAAATTTATCCGGTCCTGGGGCTTTCTTCTTCTTAAGCTTCCTGATGATCTGTTCCACTTCCGGGTTTGACACTGGGGGTGGTGGATCCTCAGGCGGTTCCTCGAGGAATAGATTCGTCTCGATTTTTACCAGTCTTGAGAAGTTCTCATCCTGCGGCTCGCTATTTGCTTGGAATTGGTCTTGTAGGGACTCCGCAATGGCTTCTGCTTTTTCCTCGGCTGTGTAGGTCATCCCTCGTCTACCATGGATGGCCGGAGTTCTAGATCTCAGGGTGGAGCCTTTGAGTTGTTTCGTTATCTGCCAGATGTTGTTCCCACCGTTGATTGTTTCTGAGATAAACTCGTTCCAATGGATAATTTTTAGCTGCTTCGCTCTACGGCGGACTAGGGCTCTTAGACGATTGTATGCTTCCCGATCCCTCGGAGAGCGGGATGTCTGCCAGTTGTGTCTTGCTTGCCTCTTTTGCGCTATCAGTAGGTTTAGGTCAGGGTGATCTCTCTTGAGGTTAATTGTCGGGGATTCGTAGGTGGTTGCAGTCCGTTTGGCCTCTAGGAGCGTTGACGTCAGTAGGGCGAGCGAGTGGTCTACCTCTTCTGTAGATTGTACCTTCCACTCATGAGGTATAGCTCTTTCCAGTGTAGCCTTGTATTTGGACCAATCAGTGGTTTGGATTTTTCTTCTAAGGAAGGAATTTCGGGGGTTGGTGTTTGTTAGGAGTCTACAGAAAACCGGGGTGTGGTCTGAGTCTAATTCGTTTAGGGTGTGTAATTCTTCGGGGTGTTGATTTAAGTCAGTGAGAATGATGTCGAGTACATCCGGAAGATTTCTGTAGTTGAAAGGGAAGTACGTTGGTTCCTCCGGTGCCAGCACTAAGTAGTTCTTTAGGTTCGCATGTTGTGATAGGGTACGGCCAGCTTGGTTAGCAATTCGGCTGTTCCAGTGAGTGTGTTTGGCGTTCAGGTCTCCGGCAGCGAAGAAGTTTTTCTTTGCCGTCAGCGCGTCCAAGTCTTGAGCTGTGAAAGGTACCGAGGGGCTCCTGTATACGGATGTGAAAATTATCTCTCTCCGTGTTAAGGGTACTATCACTGAGGTTGATTCTATATTCCCCATACCCGGTAAGACTGTATGATAGTGGTTGAGATTTTTCTTTACTAGTATAGCCGTTCCCCCGCCCTTTCCGGTAGGCCTGTCCGTCCTGTGGGTGGTGTATCCGTAAAAAACTCAAACGCTTTGTTGGTTTTAGATGCGTCTCGCAGATGAGAGCAATATCTATCCCGTAAGTCTGCAGTAATTGTTCCAATTCGTAGGCCTGTTGCAGTATTCCGTTGGCGTTCCAGAACATAACGTTCAAATAGTCTTCTTGTTGCGGTGTTTGTTTAATTACCATCGTGGTAGAACTTGGTGACGGCTTCTAGGATGATCAGAGCTTTTGTGGTTTTGTCCGGAGCGTTTTCCAGCCTAATCTGGTAAATTTTGAGGTGTGAAAGGAGTCCTGAAAGGTTGATATCTTTGAATATATTAAAGAGGCTACCTAGGTCGGATGTCTCGTTTGTGTTAGCATAAGTTTCTCTGGGTTTTTGCGGAAGATTGACGACAGCTGCAGCGTATGATTTCCAGTTGGCCACGGGAGCCTGCCCTATCGTTGGAGTGGTGCTTGTTCTAATTTTCTGTGTGACGTGGCTTGGTGGAGCAACTTTCTCCGCAAGCTTAGGTGTCCCTTGGGTAGGTTTGTCCCTCTGTTTGCCTCGTCTTTCGATTTCTCTGATAAAGACGGGACAGTTTCTGTAGTTTGCCGCGTGTTCCCCCTTGCAGTTTACGCAGCGTGCAGGCGTTGTTCTGTCCTTTTTGGTACATGTTGGAGTCAAGTGCTCCCCGAGACACTTGACACACCGGGGGGTTTGTGCACAGTAGTTTTTAGAATGTCCAAAGCGTTGGCAGCGGTGACACTGAAGCACTGTGCTTTCCGACTTTTTGTATTCTTCCACCTTCACTATGGTGTGATTGATGGCCCTTAGTTTATATATATCTGCAACGGTCTGGGTTTTCTCCAGCGTGCAGACAAATATAGGGAGTGGTCTCGGTGTTGATGTTTGTGGTGTAGTTTTGGTAAACAGTTGCCTCACGTTTGTGGGATTAAACCCCAATTCGTTCAGTTCTGAGCTTATCGACTCGCATGGCATGGTTGAGTGTAGGCCCTTGATCACTACCTTGAAGGGCTTGTCTTTCTGGATCATGTATGTGAAGTGTTCTTGTGCAGTATCCTTCAGAAGCTTTAAGAGCGTGGAGTAGTCTCTTAGGGAGCTTGTGATGATTTTGATACCCTGCGCGATACAATATAGCTTGAAATCGTCTCTTAGGTTTTGCTTTAATAGTCTTACAATGTTGTTGTATTCCGCAGCGTTTGGGATCACTATTGGTGGAGTTTTTACCTTTTTGTTTGATGAACTCTCTTCATGCTGGGTGTCATCTGCCGACTCCATAGTGGTGCCCTGTTGGGCAATGGTGTCTTGCTCTCTAGCTAGTGGGGCAAATTGGTTAATTACCTTGATTGCCTTTGGCACTGGGACATCCATTCCCGGTTTGGCTCTGTGTTTTCGTTTTAGCGTTGAGGCAGATTCAAAGTTTAGAGAGGATTTTTGCTGGTTACCTTTTGTGTGATGTGGGCGTCCGGGTTTTACATTTGTGGTACTTCTCCCTCTGGGTGGCGTGTCCATGTTCCCGTCATTGGACTCCTCGGACATGTTGTCATCATCTTCCTCCTCCTCGGTCACTTCTACGTCGGATTCGGTAGACATTTTTAAATTTTTCACTGACACACGTTTGTGGATTCAGCCAGATGGCCGACCGTTCCTGGCCTTTGCGACGAAAATACTAATCGTTCACTGTATCGGCACTGTAAAACGGCACCGGAAATGATATTATTGGCCCTGAAAGGGGCCGAAAGAAATTTTTCCGTTAAATCAATAGTTTATGAAATTTACGGTTAAAGCACGGTCCGATATAAGATCGTTTATAACCGCGGTACAAACACGTCTTCGGCCTTAAGAGGCTTCGGAAGAACTTAAGTAGTCGATCTCAAAGCACCATGCACGCACTTCCTCTCACGTTCTTACGCACCAATGAGAACTCCCATTTCTTCCATTGGACAAGGCGAGGCAACAGTGGAGTGTATTTAACACGGTGGTTCATCTCTCCAAGGCAGTCGGAGAGTGGCTACCCAACCCGGGTAGGCCACCGGTTTGAAAGAGCTAATAAATTGTCTTATTGTATGAAGGAGCAATATTGTCATAACCCTCTCTTTTTCCACCATGTCCCTACCTCCCACTGTGACGTTGCCAGGACAATTACCATACCTACCACTGGAACTCACGTTGCCGAGACTGTCACCCAACCTTCCCACCACAACTCTCGTTGCCGGGACTTCTTCACGCTCCACCACGACTCACGTTGACGAGACATCCTTCTGTCCCAACGTGACTAACGTTGCCGGAACACACTCGATGACCTTTTTCCTACCCCTACCCACACGTGTCTGAACACAGTGTCGCCCATAAACGACACATCTTCGAGACATCAACCAGTTACCTCCGAAGCCACAGACGAGAGATAGTAAATTTTTTCATGACATAGGCCTACATTACGAATGAGTACATTAACTCTGTTCATGATCGTTTGGTTGTAGAAATGTATATTATATAGGACAATTTTTGGAATGTAATGTTAAGTTTCTTGGTTTATGAATTTTATAGTCATTTTTATACACTTTTGAAAAAGTTTTAATGCAATTATTTGGAGTATTTATAATTTTAAATACCACCGTATTTTAAAAAGGTGTAAATTTTGAATTTTTTTTCAACAAACTGTTGTCGGAATGATAAGATAATGTAGGCCATGAACTTTGTATCACAGTTTTCAGAATGAGAAGTTATGTAGGCCGTGAAATTTGTATCGCAGTTGTCCGAATGATAAGATAATGTACTCCATGAACTTTGTATAACAGTTTTCAGAATGAGAAGTTATGTAGGCCGTGAAATTTGTATCGCAGTTGTTGGAATGAGAATATAATGTAAGTCATGAAATTTATATCACAGTTGACAGAATGAGAAGATAATATAGGCCATGAACTTTGTATCAGAGTTGTCTGAATGAGAAGATAAATAGGCCATGAAATTTGTTCTACAGTTGTCGGAATGAGAAGATAATGTAGGCAATGAAATTTGTATCAAAGCTGTCGGAACGAGAAGATGATGTAGGCCATAAACTTTGTGTTACAGTTGTCGGAATGAGAAGATAATTTTGGCCATGAAATTTGTATCACAGTTTTCTAATTGAGGAAATAGTGTATGCCTTGAATTTGTATCCTCTTTGCCTGTATGGCTGTAAGATACATTCCTGGTGAGACTGCAACTAGGCTAAAGAGGGTTGCATTGGGAGGGGGTAGCTATTATATCTAAATCACATAATATTTTAGATTAATACTATATCCAGCCGAATGCAAGAGTTTAGTTGTAAGAGGTTATTCATTAAATTCTACATTTTGTAAAGTGCGTGTTTGATTTAATCGTGTGCATTTATTACGAGTTTGTGTTCATATGTTTAGGTCAAATTTTAAAATTTGAAGTAATATTTAGAATTTTCAGGTATTTTTGGTTTATAATCATATTTTGGTGATCGAAATCCGGTTCCCTGCTTGTTACAAATATTCCAAGACTCTTAAGATTACTGTGTATAAGAAATTAAACTAAACGTATCTATTGAAGCAATATTCTAATATTTTTGCCAAAAACTGTAAAAATATGGAGCTTAAAAGATAATTCATGTTTAATTCCATCTAACCTTAGGAAGAGGAAGATCTCGTTAGCAAATACAATAGTAGAATACCTTTATCAGCTCCCCTCGGAATAAAACTAGACTTCCCCTGGACCAAGGGATCAACCACCCTTAATATCCAGAAATGAGGGTGGATGATATTGTCATGAATCTCTCTGTAAAATTATGGTATCTCAACCTAATAATTTCTCATTTTAAATTTTTTACTAGAAACTTTTTCCAGGCCTAAACTTTATGATGTTTGAAGTTAGATTCTGCTATAAAGAAAACGTTTAGAAAAAAAAAACTTATCTTTTGAATCCATATGTATCACAAATCGGTACGTGAAGGTCATCCACAGAATCAGTCCTGATAGCTGGATCAAATTAATTTAAATTGAACAAATGGACACGGGAATCGAACCCGGGACCTTTGGCTTAGTATGCCAATGCTCTAACTACTGAGAGATTCAGCCGACGATTTCCACACGTCCATCATGGGCTCTGCCTTAAAATATGAGTGAAGAGTGATCCTGGGCATGGGACGATTCCTGGATAGCTCAGTGGTTAGAGCATTGGCATACTAAGCCGAAGGTCCGGGGTTTGATTCCCGTGTCCAAGTGTAATTTTTCAATTTTCAGAATATGATATCTAGATGGAGTAATCCACAATAAGAGCATAAATAACAGCTTTGTCTATTTGAACCTTTAGCTTTGTCTGCCAATGCTTTACCATAGAGATTTTCAAAGTGGGGTCCATGGACCCTCAGAGGTCCCCAAGGCTCTTCCAGGAGGACCACCAGATCGTCCAGGGAATCCGTGACATACCTTTATATATTTTTTAGATATTATAAAATTATATATAAAGAATAAATCGCTAATATATACTAAAAACAATGGAGATGTCTACCCATATTAAAGCCTGGCGAGATAAAGAGGCGTACAAGTGGGTATTTGGCCACATCCCTTGTGGCTACATTTTAACTAGGAGCCTTTCATATAAGTTTTCTCGTCAGCCAATATAAAAAAACTGTCAGAAAAAAAGCACTAAAATATTTGATGCGTTTCCAACAACTTATTTGTCCGAGAAAACCTTTTTTTGCTCTTTGTGGTGTGAAAAAATGTGAATTAATGAAATCGTCTTAGTGTGGAATGAGACTTAAAGAGATCGTCACTGAAATTGATACATATTTCAATGATATTTAAAGTCAAACAAACATTTATCTTCCTCACATAAATTGTCAGACATTATAAAAGTACAACTATAATACAGTAGCCCCATGGCTTCTTTGGTGCTGACTGACAGTTCACAGCTGACTTCTGACAGTAAACATTTAGGTATATACCTAAATTTCGACTGTCAGAAGTGACAGCTGCTAAACACATGTTTTTTGCAGATCATATGGTTCGGCGTAGGGATACATAATTTGGTCTGGTAGCTTTTCAAAGCCGTCAGCTGTCAGCTAGCACCAAAGAATCCATGGGGCTACTGTACATATTGTATTTTCTTTTAATTTTTATTGTAATTCTTTTTACTTCTATTTAAAAAATATATAATATAAAAAATTGTACAAAATAATACCTGCATTAATTTATTTTATTTTTTATTGTAACTATATTTACCCTAAAATATATTTTGACTAATTTATCCCTATAACGTACTAGACATTTATTATTATTATTATTTTATTTATAATTTATTCTACATAAAGTTGTACACGAATCAGCTTTTCCCTTGCTAGGGGGTCCACGTGACTAAGAAGTTTGAGAACCACTGTTCTACCACATATAGACTCAGTATACCAAAAACTGGTAAATGCTGGTCCTTAACACGAGAAGTACCAGGATGGCTCAGTTTTAGAGCATCAGCATGCAAAGTTAAAGGTCCTGGGTTTGATACCCCTGTACAAGTTCATTTTTCACTTAATTGACTCTTCCTTTTATTTATTTACGAATCATCTTGGACACGAATTAATTAAGATATTTGTAGTTATAATTTAATCTTCGTTTATCCCCTAGGTTATACCTTGATTTCAGTAGGAAGTCCATTCTTTACGGTCTTATTTCGTACAAAAATCCAAAGTTATAGTAGTATTTTGGTAGGATAAAAGACCTGCCTGAAAGGTTGTAGGAATTCCGTTCTTAAAGGTCTTATTTCGTACAGAAAATCCTAAGTTATAGTAGTATTTTGGTAAGAAATAGGGCCTTCCAAAAAATCAAGGTATACCCTTGATCTATCTGGTAACATTGCAAACTTACCTTGTTGGTCTCTACTATGATATAGATCAGTGTGGGCCAACTAGTGGTCCGCGGGTCAAATGCAGCCCACGCTCACTGAGAATGTGGTGGCCCTCACAGTATCCAGAAGGAAAATCAAAGCGAAACTTTTGACGGAAGATCTGAAATAACTGATGATTAGAATAAACATATTTTATTTAAAATGGTAATGGTTTCGTTTTATTATGAATTTATTTGACTAAGGTACAAATATATATATATATATATATATTATGTATATATATATATATATACACACAAATATATGTACTTGTAATGCTAATTTTTTTTATGAAAGTGTGTGTGTGTGTGTGTGTGTGTGTGTGTTATGTGTGTGTGCGTGCGCGCGCGCGCGCGTGTAGATATTCCATAGTATATTTTTTGGGAGTGAACTTATTTTTGGCAGTAAAATTAGATATATTCTACCAACCAAAAATACAATTTTTATATAAGCATTGAAAATAATTATTTAAGTGTTGTTTGTAGGCTTTTATTAAGTTGATGGAATTTCTAAAGATATTTTCGGTCCATGATGCAAAATGATAGCTAGATTTGTCCCTGGGATGAAAAAACTTTGACCCACCCTAATTCAGATTATAAAGATGGCTCCATAGCGTTGTCCATAGAGATAATTAGTTTCAGAATAAATTGAGCGTTCATAGAATCGTGAAGGCCATTTGTTATTTTACAATGTAAGTTTATTGGCTTGTATTGTATATTTATAGTTTGTAAGACTTTCACAAATAATAATTTGTGAAAAGGATCATTCTTAAAGTTTTTTTGGGGAATAACTTTGATCTAGCTAGTATTTTTTTCACTCACCAAAGAGTTTTTTTTTAAATTCGTAAATATTCCCTTTCAAGTTTTATCTTCATTCCATCTTATATTTTAACTAGGTACCATCATATATATTAAAATACCTATGGAAACTCACAAGAGACTGTTATTTGTATTATTTCTGGAAAGCACACAAAGAGAAAAGGGATATAAAAGAGAGAGGGCAACTGAGACCTCTTAGGAACAAAAAAAAAGTTGCTATAACCCACCCCCCTCTCTCTCTCTCCCCTCCTTCTCCTGTAAGCTAGTAGTGATATGAGGCTCCATCATGGCGTCCCAATTAGCCAGAGAAGTCCGGGGTTCTGTGTCAAGTACCACCCCCCTTCTCCTTTCCATACCTCATTAGTGTTAGGGGTTGGCTCTCAGGGGGATATCGAATGTATAAGGAGGGGTGGAGGGGATTCTCCTCATACAATCTACACCTACGACTATACAAACTCTCTTTACTCTTCAAGTTCTCGGTCCGGAAGGAAAAATGCTTTTTGGATGGAGGTCGAGTAAGAGTAGAGATGTGAGGTGGAAAGAATAACTAGGCATTTGAGGGCTTTATATTTGTATATACATAAAAATATATATTGTACGGGAGAAAAAGGAGGAAAGTACAATTTTTACTAAAATTAAGTTAGAGCTGGTATCTGTTAGACGATCATGTTATCTTTTCAATGCACTTTAGATGAAGATTAAAAGAGGTGTCTCTCATATTAAAATTAACAAATAAAAGTATTTTCTGGGGTCCTTTAGGGGTTTGAGGTATAAAAGTTACTGTCCTGGAAAATATGTGTTATGTGACTTCCCCCCCCCCCCTTTTTTTTCCCCCTTGTACCTTTAATATATTTAATTTTTTCAAGACAACGCAAGTCATATTTTTAATCTGAAAAGTTTGTACACGTAAGTAATTCATGCCAAATATTTTGTTATTTTAAATATACATTTCATCGATTGCTTATATTAAGGTTATGTGGTATTGATGGTCATATGTTTCATGTTCTATTAAATGTTTTGTCTTTCGACATGTCCTACAAACATTTTCTCATTTTAGATCATGAATATCGTCGGTGGTACACAGTACACATAAAGAAAACAAGAGAGAAATTACATTTTATTAAAATGTTGGGCCTACTAACTTACTTCTCGATGCTTGATTCCTTTAAATCTATCATTTATAAGATATGAGACTCTAGAATTCCATGGTATTGAAGAGATTCAAGATTTGTTAAAATCTCAAAAAAATTAACAAATATACAATTTTATGAAGGCTTTGACTTGAATCATCAATTTTAAGATATTGGTAACAGTAATTTCTTAGGCTTGTGTGATTGGAAAAGAAATTATTCATTTTAAAAATGGCTAGAATTGTATTGATATAATATATTTACCAAAAAGGGGATCACTTTGTTGTTTTTGACGTAACAGATTTGATAAATAAAATAGTGTTTGTCAGTGATAAAAAGACATTAATAACTTTTTTAAACTTTAATTTTTAATATTTTGATTATATTATAATTCTATATTTTTGTCAATTCAAGGATTTGAAATTCGATTTGAGATTTGATAGAAGATTTAATATTCGGATTCCAGAAATATAGGATTCAAACTATCGCTATTTATTTTATATGTATTTTGTAAATAAAATTGGTTTGAACAGAACTACTAAATTATGGTGACTAATTAGAAATCTTAATTAAATAAAACATTTCATATTTGGTTTCTCTTAAGAAACTACATGATGATCCAAACATTGTTAGGATTTAGAAGAAGCCATTAGATATATTTAGTAAGAATAGTAGTCGATCAAATAAATTCTCACCCTCAACACTAGGTAGACATGGATAAAAGAGTCAAGTTTTATCAAGTTTACTAAAGTCAGGGTTCGAATCCAAGCTAAATGTATCCTGAGATAGTTTTTAAACGCTTTTACACTCTTTTTTTCCATATAAATACTAATTTACAAACGCTAAGCTCTAACTTCCTCATCCTCACTTCCTTTGAGTGAAAATTTGCTGATATATTGGATAGGTAGTAGCATACTACGAAAAACAAACAAAAATAGATTTTCAAAATAATTTGACTAATATTAACTATAGTAAACTTCTATAGAAACTATAGAAACTTTTAAAGAATTTAAACTTACTTTCATGGGGTTATTTTGTCATTTTTTCATTTTTGAATTAAATCTAATTGGTTTGCATCATTTTTGGTTCATTTTTAATAATATCTAAGTAATTTATGAGTGACTGCTGTTTACATTTGGTAAAGTGCGTGTTTGATCTAGTTGTGTGAATTTATTAAGGGTTTTTGTTAATATTTTTAGGTAATTTTTTGAAAAAATTTAAGTCATTTTCTAGAATATTTAGGTCATTTGATAGGTGAATTTTAAATTATTTTTAATAAAAAAAATCACAGCCCTGGTTATATTTATTGATAACATCTAGCAAAAGTGGAACTTGCAACCAGCATTACTTGATGTATATATATATATATATGTAGATTTATTTTATGAAATTTTTAACTGTGAAAATAAGTCTCGTTCCATACGTGTCTGGGCTAAATCAATTTGTAGCCCAGTAGTTGAATGATTTGTCAGTACTAAGGTACCGTCGCTCAGGGGAAGTCCGGATGTATTAACCGTACGTCCATTCCGTGGAGGTACTTTCCATGTCACGATGAGATGAGGTGATTGTGATAGTGAGTATGTAAGTGCGTATAACTTGAACGGGTAGTAAGACGTGGTGCTAGTAATCATAATGATATTGAGTATGAGTATGATAGTGAGTATGAAGGTGTAGAACCAGTGGAAACACTCAAACCTAAAGCCTAACTAACCAAACCCTAAAGACCATTGGGGTGGTTCCCCTTTCCAGAAAAATATCTATAATATCTGCCGGAAATCAAACCCGGGACTGCTAGGTTAGTAACCAGGTGCGCTGACCACCATACAAAGGGTTTTATATTAAAATCAGACTGTAGGAATCAAAAGTCGGAATATCTCAAAGCACATTTTTATATTAGTGACCCCCTTCCCCTTTCTTAATCTAACCCCACTCCTTCTCCTTGTCACTGATCCATCGTTGTCATTTTTAATGTTCTTCGAGAATATCTTTTAATCGTACAATCTTAATTTGAAAGGTGCATTGTTTCCTCTTCAAGGTTAAGAATAATCAAGTCAGTGTTAACCTAAACCCCCCCCTCCTCCTGCTATAACTATTGTCGGGTTCAAGTACCTATACTGGACGATTGTTACCCTCCCTTCACCAATGGTAATCATATCAGACCACGTGGTGCCTTTCATACAAACTTGACAGGCATGTATTCTTTTTTGGTTTCTTTTGTGTTTGCATTTATTCTGCCGATGACGGATCAAAACTCAGTCCTATAAATTGAAGGCGAGGGAGAGCTATTTATTACAATAGAGTCCAATTTTAATATGAGAAGCCATTTAGATAAATCAAGTATATTTTTTGGTGGCTAATATTGAAAATATATAAATATAGCATCACCCGCTTCAGTGGCCGAATGGTTTAACGCGTCACTTTTGTATAATAATTGCCTGCTGATGATAGGGAGATCGAGGTTCAGACCTGATAAGGGTGGATTTTCTCAAATGGTTTACCACTCTTTTTCCACGAAAATGCGGATAAATTACCTCTTAAGTGCGTCCATCCTCATCCCTACTCTATTAGAGTAATTATCATATATGCGCACAAAATAACAGGTAGTAAGACGCAGTGAATAAAAAACTAATATTATTTAAAATATATTGATAATATCTACCAAAAGTGAAAGCTACACGACACATGACTTGGCGTATGACTAATTGAAAGTAGATATATTCACTTTTATGGTTATCAGATGAAAGCTTTTTCTATGAAAATTGAACTCTGAATAAAGTTTTTCTTGGAATATAAATACAAAAATCCTTGCTTTTCTCTTTATTTTAAGTGTCTGTCCTATTCTTGAATATTTTTTTTCTGCTATATTTAATTGAGACGTTTATAATAATTTTATTAAATTGCATCAAAACAAAATAATACATTAGGTATAAGGAGAGTAGTTGAAAGTTAACGATTAATAATTGCACCCGTATTCTTTTGGAGAGAGAAGGGGGTAGAAATAGAACCAAATTATTCTCCTCCACCCAAAAAACACTAAACACCTTCGGCTTGGTTTCGAACTCGTTATTACCAGTTAGAAACGTTAGCGCTGAAATAAGCCCTAACAACAGACCCCGTATCCGTAAGCTACGTATGTCTCCGTAGGAGATAGACTCCACATTAACAGGTTGCAATGTATAGAGTCCTTATCCTTAATTTCTTAGTCCTTATCACTTTGCAGAAGTCGACTCAACTTTAACTTCCTTAGGACTAGTCAATACGGACTACTAAGGACTACCAATCACAGCAAAGTAAGGGTGCGCGTGCATCGAAATGAACGCACCAATGGCATTTTCATAGCAATTACACTAACTCATGTGTTAAATAAATTATTTGTGATTGTAATTAAGGTGGGAGTTAAATGCCTTTCACTCGAATACTTTAAATTCTAGTCAGATCAATGTTCAGAAAACTTGTATTCACTCATATACCCTCTGTACCATCCACCACCTATTCCTTGGAAGGACGTCCACCACTCACAATAGGCAACAACAACACTATTACAGAATAACTCAAGCGCTGTTGCCACTTTTCAGAACACTCACACACGAAATAAGAGAATGTTGAACTTTGTATTTATTTTAATTTTCGTCGTTTGAAGGAAATTATATATATATATATATATATCACCGCATCTTTTTACTCCAATGAGGTAGGGAGGAAGGAAGCCTTTTAGAAGTAGTTTATCCACATTTGCATTGAAGTGTAATCCGCCCCCTGATTATCACCCAATAATAACAATCAGGTTGGTCACCAGAGAGTTTATTTTATTCAAAAACAATATAACAATAAATAAGCTCTAAGAGGGAATGAGACATGAACAGAGTTAGGCGCTGGATCAGAAAACAATAATCAATGAATCATAATTCATTGAAAATGCGGGACTCTTTCCCATGCTCTTAAATAGCAACTTGAAATAACTCTTACAATCAGAAGTTAAATTGACCTCCTCCATACACATCTTATGAAAGTAGTAATAATAAATAGCCTAAAAGCACTGTTATGCGGAAGGCATTTACTCGCCACAACCGGTTGTTCTCAAACAGTGAATAAAGAGTACTTAACAACATATATCTCCCCATCCGTAATTGAGAATAATAGAAACAAACAACAAGAATTTAGTTTAGAAACAAATGACATAACTGGCTGCATTTACGTTAAATATAAAACCCCGACTCGTGGCCCTACATTTAACCAACATCATATAATCCTACAAATAGAAAAACTAATAAATTAACTTCCAATAACTAACAAATCATTTCAATGCATGAAAACGGCATAATAAAGTATAACGCCACAAGAGTCGATAATAGACCTAGGATGGTGACACTTCAAGGTATATGACCATCTGTGAAGTGGAAGAAGCAGAAAGTACATTTAATAAATTATAGAGTTCTCTTATTAGATCATAAAGTGACGTTAAATAAATCATTCGGTCAAACCGTGAAAACATATATATACATATTATACAATGTCAGCAAGCAATTTAAAGGAGACCAGGTACAGATAATTAATGATATCTTTAAGTATGAAATTCTGAACGGTAATTATGAATTATCACGGCCAGACGGAATTTTAAGAGTACAGACGTAAACTTATTCTAGCAACAAGGTCTCTCACCTTGTGATCGCAGTGCAATGTGTAACGGCATTACAGAACGATGCTCTATATATACTACACAAATGAACCATGTGCTCTCAAGGCGTGAACCAAAGGAGGGGCAAAGGGGTAAGGGGTAGCAACCTTCCAGAACATATTCCACTAGTCTATGGTTATTTTAAACGGCGCGCCCAACAATAGTTCTGATAGTCTTTGAACACTGCCGGCGACGTGCATCCGAGCTGCGCATATCGCCTCTCTTCTTTTTTTTTTGGCGTGGTAGGGAATGAAGCCAGGACTTCCGAGTTAGTTTGATGTTGATAGTGCCGGGAGGTGTTGTTAGAGTGGAGCAGCGTGAAGCGTGGCCGAGACGAGGTCAACTAGGGGTGTAGTAGTGAGCCAAACAATCTCTTTTTCTTCTAAGTGTTGTAACAGGGTTACAGAAGGAAATTGGGAAACAATTAGGGAAATCCCCATTCTCAGTAGACCTGACCCGAATTCGAACCCTAATCTCCCCGTCATCAGTAAGCTAGACTGCCACAAGAGTGACGCCCTAGATCAATCGGCCAATGGAGCGGATTTTTCGACTTTTGAAATGACACATTACACTTAACCAAATTGTAAATTTTTGTTACATACAATAACCAAATTAATTAGTTGATTCATTATTTTAGCACCGCGTTTTACTACCTATTCAGGCTTTACGACTATGTACTAATTACACTAACGGGTTAGGGACTAGGAAGGCTTATTTGAGATGAAATGCACCTGCATTTGCGTGGAGCCTGAGTGGAAAACAATTTTATAAAAACAATCCGAGACTATCTCGTTAGACGCCACGGCCACCGAAGCGGGTAGTTAAATGTCGAATAATGGGTGCTAGCCAAACGGGCAATAAGATGTGATTTAAAATATTAGAATATAATGCAAACAACAAATAAATGAAACAATTTTGTAAAATAATGAATTTACAATATGTTTTTCAACTTTTATTTTGACATCACATGCTTTGAATAAATCAATATGAAGTTCCTTCAATGAAACCTGTTTAGGTAATTGAATGGTCTAGGTGTCACTTTCGCAATAGACTAGACTGCCAATGACAAGATGATTGGGGTACACGTTCTGGTTGGATGTAATGAGGTGGTTTTTTTGCTAAATGGTTTAACACCCCCACTCCCCCCTACAAAAATGCTGAAACACTCCCTCTAAATTCAACTTTCCTCATTCCTAACACATTTGCAAAAATTGTTGATATGATTTTAAACCAAACCGGTGGTAAGATTTGGTTTTAAAAATATATGAAAAATTACAATTTACAAGAATCAAACGCAGGGATTTTGGCTTCGCGCACCACTGCTCTACTATCTGGTCATTCTGGTTCGTCTCGTATTTAGGGTCATCTTTTACTAGTTGATGTGTTGATTCTAGTAAAGTTGTGGTAACTGGTAAAAGTAATATTAGTTATTCATTTTTACATAGAAGTGAGATCAGTAATCTATGGTGATATTTTAGTTAAATACAATAATAAAAGGAAATGTGTCACTTTGTTTCAAATATATTTTTTAATTTTTTAGTTTTTAATAGGGAAAATAAATGACGTGAAGAATGCTTCACTCATAACTTCCCAACTAATTGCGCTTGGTGCTGGAAAATTTTCTTTTTCTAAGAGTTTAACTGGACGTTTTTTCCAGATTTCTCATTGGTTTGCATGGTCGCCTAGTTACGGATACGTATATGGACTGTGTAGACGTTATATCCATTTATAAGGACTATTCAAGATTTAAGGACTATAAGGATACGGAGCCTACGGACTCTGTAGATGGGGGCTATATATTCCGCCTTAATAAGCCCCCCCCCCCAAACACACACATATTCACCTCTGGAATAACACCACTGAAACCCTTCCGATTTGTTTCACGGCTAACAATTCTCCACCACTCTATGTGAAACTTTCCCCAAAATGCGGTATACATAGGTGCCCAATGTAGTCCTCAACCCCCTGATCCCTCTCCACCCCCACCTCCCCACAATCCATTGCGAGCTTGTTTTCAGATGGTATTCCGATGATGAAACCTTGCACCGGGCGACTAATGTTACCAGAAAGCAAACACTTTCCACACCAACCCGTGCTGTAATGGCGCTTTGCGGTACGGTATCCGCCGCTACTGAGGGGGGGTAGGTATGTACTCTACACCGTGTAAGTTGGCTTTCAGGGCGTGCTCGAGCCTAAACGAGTGTGTGTGTGTGTGTGTGTGTTTTTTTTTTTTATTAAAGTACTCGTGGTGGTCTATTCGCAGCAGGTGTTATCGTGAGGATTGCAGGTGGAAGAAGGGACTATGTCATAACATCTTTCCTACTGACTATTAGCGACTTTATACTAATTAACTCGAGGCGTAGGGCCTAGCAGCCAAAGAGGACAGCAGTTTACTTATCTTATTTTCTCATATAGAGAAAGTATTGTAATCGTGAAAGCTTTCCAATACAAATAAAATGAACATTGTATTTTTGTGTGCATATGAAATAGAGTGGGCCTAAAGATTTTATCTGACCCTTTGTGTGTGTATGTCTGTATGTCTTTCTGCCTGTATGTATGTATGTATGTATGTATGTATGTATGTATGTATGTATGTAGTATGTATATATGTATGTATGTATGTATGTATGTATGTCCTCTGTATGTTTGTGTGTATGTGTGTATGTATGTATGAATGAATGTATGTATATATGTATGTATGTATGTATGAATGTGTATATATGTGTGTATGTATGTCCCTCTGTATGTGTGTGTATGTATGTCCCTCTGTATGTGTGTGTATGTGTGTCCCTCTGTATTAATGCATACGTGTATGAGTGCCCTTAGGTCTGTTTATATAGCCATTTGTTTCACTATCCCTAGATCTACAGTCGAAAGTGTTAAATTTCTTTCAAATTTGGAGGAAGTGTACCGGAATTTGTGTGGAGGGAGAGTAGACAACAATTTTGGAAAAATTACGTTCAGAACACACGACTGAGATTTGAACCTCGACTCCCCCATCATTGGAAGTCTAATATACTGCGAGAGTAGTGCCTTAGACCATGTGGCCATCACAGTGGGTAATTTTATATTTTAATGTTGTAATGTAATATGGTGAAATTGTTAATTTGATAATAGCTTTTAAGATTAACGATTATTCAATAACGACTGATTGTTGAATATGGGAGATATTTTGGTTATTCCTACTTGATCAAAAATGGATAGAGAGTTTATTACTTTATAAATTGCACTGTATAACTTTGAGGGGGGGTATAGAATTGATTTTATGGTTGTTTAACTACAATCAATCTTTGAACATTTTGTTCCAAATTAATATAGTTTATAAAAAAGTTTAAATGGTAGCTTCGGATCATTTATTTAATTTCTTAGTGAAATAAAAAAAATTTAAAATGTCTGCTCCAAGTTATTTTGGAAATAAAACTCGGAGCCTTAGATCAGCAGATGTGCTACCAATTGACCAAAACAAATTTACTCCCCCCTACGTTAAAACTTGATCAATAAATGAGATTTTCAGCACGAGGGATTTCCTCATTTTTAGTGAGAGTCAGCTCACCCTAGTTCTCTGAAACATTGTATTAAATTGTTTCCCATTCTGCCTTCACGTAAATGCGAGTACAATTCCTCATTCCTAATGCATAAGTATGGATATGCGGAGAGCCCGACGAAAGGTAAAGAGTAGTGGGCAAGAAGAAATAATTTATCGACCGTGCCTACTTGGAGATTTTGAAGCTATTTTGCAAAGCGGATTTCTATCTTTACCTGACCCAACTAAGCACTCTAAGAACTTATGACCAGAAAAATATTAATCTGTCAGACAAATAATTATATCTGGTTGATAAGTTAAAATAGCGTCTTATGACTGACAGATAGCATATATCTGTCAGATAAAATGTATTTATCCATCACATTTTTATCGGGAGGTTTAAAAACCTGATAACTTTTATCTGAAATTAAAATTGTTGTTGCCATAGTGACGCGTTGTTTTTCCTGAGGTTTTGCCTATCAGAATCTGTTTTTAGGCTAAAATCTTGGTTAACGTCTTTAGTAAGCGCAGACCCAGGCTCTAACTATATAAAGTTAGAACATTTAATTTACACTTTTATATAAATTAACAAGTTTTTTGTAGAGTTATATTTATATAAGAACAAAATTATCAAAATTCGAGTACAATAAATGAAATTTTGTAAACGTTATACCGAACTATTGCCCACATTTTGGCAGACGTCGAAATTAGTACTTGCAAGACATCTTAGCTTCTGCGCCCACGTGACGCCATCTGTTTACTCGCACTCGTTTAGCCGCCATTATTTAACAAATATTGACCGTTGTAGCCACTTTCCAGGTAGTAGCGGTAGCAGTAGGGCTTATACGCATACGCGCACCAGTAAAAACAGTACCAACCTTGCGTTTTCTGCATAAAAAATATATTTATCCTTCAGATGGCTATCCGGCAGATAAATTTAGTTCATAATACGAGTAAAATATTAAAGTGGCTGATAAACTTTATCTGGTTGCTAACTTTAGCCTCCCGATAGCAATATTTATCTAGTAGTCATAAGACTGGCCCTTAGACATAGTTCACCCTGCGAGGCCTCTTGTTCATGTGCTGATAACACTTCCTCTCTTCCTTTGACGAGCTCACACACTCTATACACTATTTGCCCCTTGAAAACGTTTATTTGGTTTAAAAAATACCTTTTTTCTTGTTTTATATTCTATAAATACGTTTGATACCACTGATTGTTTTAATCTACATCCTGACATGGAGATTCCTACAGGCTATTTTCGTGACAAGGACAAAAAGCTTAAGTTGTAGATGATTTGTCAAAAAAAAGTACCTTTACAATAAACTACTTCAAGATAAAAATAAAAAAATTGTGACACTATAAGACTATTTTTAGAATTATTAAAAAATATATGGTCTTTGTTTCATCTTTATATCTTTAAGTTCGTTGCATAAAACGTTCATTCGTCAATATGAGCAGTCCTATCTTGATCTCCATTACGTCACATGAAGGTAACGTTCTTTTAATCTTATGTTAGCTAGTTCTTTCAAAATATATCTAAAAGCTTAATAATTCATAATAATCATAATCCGGAATTTATGAGCTAAAATTTATTTTTTAAAAATACCTTTAAAAACTACCCAAAATTATAAAATTTTCAAACACATTTTGAAAAAAAATTATCTTAAAATTTTATTGAAAATAAATACACACGATTAAATCAAACAATAAATTTAAAGGGGAAACTAAAAAATATCCATGCAATGAAAAGCCTTTATCTACTAAGCTCTTGCATTCAGCTAAATAGAACAGTGATTTACAAATATCTGCTACATGGGTTGTAAGGTATACCTTTGAACTGTGTTTTACACAAAGTAAAATTGATTTCCTCTAGTAATCTGGTATAATTTGTTTAAAATAAATCACAGTCAACGAGAGACTCTCAAATTAAATACGGGGCTGTTTATAATCCGTCAAATATTTCTGTCATTTAAAATAGCTTCGACTCTTAAGCGTTTATGGACTCATAAAATTAACATGTTCTTTTTACGATTTATTTTGTTTCTACAACCAAACTAATATTTTCCCTAGCAAACACATCTTGTTATTATAATATTACAAGAATATTAGATAAAGTTATAGTATTAAAAAAAATCAACTCTCAGAAATTAACTTGTTCAAAAACGTTTCGTTAAAACACGACCTCCATTTTCACACTAATATATATATATATTTTTTTCATTTACAGTGGTCAAATAATAGAGAAAGAAAAAAAGTCGTACACTAGTCAATGATATTCATTTTTTTTTTGTCTCATAAAAAATGATGAGATCAAGGGAGGAGATGCTGTTAGGGGAAAGGGGAAGGAAGAGGGAAAACATTTTATGTCTCCTAGAATGTTTTACTGTTCCAGTCGTTTTTAAGTGACGGTTTTGTTGAGTGACGTCATAATCTTTCTCTGTCACTTTTTTAATCTCGTTCTCTCAGCGCTCGAGCCATCGAACACAGCTTTGTGTCATTTAGGCTCCGATACAGTCAAGCCTTATCGCTACTGATGTCGTTAAAATAACAATAAATAAATCGTTAAAAAAATATTGGAAGCAGGGGAGGTGAGGGGAGGAACGCTCGTAAAAATAATAACACCATTAATCGTGTGCGCTTACGACAACCTATGCGGTTACTAGACAATACCTACGTAACAAAAACAATAAAAAGCTGTTTCAGGTGATTTGGAAGTCTTAAAAAAAGTCACAGTATAGGTGTATTAGTAATAACTTTTTTTAAAGGTGATCGAAAGTTTGTTTAGGTAGTTTTCCCCCTTTTGTAATTTAATTTACTTTATCATGTAAAGAAAGTTTTGTAATCGTGTGAAATTTTCTGCCTCTAGATTGTAATGGATAATACTCCTCCAAAATCAAAAAGTTTTTTAAAAATATTTCTTTTTCTTCACGTATTATTACCTGGTTAGGTTATACGCATATATGATAACTTCTCTAATAGGGTAAGTGAGGAAGAAAGCATTTTAAGATAATCTATCAGCATTTGCGTGGGAGGAAATTGGGAAACCATTTAGAGAAAACCACCCTCGGTAACCCTGAATAAGATTCAAACCCCAATCTACCCTGACATAAACAGACCAGTAACCCGCTTCGGTGGCCGCGGGGTCTAACACGTTACTCTTTCAGTAGACTAGACTGCCGATGATGGGGAGATTGAGATTCAAATCTCAGTCAGATTTATTGAGGGTGGTCTTCCAAAAATAGTTTTCAACTCTCCCTCCTTGCAAATGCGGGTTCACCTCCTCTGAATATAACCTTTCTCATCCCTAGTAACATTAGCGTAATTAATACATAAGCGTGCAACCCGAATGGGTACTAAGACGTGTCGCTAAATAAACCAGTCAGTTTAACACTCGAGTGACGCCTTAGACCATTCAGCCACTGAAGCTTTTTTGTTTTTAAATATCCTAACTGTTTGTGCATGTCACTTGTCTACCTGTGACTATATGCTAAACGGTTTGATAATAAAGGTGAGAATGTGATTTTAATTCAAGCTCTAAATATAAGGATAGATTGGGGCTATTAATGAACGATTTTTTTTAAGGTCTGGATTTTTCAAAATGGCTTTAACGACTTGGTTAACCAGCCCCGTTGTGTAGTGGTCAGTGCAGCTGGCTACGAGTCTAGGGGGTCTCAGGTTTGATTCCCAGTTGTTACCTTTGGTATTTTCCCTTAAAGGGAATAATCCCAATTGTCATCAGGGTTTGGTTAGTTAGGCTTAAGTTAAGTTAAGACTCACCCCTGGCTCCACAACATTATAATATCTATCATCACATCATCTCATTACAGGTGAGACGTGTAAACAACCTCCTATGGTGTTCCTCAAACCTGGATGTCAAAGTCCCTCCTGGTCAATTAATGTGCCACATGATTAAAACAAATTTTGTTCAAAATTATAATCTGGGGAATGTTTGTCTTGCTAATTACTACTGTATACTTGTTTAGGGGAGTACCATTAACTTAAGGATAATTTTATTGAGGTTTAAGCTTTGAAAATTGTCTTGTCATTTTTTATTTTACAATAGTAAATATATTTCCGTTAGTGATAGCAAATAATCTTTTATTTTATACAACAAAACTTAATGTATCATAATATTGATTTTAAAACTAAGAGTTAAGATTATGAATTATTTTCACTAAACGTGTTTGTGGTCAAAGCTAGGAAGTACTGTATATGCCTAAAATATAAAATGTTATCTCCACAAATTAAAAACCTTTTCCCCTTTTAAATTAAAAAATGACACCTGGACACAGGAATCAAACCTGGGACCTTTAGATTAGTGCGTCAATACTCTTACCACTGAACTATACAAGAGTGATACATCTCATGCCCAGGGTCAAAACCCCAACCCCATTATGTCTTTAGATACGCGATGGCGCTGGGTAGCTCAGTACTAAGAGCATTGGCTTATTAATCCAAAGGTCCTGGGTTTGATTAATATTTTCAGATGTTATTTTTAAATTTAAATAATATGACAACATGTAGATGAGTATATAGCCATACTTAATAGTTATAATTGGTTGGTTATTTAGTCAATCAGAATTTTTTTTAATTTAAACATATTTCTCAAATGATCTGAATTCTACCAGGGTAAAGTCATTAAAATAATTTTATGATATAAAAAAATAGATTGATAGACAAAAAACAGTATTATTTAAAAACATAAATAGATACAGTATAATAAGAATAAAAAATCTAATAATATTAGAATTAACGGAAATAAAACTTGTCAGAATGAGGACAATGAATAATAGAACGGAACGCATAAAAAAGAGAGAAAAACAGAAAGACAAAGAGATTGGTACGAGTGGTAAATCGGGGTGGAAAGAGGAACGGGGTGGGAGTTGTAAAGTCCATGTAATTAGATCTTTGGAAAACAAAGTAATAACTTTTCCGACTGCGCTCGCTTCATCCCTCAAAACCCAAGCCCTCAACCTACGCACCACACCACACATACTCCCCAAAACTCCCTTCACAGTTTCTAAACACCCTTGCCCTCCAGCCAGACAGCTCTGTCTACTTGGATAACACATCTCTTGTATTATATTAAACTTGATGGTTGTTCCATGGAGCAGTCATCAAAGGAGTCATCGCAGCAAACAATTTATAAACGGACGACTAATATGATTTTGTTAATATACATCACGATAATTTTTATCTTCTGAGGGGATGGCCTATCTTATATTTTATCAATGGATGGTTAGTAATTTCTGGAAGATATGGACTACAATTATCTTGATATTCTGGAATGACGACCTATCTTATATTTTGTCAATAGACTGTTAGTAATAGCTGAAAGGTATGAATCATAACTATCTGTATCTTCTGAGATGATAACTTATCTTTCAATGTATACATAGATGATTAAAAAGATATGAAAGGTGTGAATCACGATTATCTAATTTTTATACAATGAAGGTGTCCAATATAAAATTTAATCTAAATGTATTTAAGAAGATTTAAAAGATTATTATTCTAAGTAAAACGAAGTAGCTTGGTTTTTATAAAACTAGGTTCCAAACTTATTTAAAAAATTAATATTCGCTTATTAATCGTTTGAAAAAAAACCAATTTATAAATAGGTATGAATTTAATGGAGATTTTTTTATGACGGTTGAGTTGTTCGTAGGCCTATTACATGAAACGAAAACACTCGATCATGTATGTTACCTAACTTGCGTTATAACAGCAGACACCTAATAAATACTTTTTTTTACCCGTTTGGGCTCTCCTTTTTAATATTTATTTAGCACCACGTATTAGGCCTACTACCCGTTTCGGTTATACACCTATGTACTAATTACAATAGTGTGTTAGGGATTTGGGAGTCTATATTTATAGGAAGTGTACCCGCATTTTCCTGGAGGAAAAGTGGAGAACCTTTTAGGGAAAAATCACCCTCAGTGTAACCAACCGGGATCAAACCCAGGTCTCCCCATCTAGTCTAGTCTAACACGAGATTAGAGGGCTAGACCACGCGGTCACCCAAGCGGGTTGCATTTGAACTAATTACGCTGATGTGTTAGGGGGAGGAAAGTTGATTTTATAGAAAGTGTAGCAACATTTGCGTGGAGGTAGAGCGTATAACTATTTTAGAAGAACCTCTATTAGCACACCTGACCGGGATTCTAATCCCAATATTCCAGTCATCGTTGGCCTGTTATTTGCGAGGATAATGCCTTTGACCATTTGAACATCAAAGAAGATAAAAATACGTTTTTAGCATCTTCTACACTCGTGCTAAATTTACACTTGGTGATGTTCATTTCCTGTTCCTCAACAATTTCTAGTCATTTTAAAAAATGTGTTTGGACGAAGAGATAATCAATTTAGTTCAACAGTACCTTCTAGTTTATAACATTGCGAACCAACATTAGTATAACTGTGTTTAAAAGGGAAATGCTTCAAAGTATTTTTGAAGCCACTTCTTATTTCTCTTCATTAGCAGCAATGCACACAACCGCCATTACCTGCGCTTCACTGCTGTTATCACTCACTATCACCAAATCACTAAAATTGAAATACTGTACATTTTTGGTTGCTGTCTTCCGACTGACAGGATTTGAACCCCGAACCAGTGTGCGGACAAAACTCGTTTCTGTTCATAGGGTTCTGATTCCAACAGTTCCAATCTGATCCGATCTGTTCCAATCCGATTTAGTGTGTGGCAGTCTTAAAGGAATTACTTCTTCATATGATATATCACTGTGTTTTTCTATCCCTCTCTCCACGCTAATGTAGGTATACTAACTGTAGAAACTTTCATTAACCCTATACTTAATTATCTAAGAACCTTTTGTCAAACGTATGATGATTATTATTATTAGATGTTCTCTCTTTCGACAGTTACGTTGGTTGTCCAAAATTGATCTTCAAATATGTCCCATTAGCTGCTTCTTTTTTAGATCTTGAAACTTTGTATTTTTTTACTTGTTTGAGGTCAAAATCAATTGAACTCATCGTCTTTCTGATTCCCTTTCAACCTTATTTTATAATACGTCATTCAATATGCTATTTACTCTCATCATTCAGTTGGCCTTTATTCTTATAATCTCCTGCACAATAGTTCTTATTTAAATTAATTCTCTTATAACTTCTTTATTAGTAGTTCTTACTGTCCCCTTTGCCCTCTTTATTCTTCTCCAGCACTACATTGCAAGGGTTCTCAAATATTGATCCTCCTTTTTCCTTAAAGTCCATGTCTTAGTTTTGTACAAAAAGTGAAGCTCCTGTTCCTTTTCCTATGAAACGACCAAAATTAAGTTTCCCAAAACACATCCTGAAAATATGTATTCTCCCTTTTCCTTAGGATCCATGTCGCAGCTCCACTGCTTGCCTTTGATTGAAGATATGTAATTATCTCATTTAATGTTTGCAATCATTTAAATGTAATTCAAGCATCAGTGGGTTTTAAAAAAAAAATCCCATACATGGCAGTGACCGTAACATGCATGCAAGACGTGCACTAGTCCATCTAATGGTGGTTGAAAGACGGTATTTGTCCGACTTTCATTCCATTACTCTAACAAGTGAAGTTCTTATTTGTGACGTCATAGATAACGTAGGGGCTAGAAGGGGAAAAGCCACGGATATCAGGTAAAAATGCAAGCAGCTGAGCTACGACTTTTTGCCCGAAAGGTGACGACTAGAACCAAAGTCACTACCTGTCTCCTCCCCTTTCTAAACATATAGCGATGATGGTATGGCATGAAAGAGGAAATTAATATTGTCAAGTTACTGACATCGTGCTACATATATTTAAAATGCCGTGTGAACTGTCACTGGCTAAAATTTGTATGCACTCCATGTGACCAAGATATTGTTCATTTTCTTGCACAACTATTTGTACAAGAAGTTGTGGTGTGTGTACCGGGCTTTAGAGTTTTGTGGAGTTTATTGTAGCAGGTGCTTTTGTTTTAATGTGTGTGTCAGTGAGAGCTAACAAAAGAAAGTTTTTAAGTATATGTCTATAGTAAGTAATAACACAATAAAGTAAATAACAAAACAGAAGGACGCCAAAAACCACAACTATCATAAAAAAAAAACTCCAAATAGCTTTTTGAAGCATAAATAATTTAAAATAAATTTTTAAAAATTCTGGGACCTCCCCTTTTAAGCTTGCCTAAAAATTTTGGTCACGAGACGCTAATGGCTGACACTTATGCTCCACTCGTATCAAGAATCGGTCATCTTATTTTCTTTAGTCTCTGAATTTGGCAACTTTGGGTTTTCAAGTAACCCTGGCAACAACTTTGTCTTTCTCGTCTAGTTAAGTAAGTTATTATAATATATGTCTACAATGTAATGAATGCGTTATAATCACACGTCAAAATATTGTAGCATGTTGACTTAAACAAGAATGGTTGTTAATTCAGAGACTTATTTTTGGCTTGGTAAGTTTTGTTGGCATTATTTCTTTATTTGCATATACATATAATGTAACACAATTTTCAAAATTAATTTGGTCAGTAAGCTACTCTTAATTTGAGGTTAGTCAATTTTTTTTTAAATATCCCTAGCTATATGCCTATTAAATATAATTATCAAGTTTAAGCAAAATCAATTCAACTGTTTGAGATCGGTGATTATAGATAGACAGAAAAATGGACAAACATGGGGACGGACATAATTGTAAAAAAAACTTTTTTGGTTTCGTGCTCACATAAACGTAGAAATTCATCATAAACTAGAGATAATTTTTTTATCACGATTATAATACTTTCTCTTGATTAATAAGTAAAAATATAAGAAATTTATTGCTTATTTTATGTTTCACTAATAGTAGTTGTAGTAATATTACGTTTAATGTCATGGTGTTAATCTAAGGAATAATGAGTCTAAATTAAGCCCCTTCTTATTGGGGATGAGAGGAGATAGGAAATCTTCAGTGATAAATCACATTTCAAAAAACAACAATCTTGTCTGTATTTGAACCTTAAACCCCTCATTCCTTCTCCCAAATCCCTGGCAATACGTCACTATAAAACCACCTTTCAACTGCCGTATAGGGTCCGGCAGACGGTGCCCAGGGAACAGATGCCTTTCTAGAGGCTCCTCTAACCCATTAAGGCTGTATTATACGAGTGTAGCCACGCAAGTAAACGCGTGCAGCGGGAAATGTGGGGAATTATAATCCTTTGCCCGCCACCTATCCCTGTCATAACAGCTGGGTAAATCCCCCCACCTGGCCAGACTTTCATCAGGAGGAGAAGTTGGATCCTCCTTTCGTGAGTGCTGGACACTTACGTAAGTTATTTAAGACACAACCTAGGATCCCCGGCAAGGCAGTGTATTGTAAGCTTGTTCCTAATTTTTTTGTAAAATAATTCTTGAATACAAAGAAATAGTGACATAGCCATATCATAAAAGCCCGAAATATGGGAACATTCCCTTGCAACTCTCAAGATCAAACTGAAGAGTAAATTTGACGTTCTGAAGAATTGTTTATTAATAGTAGTGAAAGGGAGAAGTATTCTAACCCCTTTCATATTGCTCAGAACCACCCATCCCTTTTCTCCATGCCGTGTTGATAACTTGACTACCCTTATCCTTTAATCTGCAGTTTTTGTGCCCTATTGTAGGGTTAATTACTTACGTATAAGTTAAGAAATAGATGGTATGCACTCTAGTAGCTTTATCTCCCAAATTAGTTCAAAACCACTACTGAAATATTCTTAACCGTCATGATGCTTCAATAGGGAATGTCCCACGGGATATATATATTTTAAAATAAATATCCAGGGCTTTTACATGCTCTTTACAATCTCAGGGCTGTCATATAATATAATTTACAAAGTAACTAAATCTACGACAAACACACTCTATAACAGACACTCAAATCCTGAAGAAAGGATGTGTACCCCTAAATATTATTTAAGGCCCGAATTGGATTGATATAAGATCTACCAAACATCTCGGGGTTAGAACCATAGTCTGGTATAATGAGGGTGAATTTTTCCTTAATTTTATCCCATCCTCCAATCACGCAAAGTGGTTACATTTACTTTAAATTCTATCTTCATCATATACACTATATTAGAGTAACTAATCAATATGGGTATGAACCGTACAGGTAATAGAATGTGGTGAAATATGCTATATTATATAAAACCAAATAGTAGATTATTAATCAGCTATTGGTAAAGTATTGTCAAACACCTTTGCTCAGTTGGTAGCATGTCTACCTACTGCGCTAAGGGTTGCGGGTTAGATTGATGGCATGACCAAGAAATTTATTATTGGTGAAATATGCGTTTCCCCTTTTATATTGATGAATTAACTGCCAGGGCCTGGATGTTGTATCTGTTCAAGAATTAAATTAGTTTTAGAAATCGTGTGCTGATATAATTAGTCGGTTCAGAAAGTGCACGTTAAGTACCTCGAGTGAATGTAATGAAGTAGCAATTTATTTATTTGAATTGAATTAATATTAATACTGAAAATATACACGTATTATATTTGCCACACCCCAATTTTTACTTTCTCTCTATCTTACAGGTAGAGAAAGTATTGTGATCGTCAAAAAAATCGAACTCGAGATTTTGATGAATTTTGACGTTTCATGACTTCCTGAATCCGAAAAAGTGGTTTTTGAATTTCCGTCTGTCTGTCTGTCTGTCTGTCTGTCTGTCTGTCTGTCTGTACCTCCAACTAGAGCCTAAACTATTTTACCGATTGAGCTGAAACTTGATATCTAGGGTTTTGATAGGGTTGCCCCGAGGGGTTTTTGGAATTGGATATCTACCCCTAAAATTAAGGGTAGTTTACTGAAGGGAAAAAAGAGAAAAAGTCGATTTTCTCAAAATCGGCTCTAACGATTTTGAATAAATTTCATTTATGAACATTAATAAATATTCCAAACAAAATGGCTACTCTCAATATTTCGGCAAAATCGCTTTAAGGGCTCCGGTCTGATGCGTAAATTAACATTTTTTATAATAGCTCCGAAACTATTTGAGATATGAAATTACTTAGCATTACAAATATGTATATATATTTATAATACAAATATTTTATTCGAAACATATTTTTATAAAATCAATAACTTTCAATATATACGCAATTATATATATATTTTTAACTTTTTGGACATTAAAGCTTAAGTATTGCGACCGTAAGAAAAACTAACCTGAAATGTTGATGGATGTCGACGTCTCATGACCCCCCGAACCCTTAAAATAGTATTTGCAATGCCGTCTGTCTGTGTGTCTATTAAAACTTAAAATTAAGGGTAGTTTACTGAAGGGCAAAAAGAGAAAAAGTCGATTTTCTCAAAATCGGCTCCAACGATTTTGATTAAATTTCATTTATAAACATTAATAAATATTCCAAACAAAATGGTTACCCTCAATATTTCGGCAAAATGGCTTTAAGGGCTCCGGTCTGATGCGTCAATTAACATTTTTTTAAATAGCTCCGAAACTATTTGAGATATGAAATTACTTAGCATTACAAATATGTATATATATTTATAATACAGATATTTTATCCAAAACATATTTTTATAAAATCAATAACTTTCAATCTATACGCAATTATATGAATTTTTTTTAACTTTTTGGACATTAAAGTTTAAGTATTGCGACCGTAAAAAAAAACTAACCTGAAATGTTGATAGATGTCGACGTCTCATGACCCCCCGAACCTTAAAAAATAGTCTTTGCAATGCCGTCTGTCTGTGTGTCTATAAAAACTTTAAATTAAGGGTAGTTTACTGAAGGGCGAAAAGAGAAAAATTTGGTTTTCTCAAAATCTGCTTAAACGATTTTGATTAAAATTCGTATCTAGGCGTTGATTAAGATTATAAATAAACTGGCTATTTTCATTTTCCTATGAAAATGATTTTTAGGGTACTTTACAGAAGCGTTAATTTCCGTATCTCCACAACTATTCGAGAAACTAAACAACTTATCATTGCAAAATTGTAGGACTATTAGAAATAAAAAACTTTTATTTGACATATATTTTTATAAAAGCAGCAGTTTCTGAGATATTTGCAAATATATTAATACAATTTTGTGAGCTTTAGTTGTAAACATATACTACTTAAGTCTTAACGCAATAATTCTCCAATGCCATAGAGTAATTAAATATAAGTATCTAAAAAAGTATGTTATTTTTCCTTAAATCTCTTAGGAGAAATGTTTGCATAGCAATGATCTATCTCCATTTTAGACTCAATAGTCAATATTTTCATTTTTTATTGGTCAAAATGTATAAATGAATAATTAAATATCAATGCGATGACTTGAAGATCTGCAACCCCTTATAAAATGTTAATATTTTAACCAGAAATAGAAATTTTAATACGAAGTGTTGACCCTTGTGGAAGACATTAAACTGTTTGAAATGCTCTTAGGTGGACAAAGATGCGCCTCTTTTCTCATTGATTATATATCATTATTTTATGCGTGTTCTTATGTGGAGTGGTGATGATACAATGTACATTATTCCGTTCAGAAATCTTACGAGTTTATAGAAAGAGAGAGAAAGTCTGTGCGGTGTGCCGTACCATTTATTTTTTAACTAGCCCATTTGCATTTAACGATGGTTTAGTATCGTTAAGGTAATCAATCATCTTTCCAGGATCGATAAATTCACTCGATTTGATTGTATATAGAGATGGTAACAATTTAACCATAAAAAAGTTTTGAGTTATTTACAAAAAAATAAATATATTCTAATAGCTAATAGATATATTGATTACTTTGTCAATTCTTATATTGATCAACGATTTAGGACTTTAGAATCAAAACCAATTAAAAATCTTTTTCTCTCTATTTTTATTATCCGAGTCGAATTTAAAAGATATATATAAAACTTGTTTGCTCAACAGCTAAATAAAATATTTAAAACGGAAAATCGGCTAAGAAAACAGCACCAATTGCAGATGCAATTTAATATACCGTAAACTACCAATATGTCGAAAGATATCATTTTGATTGACACACCGTATTGTAGCTTTAGATGAAAAAGTACAATTCCTAATTGGCTGAGGCAATCTCAAGAATCTTCTTAAACTTTATAAATCTAGATCTCCAGAATATCAAAATATGTTTTTGATACTAGAATTTTATAAATATTAAAGTATCCATAGTTTACACAACATAATTAGCGTCACCAAATCCATAGCTTTGATATTCTGAAGCCTCAGATTTTTAAAAAAAGTTTAACTAACTTTATTTTATAACACAATAAGTTCATAGTAACGTTTCATGGAGTATTGTGATCTTTCTACTATCATCAGCGTCGCTGTGACCCCATTTTCTAGCCCTTTCGCAAGAAACGAAATGAGCCCTTAAAATACGGTAACGTTTCCTACTGGTGTTTGTAAATGTCTTTAGTATTGCGGACGTTTATACCACCATTAAACCAGAAAGGGCCTACCATTTCTCCTTCTTCTTCCCGAACCATTTTAGTCGGACAATGGACGCGCTGTAACGGCGGAGCGCTCTACCGGCTTGATGCGGGAAACTGCCACATTAACCCGCATCGGAGGCCGGCCTCGAGGGCTCACTGGCTAAACATTGTCACACAAGTTTTAATTGGGCACTTAAGTGTTGAAAACAACGCGAGAGTGAAAATTTCAGAGGGTAGTTTGAGAGGGGGGGTATAGGGGGAAGGTGTAGAATGTTTGGTTTCAAAATGTTGCTAAGCGTAAAACATTGTATTGTGTTTTAGAAAATTGCCATCTGTGTTAGTGTTTTTTTTTTTTGCGTCATAAAAAATAAAATGAGGACAGAAGTATCGACTTAATTAACAAAAATAGGAGCTTTTATCCCTGTATAGCTATATGTCACTACGTTGAAATCTTTATAAAAAAAAAGCCTTTTTATATCAAGCGTATATATTATCTTAACGCTGTGTGTTGAAAAAGAAAAAATTAATGCGTTGTAACATCCAAATATTACTGCGTGATACGACTCATAAATGCGGTGGGAAAACGTAAAACTTAGAGAATTATTTGAAAACTTTTACCATAATGAACGCAATTAAGCACTAAAATATTCTCAAGGTGTGAAATAAAATATTTAATAATCTGAACGTTACACAGAAATAGTAGCTATATAGTTTAGTTACGTTTTATGTTGAGGTCTTTGAAACTTAATTGATCCCTGTTTGTAGTGCACTTTTAATAATAACTACGCTGCCCTCTTTGGTGGTCACGTGATCTAACGCAATACTCTCGCAGTAAACTAGACCACCGATGATGGGGAGATTGAGGTTTGAATCTCGGTTGGGTGTACCGAGGGTGGTTTTCTGTAATTGTTTTTTCACACAAATGTAGGCACGCTTCTTCTAAATATAACCTACATAATCCCTAAAACCACTAAAGTAATCAGTACAAATGGTTAGTTAGACGCGGTGCTATTTTTTTTGTTTCAATTTACCGTCTTCGGTGGTCGGAATATACTTTACTGCCATTAATGAGATCAGTATTCTAATCCTGAATGGGTGAAATGAGGACAGTTTTCTTAAACGGTTTAAAACTCTCTAGCCACGCAAATTCAGGTATAACAACTGTAAATTCATCTTCATTTATCCCTAACACATTTGAGTAATTATTACATATGCGTACAATCTAAACGGATATACAGCCTGGATGTAAGTATTACTTTTAAGTTACAAAATACCACAAACCGACTATACCTACCAAACTGTTGGATTCTCTTTAGGCGCGCTGTTGCTTTGCTTAAACATAGATTACGGTAACTTTGCTCTTAATTGGTTGATTTCCGACCTTCTGGTTTCACTTAAACTTAATGAATAGTTGACTGTTCTAATCTAAGCCTCCTCCGACGTTAATGTGAGCGCTAATCACTAAGACTTGTGGAATCACAGGGTTTTACTTGTTAGCAGTAAATTACGGAGACAGAATAAATTAATTTACAAAGTACGATACTGACTATTTACCAAAAAAAATACAGTATTCTAGGGGTAAGTTAGGCTTTTATCCAACAGTAGCAATAGTTTGGGCTCTATTACAAGATCTCTTCCCTGTTAATTTCTCGCTATCTTACAGGTAGAGAAAGTATTGTGATCATCAAAAATATCGAACTCGAGATTTTGATGAATGTTGTTGACGTTTCATGACCCCTCGAATCCAAAAAATGTTTTTTGAATTTCCGTCTTCTGTCCAACTCTACCTCGGATTATAGTCTAAAATATTTTACCGATCAGGCTAAAACTAGGTACAGGGTCTCCCCAAGGGGTTTTTGAATTTGATATCTAACCCTAAGATGAAGGGTGTTTACTGAAGGGCAAAGAGAGAAAAAATCTATTTTCCAAATTCAGCTATAATGATTTTGATTAAATTTCATTTCTAAGCATTTATAAATATTCCCAACTAAATGGCTACTTTTAATATTTCAGCAAAATTACTTTAAGGTTCCGGTCTGATGCGTAAATTATATTTTGTTATCATATCTCAGTAACTCTTTGAGATATGAAATTAATTATCATTAAAAATATGTAGGGCTATTTATAATACAAATCTTTTATAAAACTAATAACTTTAAAGCTATACGCAAATCTATATATATTATAGCTTTTCGAACACTTTAATATAAATTATTGCAACCGTAAAAAAATGTAGCCCGAAATGTTGATGGATGTCGACGTCTCATGACACCCCAAACCCTAAAAAGTGTTCTTTGCAATACCGTTTGTCTGTGTGTCTTTTTAACCCTAAAATTAAGAGTAGATTAATAAAAAGCGAAACGAGAAAAAAAATCGATTTTTTTCAAAATCGGCTCTAACGATTTTGATTAAAATGCGTAAATAGGCGTTGATTAAGATTATAAATAATATTTTAATTTTAATTTTCATATGAAAATGAAATTTAGGGTACTTTACAGAAGCGGAAATTCCCATATCTCCGCAACTAGTTGAGATACTAAATAACTTATCATTGTAAAATTGTAGCACTATTAGAAATAAAAAAACTTTTATTTGAAATTAATTTTTTATAAAACCAATAATTTCTGAGATATTGGAAAATATATTAATACAATTTTGTGAGCTTTAGTTGTACAGAGATACTACTTATGTTTAACGCAATAATTCTCCAATGCCATAGAGTAATTAAATATAAGTCTCTCAAAAAGTTTATATTCTTTATCCTTTAACCTCTAAGGGGGAATGTTATTGCATTCATTTTAGACTCAATAATCAATATTTACATTATTTACTGGTCAAAATTTATAAATGAGAAATTTAATAAAATACGATAACCTGAAGGTGTACAACACCTAATAAAAGTAAAAAAAATCTAACCGGAAGTTAAAATTTTAATATGAAGGTTGAGCCTTGTGGACTCAATATCGATCTTTTTTATAGGTCCAAACATATAAATGAGACTAAATTCTTTAAAAATAAAATATAAAATTTAGATCCGGGACACTAAAAAGTTTTACGTAAGTATAGTACAATTTTTCTTGGGTTTGCTAGTGTATATTATTTCGTTTCACATATATTATGAGTTTTGAGTAAATATCTCTATTTTCAAACGATAGAGTGAGAAAGTCCATGCGTACCATTTATTTCAAATTTATTCATATTTCTTATAAAGTTAACGAGCTCTATAGACCAAAATTATGTCTATAGCTCTAGCCACGTAACCTTGGTGTGGCGCCCCCCCCCCCCAACCCCTCTTTCCGCTCTGTGACTACCACATGTCCGAAAAAGAAGTTTTATGAATTAAGGGGAGGGAAGTGTAGCCGACCATCTTTCATGGGTTCCTAAATATAGAAAGTATTTACAACACATTGAGGATGAAGAACGAAAAATTAAATAGTTTATAATAAATTGTAGTGGTTTTCGATTACAGAGTATATAATCCTATTTTCATAGAAAGAGCCTTTTAGAAAATACAAAATAAATTTTTGTACAGCAAAAATTGATATCATTTAAATATTTAACTAGTGCTCTTTTATTGATAATATCTAGTCGTTCTTGGTGGTCTTGAGGTAAGGTTCTTGCCTAAGACCCCGATACTTGGGGGTTCATACCCAGCCGGGGTCGAGCGATAAAAATACGAAGCACGCTCCCTTCAGAGGGGGAAGTAAGGAAGTTGTTCCCGTGTCGATTGGGATATTTAAAATATTCCTGGAAGGTATGTAAAAATACCATTCCTGGCAAAATTGGTAGGCACATACGCTTTCGCTCATAGAAATTCTCGTGTACTTAAGTAATCAGTCGGTTCATAAATTGTACGTTAAATACCTCAAAAAAATAAAAAAGAAACTATAATATCTATCAAATGAGATTCTTTTAAGATCACATGACTTGACGCATAGACACGTGAGAGCAGATCTAATAGATTTTCTAGATGACATAGTTTTTTTTTTCTATACACATTGGACTGTACCTCAAGCTGTTGACTTTTTTCAAACGGAAGCTATGGATCACTTTCAGTATCTCAGTGAAATCTTCCTCCCCCTCATATTCCTCCACTTTCTATCTCAGGTTGTCACCTCTCCTTCACCCTCTTATTTCAACACTCCCCCTCCCCCCCCCCCCCCCCCCGTCCTTTGGTCTCTAGGGGCCAGTACGTCAACCTTGTGATAATGAAGACGTCTTCACCCGCTACTCTTGCAGTTTTCAACTCTACTCCCATTCTTTTTTTCCTCTTCTCTAGCACCTATTATCTTACTTGAGCCCTTTTTCTCATCCCTATCCACTACCCTTGTATATATATTTTAAAAAGTCGTATTTTTGGTTCCTGTATAGTCAGTTTCTTGAACTCCTTTGAAGATGGTGAAAAAAAAAATCTTGGAGAGCTTTGAAATGTGATGCTAGAAAAGACTTTAGAAGATTTGGTGGAAAGACAGGGTGACAAATGAAGAAGTCCTTAGAAGAATGAGTGGTAAGAAAAAAAATTTTGATGTGATTCTTCGATGCAAAGCAAACTGGATCGAACACATCTATAGGAGGAATTGTCTTCTGCAGGACATCATAGAAGGAAGGGTTGAGGAAAAGAGTAGCTTAGGAAGGAGGAGGATTCAAATATTGTCTGACTTGAAGGAAAGAAGAAAACTTTGGGAGCTGAATGAGGACGCAGAGTACAGGGCGCAATGACGGTCCAAGCTCACTGACAAAAAGACTAGACCTGTCGTAAGACAGAACACGTAATAATATTATCAATAATTGTCAGCTTCACAAAACCTTAACTTTCAATATATGGCCAAGTGTCTATCGGCCCTGTTTTAATTTTACCTCTTGTAATTTTGCATGTCTGTTTATCCAGATGTACGTTCTGCGTTAAATACTAAATTATTGGAACAATTTTACCGAATATTGGCAGGGACATTCTTTTAACTTTGGCCAAACGACGCAGGTAGACTATATGGTTTTATGATATAACCATCCCTTTAAAGATGGCTGCCACTCATAAGGTTTTTTATTTAATAGTCCACTTTAGGTGATTTTAATTTAAGTTCCAAGCAATCTATTGAGTAACTAGGATGTATTTTTTAAAATTTTACATCTACTGCGAAATTTGACATCCACCCCGTGGTAAGCGATTATTATTTACAGTGAAACTGTATTATTAAATGCATTACTAATGTTTTCTAACTTAGCTGTAAAGGAAAAGTATAAACTTTAAATCCAAGGAGAAATTATAGAAAACATTTCAAGTTTATATACAAAGTTATGTTAAGACTGTTGTAGTGATAAGAACATGGAGGAAGCGAGGTCTACTGTTCACAGAACTACTAGTAAGATTGTAGTAACTATAAGAACATGGATGTCTACTGTTCATAGAACTACTAATGCGATTGTAGTAACTATACGAACATAGAGGAGCGAGGTCTACTGTTCAGAGAACTACCAGTGCGACTGTGGTAACTATAAGAACATGGGTGGAGTGAGGTCTACTGTTAATAGAACTACTAATGCGATTGTAGTAACTATACGAACATAGAGGGAGCGAGGTCTACTTTTCAGAGAACTACTAATGCGATTGTAGTAACTATACGAACATAGAGGGAGCGAGGTCTACTGTTCAGAGAACTACTAGTAAAACTGTAGTAACTATAAGAACATGGTAGAGGGAGGTCTACTGTTCACAGAACTACTAGTAAGACATTAGTAACCATACGAACACTTGTATGTGTAATCAATCAATGGTTTTTTTTCTTGTCCCCGACTGTACAACAGAGTGAAAGAAGATACCCTTCATCCCCTTGCTTCTATTTTGGTTGAAACAACACGTGGAATGTATTTTCCTCTCCTCCGGTGTCTTCCGGGACATATTGTTTATATTTATGCAAGGTTCCGCCACCTCCCTCTCTTTTTCTCCCATATTCTTCCTCTCGAAATGGAAGTGGGGTAGAGAGTTCCTAATATTGACATTTTCTTTTATTACAAATGATGAGGGCGACAGTTTGGACATTTTAATGATGTGTGAATAGACTAAGTACTTCTAGGGGACCATAGCAAATATTTACTGTTTCGAAATAATTGCTACGGTAATAACACTGTAACAAGTTTGATAGTTAATAATACCTACCCCTGACCACGATGTCTAAGTGTAAAGCTCACTCAGACTGTTTTGCCGGTACAGAAGTGGTTGGGGTTCTAATCCAGTTAGGGTGTAACAAAGTTTTTCTACTGAAGGATATTCCAATCTCACACCCCACACAGGCGGGTACATTTCCTATAAGGTATATATTCTTAATTTCTACGATATTAGTGAAATTAAATTATATATCTGTATTTATGTAATCCAAAACGGTTGTGAGATAGGTTAAATAATCAAATTTTCAAAAAGTATTCTTTATTTCATTAATTTATTATTAGTACCGCATCTTACCACTCATTCAGGTTATTTGCTTATGTACTTATTGCGTTAATGGTAATTGCTATTAGGGATTTGGAAGGTTAAATTTAGAGAAAATGTACCAACATTTGCGTGGAGGAAGGGTGGAAATTCATTTTGGAAAAACCATTTTCATTGCACTCGACCGAGTTTCTAACCTCCATCTCCCCATCATCGGCAGTCTATTCTACTGGGAGACTAGCAAGTTAGATCACACGGATACCGAATCAGGCTACTTTTGTCTGTCCACTAATTAAAGAGATAATAGATAAGCTAATTCTCTTCAAAACCCTCCGTCTCCATCTCAATATAATTTATTTATTTAATACCACGTCTTACTAACCGTTTGGGTTATACGCTTATGTACTAATTACGCTAATGGATTAGGAATTGGGAAGGCTGAATTTAGAGGAAGTGAAGCCGCAATTGTGTGGAGGGAGTGTGGAAAATCGTTTAGGAAAAACCACCACCAGTTCACCCGACCGAGATTTGAACCTCGATCTCCCCGTCCTCGTCAGTCAAGCTTAACACGAAACTAGCGCACTAGCCAACTACACTACCGAGACGGGTCATAAATATAATTAAAGTATGATTTTTGGTAGTAAAAGCCTTTTTAGAAAATACAAACTTTTTTTTGCAGTGAGCTTTGGTAGAATTTTACTATTTTATTAGTGTTCATTTTTTAGGTATTTACAACACCTATCAAAAGGGACAACTGTAGACCCCATGACTTTTATGATACGTAAAAGTATATCTAATAACGTTTTGTCAGATAAGGTTCTTCTTACAAACATTGGAGTGTAACAATTTTACAAATCATTAATTTATTCTAGTGGCCAAAAGGCCTAAAGAATCGGTTCCCATGTTAAACTCTACTGCTTAACACGCGGAGATATGAGCTCGTATCCAGGTAATGTCTACTGAGGTTGGTTTGTCCTTTATGGTTTCTCACTCTCCTCCCAGCAAATGCATGTAGATTACCTTCAAAAGTCTTTCTTTCTCATCCCTACTCCATTATAATAATTAAATATGCGTATAACCTAAAGCAGGTCTAACTAATACGTAATGTTAAGAAATTAAAAATGAAGCCATATTACTTAATATTGCATACCGAACAAATATCTATAGTTCAAATGTATAAACTTATATTATTTGTTTGTATTTTAAAATAAAAAATGTCACAACTGTTCCGGGTTCGAAAACCACAGACTTGGAACATGTTCCAAATGCAACACTCCTACCCCCACTCTTTGTAAATCTAATCAATAAATAATAATACTAAAACGACAAGACGTGACCTTTTTTTAAAGAAAAGAACCCACCCTTTTACCCTTTCCCTAAACACTTATTATTCCTGACGTCTGCTCTGTGTAAATTATTACGTCACAAGCAATTCTCCCAATTTCCAAAAGTGAGACAGATTTCATCTCAGGAAAAGAAAAAAATCCCCCCCCCCCTCTCTTTCACCCCTTTAGTTCCTCTTATTGCAGGAATTTCACAAAGTCAGGTGACGTCTATTGTGCCAGAGACTGTTTAATACTGTTTGGGTGAGTGGGTGGTAGTGGGATGGTGGGGGTGTATTTAATCAATACTGGGAACCCACCATACTAGCGACGGGTGCTTTCCGTGTGCGCTCTGAATCTCTCTGTATGTATTTAACCTCACGGAGAGACTCGCAGCTCCATTTGAAACCCAACCAAACTCATCTCCCCACCGGAGGATTGCCAAGTGGTGCGGAGTTGGAGAGAGGACTCGCACTCCTCTTGAACCGGCACCAAACTGATAACCTGGAGGATTGACAAGTGTTGCGAGTTATTGAGATAGGGGCCGTTCCACTCTCTCTTGACACCTTGTGCAAGAGTGAAACCTGTGTGGACTTGAATACAGTGTTGCCATGTTATATAGAGATAGGGTCCATTTTACTTCTCTTGACACCTGTGCACAAGAGTGAAACCTGTGTGGACTTGAATACAGTGTTGCCATGTTATCTATAGATAGGGTCCTTCTACTCTCTCTTGACACCTGTGCACAAGAGTGAAACCTGTGTGGACTTGAATACAGTGTTGCTATGTTATCTAGAGATATGGTCCGTCCACTTCTCTTGACACTTCTGCACAAAAGTGAAACCTGTGCGGACTTGATTACAATGCCATGATATCAACAGAGATGGCCTGTACACTCTCCCTTAACACTTACACTCAAGTTCGAAACCTGTGTGGACTTGATTACAGTACAGTGTGCCATGTTTCAATTGATATGGTCCGTCCACACTCTTGACACATGTACTCAAGCTATAAACCTGTGTGGACTTGATTACAGTGTTGCCATTTTATCGATAGATAAAGTCCGCTCAGTCCCTTTTGACACCTGCACACAAGAATGAAACCTGTATTGACTTGATTACAATGTTGCCATGTTATCGATATATATGGTCCGTTTACTGCCCTTTGACACCTGAATCTAAGTTATAAACCTGTGTGTAATTTATTAGAGTGTTGCTATGGTGTCGATTAGTATGATAATTTCACTTTTTCTTGACAATTGCGCACAAGGTCGAAATCGGTATAGATTTACTTGCAGTGTTACAAAAGGCTCTAAATGTACGGTTCGGTCCTTGCGCCACCAAATACTCAAACATTCAAATAAATCATTTGAATAAATACACAAAATTAAACTACCTGTATTGAAATAAACGACGATCATCTAGTTAAAGCCTGGTTTTTGATGAGAGTATTATAAAGTGCTTTTTTGCGTTGTCGTGGTGTCACAAGAAATTATTATATCTCTAGAATTATAATGTGAAGCCTTAAGGGTTGCTGTACTGTAGCTGGGAGGATCAAGGGGCTGACGGGGTGGTTTTGGGAAGGGGGGGGATGGTTTCACAGTCGTACGGTGATGACAGACAATTTCCTTTCCTTATGCCTCGAAACGCCCGCGCGAAAGCTGGTTATAGTATTCAATTTGCGGACTCCATATACACAGAATGTTTAATGGAATAGGGATACAACTGTCCAAATTAGATCTTAAGCTTAAGGTAAGCTTAAGTTCTCTTGGACTTAGTCTAACTCGCCCGTTTGTTAGACCTAAGTTCATAAAGTTTATTTTTGAGGGAAAATAAAATTTTACAGTTAATCTCTTATTTCAAGTTGTGTACATGCCATTTTATTGAAAAAAGACACGAAAATATTATGATGTCACAAATATTTATTTTGTTTTAAGGGTATTGTTAAAATTTAAAAAATAGTTTTTATTGCCATTTTAAGGTTTTTTTTCGAGACGGAACTCTCAAACTAATTATGAACCAGTCTCACCACACAAACAATAGCTAACTAAGGTGGCTAGTATAGCTCAAGCCAGACGTCTTCACAGCCAATCTCAAAGCACAAATAAAACCTTAGTTAGCTAAAATTGCTAAAACTAGGCTTTTTAAGACCCATTCTAACCACGTGAAGCACCTAGTTTAGGTTGGTGATACAGCTTGAACCACACTTCTTAAAAGCCCTTCTAGCCCACGTGAAGCACCTAGCTTAGAAAGGCAATACAGTTCAAACCAGACGCCACATCGTGGTGGTCACACGACTGTGTTCTATTGTAAATCATTTTACCAAACCAAAACTATATTTTGGATATTGACACTCCCTTTACAATATATTCTAGGAAAACTCTGTTGTTACATCAGCTTACAGTTGTTTGATGTGTGCACCCTTTGCTACCGGACATAGGTCAACCAAATCACTATCATATTGAAATAAGAACTCTCTTTTCCAGTGTTTTATTGGGGAAAAAGGGGCAAACACATATTAGAATGTTTTGTTTGTGTGTTGGTTTGTTTTCCTACTTGTTTGTAATGTCGAATCAATGCTGAAAACTAAAAACTCACTAAAACTGCCCGAAGACAGTGTGACAACTTCATTTTCCAACAGGATGGAGCACTTCCCCCCTGGATCCTGAAATTAGAAATTAACTCAATGAAAATCATCCAAGGCACTGGATTGGCCGCGCAAAAGGCTAACTCACATGTGGTCCACCATGGAGTCCTGATCTAGCAGCCTGTGTCTTTTTTTAGGGGGGAGAGGGAGGTCAAAGACAAGGTCTTCGTCCCTCCTATAGCTGTTAATCTGAAACGTATCACAACAGATCTTGCTGGAGTTACCCGCTTCAGTGGCCGAATATGTCTAGGCGTCCAATCTGGCCTGCTGATGATGGGGAGATCAGGGTTGGATTACCGATCGGGCCTACTTATGGTGGGGTTTCCTCAATGTTTTCCCACTCTCTTTCCACGCAAATTCGGGTTGACTACCTTTAAAATGCTTCCTTTATCACCCTATCCCATTAGATTAATTATCATATATGCGTAAAATCTGAACAGGTAGTAAGAAGGGGTGATATTTCTGGAGTTAGTGAAGATATGCTATCGCGTGCTTGGCAAAAATTCGACGACTACTTTGATCTATGCCATACGATTAAATGTGCACACATTTAGCATCTGTAATCAGCTGTAACAAACCTCCAAAGATCCTTACAAATCAATTCATCGTGAATGTCAATTACGTGACTATTTTTGATTTGGTAAAATGTTGAAAGTGTTGATTTCATCAAATTGAATTTGCCCTGTACAGCGGATCAAATCAAACAAGAAGAAAAAACGTTATTTAAAGCAATCAACATATTCTAAAGTTAACTGTAAGTTTTGATTTTACACTTTCAGATATCATCCTTCTAAAGGGTTGGATGCATAACACATGGTTCTACCCATGAATATATTAAATTAAATAATAATAATAATAATAATAATATTTAGCACCGCGTCTTACTACCCGTTCGGGTTATACGCTTAAGTACTAATTACGCTAATGGATTAGGAATTGGGAGGATTGAATTTAGAGGAAGTGAACCCGCATTTGCGTGGAGGGAGAGTGGAAAACCATTTAGGAAAAACCACCCCCAGTTCACCCGACCGAGATTCGAACCTCGATCTTCCCGTCCTCGGCGGTAAAGCTCAACACGACTAGCGTGTTAGCCAACTACGCCATCGAGGCGGGTATTAAATTAAAGCTTGTGACCTTTTTAAATGTCAGTCAACTTTATTCTTATGATGATCTGAGTTGAGTTCTTCAGGAATTAGCAAATTCATACCAATTGGACCAAAATTGCCATTTTTGTTTTAGACAAAAGAAAACATGGTATATATTTAATTATACATTACTGTACACAACCCATCAAAAGTGATGGTAAGTATAGCACGTGGCTTTACGTATAAATGCATGAAAATTGATATTGTGATCTTTTTTTAGCTGTAAGATTCGTTTATTCAACCAAATTGCCATTTTCATTACCAACAAAGGCTGATGTGGCTCGAGTTTCCTTTCTTAAACCCAAGTGGTAAACGATATTTGAGCCAAAATAGAAATACTAGGGCTATAATTACTTTTAACCTTTTCTTACCCTTACCCCCTACACCCTCTTCCACCAAGGGAAAGTTGTATTATTTGTCTCCGAGTCACGAATGCTTGATTTATCCTTCACACATGGTCTTAATCCAGAGAGACCGTTCTCTGAGAGAAAAAAAGTTCCTTCATCTCTGCGATGGTATATAATGTGTGTGTGTGTGTATGTGTATGTTGGCGAGTATGTTTTGCTCGTTGACTGTCATTCAACTCGGTGATAATTTACAGACAGCTGCCAGACACACAGACACACACACACACACACACACACACACACACACACACACGCACACAACCATAGATCCTCCCTTAGTCAACAGAGGGCGTTTGGGAACGTTCACACGTCGAACATCAATCCACGTGACATCCAGTCACAGATATCATTCATTAAAAATTTCCCCCCAGAGGTCCTTAAAGTGTTTTTTTTTATTCTCAGCCATTGGGGATGGTAAGATGCTTCTCAAAATGAGCTGTCCTAATATAACGTGCCTTTTTGGTTTTATTTTTAAGGTAGCTTGTGGCGTCGACTCGTTAGAATCTTATTCTTTACAACTTCCTTTCGTTTCAATCCATCTTAACATATGTTTCCTAATCGTTTGCAGATATTTCGAGAACAGACCTAGAAGGTAATTTATCATGTATTCGCCCTCTCGGTGATAACATTCAAATATATCATTTTATTAAGTCACGTATCGACCTCGGTGGTCCTGAGGTAAAGTTATCGTTTCAAGATTCGATGATCACGAGCTCAAACCCAGCCGGGGTCGACGGATTTTTCTTGAGCGATTAAAATTCTCCACCTCAAATTGCTTTGTCGGAGAAGTAATAAAGCTTTCAGTCCAATGTTAATTGTGACATGTATTAGAAACCTGGGAGGTATGTTAAATTACATTTCCCAGCAGAATATATCCTTTTACTCTCCATCATAGAAATTATTGTGTGTTGATATAATCAGTCGGTTCGAAAAGTGTACGTTATAATACTTCACATAAGTTAAATAAATAAAATGACATTTGTAAGCACGTGGACAACATGTCTAGTATGTTGTTTTTTGTACACAGCATCCCACTACCCGTCCGTGCTATGTGCCAATGAACTAATTACTCACACGTTAATGTGCTAAGTATGAGAAAGTTTGAATTTAAAGGAGGTACACCAGCATTTTATTGTAGGGAGTGGACAAACCATTTAGGAAAACCACCCTAAGTATATCCTAACGGTAACTGAACTCTGATCGCACAATCAAGGGCAGTCAAGTCTTTTGCAGGAGTATCGCTCCGGACCATTCGACCACCAAAGAGGGTAACACTAATTTTTAAACATAATTAAATCTTTTTTTCTATTACCTGCTTTGGTGGTCGCGTGGTTTAACGCGCCACTCTCGCAGTAGACTGGACTGTCGATGACGGGGAGACTGAGGTTCAAGTCTCGGTTGGGTGTACTGAGGGTGGTTTTTCCAAAATGGTTTTCCACTCTCTCTCTCTCACTCTATCTCCCTCTCTCTCTCACACCTATCTCTCCCCTCTCTCTCTCACACTCTATCTCTCCTCTCTCTCTCTCTCTCTAATCTCTCCCATACAAATTAGTACATAAGCGTGTAAACCGAACGGGTAGTAAGACACGGTGGTTAAAAACATGAATTTAATTTAGCACTGTGTCCTATTACCCATCCGGTAAGGATAAGGCAATTAATATTTAAACGAAAATATGCTCTCTTTTGCCTTAATGAAAACATTTAAAAAAACACATACCTTGGTACAATCGGCCAGGATTCGAGCCCCAAAAATTCCCCATCAACGTAAAACAAGGCTAGACGAGTTTTATGCCTTTTCCGGCATGACCACTGATGCGAGAAGCTCAAATCATCGAATAGAATATCAATTCTAGAATCTTTGTAATATCTTTTGAAAATAAAGGAGGTTGGATGTGGTTATTCTCCCTTCCCCTATAATTCCTTTTGAAATCGAACTAACTAGTGAATTATATTCAATTAAGTGAAAAAATGACAACTGGACAAGGAATCGAACCTGGGACCTTTGTTTCTGTGCACCAACGCTCTACCACTGAAACATCTTGGTTCATCTCATATACAGGGTCATATTTCACTAGTTTCACTGTCAAGACTTAGTACGCCTCAAGTGCAGCGCTACACCTAATACGGTGTGACACCTACCTTGATCATAATGGAATAGGAGATGACACCTACCTTGATCATAATGGAATAGGAGATGACACCTACCTTGAGCAGAATGGAATAGGAGATGACACCTACCTTGAGCAATGGAATAGGAGTGAACCTACTCTTGAGCAGAATGGAATAGGAGATGACACCTACCTTGAGAGAATGGAATAGGGAGACGCCTACTTGAGCAGAATGAATAGGAGATGACACCTACCTTGAGCAGAATGGAATAGGAGATGACACTGCCTTGAGCAGAATGGAATAGGCCAGCTGCTTCCGCGCTTGTCTAGGTAGGTATCTTCCCGCGTTTAGTATAGCGCCACACTTGAGGCTTGCTAGTCCTGACTATGTAACTTGCCCTAAGTGTGGTAAGAAGTTGAAAGTATTGGCCACTCAGAGCGATCTACAATCACATCCACGGCGAGACAAACCAGGATGGTTCAGTAGTAGAGCATTGGTGCTTAAGCCGAACGTCCCACGAACAATTCCTCTTTCCAAATCGTGATGTTTCACTCATTTGAATTTTATTCAACTATCAGGAAGACATCACTGAAGGAAAGGTTGAGTGATGGAGGAGAGGAAGACTCGAATATTGGATGACTTGAAGGAGAGAAGAACATTCTAGGAAATGAAGAAAGAGGCAAAAAACAGGACGCGTTGACGGTCGAAGTTCACTGACAAAAGGAATGGACCTGCCGTAAGACAGAACACATAATAATTATAATAATATTAAAAAATCCTGTGGATGAGCATCACGTATCAGTTTGCGATACCCAAGAATTAAGTAAATTATAGTTTTAAAATCCCATTCGTGGTGAAATAATGGCCCTTTATCTTCATTTTTATAAAAACACCACAAACCACCTCCCCACTCCCATTTACAACAAATCCCAACACAAACCTTTTCAGTTCGATATCGTGCCAATCGCTGAGAACTTGTGATTGCATGCCAGTCACGGTCCATCAGTATATACTCACCTATTCCGTGTGTTTGTCGGGAAAGTGGAAAGCAGGGAAGGAGGGGAGGATGTAACGACAAGGGGGAGATTTTGACCAACGCCACCCCATGATTAATTGATTAATTATGTAATTGTGGCCTGGCTAACAACGCCCTCCTTCCCCTTGCTGGATCCATCCTGCCAATCTTCCTCTCCACCCTCTCCATAAACTCCAACCCGTCATGCAGCTCAACTGAGCAAACATTATGTTCGTCATGACAAAACAAACATTCAAGCTCTGTACTCCCTTCCAAGCCCCTCACCCCCAAATCTCCACACCCTCTGAAACACCCTCTATCTCTGTGTGAGCTGTATAGTGTTTGAACAATCAGCACTTTGGGACACGCTAGTATATTAGTCAGAGAATTGTCACCCAAATGATTCTCCGTTGGGAAAAGATCGATTTCTGCATTTAACAATTGGCAGTTTTAATAGTCACCTATTTATGGCATAGTCTTTGAAAGTAATAGTCAGGTACCAGTGGTGTGTCGTGAAATATTGACAGGGTAAGCAGAGCTTGTTCGAAACTATACTTGTGATATTGTCTTCCATAATTTTGTCCCATATTACCAATCACACATATTCTACGCTCTACATAACCTCACATGCAAATGTATTTTCCGTTGATATCTGGCCAATGAATGTTCTACTGGGTTAAGAGAGATCTGGTAGATCTTGATAGATTCTGCGAAACATCTTTAATTTAGTGAAATTAGATTATTTAGTCACCAGTGTATGAATTGTGTTACCTGTGAAACTGGATCTATGAAATTTTCTTGAAATTATTTCCTAACATCACTAAATGTCATCCATTTAATTCAACACGTCACTAAAAAATGTATCCATGAACATCGATCATTAAATAGGGGCGTGTCTGAAAATAACATCATACTAATAAAAATTAATTGAAACCCATGGACAGTTCTTTATTTTTGTACAAAATATACATACTAGTAAATTGTGTTTTAAATGTCCAGTTTTTCATCCAAATACATATTACGTATGTAAGAATGATACAATTATATAAATTAGTACATTTCTATTGGGAGTAATATTATTTTTTGTGAGAGAATTCTTTTTTTTATAAAGTTTTGATAAGATTAAATTAGTAGTCCTTTAACTCTCCTCCCCTCAAAAAAAAAAAAGAAGGGGAAAATGGATTAATGTATCTTACTACAATTATTATTAAATGATGAATTTTTGAATGAACGATTGTATTTTATTTCTATAAAAAATAAAAGTTGAGGTTTATATTCCCAATGAATCAAAATATGTGGTCGTATACTCTCCCACCCTTTCCCATTAACTATTATTTTTCTACCCTTTCCTTAAAAAAATACATATAAAACATATTATATAAAATATGTTTTTCAGTAATCATTTTTGAAAACTGATCGCCGACCAAAACCTTTCGTTCGTATTCCTGCGTGCAGATTTTTTATTTCCTTACCAAAGAATTTATATATATATTATTTGTGTGCCAGTGAGTGGATTTAATTAAAAGTGTAATTAAATAATGACCTCAGTATTATTCAATCATTGAATTTTTCCCCCCCTACTTTCTCCACAGTTTTTACAACAGCAAGCCAAACAAATTAATTTGGGAATGTGATTCAATTGTATTTTCTGGTTAAAAAAAAACCCCTTACAAAAAACATAGATTGAATGATGCATTTTTGTTAATAAACACTCCATTACAAACGTACCACAAACTTTTTTTTTAAGGGGAATAGGGGACTGTGTGTAAATGTTGTATTGACTTGAAAACTAAATAAACAAGAAATTATAATAATATTTATTGAAAATAAATAAATCAATACTTGAGTTTTATTCACACATTAGTAGCATTACGACTGTTACTACTATTACAGCTAAAACTACTACTATAACAAATGTTAAAACCAAAATAATTAAAATGTTAAGTGGTTCACAGTCACATAATTCTGATATCATTAAATATGATGGATAAGCCATCACATGGACTCAGCATTAGTTTTTAATATTATCTAAAAATTAATGAATTATATTTAAGAAATCTATATTAAGTATTACATTTATGTTACGTTGAAAGAATATTTTTTTAAGAAAATGTAATTTATTTATAATATATTTATACTACTACGTGTATGTATGACACATAAAGAGAGACATCAGCTTACAAGCATATTGTTTTTAGCTGGATAATGTTTAGTGAATGAGTGTCTACTCCTGATATAACTAAATAGTAATAATAATAACTACTGCTATTATTACCTGCAAAGGTAGCCGCATGGTCTAACGCGCTACTCTCACAGTAGAATAGACTGCAGATGATAGGGAGATAAAGGTTCGAATCTCGGTCGAGTGTACTGATGTATTTTTCCTAAATGGTTTTCCACTCCACCTCTACACAAATGTTAGTAGGCCCTAACGTTTCATCTAAATTCAATCTTCCTAATCCATAAAAACCACTAGAGTAACTAATAAATAAGCATATAGGCTAAACGGTTAGTAGGACACTGTACATACAACATATACCTTAAATAAATAAAATTAATAGAGTAATAAATTACCCAAGTCTCAATGTCTTCCCCTTTTCAAACCAGTGTCAAATTGTGTAAACTGATGTAGTGTGACATTCTACCCCATCTACAGTAGGCGTGATGGTAGCTGGTATTTAGTAAGAACTACCAGATCTACTCTAACTCTCATGCATCTATTTTCTAAAACAAATGATCTGCAAGACCATATGTTGAGATGCAGTCACTTATGCCAGTCAAATATTTCACAAAAACAATTTGTTTTTAATTGTTTTTCTTTTAACCGTTTTTACCTCTTCCGCTATCAGTTACCACCATTACTACGGCGAATGGAGTCTGTCTCTCGGTTGTTTGCGCGTATTTTACTATACTCAACTGTCCTGCGCTTGATTCCCAATTAAACAGAAAAATGTATCATCGGTCAAATTGTGTCTTACCTTCTCACAGTGACGAGTTGATGACCGGGGGACTGGGTGATGTGTACGATGCATAGTTAGCCTAGTTTGTAAATCACGTACTATTGTAATAAATCTGTATAGAAAGTTCACGTTTAACATCCCAAATTAAAAACATAGAGTGTATTTTGTTCGGCCGCATATTATTAAAAAGGAACTAAATAAAATACTAATTAAAACAAAATATTTTTATTACTTAAGAACTCTTACCTGAGGTGCTACTTCTCCCGTCTGCAGCGCTGCTCTACTGTTAGGAATAGAGAGAGAGAGAGAGAGAGGCAAGAAGCGCCTTCAAGAGATGAAAGGTAAGAGAAGAGTGCAGGAGGATGAAAGGATAGATGGATGGGATACCTATGTCTGATCTTGTGATTGCAACAGAAACATTATATGATAGGTTGATGAGCAGAAAAAGAAGGGGCGGGGGCGGTTCTGGAGGGGAAGGGAGGAGCTTGAAGACCTCTTCATAGACCCCTTTCAACCCCTATCTTTTCAACTTACCCTAAGGGATGTTTGCTTTTAAAACAAGCTCGGGTTATTCTCGACGAATGAACACTTAGTTTCACCTGCCTGATGAGCACGGGTATAAACATTTACCCCTTGCACCACCTCCCTCCCCCTCTCAACCCTTCACTACTCTCTGATTCACCTGCGGGTCAGTCATCCTGAAATGTGGTTAAAACACTCTCCCAAGGAAAAGGTGAAACAGACAGATTTAAAAGATGGTTTTAAAAGGGATGTAAAGTGCAATCAATGTTTTTCTTTGGATGGCAAAGGAAAGCTATAATTAAGATACTTTATTGCATTTAATATCAAAATAATTTACTAATACCCGCATCGATAGATATGTGAATCTATTGTGAAGCTCATCCAGCCTAATTTTGTGGTAGCAAGGTGGCTGGGGTCCAAATCCAACCAATTACATTGAGGGTGGTTCTTATTGAAATATATCCCACTTTCTCTTCACGCCAAATCTCGTAGGCCTACATCTACCTCTCAAATGATATCATTCTCATACCTACGCAATAAGAGTAGTTCAATACAGATAACAAGGATGGGTTGTAAGACGTAAAAGGGGATAGTTGGTTGAGTTGCTGCATAATTTTCATTAACTTGTCATATGCACTGCGTAATTTGACCAAAACATCTCTTAGTTAAAAGAAATATTTCTGGTCAAATGCCACAATGCTCATATAATTATTCGGTAACCTTATGATAACAATATTTATAATATTGGACTAAATGGCTTTATTAGACTAATATTTTATTTATTTTGGTCACACATTTTTTTGACTAGCAAATTATGGACTAACGTCAACCCATTAAAACTGTTTTTTGCTATATCATATCCACAAATAAGAGTCAAACCCATTTCACCTGGATCTGTAATAGTTCTCCATGCCACTGAGCTCTGGAAACATAACCTTAGGCATAATTGTATTTTGTATATAGGTTAAGTAGGTTGTAGAAAGGAGTGACTCCCGAATTAATTTCGTAGTTTTAGTCTAAATATTAAAATATATTTGAAAAATTAGCTCTGAATTAAATGCAAACATTTTCAAATACACGTAAACACACTAGTGAAACTATTGGAAATAATTACCCAGTAGCATCGGATTATTTGTGCTACAAATAATTGTTTGGAATTTATTTTGTAGTTAATCTAAGCTGAAACAATGTTCAATCCAAATATAACAACACTTTAATAATATTTGTGTAGTTTATTCTTTAGCATCACGTCCTACAAAACTTTCGGGCTATAGCTTATTTACTAATTATTCAAATGATTTTAGGGATATGGAAGTTTATATTTATAGGAAGTGTACCATCATTTTTTTTAGGGAGGTAAGAGTAGAAATCCATTTAGGATAAATCACACTCAGAACACCCAACTGAGATTTGAACCTTGATCTTACCGTCATCAGCAGTTTAGTCTATTGCAAGGGTAGCGCGTTAGACCATGCGGCCACCGAAGTGGGTCATAGATCAGAGTATTTTTTTTATTTTTAACACCACGTCTTACTACCCGTTCGGGCTATACGCCACCTCATAGTTAAAACTTCTGAACATAAATTATGTTTTTCTTGAAGTTCAAAACGTTTCATCCTAGAACACTTTCATTTATTTTTAATTTCGATAGGAAGCTACGCTGGAAAAACACAAAATAAGAACAGAGTTTACGGACAAGTATTTAAGTAGACGCGAGCTGCTTCTACCAGGACTATAAATGTTGATATACGATGGCCACCGGCCATATCTTCCCTCCTTTGCCCGTATCCCATATAGCTAGTTCAATATTCATCTACTTCTGTTCATAAAACTTAAAAGTTACTGCTCGTTAACATAATAATTCCCATACCGTTTGGAGGATTTTATTAGGGCTCCACTAAATGCATTCAGGGAAAGGACTTTTTTTTTTCAAGGATACTTTATCCGCTATGGAAAGGACTGGTTATGGTGGTGGGGAAAATAAAAAAAAAGATCAAAATATGTGTGTGGTTTTACCCTTGAAGGGATTTTAAACAACATTTTATCTCGTCCAAAACTTATTCGACTCAAATAAGTTTACAATTTATTTGTACCTTTTTTTATGTAATGAGCCTGATATTTTGAAAGCAATACGTTTTATTACTTTTTTCCTTTTTTTTTTTTTTTTGTGATTTGGTAAAGATTGACCGGAATAAACACATTAGTTGTGCTATAAATAACTTACTCAATAGCTTTTATAAACTATAGCTATGAAAGGATAAAGTAAATGAGTATTTGTTTTTGGTTTATCAAAATAAAATTATTCTCAAGAACAATGTTATACAGTAGGCCCCTACTAATAAAAATCTTATCTAAAAACCATATATTTACTTGTATATAATACACATATAAACCTCACTAGTTCTAATATTTAAAATTTGTTTTATTATTAATCTTAAATATAATTCTCCTCTTTTTTTTATTAATATTACAAAGTTTTCTTGTTTAGCTAAAATAAGTTTATAGTTGGTCACTTCTACACCAATGAACCTTGTTAATAATTATAGTCAGCAGTGGATATTTTGTTTATCGATATTATATTCTTCGGTTCTATTCCCAGTATGGTTCACACATATTTTAAATAATTGGTGAAATGGTGATCAGGTGTTGAAGCTGTTCTAGTAATGGCGGAATAACACAAAATATTATCTCAGCACGCAACTTACAATCTAACTTATCCTAGGAGAGTATGCTAAGAGATAAACATTCAGCTATAGCATTTTTGTATTTACTAACTTGATAGCAAGACGGACTCTTATTAAATAGTAGCCATCTTAATCAGCACTGACCAGAATCATTCCAGGAACCCTTCAGTTCTGTATCAAATTGTGCTACCAACTAAAATAAGATGTCAGACGAAAAACAGATATAAAAATATAATTTCTCATAGATGGTTGTATTAATCTACCTTTAACATTTATTTCTGTAAATATTTTTGGTTGGTCGCTAATATACAGTAAAAACAAACACTTCCTTATTTAAAATAATTAGAGATATATTCTTTATGTTATTAATAATATTAAAAGTTAGTTTTTATCTATGTTTAATGGAGTTTTTTTTAAGATTAGTACATAATGTTCTTAATACAGCTAATTGTTATCTCATCTGAATTAAATGTTTTATATAGGCCTAAACAAAAGTTCTTTAAAACCTCATTATTATTAGTATTCACAACCAAAGTAATAATGGTAATAATAATTATTTAAAATATAACACCCAAATTAATAAATATGAAACTAATCACTTTCTATTTAATTTAAAAAAAGAAACTAGTAAAAGAAACAGCTTCCTTTAGGTGTTAATATAGGACAACTAGTTAAATTATTATTGTGTTTTTTGTTTTCGTACATAAATTCCAGGTGTAATACTTATTATAAAGGAGTAACAAAAGAACTCCAGTCAAAATATGAGCTAGTAAACCTTGAAAATTGGACTTTACATAATCACTGTTGTTTTGTTTTTCAGAAGTTTTGTTTATATGTTCGTACAAGCTGTCGTTAAACAGTAACAAACACAACATAATTAGTGATTTAATTGTTTTCTTACTGAAAAAGATTGTCTTTTATTCTGTCTGAAGTTTAAAAAAACATTTTCCATCCCTCCATGAAACCAGATTGCTCAACCGATTGAAGTGAACGTTTTATTGACATGTTATACATAACTTCTTAAAGCCATTCTACAAAATATTATAAAATACTTCCTTTGCCGAAAAAGTTTTAGAAACGTTAACGAAATCCCAAGCTATAAAAGAAGCTCTTGTTGGTATTTTATTTAATATTGTAGTTTTTTATTACCTACGATGTTATTATTGAGGCGACAAAACATAAAATAGGTAAATATGTTGGTAAGGAATATAAACTACTTTAAATTTGCCTAAATCTTGAAATGACTTGGTTCCTTTTTTAAAATCATAATTCTAAAGTTTTGGTCACCGAAATGGTATGTTTTAAATGTTCTATAACATTTACCAGGCACATTTAAATATAATTTAAGGCTTGTTTCAGTGGCGTGGATATGAAATAATAGTGTAAATTATGTAAATAATTATTACTGTCGAAAGGATTTTGGTCCAATGTAACTTTTAAAGTGAATAAAAACTTAATCTAATTAAGATCAATCGTAATAAATATTTAATTATGATTTGTAAAATATAAGTTCTTTTTTACATTCCAGCGGCTTAATTATAATCTTCACACTTACACAAAGGGCTCTTGATGGGGTGAAATTTAGAACTGCTATACTAAAACTGACACACCATATGGATAGTGAGTTTAAACTCAAATTTTGCCGTTAGTATTTAGAAACTATTTTCGTTCCTAGACAATAAAACAAATTATAAAGTAAATACAATGAACCTAAATCAGTCTGGCAAAATGGACTAAAAAAACTTTAATTCTAGCGTCTAGGCGAGTGGGTAAATCGGGAGGGGCTCTATCACCCTTTAACCCCGTAGCTATAGTAATTTTCCATAGGAAGTTTGTTATCTGAAAGCAAGTAGAGATATTTTTTTCTAACATTAGTTGAAGTTGCTTATGTGGAATATCTATTATTTTACTAAGATATTATACTATCAAGTAAAAATTTCAATGAATGCTTCTAATAATACTTTCCTAAGGAAATACTCTATAGTTGAATATTTGTAGCTTATTTAAGTTAAAAAAAATTAATTCAACTATTATTGTGTTTGTTTAGTGGTTGTGGCAACAAAGCAATTGTATATATATATGGAAAAATAAATTAAAAATTATATATTTACAATCGTATCGTCTTCATCAAAAATAATGTTTTTCTTTATACTTAGAGAAAGAACCTTAAAAAAATTTTGTTACAAAATAAAACTTTTTTATTTTACATGCGCGTGAACACACAGCCGAGCATGTTTTGTATGAAGTCCTCAACCACCCTTGTTCAAGATGGTTCGCCATCTTAATTTATTAAGAGAACGCAGCCTTTTAGACTATCTAGTTTTTTAAAGCATTTTTAAGTGAACCAACGACTCCACTTCCACAAAAAAGAAACATCCAAATGATTACTTTATAACTTCGTGTTCCAATAATGTAAAAGATTTTTTTAAAAAAAACACAGTTTTGTTTGCTGTGGTAGCTTTGAATAAATTAGTAGCTTCTGCCTTTGTCACCAGCATTCACGTGGCACTTTACGTCTCTGGTGTGGATTGAGGGGAAAAGTTTTCAAGATATGTTAGTCACTTTTCCGAGACGCATTTGCAGACGTTCATAAATCCTCTCTTTAAATTTATTAATTTAAAAAATATGGTGTCGAGTATTAAGCTAGGGCTACACGAGTTCGTTCCGCTCCCACACAGTGGTGTGGAATTAATGTTGGGAGAACACTCATCCGCACTTTTACCCGAATTTTCATGCGTATTCGGGTGATAAGTGGCTACACGGCCTGTAGCACACCGTAAAATTGAGGATAAATCCTTTCGCGACGATTCGTCTACACGGTGCGGTGTGGATTTGTGTAGCCTTAACTTGACACATATCATGTATCCAAAAAAATTGATATGTTCAAACATTTCTCAATATCTGGATAGCTCAGGAGGAAAGTAGATGGTACACCCGGTTAAATTCTCGTGACCAAAGGTAGCTGTTAAAAATAAAATCTAATCAATAGGGAAATAAGTTCTTTCCATGACGTCATTGTCTTTATTGATTTTAATGTGCGTAAAAAATAAACGTTACCATATCATCGTTTTAGACGAGACCCTTAATAAAGTAGTTAATGGATAGAGACAAAAGGGATGTCATTCGTTCCAGAAGAAACACTTGGTGTTACAACGCACCTGAATCTTATTGGTTCGCTAATAATTTTCAATTACAGATTAAATTGGTATTAAAGCTCTCCCATGGATAGCGGGTAAGATCAAAGCCATTTTCTAATTTTAGAAGTTAAATTGGTGTTAAAAGAGTTTTGTATAGATTTAAAAAAATCACAAAAACAACTAAAAATTGTTTCTTGTTTATAAAAACCTTAAACAAACGGTCGAAAGATAGATGTCGTGAATGGAGATCTCGAATAATCTAACTAGAACATTTAAATCTCCATGCAAGTGAATGGTTTTTCGATGAGAAGTGTTTCCCGAAGTTGGTCGGGACTTACGTTCCACACGATCCTACATTTACTACGGATTTTCTCCTCTCATCTGTTGGGGAGGTATGACGAGCTTTGGCTTCTGTGAAACTCCTCTTCTCATACTTTTTGATGCCTTAACATTTAAAGAAGAAAACCTTAAGTTGAAGTGTAGGGGACGCGATAAAAGTTAAGTGTTTTTTTTTTTGCCGTTTTTATTGCAATTTTAGTGACTGGTGTCTTAGGGTAGAGTGTCAACTTCTGTGCTGATGGTCCGGGTTCAATCCTCGGTCCCGGCACAGATTTATCTGATTGCCAAACCCTTCCTTCACCTCTGACAATACGTGTATTAATCACAACTTGTGAATGTGTGGAATGCCAGACCTCCACCGTGGTTCGGATTCCACGTTAAACTGTAGGTCCTCCATTTCATCTCACAGCCACCCTACCAGTACACATTAGCGTAAGTGCGTATAACCCGAACGGGTAATAAAACGCGGTGCTAATAATAATATTGCAATTTTTTTTAATAATTGAAAAAAAAAAATTCTCCAGTAGAAACCTAGAGTTTAATTTCTTTACATGGTGATCTCAACAGTTGTTCAATATCTGTCATGGCATAGCAGCTTCAGATGAGAAACTGTTTGAATTTATTTATTTTATTTAGTTAGCACCGTGTCTTACTACCCGTTCGGGTTATACGCTTAAGTACTAATTACGATAATGGATTAGGAATTGGAAGGTTGAATTTAGAGGAAGTTAGACCGCATTTGCGTGGAGGAAGAGTGAAAAACCATTTAGTTAAAACCACCCTCAATTCACGCGACCAAGATTTGAACCTCGGTATCCCCGTCTTCGGCAGTCTAGCCCAACACTAAATTGACAAGTTATACAACTACGCCACCGAAGCGGGTAACTTTTTAAATGAAGAAAAAAATTGTCATTAAATTTCAGGACACCCTTGACAGATATTCAACAACTGTTGATATCACAATGTGAAGAAAATTAAACCCTATGTTTCTATTGGAGAAATATTAGATTTATTTTGACCCAAATAGTTTTTAATTTAAAAATGGCAAAAGCACTACCCGTTTTTCACGTCCCCTACATTCCCACCTAAAAGGGCGTCACATATTTTAAGGTAAATATCCTCATGTTGCTTTATTACTTATGGCAAATCAGTTTTTAAGCTTTCAAACCACTAAAACAATAACTAACATGAAAATTGTTATTTTGTAATCCAGTGTTTTTGTAGGGAAAGTAGTAATAAATAAATTGTTAGTAAGTTATATTTCACCCTAAAGGAGGAAGTGTTTCAGGTTTTATATAGGGAATGAGTATATCTAACTATTTATTTTTTCAATTTAAAAATTTCATACTATTATGTGATCATTTATATTTGATTTATATTTTTTTGGCACGTGTCTCTTTAATTATAAAATTATTAAAATTTTATTTTGCAAGTTTTTAAATAAATCAATCATTTCTTTTAGTAAATCTAGCTCTACGTATGCATTTTTTAAAAATTCATAATTGATAACTTTTCGTTTGAAACTCGTTAGATATTAGCTAAATTCTATATTTTCATGATTTTTAATGTATTATAAAACATTAAATGAAATATTATTGAACTCTATAAATACATTTTAATACCTTTCACCATCACTTTGGTGTGAACAAAATTTAAAAAAATCAAGTTACTTTTTTAAAATAACGTGGATTACTGATGTATAAGAGTAATATGCATTCCAGTAGGCGTCTTTTTAATATTTTTTTTTAAAAATGACCCGGCCTCCGTGCGTAGTTGGCTAACGCGCTAGTCTGTTGAGCTCGATCGCTGAGGACGGAATCGAGGTTCTAATCTCGTCGGGTGAACTGGGGGTGGTTTTTCCTAAATGGTTTTCCACTCTCCCTCCACGCAAATGCTGGTTCACTTCCTCTAAAAATTCAACCCTCTCATTCCTAATCCATAGCGTAATTAGTATTAAGCGTATAACCCGAACGGTAGTAAGACGCGGTGCTAAATTTATTATTATTATTATTTAAAAAACAAGATTATTTAAAACTTATAGGATATTTTGTAGTTTTTATGCGTGTCCAAGTTCTTTATAAAGCCGCAAGACATGAAGATCTGAGGGATGGTTTAGTCTACTCCTGCACATATTACTGGTCTAAAAAAATTCTAAACAGCATTATTGATTTTACTGGAGAGTTAAATTCACGCTTGGTCATTAGACTAGGTTAATTACTAAGGATTTTTTTGAGTTCATAGGTAGCATTTTGGCAGGGAGATATATCTTTTAAAAGATATCAATCAGCAATATTTCCGCTTATTCCAGAGACGACGACCAGGTAAGGAATCCGGCGTCCGATTTATCGGGGTGAGTCATTAGTTTGGATTAGATGACCCTCTGCCTAGGCTGGGCATATTATATTCTGCGGTTTGGTGTTGTCTACACAATCGGCACATTCAAAACAAGAATTTTCATTAAATATCCTTTTCAACTATATATTTTTAATGAATCAATTAGGACGTCATTAGTAAAATTAACGAGTAGAGTCTAGCGGCCCATCCACGTAAGAACCGACTCAGTTATATTTCGCTACACACGTTCTAACACCAGCGCGAGAGGACTTCCAACTTTGCTAAGATATTTCAGTTAGTTTGTCGAAGCAAGTTGGAGCAGCGATGATCATTTTAGACAACGTGGCGTGTTACTGAGATAAAAAAAAAGAGGAAAATGTGGGTTTAAGAACTGGTTCTACAAAGAAATAGATTGACACATTTATATTTAGTTAACTTTATCAGATATGATAACCTGAAGACTATAAAAATTTCTTTATAATGTCTTAAAAGAGCTCGAGAAAGTAGGCCATTCATATCAAAACAAGATACTGTTATGCAGAATGCCAGACCACTTGAACACATTTAACAGAGACCTCATTTCTTGCCACAGGAATTTCGTTTGAAGGTCTCAATTTGTTTCACGCATCAATTATTTATGTTCGCACTATATTTATGTATTAAGTAATATACGAGTATAATGTACATATTATTTACTTCTGTTGACGTCAAAACTGTTGATTCTAGTTCATGACATGACAACATCTTCAATTTCTTCCTCTAAATTACTTTTGTTTTTCCTGAGATTTAGTTGGTCTGCGGTGAACAAAACATTTCGATGTACCACAGTGTTGACTTGTACACATCGTCCTCCAAAGCACCACTTCTTTTATTATCCCGAAGGTGGCAATTTTTCCTGAAGATGCCAGGATATTGTCTATTTTTTTACTTTGAACAAACTCTAAGTCAGTATCAGTGCATTTCTCCCGCGATAACTTCATGAGTGATTCCCAAGTCTTATCAGCTTTCCTCTATTATAATAATCTGTGCCATAGAGCGGCAATTGATGGTAATCCTCTAAAATCTTTGTCAAAAACTCATGCTCGTGACGTTTTGGATATGAATCCGACATAGTTCCTCTGACTGACAAAATCACACTGTCTGCTAGTGTGGATAAAGAGACTGGCTCGTATCCTCCACACACTGGAGGCATAGCGAGCTAGTGGCGAGCCGGATCGCGAGCCAAACTCGTACATGGTTGGTCTGCATATATTATATTTCCTTCTAATGTTCTTACTAATGACGATTAGAAAAAAACTACTAGATCTAAATTTCACGTATTCATACGTCTAGCCAAAATAATTTGCCACTGTAGCTTTGATAGATATTATAAATATCTATAAAATATTCTAATAAAATAGTCAAATATGATCAATGTTGACCACGAAAAAAGCTGTATTTACTTAAAGGCCCTTGATTTGAAAAATTGACTTTAGTAAGACCCGGTGCACCATGAAAATATTAATCCAGACTAAACAAATAACATAAAAAAGTTGTTTTATTAATAGTTAATATGAGTAAATGAAAAAAGGTCTTAATTTCGCAACCCTTCTTATTATGTCTAAAGCAGCCTCTTCAAGACTCCAAGCAAAACATTACACCAGAGATAATACTTATAAGGTGTACAATATAACTAACTCAACATTAAGGTCATTTCTCCGTGGAGTGTCTTGAGGACTTTGTTCCCAAGACTTCGTTTCAAATCAGGACAAAAGAACGGGAAGAAACAACACCAGGGAGGGAAAAAGAATGAAAATAGGACCCCCCCCTAAAAAAAACAACGAATTAACAAAAAAAAAAATTATGGGGGAGAGGGAAACTTATATAAAAGGAAAGACGCCCCGGAAAAACAAAAGCGGACGAGAGAAATGGTGGGTGGAGGATTAGAACACATTTACCTGTAACTCACGTAAAGTCACACTTAATTTCTACTGACGTTAACGAGGAATTCGGCGGTCTGAGAAGCCGACAATGTCTAGAGGTTGTCCGCGGGACAACTCGTTCCCATGTACTAGAGAATAACAATAATAAAAACTGTCGTCCTCCCCTTAACGGGACATAAGACGTGACCAAAACACACAGTTATTAAAAAAAATTATATATATACCGTATATATAATTTATTTTTGGGTGGCTTTGCAAGAGTACCATTAGAAAACCCCATTCAAGAGATTGTGACAACAGCAGCGCGTACATACAAGTTAGATAATATTACCTGCCCTATCTAAACAAAGAGGTAGACTATACCAATTTTATACGAATGAACAAATCTGACAGTTTTAAATAGTTACTAGATTTACTTTCACGTTTCAAATAATATGACCCACAGTTTTTTTATTATAGATAATAACAATGTCTATAACTCTACTAATATAATGAAATTGTATTAATGTTGATGGCAAAAAAGAAAAATGGTTTATATTTCCTAAGTGGTTCTTTCTGTGAAAAGAGAACTGTGCATTGGTGGTTCTATATCGTTTCTTTAAGGATGGAAAATTGAGTTTTGAACTATTTTCTAATATATTACTTTAATTGTTGAGAATTCAATTGTTCTCTCTCGAGTAACAAACATTTGTTCTCATATACATTTATTTAGGGGCTTTCTTTAATATGGTCACTGGCCATTGTCCATCTTTTCTCAAATGTTTTAGAAGAATAAAAAATTTCAAAGTTTTTTATCTGCAAACAGCCCTTAATTATTTTTTTATACAAAAAATCATGCAAATTGGTTTAACATCTTTAACACTATCTAGATATTTATTTTGAACAGAATAATTGAAGTAATTTTTGAAAAATTCTGTTTTTAATATATAAGTATCAGTAAGCTCTCCTTAAATTTATGATTATGATCAAAACTTTTATTAGGCCTTGAGGAATGACAAATAAAAAATAAATATGAGGTTTGAAGAAATTCTTAAAATTGTTTCGCTTATTGCTAAGGTACAGACAGAAATGAAAATCCAACTTTTTTGAGTTTGGGTCAAAACAAAACGAGTGTCTATATATTTATGAGAAAATAAATGTATTATCAAATGTATTGAAGTTTAGATATTCCTTTAGTTAAACGTCCATTAACTACAATACACACGTTAAATTTGTCTTTATAACTATGTAAATTCTTACGGTAGATCCCCAACAATAATTATTTTGTAATCAAAGATGATTGATCCTTATAACAAAAATTGTTTCCCAAAAAAAAAAAAAAAATGTTAAAATTAATTTCAAAACATGCTTATGCCTTTATAAAATTCGTCCTTCTCAAATTGTTTAAGTCCTTACTAGACATTAAACTAGCATTAAAGCTTGCATTGAAAAATTCTTAATATTAAAACCTATAAGGGGCTTATAAATAAAGTATCAAAATTATTCAAAAAGAGGGAGACCACCCTTTTTCCTATCCTTTTACTTTACCCTATTTCTATTAAACGAAAGTGTTCTCAACACACAGATTTCTACGATAGTTTAATAACGGAAACATTTTATTTAATAACTTTTTCTAGGGCTTCGAAATATTTCTAACACCATATCATGAATTCATTTTGACTTTGATAAGGAAATAATTTTCTGTGACGTTTCCTACCTTTCTCCGTTTCCTTTAATCAAACCAATGAATACAAACTTCAAAACACTTTATTAAGCGCTGTTTTCCTCTCTTGTACAGTCACATCCTGTAAACATTAAACTCTGGCCAATAGTGTACGTTTAATTAGCTAGTTTCATTATAGATATCTGCTAGTTTGGAGAATTTCGAGCGGGAACTTGGCGAGTTGCGGATCAAGTCATACACTCAGACACAAACACACTCAAATATTAGATTCCTCAATGCTTGAAACCTTAGTACTTCCTACCTTCACGGCTCTCAACTCTAGGCTGATATTAACTTACTTTAATATTTCCCCTCATCTGCTTTTCCATACACAAAACGCTTGAAAACCTATTTCTTTGCTTTTGTTTGGAAAGCAATAATTTAAAATGTAATTTTCTTATTTTCTATTTTATATTGACACATAGCACCAAATACCAGTGTTACCCCCAGTAAGAGCCTACTCAAGCAGTCTGATAATTAAGAAATTTTTTTAAAATTCCTCGATTAAAATAAATTACTTAAGAGACTAAGGTAGTTATGGGAATGTATGAATATTTTCTTTAATTAGACGTTTATATATATTATGCAATTCCTCTAGATGGTAAATTTCAAAGTTCTAGCAAACCAAATTTTTTTTAAGATTTCGTTAATAAAGAAAGCTCTAACACCTAAAATTTGTTTTAAAAAAATTCCAAAATTTTTAAATGTCAAATATTTTATATTATAGTTTTTAATATTTATATTTAACTATTTATAAACTTTTTTTTTCAGCAATGCCTTCTTTTGTTATAAGGTAGCCATACGTTTACCAAACAAAAGAAAATAAATATGAAGAAAAGTTTTATTTTTCATGTCTTTGAATATTATATAGGAATCACGAAGGTTTTTTTTTTTTATGAAGAAGAAATAAAGTTTAAGGAAATGACGCCTTAATATCCTGATACAAATGAAACGTCAGACAAAAATATCACGCAATGGGAAGTACCATTTTTTTTAGTCTATCCTTTGTATAAAACTCATGCAATTATTGTAAAAGATTCTTTTTCTTTCCGCTCAAAGAAATCGTAAGTTTAGTTTAAACTTTTAACTAAAGACTGGTTGAATTTCCTAGTATAAGCGACTAGTAGCGTATTTAAATGGATATGAATGAAACCACGCAACCACTCTGCTCGTATCCCAGCAGGTGCCTTAGGAAGTTTGATTTAACAAATATAAAGGCTTTTAATACTAAGAATATACCAAGGAATGTATTAGGTTAAGTTGGATAGTATGGTGAATGTACACTTTCTTAAATAATATTAGTATGACTATTTTAATTTTTAGAATTATAATATATTAATATAAATTGTATTAAGTTTCAAAAAACTTGTTTAAAGATAAATGGTTATTTAATTGTGTAGACAGTGAAGATTATTCACAATTATATTATATCTGTTAACATATTTATATTTGATAGGCTTCTCGATTTTATGGCATACAATAAAATTGGTTAAACAACCAATTCAAAATATTCCAAAACCTTTTCAAGAACTAATTTACGTCAAGCCGTTAACCAGTATTTAATATTTTGTACCACAATAATATTATATTTAACTGTACTTGCAGGACCTAATTTTTGAAGACTTATATTTTAAGAAAATATAATGTATAATATTTCCTACTATCACTAAAACACAGGCCTATTGTGTGTAAGGTGTGTTACCTACATTTTCTAAACTCTACCTCTTATAAACACATCAGTTTTCGATGTCTCTATAAAACACCAAACACTTTAAACTATTTCGTTTAAACTTTTAAGCAATTCTGGCACAAGGAAGAAAACAATCTATTTAAATAATTAAGACATTAAGTTTACAGTTATAAAACATATAAAAGCAATATTAATTTTTTATTCGTCTTCATATGATTTACAGCAATAATTTTTCATTCTCTGTATCAATATCTACAAAATAATACCAATAATAAATTAAATAGTAATATAAGTTGGCCACAAGAATTATGCTTGTACTTTTTAAACGTTCCTTCTTACCAAAATCCTATTATAGACTATACAGAAGATATTCTTGTGTTAATCGATGTCTGCAGTATTATTCATGCTTACTCAGAAATCCTATTTTTTCACAGTGTGAGTCTGTGTATTACTGCCCACTCGCTCTATATTAATCGTAAACGTGAATTTTATGATGTACGAATAGTACTCAGCCTGAAGGTTTGATTTTACTGAAGAGTTCCACCATTAGCTGTAATATCTAGAAAGCTCTGAAGAGGCGTACTAGGGAAATGAGGAATGACGTAGTTTTCTCACTGAGCCAGAAGGTACTATTGCACATCAGTCTGCCAAGCGACACTTTCCCTCCATTCATCAGAGGGACTGTTAATACTAGTATCGTTCATATCTCTGCCACTTGCATATTTGTCAGAGCCATAAGTGAGACTGAGACAAAAAATGAAAGTAACATGTTCTAGTTCATACCAGATGATATAGAGCATTGTAAACAATATATCTGACCAGACTGAGACAGATCAATGAAATTAACAACGTGTTCTAGCCCTTACCAGGAGATATAGAGCATTGTAAACAATGTAATATATTATCAGACTGAGACAGATCATTGAAATTAACAACGTGTTCTAGCCCTTACCAGGAGATATAGAGCATTGTAAACAATATAATATATTATCAGACTGAGACAGATCAATGAAAGTAACAACTTGCTCTAGCCTTTACCAGAAGATATAGAGCATTGTAAACAATATATCTAACCAAAGATAGATCTGAGCTCAAACGTTCAGACTTTGACTAAAAAAAGATAGAGAAAAAAGTGAAACAACATTTGCACTCTCGAAGCTGTGACTAAGTCACTAGACTGAATTGTCAATGATGAGGATATCGGTGATCCAACCTAGGTCCGGAGTATTTTTTTATATGTGGTTTTACAAACTACCCTCACCCAAATGAGGTTACACTTTCTCTGAATTCAACCTTCATCTTACTTATTATTTAACTACATTTAGTATTTATTGGTATGTATGGGGAATACGAACGACTAGTAAAACGCAACACTGAAGATAAATGATTTCGATTAACACATTCAAACCACGGGTGCATTGAGATTTTTTTCCAAAATTGTTTTCCACTCTACCTACATGAAAATGCTGGTACGCTTCCTCTATACTAAACCTTCCTCATCCCTAAATCATTAGCATAATTAGTACGTATTTGTATAGCATGAAGGTGGCCTGGTGGTCTAGGGGTAAGGTGTCAGACTTCTGTTCTGAGGGTCCGGGGTTCAATCCTCGGTCCCGGCACAGATTTATCTGATTGCCAAACCCTTCCTTCACCTCTGACAAGACGTGTATTAATCACAACTTGTGAATGTGAGGAATGCCAGGCCTCCACCGTGGTTCGGAATCCACGTTAAACAGTAGGTCCTCCAATTCATCTCACAATCACCCTACCATTGCACATTAGCGTAAGTGCGTATAACCGAACGGGTAGTAAGACGCGGTGCTAGTAATAATATAATAATAATAATAATAATAATAATAATAATATTGTATAGCATGAATAGGTAGTTGACGTGGTGCCAAAAAAAAATTACATATGGTTGCTAGAGACTTGCTCTAAGAGATAATGAATAAGGGATTTTTATAGGTAATGCACCCACATTTGCTTGGAGGGAGAGTGGGAAGCCATTTAGGAAAAATCACCTTCAGTTCACCCGCATGGAATTCGAAACACTGCCTTCCTAGTATCCGGTAGACCAGATTTAAAAAAAAGTACATGAATTTGATTACACTTGCCCATCAATGAGGATGTTAAGTAGGTAATTCAACTTTTATTAAATTACAATTAACATTTATATGTTGATAAAGAGGTTTTTTCTGCACATTATGTGCTATACAATACCCGACGGAATATATTTTGATATTTTCCTCAAGCTACCCATAAATATCACCCTTACAGAGACCCTGGTAACATTTATCAATAATCCTCCCTCCCTAACCCTATTCCAAAAAACACCCCTACACGACTGCCTCTGACACAATCTCAAGACTAATTATTATCCTAATGATGAACTGAACGAACCTATTTCTTCCCCTTTCACCGCACCTGCTCCCATAAGGAGTTGGTGGATTGGGATGGAAGGAGGGGTAGAATTGAGGGAAGGGAGACATTTCAAGAACCTTTGAATGAGACACTTTCTCAATAAACAGACAGTCTTTGTCACATTAGCATAAAATTATCTGAAACGGAAGAAAGAGTTTTCGTTTGGTGAAAGAAGAACAAGAAATAAGTTTAGGTTAAAAAGATATCGGTTAAAAACATTTTTTTATATGTTATTGTTTTTATCTAAACGTGAATGTTGTAACCTATTGAATGGGGTGACTGCTTTTACCAATTAATTTGTTTGATCTACTTTAAAAAAAAGTAAATTGTGTTAAATAGTATTAAAAAGTGAAAGGGAAATTACGTTTGAATACGTATTGATGTGTTACAATGAGGTTCGTTGAATGAAGAACAGTCATGGAATGAGTGAGAGGGTCTTTTGAGAACCTACCCCTTACTTTGGATTTGAATGCTTAGAGACGCACAACTTGAAGTTCATTGAAAATTGGAAGTAATCAAGTTCCCTTTTCGTGGGGTCTTGCCGAACGAATGGTAGGAAACTCTGAACTTTTTTTTTGTCAGATGGTACCACTGCCTTAACAATGACTCTCCTAGTTAATCACAGAAGTCGAATGGAATCAAAGGAGATAAAAAAAACACATAAACTTTTCTTTTAACAAAAGCTTTTGATACAATTAATTCAAACCAATCTTAGCTTATTTAGCAATACGTCTTACTACCCATTCAGTGTATACGCTTATGTAATAACTAAGCTAATGGGATATAAATTAATTAGGTTGGATTTGAGTAAGTGAACCCACATTTGCATGGAAAGAGAGAAAGCGGAAACCCATTTTGGAAAAACACCCTCAAGATATCCGACCAGGATTGAACCACGATCTTCCGTTCATCAGCATTTCTACTTTATTGTGAGATTAGTCTTAGACCATGTTGGCACCAAAGTGGGTCAACCCGAGCATCGTATTTATACCACCATGTCTCACACTACCCGTTAGGGCTGTACGCCTATATGTTAACTACGTTAGAGGGTAAAGGATGAGTAAGCTTGATTTTGGAGGAAGTGTGTCAATATTTGCATGGAATAAGAGTGTAGAATAATTTTTGGGGAAAAAAACTTCAGCCATTCAACTGGTATAAGAACCCCAGTATCTCTTTCCTCGGCAGTCTAGTCTATTCCAAAAGTGACGCCTTAGACCATCAACGCATTGAAACTGATTTTAAATATTTGAGTTCCAACATATCAGCGGGGGATGAATATTGAAACTTCTTTAATAACATCCCAATCCCCGATGAACATTGAAACTGGTGACCTGGTGGTCTAGGGGTAAGGTGTCAGACTTCTGTGCTGAAGGTCCGGGGTTCAATCCTTGGTCCCGGCACAAATTTATCTGATTGCCAAACCCTTCCTTCACCTCTGACAAGACGTGTATTAATCACAACTTGTGAATGTGAGGAATGCCAGGCCTCCACCGTGGTTCGGATTCCACGTTAAACTGTAGGTCCTCCATTTCATCTCACAATCACCCTAGCATTGCACATTAGCGTAAGTGCGTATAACCCGAACGGGTAGTAAGACGCGGTGCTAATAATAATAATAATAATAATAATAATAATAATAACATTGAAACTCCTTTCATAACATCCCAATCCCCGATGAACATTGAAACTCCCTTCATAACATCCCAATCCCCGATGAACAGTATTACCAGTGAGCCTAACGATGGTTCTCTCCATTCTCCAAAGATTAAAGAATTGACACGCACCTGCGAAACCGTGAGAACTGGGAGACTTTGGAAAAATCTAGTAGAAATATATGAATATTGATTGAATAGGCACTTTTAAGTAAAAGCCTAGAATAGTAGATCTATAGGTAGACGAAAAATAGAACTGAAGAATTAATAACGCTGTTTGAAATAATTTATTTTTATCACCCCAAGATTTGTGAAGTGGCAAAAGATGTGGGCCTATTTGTCCATAAATCTTATATCCTGTTTTAAACATAAGTTACAAGGTTTAAAATTAATTAGTATAGTTAAAAATTAAATTTGACTACCCTTTTCATAAATCTAAGCTGCTAGGTAAAGTGGGAATTCCTCCTGGAAAACCTGGAAAAATAAAGTAATTTGGTAGTAAGCCAATAGTGGCAACCCTGGATTTCCCTAATTCTGGGAACTGCTAGTAAGCCTACCGTTTCAACCTTAACCTGACTCACAGTTTTACAGAAAACTATTTACTAATACACTTTACAATACTTTTTTTTTATATATTATATGTTTGTCTTTTAGGTAGGGTGCAGTTTTAATAATAAAACTTGTTTGTTTGCCAAAATACATAAAATATTGTTCCATTAGAAACTTATACACACTAGTTTAATTTTCTTCACACGGTGATATCAACGGTTCTTGAATATCATTTAAGGGTGTCTTGGTATTTAACGACAACTTTTTCTCTTCATTTAAAAAGCTTTTCATCTAATACCGCTATGTTCATGACAGATATTCAACAAGTGTGTATATCACCATCGGAATAAAATTAAACTCCATGTTTCTACTTGTGAAATATTTTATTTATTTTGACCAAAAACGTGTTTTGCTGTAAAAACCAAATAACAATGTCCTTTTCTCACATCCCCTTCTAACCCACCTCAAGAACTGCTGACTTCGTCCATTTTATTAACTAGAGTGAGTTAAAGCTTTAATGTGAAGGTTGGGGTCTGGTATTATCCATGGCTACCATTTGTAACAGTTGAAAAGAAGATAAAGTTTCTTCAAAACAAGAGACAATAAATGCATAGAATTTTATTGTACTCTGGACTTGATGTGGTCAGACTCAAAATTAAACGACTTCAAGTAAAGAGTTCACACAAATGAGATTGGATACAATATAAGATGTGAGCCCTGACATTTGGGATGAATCAATTCAATTATATATATATATATATATATATATATATATATATATATATATATATATATATATATATATATATATATATATATATATATATATATATATTTACTGACAATAATCTGGTGTGTTTTTAATCTACGGCTCACTGAGAAAGAGCGAACAATAAAAACATTTCCTCCAAAGCTGAATACAACCTAACGTAGTAAGGCTTAAATAACGTTTTCTAAAATGCCCCAAATCTCTTATTTATTTAGGTAATGAATTTTATTTATTTTACTCATAAATAATTCACAATAAATAGCGGTATTTTTTAAATACCATTCAGCACTCTTTTATGTTTGGGTGATTGTTTTTTTGTTTAGCCTTTCTTAGTTTCAAAAATTAAAAGAAATATTACAATTCTGAAAGTAAGAAAAAATTTAACTGTATGGTTTTGTACTCTGTAGAAGTTCAACAATTTGGTCTTTTAATAAAGAAAAAACATTTTTTTTTATTCTATCTTGGCGAATGGTGATTAAGAATATATGCAACATAAATAATCATATTAAGACTTAAATAAAATTTAAAAGATCAGTGACTCTAATCTTGAAATTTCACAATATTATTTTAAAGCCGTAAGCATCCCTTTTGTTTTTAATATGTCCTCATTCACTATTTATGGCAGCGTACACCACATACGTACACACATGTTGTTTTGTCTGTTCCGGTGCCTTTGGATTACTTCTGTGTTTGTTCTTGTTCTTATTATTATGTTATTGCTTCCTTTTTTTTGCTCTCCCTCCCTCTTCTCCCCAGATGGTGTTTATACCGTGTCCTTCGTATTGTTCATTCTGTAACAGTTTCCTGCCTCCATCTCACCCCCCCAACCCCCTTCTTTCTTTCCGTAATGGACTCGTTCGAGCGAACCGAGGACTCTTATAATACTTACCTCAAACATCCGTTTGTCCTTACCTACAAAATGAAGTCATTCTCTCATACCAGGCTTTGTCTCTTATGTCACTTGTCTCTTGGGTGAAAAGAGTCTTATATGGTGATGTTGTAAATACGTGGTGTGAAAAAAGTTTTTCTGATGCAGGGCATAAATGATTTTGAATCATCATTGGTTAGAAAAGAAAGTTATCATTGATATTTGATTCGCAGACACGTAACTAAGGTTTAATGGGAAGGGGTGGGGGTAAAAAAAGGCGCACCGTCATTCTTATGACAATATGATCAAATTCAATTTTGGGAATGGAGTGTATTTAACAAGTGGCGTTTTAGTAGAAGTGTTGATAATATTAAACATTATAGTGTGCTGTATCCGCGTATGGCTTGAGAATGGATAAAATAAGTTACCCACTTCAGTGGCCGCATAGTTTAAGGCACTAATCTCACAGGAGACTAAACTGCCGATGACGGGAAGATTGAGGTTCAATTCTCAAAATTGTTTTCCAATTTCCCTCCACGTAAATGTGGGCATACTTCATTTAAATTTAACCTTTCTAGTCCTTAAAACCAAAAGCGTATAGCTCGAAAGGGTAGTAAGAAGATTTGCTATAAAAAAATTCTAATACCTCACCCTTCAGGTGTGAATGTGATATTGGAGACTTAATTATAACATTACGAGTGTGTAGTGTGCATAATAAAAAACATTCCATGTCGAAAGCCAGAAATCGAGCTATACCGACCAAGTAGTCGCCACCTGTTGGAGAAGATATTGCCATTTCTTGCAAACATAAGTTCTCATGTGATTATTCAAGTAGCTCATCATTTGTACCCACGAGGCTGACTTGAGGTATTATATTATATATATTATAATAAAGGTATTATATTTGTATTTTATATAATATACTTAGCAAACATTCGGGATATACGCTTAAGTAGGGTCAAGAATTGAAAAGGTTGAATTTAGAGGAGGAAGTGAACCCGCATTTGACGTGGAGGGTGTGTGGAAAACAATTTAGGAAAACCCCAGTTCACCCGAGAGAAATTATAACCTTGATCTCCCCGTCTTCATCAGCTTTAGTTCAACAAAAAAACTTGCGCTTTTGCTTACTACGCACCGAGGTGGGTTACTTATAATAAACTAAGGCTTGACGTACTGCGTGAAAGGATTTAGTAAGAGGGAACTTAAAAAAAAATATAAACATCACACCGGGTACACCTTGGGTCCAAGTCCAGACATACGTAGTTGGGGATCAGATGTCACGTTTTCTAAACAGGAGAACTTAATTTATTTTACCTTGTCTCTGTGCTTGAGATCTGCAGAATGAGTCATTTCCCACCAACAAGTCCCACAATATTTCCTACTTAATAAAAAACATTATTTACGGATCAAATATACAGATATGAGTATATACATATTATTGGAGAAAATTGGCCGTACGCAGCTTTAAAAGTAATGGAGACTTTAACGCTGGTTCAGAGAACCGAAGGAGAATTGAAATCTCTTTGATAGAGATCGAGTATTTTACGTGATCCATTCACTTCCTCGATCTGTCTTTCTCGTTTGGACCTCTTTTGTTTTATTTTTTGCTAAAGCCTCTTTATTCTTTTTTTTTTATCTTTTTTTGTTTTGCAATTTCACCTTAGATTCTATATTCCAGTACTCCGGTAGATTTTGTGGTGAACGATGTAACATTGTAACACCTCACCAGATTTAACTATATCTGAATATTCTCATGGTTTAGTCATTTATATATTAAAAATTTTGATTAAAGATCTAAGAGCTCACTGAATCGATATCATGCCATTCTCTTAAATGTATTATTTTTATACCAATAATTCCTGTTTTCTAGTTATTTAAATCCCAAGTGTTAGATAATTGTTTCTAGAATTAGGTGTGTGATTTTAGGTTAAACAAGTTTAAAACATGCCAACTCATAGATACACGCGTATTGACTATATACAAGATGTATCGTAACAGGTGGGACTCAAAATTAATTGGTGAACAAGAAAACAAAAAACAATGAAAAAGGTTAATATAATCGAGGGTCCCATTTGACCTTATTTACGAGTTATTGACTTGAGTAAATGGAATTGCTTAACGTTATAAGAATGACCACCTTCAGCCCGAATGCGAGCCTACAGCCATCATGTCGCAGATTGCCGCACTCTTTCAAAAATACATTGCAATGCAATGATTGCATTCAAGCTAAAGATGGATATTTTTAACACTTCCTTAATTATTGTTTTTTTGGCAACGCGTTTTACCATACATTCAGCCTATACGCTTATGTAATAATTACGCTAATGGACAAGGGATGAGGAAGGTTGAACTTATAGGAAGTGTACTCGCATTTTCGTGGATATAGAGTGAGGAACAATTTAGGAACAACCTCCTCAGTATTAACCCGACATAGATTCGAGCAGCGATCTCCTCGTCATCAGCAGCTAGTCTATTGTTGAGAGTAGTGCCTTAGACCATGCGTCCTAGCTCTTTTAATTTTTTTTTTGTAGCCTGTCTACCATTGAGGTGGATCACACATGTTACGGCACATCCTGTATATTGATTCTGTCTTGTTGTCTATTGATATTTTAGGCTCCTTTTTATTTGTTATTGGTTTTAATTTTATATAAACTTAAATATACAATTGCAAACGATGGTTTATTGTTTATTATTTTTTTTGTAACTTAATAAAAGGGAGCAGATGATGATGACGGACTTTAGAGTGTTTTTTATTTGTTTCTTTTTTAGCACCACGTCTTCACTACCCTTCAGATTATACTTTTATGTACATTAACTACGCTAATGGCTTAAAGGATTATAAAGGTTGAATTTAGATAAGTGTACCCGCATTTGCGGGAAGGAAGTGAAAATAACCATCTTGGAAATACTGCCCTCAGTATACCCGAACCGAGATTCAAACCTCAATCCCACCGTCATCGCAATCGAGTCTATTGCGAGGGTGGTGCCTTTAGACCACGCGGCCACCGAAGCGTGTTATAGTGTATTCGTCCAATGCATGTAAATAAGACGTAGCAGACTGTGGTGATAATAACATATGGAAATACACTTCATGAATCCTAGCATGATTCGGAATTCTCAGCTCTCCATCATGATTAGTCTAGTTTATTACGAGTATGATACCGTACACAGTATTAATGTTAATTCAGTAATTGTGAATTACTAAAATTATTAAAATAACATTTCCGTTAAAGTTATTATATAACAGATTTCTTATTGTAAAAATTAAACTTTTCTCTCCCCTCCTCTTCATGAGATAAATGCATTTCTTTATGTATTGAATATGTATCATGGTGCATTAATCTTTAAACCAACCTTTTATTCGTATAGATTACGATATTGCATTAATAATTTTAAAACTGATATAACTAGGGACCTTTTTAAACGATATACTCAACTATTATTTTATTTATGATTGCAATTTGTTAAAAGTGTATTGAATATAATGAATAATAAAATAATTGTCTAAAACAGTGAATCTCAAACTATGGTACGCGTACCTCCAGGGCCATGAGAGCGACTTTCAGGGGGGAAATGAGCAGATCTCGAGGAAAAATCGGCAAAATGACCAGAGAACCAAACGTGGTGGGGAATTTTTGAGATGACTAAAGTAGATTTTCTTCATTGATTGACTAAATAATATTTGTCATTTTGGGGAAAATTTAATTTGAGGGTACATTTGAAATATTGTCATGACCAAGGGGTACAATCTAAAATAAGCTTGAGAGCGACTGTTCTAGAATAAATGTTAGGTCAATATCAAAACCTAAGAATTGCTAAATAAATATTATTATTATTATTATTATTATATTTTTATTATTACCACGTCTTACTACCCATTCGGGTTATACGCACTTACGCTAGTGTGTAGTGGTAGGGTGATTGTGAGATGAAATGGAGAACCTACAGTTTAACGTTGGATCCGAACCACGGTGGAGCCTGGGCACTCCACACATTCACAAGTTGTGATTAATTACACGTCTTGTCAGAGGTGAAGTAAGGGTTTGAAAATCAGATAAATCTGTGCCGGGACCTAGGATTGAAAACTGGACCCCCAGCTCAGATGTCCGACATATTACCCCTAGACCACCAGGTCACCAATAAATTTTAAAATATATTAGTTTGGTTTTTTTACAAAGATTATTATCATTATTATATAGGCAAAAGAAATTTATATAGAGGTATAGATCGATTCATGGACACATCCTTCGTGTTTTCTATTTCTATTATTATATGCTCACAAATACAATAAATTTAAAAAAAGATTTTCGATGTGACTTAGGCCTCTTTTCCATTGAGGTTCAGTTTGCGGGACTGTCTTTCACTACAAGGACAACACCACAGATCCCTCTTACACGTGGAATTAATGTCTTGGAGGATATTTTATTGGTCGTTTGCTTCCTTAAAGCTTTAATTCTGAATATTATATTGTTTAAAAAAAAACTACTCAAGTTTATAGTTAGGTCGACACCATTTTGAGTTTAAGAGCTTATATTACCCCCCTCCCTCCAGCCTCCCACCCAGACAACACCTAACTTAGATAATACAGCTCAAACCAGATTTATCATCGTGGGATGGATTTTTGTATTAAACTTTTGTATTGCTTCTACTACAACTAAGCTCTGGTGTAGAATATTGGTGAGCTGTGTTATACGGGAATTCTTTTTTAATTAATTCGCAAACTTCAGCCTTTTAGACAATGGAAGCATAAATTATTATTTAATTTATATTTTGTTACTTTGTGTGAGTAAAAAGCTTAGTGTTGTGTATTTAAGATGGAAAATACAATTTTTCCCCCACCACGTCTTACTACCCGTTCGGTTTATACGCTATGTACTAATTACGTTAATGGTTTTAGGGAACTATGAAAGTTATATTATTTTATAGGAAGGGAAAGAAAACAAATTTTGTAAAACCACCCTCAGTACACCCAACCGAGATTCAAACCTAGATCTCACAGTCATAGCAGTCTAGTCTACTGCAATAATAGCACGTTAGACCACGCGGCCAATGAAGTAGATAAAACAGAATTAATCCTCAGATGAACGGGCAGGTTCTCTAATTACTTCTTCAAGGCATTAATTTAAATTCAAAACCTGAAGAATTTGATTGATTTATTTTCAACTATAAGCCTATTTATCCGCTTCACGTTCACGAAATATACGTGGTACTATATTTACTTTACTTTTAAATTCTTACACATCTTTGATTCCCAAATAGTTGATCAAATTACCCACTAATTTAATTTGTGTCTTAGCAAATAATTTTAAGCTCTTTGTTGTGAGATTTACAGTTCTAAAAAGATTAGCAATTAGTACCCCAGTGAGCTATACTCGAAATAAAACATCACTTCTCTTAGCAACGTTTTTTTCGAGATATAATATATTATTTTATATATATTTTTAATTATAAAAATAAAGTTTCAAGATGGTACCACTTGACCACCATATATTTTTTGTTTTATCCTAGCACCCGCTTCTTACTACCCGTTCAGGTTAACGCTTATGTACTAATTACACTAATGGTTTTAGGTCTTAGGAAGGTTATATTTAGAGGAATGTACCCGCACTTCGTGGAGAGAGAGAGAAAAAACTAGTTCAATACACCCAACCGAGATTTGAACTTCGATCTCCGAGTCATCAGCAGTCTAGTCGACTGCGCTAGAGTAGCGCCTTAGACCACGTCGCCACTGATGTGGGTAGCCTACACTATATCTGCAGGGGACTAATCTCGTAAATCTCGTGATGGAATCGAACTAAGAACTTGTAATCAAAGCCTTGTTTCCACCTTCAACTGTAAGTCCCTTTGTCACTCGTTCACGCGTACAAGGTTTGCGGTTTCTCTGATTTTCTCAGGGACAGGTTTATCCCCTCCCGTGGGAGGAAAACACATTTCCCCCACCCATAAAAAAAAATCCAACTTCTCTCCTCTCTTTGACATTTCAATTTGAGATATTGACGTTCTATCAAAAGCTTCTCTGCTGGGATTCTCGCAAGAAGTCAGAAAACGATGGTCAACCATAATAGCGGCGTCAGCTTTTCGTCAGTGGTAAGCTGATACTGCAGATAGAGGCGAGTTCTGACTACACATTTTCAATGATTACCTAATAATGAATACCCGATGAACTTCAGAAAGCTGAATAGTAGCTTAATGCGTTCATTAAAAGTGAAAAAAAGGTCTACCTTTATTCATTTTTTTAAGAACCACATCAGTTATTAACTTATACAATTACACTAATGTTTTAGGACTTAGGAAGGTTATATTTAGAGGAATGTGTACCCACACTTTCGTGGAGGTAGAATGTAAAACCGTTTAGGGAAAACCACCCTCAATACACTCAACCAAGACTCGATCCTCGGTCTCCCTGTAATCGGCTGTCTAGTCTACTACGAGAGTAGTGCGTTAGACCACGCGGCCACCGAAGGGGTCATTTTTAAGTATCAATTATTGAAAAATGAAAATAAAATAAACAGTGATAAGATGCCAATCATTTATGGAATTCTTTTTTGTTTTAATGACAAGATATATTTAAATTCAGTGTCTTGGACTGCCAATTATTTTAACAATTTCACATTATACCGCAGTGTAATTTGAGGTAAAAGTCATTTTCTAACCCACAATATATGGATTTGTATTTTTATTATCTGATAATTTTGTATCTCATGCGATAATTAAATACAAATTTCACAAATATAATATAATTGTAATGAATCTTCGACCCGATGGTTGGTCCTGATGTGTGCTTCTCGTTAATCCTGAGCTGGGATACAATCAGCCCTTCGGCCGGCTAGTGCTGCCCGCGTCATCTGGGTAGAAACACATGTCAATAACAGTACTGAAAGTGCGGTAGTTTCCCGTTTCATTCCACACTGAAATTATATGAGCGAGAAAGAAAGAACCTAACCATTTTTCGGAAAGGTATTTTCACACCATTCCAGGGTTCTTTTACATGGCACCATCAACATCAAACCCACGGATCTATTTGCCCTCCAAAGAAAGTTGTGCTATGGATTTTTATAGACTTTGTGTTGGGTTTGAACCCATGAACATTGAGTCCTGAGGCGAAATATTTTACCCCAAGACCCATGAGGCCCACTTCCACACAAACACACACACACCTACACACACCTACACACTTACACACTTACAAACACTTATATAATAATGTGTGTTTTTAAGTGCGTGCCAGAATCCTGAACTCTTATCCAGCTCCAATTACAACTAGGCCTAATTAGAGTATTTTGTTTCCACTACACTTGCATTCTAATGTCCTTGTATTATATTTAAGCTACAGGAATTGTATTGTTTAGTTACATTTTCTCTTTTGGGAAGTTTGATAATGAACACATTTCACAGACTAGTAAACACTATTTAGCTCATATCGCTAACGAAAAATGTAAAATGATAATCTAATAAAATGACAAATTTACAATGTTTGTAATTGTTCGTAGAGATAACTAAAGTGACATTACTGGAGTAGATAGTTTACACTGACTGGAAGAGAGAACATTGTTTCGTGTTAGACTGGGCTGCTGATGACAAGGAGATTGCGGTCCGATCTTCGATTGGGACTTCTGAGCGTGGTTTTTACTAAATAATTGCCCACACTCCTTCCACGCTAATACTTGTATGTATATTCCTCTAAAATGCTTCCTTCCTCATCCCTACCTTATTAGATTAATTATCACATGTTCGTATAACCTAGACAAGTAGAAAGATACGGCGATTTAAAAAATGTACAAATTATAAATAATTTAACAAAACCAAGCTGGGACCAAACCTAAGACCGAGTATATGAGGCTCTATGACTGCAACACCCTCCTAAACAATGGGATGCCGTGATCATACCAAATTTGCCGATCGTTAAAGCTCCGCAGAACTAGCGATAATGATCCTCACACGTCAACTGGAACGTGTGAATGTAATTAGAAGATTAGTGGTTTGTTTAACGTGTCGATGTTTCGACTTTCAACTGTTGCGCTGAGCTCTCTACTGACAGAATGGCTTTAGAATCTGCCACTGTGAAAATGTTAGTGAATTTCGTACAATATATATATTCCAATACTTTACTACTATTGGTGTGGGAGTGTAAGGGAAGCAAGAAAAGCTTAGCGTTTTTGAAGCTTTTACAGCTAAACTTTTTTTTTTTGGCCAAAATAAATCATAAGTTGATCTAGTAAAAAATAAATGGTACGGCGCACCGCACAGACTTTCTCTCTCTTTCTATAAACTCGTAAGATTTCTGAACGGAATAATGTACATTGTATCATCACCACTCCACATAAGAACACGCATAAAATAATATACAATGATATATAATCAATGAGAAAAGAGGCGCATCTTTGTCCACCTAAGAACATTTCAAACAGTTTAATGTCTTCCACAAGGGTCAAGACTTCGTTTTAAATTTCGATTTCTGGTTAAAATTTTAACATTTTATAAGGTGTTGCAGATTTTCAAGTCATCGCATTGATATTTAATTATTCATTTATACATTTTGACCAATAAAAAATGTAAATATTGACTATTGAGTCTAAAATGGAGATAGATCATTGCTGTGCAAACATTTCTCCTAAGAGATTTAAGGAAAAATAACATACTTTTTTAGATACTTATATTTAATTTCTCTAAGGCATTGGATAATTATTGCGTTAAGACTTAAGTAGTATATGTTTACAACTAAAGCTCACAAAATTGTATTAATATATTTGCAAATATCTCAGAAACTGTTGCTTTTATAAAAATATATGTCAAATAAAAGTTTCTTATTTATAATAGTCCTACAACTTTGTATTAATAAGTTGTTTAGTTTCTCAAATAGTTGTGGAGATACGGAAATTAATGCTTCTGTATAGTACCCTATAAATCATTTCCATAAGAAAATTAAAATAGCCAGTTTATGTATAATCTTAATCAACGCCTAGATACGAATTTTAATCAAAATTGTTTGAGCAGATTTTGAGAAAACCAATTTTTTCTCTTTTTTCCCTTCAGTAAACTACCCTTAATTTTAGGGGTAGATATCCAATTCCAAAAACCCCTCGGGGCAACCCTATGAAAACTCTAGATATCAAGTTTCAGCTCAATCGGTAAAATAGTTTAGGGTCTAGTTGGAGGTATAGACAGACAGACAGACGGAAATCCAAAAGCCACTTTTTCGGATTCAGGGAGTCATGAAACGTCAAGATTCATCAAAATCTCGAGTTCGATTTTTTTGACGATCACCATACTTTCTCTACCTGTAAGATAGAGAGAGAAAGTAAAAATTGTAGTTTAATTTTCTTCAAATGGTGATATCAACATTAATATTATCATTATTATTATTATTAATATTATTATTATTATTATTATTAATATTATTAATATTATTATTATTAATATTATTATTATTATTAATATTATTAATATTATTAATATTAATATTATTAATATTATTAATATTAATAATAATAATAATATTACTAGCACCGCGTCTTGATACCCATTCGGGCTATACGCACTTACGCTAATGTGTAATGGTAGGGTGATTGTTAGATGAAATGGAGGACCTACAGTTTAACGTGAGATCCGGACCACGGTGGAGGCTGTAATTCCACACATTCACAAGTTGTGATTAATACACGTATTGTCAGAGGTGAAGGAAGGGTTTGGCAATCAGATAAATCTGTGCCGGGACCGAGGATTGAACCCTGGACCCATGAACAAAACAACAAGCAGTGTTGACGTATTGGGCTCAGAGAATGCAAATATTGGTGCATTTTTTATGCCCCTACCTTGTGCGTTTCTGATATACACCAAAGCAGGTACACAAATTGGGTCCCTGCGCTTTTAGTACTTAGCCCTTAAATAACATTTATTTTTATATATGTAGCTATTTAATATAAAATAAATAATACACCAATATTAATTATTTTAACCATCTTACCATTAAAGGGCAACTCCTGTGAAAATATGTGTTGGGTTGTAAGTAAAAGCAAGCTAATCCAAGTCCCTTTTCAATTTTTATAATTAAAAACTTTTTTGTTTAAAGTAAATAAAGTTTTGTTTAAGTAGATCCGTTTAGATTAATTTTCTATAGTTATTGAATATTTTTTCAAGGTTAAAACCGCAGTTGAACAAAATCTTTTTATTAAAAATAGAAGTCATATTCAAATTCCGTGATGTCCATGACACAGAACTGTTGAGATTGCTATATGTATAAAACTAAACTAAATGTATCTACTGAAGCGGTTTTTATTTAACTTATATAAAAGAGGTTGCATTATAAATATACTAGAGTCGTGATTATCTGATCTTAAGTGTCGGCATTCCGGTCTAAATAACGAAAAAGCAGGATAATACGGAATCCGAGTGTAAATATTTTTCACTATGACGGCCTCGTGCACACCTCCCTTGACACAACTTCTGTTTTCAGCCAAATCTAAACAATGCTGCTATCTACACTGACCAATAGTAATGTATTATACGCCAACCACATGCATAGCATTTATGCTTTATTGTCTCCATTGTAACAGTTGTAAGGCATTTTTAATCTATTTTTTCAATAGTTGTATGTAGATATAAATATATATATAGGTTTGTTTATTTTAAAACGAACTTCAAGCACCAAAAACTGGTCCCGATAAAATAATCGAAGGCCGTAAAATTACAAATCTAGGGTTGCGAAGTCTTCCATCTCACCTTAGTGTGATAACCTAAGTCGTGTGAAAATAAATAAATATAATTACTTAGCACCGCGTATTACTACACTTCCTGGTTATACGCTATGTGTGAAAATAGAATAAGCAAATTAATATACACATTAATTTTTTATAAACTTAATATATTGTATTTTCAATTATATATCTGAGAATCTTAATTAAACCATACAAACACATTTTTGAACACCATTTAGTTTTCATAAATTTGAAATTGTTGGTCAGAAAGATTATTTCGCAAATGAACGCGCATTTCTATAAAATAAAGTGGAGTGTTTTATTTGATCTTAATTTCTAAACAGCTCATGTTAATTTTTTTAATATTTAGTGAAATATGCAATGTTTGGATATGTATCTGTTAATATTTTGATAAGCTGTTAAGATATGTTTGAAAATTTTATCCCAGAAAGAGACAAAGTGTTTGAATGACTGAGCGAAACACAGTTTTGAAAACAATATATCTGGTTTTGTACCTTATATTAATAATTGAAATTGAATCAAATTTGCTAAATAAGTTTTTTAAATAAACATTTTTTATTTGTTAATTTAAGTATTGAACACTTGATTTACAATTTTTATACGTTAATATGCTAAAACCAGAGTTCAATTATTTATTTTTTATTTATAAACATCAAATACAATATATTATTTTAACCCATATATGCTGATGAGGGGGAAATCATTGTTCAATACCGGTTGTTTATACTAAGGGTGGTTTTCTCTCAATGGTTTCCAACTCTACCAGACGAATGCTGGTACACTTCCTCTGCATCCTACCTTCCTCATCCTGAATCTATTAATGAAATTAGTACATAAGCGTATAGCCCAAATAATGTAGTAAGACACGATGCCATTGTATATTAATATATTTATGAACAGAAAGATTGATGTAGCTGCACGTTCTTCTGATTCTAGACAATGACGTCAGAATTTTTACCTTATTAGAATCCCGGTCAGATGAACTAACTATAGATCGTTTTTAGCTTTGTGATTTTCATCGATAATTTTCTTCTCTTTTAAGGCAAGTTTTGGCATTTTACTTATTTAATACTCATCCTTAGATATTAACTCCATACATCAGGTTGATAATGCATTAATATTAATCTCACTTGATCTCAAAAAATATACTAACGAAATTCGAAGTCTGAATGTGAAATTATTTCATAAAAAAAAGAAGGGGGGGGGGATATTTCTTAAAAAGATCAAAATTCAATTTAATTTTACGGTTCTACCTTCCCTCCAACGACAAAGCTACAGATGTTCACTGCTCTACCCCTTCAAAAGAGAACCTATAACAGAGATCGCAACCACCCCTTTTCTTCCTCCCTTACTTCCCACCCTCAGGCTTGTAAACTTTCCCTTGACGTGAACCCTATCGGAATGACACCAGAAGGGTCGTTTCCATTACAAGGGTCACTCCTATCCCTCTCCCCCCCTTCCTCCCACACACTCACATACACACATTTACCTCCATAGACCTAACCTGCTTGTATTTTAGCCCTCATCTCGAATGACCTCCGCCATCGTAATCCTAACCCCACCCAGAAACACTTCTGTGTTTTTTTTACGATACTGCTTTCGAAGAAGTAAAACCACAAAATAGGAAATTCTTCTACAAAAGGTCCCCTTTAGCCCTTTTTTTACTTCTTCTTTTGCCTTAAAGATCCATAGCCCTTTCCTTTCTAACCCACCTCACCCCATGCTACGTTTCACCTCACTGTATAACTTCTTGAGTGCAGCCTCACCCACCCTTTCACCCACACATCTTCCCCTTCTTACAGCTCTCCTAACTTCCACATCACCCTCCCAACCCTGTACTAGTTTTCTTCTTGACGTTACCACCAACTTGTACCAACCAGATCTTGGAAAACTTGACAGCTTCTCTTTCTTACACCCCCCTTAAAGTTCACCCCTAGAAGCGCTTAAGACAAGCTATTACCTCCAAAAGTTTATATGTTTTTTAAACATCTCGACAGTAAACTGTATATTTTATAATTGGTTTCCTAAAGATATATTAGAATGCGTCTGGATACAATGCAACGAATTTTTGACCCGAATATCTGTATCTCTTAGAAAGATGTCAGAAAACTAATCGGAAAAGAGTCCTTTACACATACTTTCATCCGTCTTGAATGTTATTAAAAAATATCTCAAAAGAAAATGTGACCTTTCAAGCCAAATTGTTGATTAGAGTTTCTGGAAAGCAAAAGCCACTGTAAATCAACTTGTTTATTAATGTATCTTCTATTCGAAATATAAAATACCATTTGAGTTTCTAGGACATTTCTTGTATCATCTAGAATATTGTCATTAATTCTATTCAACTTGTTTGAATGTTGAATAGGTTTTGGCTATTTTGTTAGCAAGGCGAAGTTTTACCATCATCTACAATTCTAATTTAAGACAATACCATGGTTAAATGAAACATGCATGAATGAAATTCATCCTCTATTTAATATCCTCAAGGTGAATCCATGGGTTGACGAAGCGTAAAAACAAAACCGAATCACCAAAAACCGACTGTACTACCGACAGTAGAATTCACCCTCCTTGCGACAAAACAAAAGGGTAGTTTGTTTCTTGCAAAGGGATAGGGGAGAGTTTACTTCTCCACCCCTTCTTCCAACTCTTCTAAAAGACCAAACGAGTAGGTGGTCGTGACAAATGTGATGGGAATGCATTATGCATGGAACACGCAAACACTTTCTGGTCTGGTGCAGGTCAGCTCAATGGTGGGTGCAAAGTTCTTGTGGGAGAGCGTCTCTGGTGGAATACAAAGTGCACCATCCTTCTTCATCTGCATGAAGGATCTGGTCAGTGTTCTCTTTAATAATTCCACGCAGTAAAACTCTAAAACAAACAAGAAACTATCACAAATAAACTCTCTTTAAGGCGGGACCGGATTTACATGTTGAAGCGCACTAGGTCCTTGTCAAAGTTGCGCCCCCTCCCTCCTTCCCGTTTTCCAGACATAGAATCCATCAAGAAAACCAAAAAGTTATTTTCGTATATTAAAAATAACTTAGTTATTATATTAGCCTGTTAATGTTAGGCCGAATATTTTGAGTTAGTAACATTTCCAAGTAACAAAAATAATTAACTTATTAGGCCAAATTAATTATATACTTTTTACCACCTGCTTCATATTTTTTGATATTCTAACAAACTAAATATTATGAATAATAAATAGCTACCTAAATAAATACAGTAGCAAAACTAATTCTGTAGGTCAACTGGCAGTATCGGTCGCAGAGCGCTCGTATTCTTTTGTAATGTACATTAATTACCTAACCGTTTACCTTCAAAGGGGTTCAATGACGGATATAAATGACCAAAAATGTATATGTCAATTTGATAATTAATACAGCCTACTCAATGCCTTATTCATACGTAGACTTGTTTATTAGATTATATTTAAAATCCTTGACGGAAGTGCTATAGCATTCGCCCTTAGTTGCCCCCCCCCCCCCTTCCACCCCACCAGAGTTGCGCTCTAGGCCCGGGTCTAGCGGTCCTAGTGATGAATCTGGCCCTGCTTTAAGGTGATAGTGTAGGAGACTCAAGAAAAGGCAAGTGTTTATGCAATTTCTTTTAATAACAAAACATTATTTTTGGCCAAAACATATAAAATATTTCTCTAGTAGAAACATAGAATTTAATTTTCTTCACATGTTGATATCAACAGTTCTTGAAAATCAGTCACGAACATTTAAGAATTTGATGAGAAACTTTTTAAGTGAAGAGAAAAAGTTGACAGTAATTTCCAGGACACCCTTGACAGATATTCAACAACTAATGATTTCATTATTCGAAGAAAATTAAATTCTTTATTTTTTGTTGAAGCAGTATTTGATTTCATTGACCAAAAAAATCATTAAGAACTTGAAAAATTCTTCCCTCGCTTGTGTTCCCTACACTTCCCCATTAAGATCATAATAAGGTTGTCTATATTGTGAGGATTTGAGCTCGTCCTCAATGGATACAAATAATTGGACGCTCCAAGACCTCTGATAAGTTTTCACCTATGGTAACACAACCTGATGATCGGTCTTTTTTTTCCTCTGGTAGGTCTTTTGAAGAGACCTTACTGTGTGGGCTTTGGTAAACATTTATCCTTTGTACGGATACATAATATATTTTATTGCTTTTTATTCATATTACTTTTTTCTTTGATCTACTACACATAATTGATAACCTTATACCTAGACCCGGTCCTAGGAAAGTCCTAGTACCATGGCACCAATAGACCCGCCCACTTCAGTGGCTGAATTGTGTAAGGCGTCACTTGTGTTAGACTGGCCTCCTGAAGACGGGTATATTAGGGTTTTAATCCTGGTTGGGTGTACTGATGATGGTTATTCCTAAATCCTTTGACACTCTCCTTCCAAACAAATACGGGTGGGTGGGTTACAACTTAAATATTTCCTTCCTCATCCCTACCCCATTAGAGCAACTATCATATATGTTATATACCTGAACAGCTAGTAAGACGTGGGGATAAAAAAAATCTCCCTCCCCCTATCCCCCCGTGAGGTTCAAATGTGACCAGCTTTACCCTACACAAGTTCTAGACATTTTGATTTTAGTTTAGTGACTGCGAGCGCACGGTGAGGCATTCCTACACCAAGAAGAGATATTAGGAATGGTCATTGAGGGTGGGACATTCTTAATGATGAAAGAAGTGCAGTCTCATGAGTCATTGAGTTTCTGCATAACGGTCTTTTAGTATTCTTTCTACACTATCAAATATAACACTTGATGAAACACATTTTTTTTTAAATTTGCTACAGTTATTTAGGAGATAAAGCAGATTTTTTTAAAAAATCAATCTGCTTCTTTCTACCTATCTAGATGTTCAAAAACTTAATTATATTGACTAGGTTAGGATAAGTAAGGTAGACTTTACAGGACATGTACTCGCATTTGCGGGATGTAGAGTGATACTTTATTTAGGAACAAAATAATTAAGTACGCACAAACAAGTTTATAATTCAAACGCCCAGCCTCTTTACTGGCAAACCAGACAAGATGGATGGCTATCGGCACTATTGAATTTAAGTTTACAGATTTATAAAGAAAAAATTAATTTCTATATCTAGAAGTTTTCTTTGAGACAAGTACAAGGGTTAAAAAAAATCGTATATTAATATATATTAGCACCCGCATCGGTGGCCACATGGTCTAAGACAACACTCTGGTAATACACGAATACTTACGATGGCCGAAGGATTAAGGTTACAATACCAGCTGTGTGTTTTTTTCTAAGTGATTTCTCAAAAATCTATTCCTCCACGCAAATGCGAGAGTATTTTCTCAAAAATTCATTTTTCCTCATCCTTAACTAATTTATAATTATTAACATAATTTGACTAGAACCCAAGCATGTACTAAGATAGGAATAGAAATTAAAAAAAAAGTGTATATAAATTTGACTGGTGACAAGACGCTATATTTTAAAAAAATCTAGGAGTTATTCTCTTTATTACGTGATCTCTTAAGAAGACTTACCTCAACCTTATCTTAAGAGACCAGCATTAAAATTTCAGTACACAGATTCCAGGCTAACTAGATTAACGTTCTGTTCCTAGAAACGCCCTAGAAACTGACCTTGAAATAGATCGGTAACGAGATCGTAGCTGAATTTGGAGTGGCCCCCACTAGTGCAGCCTACACAATGGTGGACAAACGGATTGAGAGACACCACTGCGTTTATTTTTTATAAAATTGGGGTATTAAGGTGGGAGTGTATGGGATGGAAAAAAAATGCATTGATTTTGCAGTTTTTATTGCAATACTTTTTTTTTTGCCAAAACAAATCATAGTTTTCCAGAAGAAACATAGAGTTTAATTTCCTTCTCATGATATCAACAGTTGTTGAATATCTATCATGAGCATATCAGCATTAGATGAGAAACTTTTTAAATGAAGAGAGAAAGTTGTGATTAAATTCCAGGACACCCATGATAGATATTCAACAACCTTTTGATCGCTACTTTCGTGTTGGACCTAGCCTGCCGGAGAAGGGGAGATCGGGGCTCGATCCCAGTCGGGTGCACTAGGGTGGTTTTTCCTCAAGTTTTTCACTCGCTTTCCACGCAAACGTCGGTTCACTTCTTCTCATTTATGCCTTCCTTATACCTAAGCCATTAGTGTAATTAGTACATAAGCTCATAGCCGAACGTGTAGTAAGACGCGGTGCTTTTTTTTAAAAAAATAGCATCTGTTGATATCACCGCGTGAAGAAAATTAATTTTTTTTATACTGGAGATATATATATTTATTTATTTTGCAAATTTTTTTTTACTATAAAAACTGCAAAATCATTTACCTTTTCTCGCGTCCCTTAAACTCCCGCCTTAAAGGCACACTTTCTCAACATTAGATGGTCTCGTTACAGGACTTACAAAACTATCTTAATTCTTAACCTAGTATATCACAAATAAAATTACAGACCCTGACCTGCCATTTAAATATTGACTAATTGAACAGGAGAATGAAGACGCATTTAAGACGTGTTAAATAACTACCCTCACAACCACCTGGTAAAGAACTTGGTTCCCATAGACTTGTGGTTGACTAATTACCTCTAAACCACAGGAGACCCACTTCGGTCCCCGCAGGATCTAGGGCGACACTCAACTAATAGACTGGACTGACGATGACTGGCAAATTGAGATCGAATCCCTTTTGGGTGTACTGATGGTTTTTCCTAAATATTTTTCCACTCTCCCACCCACAAATTCAGGTACATTTCTTCTAAATTTAACCTTCCCACACCTAGATTTTTAGTGTAATTAGTACATAGGCGTATAACCCGAATAGGTAGTAAGATGCAGTGATAAAAAAATACTTCCCTTGATATTAATGGAATAATTGGCGTTTTAGTAACTCAATGAGAGAACAAAATAAAACTATTATGTGTATTGCCTTGAGGTAGTGACAAGACATATTATAATACATGAAATAATACATTAAACAGTATTAACCTCACACTTGTATCTTGTTATAACTGGCCACCAAAATAAATTAATATTTTTTATAACATATAAAAAGAGCCATATAAAATATTAGTTTCAAAATAAAAGGTTTTTTTGTTGTTGTAAACTACGCATTAATACAACCGAAGACAGTTTATCAGTACGTCAGCCACTGCCCTTTTTTCAGCTGGTTCACCATCTTAATTTTTTGAAAATAACACAGCATTTTAAAAGCTCTCGTTTGAAAAGCGTTTTTTTTTAATGTTAACGACAGACACTGCTTCCACAAAAAAATGCCCATCCAAACAGTTTCGTTTATATGATAGTGTTACATTAATTTAAAAACAGTTGGGGAAAAATATCTAACACAGAGTGTTTACTTTTAAAGTTTTGACTTGCAATAAGACAAATCAACATGTGGTCTTGCAGATATATGATTTGGCGAATGGATACAGGGTAATTTTTACTGTCACTTACCATTTCGACTATCGTAGATTCCCTATAGCAAGTATGATATAAAATATGTTCTCAACTCTCTGTTTTTGTGCGCAATGCTATACATCAAGCAAAGTATATGGTGTTTCGTTCATACTCAGCGCCTTGATTCTCATACACCAATTACGTCCATTATCTTGAGAGTTGTAAAGGAGACTCAGGGGTCGAATGCGAGTGAAACACCCTGTACAATATCATTGTTCACGATACGTTCTCAACTCTCTGTTTGTGCGTTCACAGCTATACATCGAGCCAGTGGAATAAAGAAGCTTACGTGGTGTAAAAGGGGTGGGAAGGAGTAGTTGATTGTAAGAGCCAGCCAGTACCGTGATCGGTTTATGATAGCTACAGTACACTGGTAGGATTAGTGGATTTGATACTTAGCTAAGGAAAACAAACTGTTCCACTTGAAATCTGATCAGACATTGTTCTCTCAAAGGTTTAGTTCCTCCTTTCTTAAAGTATTGTGGGTGTTAGTACTATATCCGATAGAGATCTTTACACTAGAGCTTTGGTTGCTCACTGCAAGGTCAGAGGTCAAAACCATCCGGGATACCAGGGGTAGGGATTTTCCTGTCGATTTTTTGGGGAAGTTTTTCTACTGATACATGTTTCAGCTACCAATTAAGTAAAGGAGCTAAGTTGGAGGGGTTTGCACCTAAATCTTATAACATGTATGCTACATCCCAAAAGTGAAATTGGCCATTAAAAGGACTGGGTAAAAAACTCGTACGGTTGGGGCGCTATCCAATTCATGAACTCGATGAATTTTTACCGGGTCTGTGAAATTATCAAGCGAAGAACAGGTTGATCCAAACCTTTAATCATTTTATAAAGGAAGGTTAGGTGTTGTTAGGTTGTGTTCGTTTGTTTATTCTTAACATACAATATCTAAAAAAAACAAATTTCAGTGAAGAAGTTAGTTAAGACTATTATAAATATATAAATTCTCCAATATTAAAATAAATGTTCAACATTTCTATAAATATGTTGATCAAGTGTAACTTGGGGCTGGATATTGTGTCTGTTTTAGATTACATTTGTTTATAAGTCGTGTGTTGAGATAAGAAGTCGACTCATAAAGTGTATTTCAAATAAAATTGAAAAATATAAATTTATAAAATTTTCAATTTAATATACGATCTTTTTTTTTTATTTATTTATGTCACTTTGGAAGTAAGGTTGAAAGGTTCTTCATTTCGTTTACTGCGTTCACCGGCTGTAAAAAGCTCACAAAGGTATTCTTTTGAGAGGAGAAAGGTCATCACGATTTAAGCAGAGCCATGACATTTATAATTTAATTTTGTTTTATAGACGAAAATGGCTGATTTATAAAGATTGCGATCTAGGAAAAGAAGGGGGTTTGGGAGGTAAAGAGAGAGAGAGAGAGAAAGGGAGTTAAGAAAAAAAAATAGAATGTTAAGGAACAAAGTACCATTATTATTCGGATAATTGACCTGTTCAAATGGGCGATATTTATGGCTTTGAACACAAACTATGTTGGTAAAAACGTTCATCGAGGGGGAGAGAGAGAGAAAGAGAGATGGTGAAAGGGGGAAAGAGGGGAGAGTTGAGGGGTTTTGAGGATACAATACATAACTCTGGGATGGAACCGATTTTGTCTCAATAAACATGGATAATAGCTTGACAGGAATATAATATACGTTTTTGCCGTCGTTGGTTTTTGTTACTGCACGTAGAGGTTATCAAACATAATATAGTCTCATTTTGTAATAGTTTATCGATGCTCTGTAATTCTTTATCATCGGATGCAACAGTTATATCTCATGGGCCATTTTAACCTAATACAATTTAATAAATTACTTGGCTAAGAAGTGTCGAAATACTAGTAGCTATTTTCTCACAAGTGATCTTTTGACGTTTTCGGGGATTCCTAGAAGGGATTTGAGTATGAAAATTCACTCTTATTTTAAAATAGATAAAAAAAATATATTTTCTACATAAAGTTTTAATCAATCGATTTTGTTTTCAATATCTGTTTAATAATATAAAGCCGTAAGAATAACATAAACAAGTAAACATGTTTTATTCCTATCTTTATTAATTTTATTAATGGTATGATCCAAGATACAGCTGCTCATTTATGTTTATTTTATCTAACCCTTAGCGCCTGTCCTAGTGATCATGTGACTTGAGATGCTAAATGCTATTATTTGTATTCTATGATTTGAGACTCAATGATTTTTTATATTATTATTATTATTATTATTATATTATTATTGTGAGATTAATTACACACTAATATTATTATTTCAAATATTACCATTACTATTATTTTTATTATTGTTTTCATCATGCGATTTGTAAATGTAAATAGTAATAATAATAATTATTATAGTAACTATTACCAATAATTTCTATTAATACGCTTAGCTCAAGGGTCTAGCTTATACCATTATTTGGGAGACCCGGGTTCATTAACATCTGGCGAGAAGGGTTAGGGTGGGGCAGAATATGCATGGTTTGCTATTTATTTATATAAATGATCATATCTTAGAACAATAGTTCATTCTTATGCATTGATTATTGCTATTCAAGGCTAATTGATTATGAAAAGTAATTTGGTTAACTTTAGTCCTATCAGTGTTGGTATGGATTTAAATACAACTACTATGGTAATTAATTTTAGTGACAAATGTTTTTAAATTTCAATTTTTCCTTTTGATTATCAGATATGATATTATTGATATAATGATTATTAACAACAATAGCTATCCATCTCAGTGACCGGATATCTTGATGCATCAGGTGTACAAAGGATGGTTTTTACTGAATGGTTTTACACTCTTCCTCCAAGAAAATGTGGGTACACCTCTGCCTTTAAAATGTTTCTCGTCTAATGGTACTATACTCATGACAAGATATTTAACAACCGTTGAAATCATCATGTGAAGAAAAATTAAACTATTTTTCTATTGGAGAGTTAATTTATTTATGTTGTGCCCAAAAAATGTTTTGATTTAAAAAAACTTGAAAAAACACTGACCTTTTATCCTCGCATCCCAGTACACGCCCACTTTAAAAACTTTCTGATCACAGAAACCGGTGTATTATAATATTATTTCCTCAACTGCGACTGTGTATTCCCAGTTATCCGAAATAACAACGGTGTGTGGTTGAAAAATGAGGAAGTTCATGCGGATAGTGAGGGGCCCCACGAGTAATCGCAGGGCAACACAACGGGACCGACGATGGATGACGATGACGACTCGTTGGATGCGTAGTGGGAGCGACGCGGTGGAATGCACCATTTTAGACGTGACAATTTTACGGTGTCGCGGATGTAACTGATTTTGTTTTACCTCCCCCCTTTTCCCCCTACACATCATAAATGGTGTTTTTTTTAATGTTTTTTTCCCCCCACTAAAACATAAAACATCAGGACCACGTAGCTCGAAACTGTGACAGTTACTAATCCAATCATTTCAACTCCATCTTTTTTTTTTATAAGGGGTAGAGAAGTAAGAGGAGGGAGGAGAAAGGGTTTAATTTACCCACAGTACATTCCAGAATGAGTAAGCAGTGAAGATATTTTCCAACCGAATCAAATTTTTGACAGAGTCATTGTTTTCGACAGAGAACAATTTTAGAATGAAATAGAGCAGGACATATTCTGGTATAAACACTCCCCTCTGAGTCTCCGTAAATTCTTTATTTTATAGTTCATCAAGAATCCACGCGAGTTTATTAAACTATGAACTTTTTAAGGACTTGCAGCTACAGCCAACCAATCAGTGGTAAGCGAAAGATAAAATGAGCATTGGAATAAAAGCACCAAATGACTGAAAAATTAATATTTTGACTTATTTATACGTATCTCCACTTCAGCTAACTTTAACAACAAGGGTATTCTAATTTTGCTGAGTGATACATTAACAATATGGGGTATGGTAGTTGTGACTGTCTTAAGACTAAGTTAAAACGCATTTGCATACATTAATTAGGTTAAAAGTCATTTGATCCTAAAGTTCTAATAAAACTGCCCAGTTTTCATATGATTGGACTTATCTGACAACTTAAAAGTTCCCTACTAGATCTACTTTCATGTATTGTTGACCTTCGTGGTTTACGGGTAGAGCGCTTGCCTTAATACCCGATGTTTGTGGGTTCAAACCCAACCGGGATTAAGGGATTTTTCTTGTATTATAAAAATCCGTAGCACAACTTCCTTCGGAGAGGAGATAAAGCCATCGGTCCCATGTCGATTGTGGAATGTACGAGTAAATAAACCCTTTATAGATACGTGAAAATACCTTTCCGTTAAAATTGGTAGGCCCTTTCGCTCTCGTTCATAGAAATTCTCGTGATATAAACAGCTAGTTCAGAAAGTGCACGTTAAATACCTTAAATAAATAAAAAAAAATTTCACATATTCATACGTCAAGTAATATGATATTCAGCTGTCACTGATTTTATCAATACCTATAATATAAAAATAATAAAATATTATTATTATTATTATTATTATTATTATTATTAGTACCGCGTCTTACTACCCGTTCGGGCTATACGCACTTACGCTAATGTGCAATGGTAGGGTGATTGTGAGATAAAATGGAGGACCTACAATTTAACGTGGGATCCGAACCACGGTGGAGGCCTGGCACTCCACACATTCACAAGTTGTGATTAATACACGTCTTGTCAGAGGTGAAGGAAGGGTTTGGCAATCAGATAAATCTGTGCCGGGTCCGAGGATTGAACCCCAGACCCTCAGCACAGAAGTCTGACACCTTACCTCTAGACCACCAGGTCATTTAATATAAAATAGAAAAATTAAAAAAAAGAGATAGTAAAATTTGTCAATGTTGACAGCAAAATATATGTTTGTCTTTCCTGAATGATGCTTTGTGAATCCTTCCTTGCCCTATAATTAAGGTTATGCCACACTTTTCATGTCCTGGTCGATAATAATATTCACTTTAAGTATCTAACAGAGTTTAGAAGTTGTACCTATCATCTAGGTCTCTTGATAAAGAGGTAGGCTGGCTCTTAATAATCACGTCTCAGCGCTTCTCGCACGTGCCAAAATAATAATTCAATGATACGACTTTCCACGGGGCAGCCATCGTTGAGAGTTGTGGAGTTCTTCCACCGGATAACTTCGGTCGTGGTTTTGGTCGTGTCACGATAAACATTTTCAGATTTCCTGAGTGATGTCTGAGAGGGGCGTATCATCGTTTTGCTGTTCTTACGAGATTCTCTTCTCTCTATAGATGAACATTGTTGGTCAATATGTCTTGTAACCTTTAGCGAGATTTTTTTTTTTAAGAACCACTGATCGTAACACCCGATATTTTCTCTTTGCACTTGTTTCAAGATGGCGATTTTGAGAGCTGGGAAGTGATTTTCCTTAGGGGAGTCTTCTACCGAGAACGTTACAAGAAAATATGTGATATCGAATTGAAACTATCGATTATTTACTCATTTCAAGTACCTGTAGAAAAGTATATATTCCTTACTCATTTCAATTACCCGTAGAAAAGTATATATTCCTTACTCATTTCAATTACCCGTAGAAAAGTATATATTCCTTACTCATTTCAAGTACCCGTAGAAAAGTATATATTATTTACTCATTTCAAGTACCCGTAGAAAAGTATATATTATTTACTCATTTCAAGTACCCGTAGAAAAGTATATATATTCCTTACTCATTTCAAGTACCCGTAGAAAAGTATATATTCCTTACTCATTTCAAGTACCCGTAGAAAAGTATATATTCCTTACTCATTTCAAGTACCCGTAGAAAAGTATATATTCCTTACTCATTTCAAGTACCCGTAGAAAAGTATATATTCCTTACTCATTTCAAGTACCCGTAGAAAAGTATATATTCCTTACTCATTTCAGGTAGCCGAAGAAAAGTATATATTCTTTACTCATTTCAGGTAGCCGAAGAAAAGTATATATTCTTTACTCATTTTGTAACGTTAACTTACAGTTAGTTACAATTGGATCCATCCCATTATAATGTTGATACGTAACTATCAAGAATTCATACCACCCGCTCAATAATTCCGACCCAAATAGAATCCCTACAATGGTACTATTCTCTGTTGTAGTCCCTGTAGGCTAATACGGAAAGATAATACGACACAGTATATTTCATACAGTACAATCTTCTGTAATATTACACTCATAATTGTTCAGGAACTAACCTTTGAAATCTTCTATCACTAGCCGCCACCAAAGCTGACCTACTCCGTGCAGCCATGTGGAGAATGGGCCGAGCTAACGCAAGTCTACTGTCAACACGTGATTGCTCTCAGTCTGGTCAGATAGAAACTGAGGCGTAACGACATGGAGTCCGATAGAAGACAACAATCTACTCGCCCCCTGATGGCTGTTTGAAGAACTACCCCAAACATCGAATGATCGTCGACTTGTTCTAATATTCTGATGGAACAACCCTACAAAGTGCCTACGTGACCGAAGACAGCTAGCAACTACGTGCTAGAATTACCTCCCCTCCTTTCCGTATAACGAAACTCACTATATAACAGGCTGTATGTTTCTGCAAAAATGACTTTTCTATCAATCCGCGAATGAGGGCGGATGACTATCTATCATTCCGCGAACGAGGACGGATCATTGTCATGGACAATGATCGGATACACATTCATGTATACTAATTGGAAAGTAACTATGGCGTCTACTTTTCATAGACTCTATTTATTTTCGGCTTATAAATTTGTTGTATTAGAATCATTATTTTGTTTTTCGTGTAATATTTAACTTTTCTCTTTATCTCAGTCGCTTAAATTTAACTATTATGTCGCCACTTAGGCGCGGTAGCATGTTGGTTAGTTTAGTTTGATTTCCATCATTGGTAATTTTGTATTGAGTAAATTTAAATGTAAAATGTTAAAATGTGTGGACTTTTGTATTTTGCTATTTCACGCGACTGTAGAAATAAAATCATGCTTGTTATTTTTTTATATAATTTAAATTTGTTCTAAATTTCAATCTTTAGTTTTTTTTATAAGAGATTGTTAGTCCCGGGAGGTTTTGACTTGAGTCTGGAAGTCAAACTCTCGCGTTATGTTTTGTAAATTTCGTATTGTAATTTGTAATTGTTTGAGGATCCCATCAGGCAAGAATATTTAATGTTTGTTTCATTTTGTGGATATCTTACTTCACTTCACTTTTGGTAGTTTAACTTCTCTGTTGATGTTAAAAATCTACGTAATTTTGTGTCTCTTATAGACGACCTTTAATAAATGTAAACATGGGATGTTTACATTCTGCGCTTCACGTTATTATTTTTAGCATTATTCAGAATGATATAATGAGACCACTGTACTTTGCTTTATCTACGTTTATACTGAATAAACCATATTTTTTTTATATTTTTAATTCTGCTTATATTTTCCCTTATGTAGATTCACCTTCTCCCTTTTATTTAATTGTGGTCGTTAAGTAGAAGGCAATGGAGACGGTGTAACAATTTCAGGTAGCCGAAGAAAAGTATATATTCTTTACTCATTTCAGGTAGCCGAAGAAAAGAATATATTATTTACTCATTTCAGGTATTAAAAGAAAAGTTTGTTTTTTATTTCAATAATCACAGAAAAAGTATATATTCTTTTCTCATTTCAAGTATCAAGACAAAAGTAATTATTCTCTTCTCATTTAAGGTATCAGAATAAAGTATCTTTTCTTTATTCAATTAAAGTATCATAAGAAAAGTACTACTTTTTTACTTATTTCTACTATCTGAAAAAAAGTGTCATTTCTTTAATCATTTTTAGAATTGAATGAAAAGTAGGTATCTCTATTTTTTACTCCTTTCAAATTCTAGTAGAAAAAATATCAATACCGTAATCTCACAGAAAGATAATTATTGATAATTTACTATATCCACTTTATTAATTTTTATTGACAGTATATTTAAACTATATTAATTTGGGGGGAAAAAAATCATTCTCCTACAATGAGTTAGCAAGCAACCTGAACGGTTAGGGAAACGCATTGAGTAAAAAAAAAAAAGAATTTACCTTATTCTTAGCTTTACATTCATGATTACTTTTTAATAAACTATTTTTTTAAATCAATAAAATTAAATAATCCAAACGTTATTGCGTTGTAAGCACATGTGCTGTGACTACGTCAAGATTTGATGCTTTGTAAGAAAAAATATTGGGACCAACTGATGTATAGGACCACCCCCTTCCCTGCTGGTTCACCCTGGCTGTAGTAGCCTCTATCTGTCAGCAATAGAGGAGGCTATATTTACTCAACAAAGCTAGGCCAATGGAGATAGCACTTCGTGACTGTGCTCTATCTAATTTTTTTTTTATAATATAAGTAATGGCTTCCCTTGAATTACCATACCACAGATGCATATCACACGATTGTCTCAGTGAATCAATTCAAAAGCTGACCGAAGACAATGGCATACCTTTTTTTTTTTTTTTAGTTAGGTTTCTTCTAGCGGGTTTTCACTTTCACTTTGTAAAGGCCCGGGTTCTTGAAACTAGGACTACGAGTCTTCTTATTGGTCCTTTTGTGTTTTTCGGAAAAGGTAAGTCTACATTGTCTTGACGTTATGAGAACAAGCGAGTGCGCAGTGACACGCGTTGTAATTAGTTCAGACTGTTATTTCAAAGCTTTGGAAATATGGCCTTAATGACATGTCTACAATGGACACTCATGCCTTCATTTATTTAAGAAGAAAATATTTTTAATCAAGAAGGAATATTATTAATCGGAAACGACTAAGGAAAGATATATATAATTTTCCTCAAGAGATAGAGAGGTTGAAAGCAAAGCTGGCAGAGCATATTCTATCCAATATTCATAAGAAAAGCCTTATCTGAGTGATAATTTCTAGACAACTTTCATGTATTCATGCGTCAAGTTATGTGATTTTCAACTGTTACTTTTGACATATTATCATTGGAGTGAATGGAGGGAAGAGCAATTATGTTTTTTAAATCTCAGTAAATCTAGGTTCTTTTAATAGCGCGTCTTACAACGTAGTTTAATTGGTAAGGGGTATCTACCAAAATATTAATAATAATAATAATAATAATCTACTAAGCACCACGTCTTACTACTCATTCGGTTCATACGCTTCTACTATGGTTTAAGAAGAGTATTGGATAACCACCTTGAAAACTAAGGCCTACACATATATACAATTTTTGTTTGGAATCTCATCATTGTAGAAAAGTCAACCATAATTTGAAAAAAATCTTAGTGAATGGCGCATAATCTAAATTAAATATTCATTTCGATAAATTGCATACAATGAGGGGGGGAGGGGACTGGCTGCCAAGAAACGGGGAGAAATCCCGTTGTGCTGGTTAGATTTGGGCTACCCAATCTTTTTTAAACTAAAATAAAGCCATCAATTCAATCATAAATGTTTATTTTTATTAGATTGTAACCAAACAGTCTCCCTTATTAAGTTTGAGGGTGGAAATAATACATAAATCGTGAATATATACGATGGCATTAAATATAAACCAGTCCCTTTGGTTGTTTATTTGTTTTGTTTATAAACAATTCTTAAAACAAACATAAAATAATTTGTTTAGTGAATACTGACCGTTAATAGCTATGTAATCTTCACAAGTAGTGGATGTAAAATCATTTTACAAAATTAGATATATATAAAATTAACGCCCAGCTATTGTATAACAATTCAGAAGCACTTTTATTATATCAGTACAAGTAGAAACTATGTTTAAGTATACTAAGTGGTGACTTAATCAACGATAATGAAGCTGAAATGGCCTCGGGATTAAATTTACAAGCAAAAAATTATAATTAATAATCAATAATTCATCTCACTACTTCACTTTAGTTTTAAACATACCTTCAGTGGTATTTATTAACGTATGTTAAGGAGCCCGCTTCAGTAATTAAGTGTAAACCCCGCACGACGTTCAGCTCTAACGCAATATTTAATTCTACGATGCGTAATTTAAAAATTGGCTCACGCCAAATTAAAATTGATTGATTCTAAGAAACTTCCTTAACTCTTTATATTCAATTTTTTTATAGAAAAAAAATGTGAAAATGTGACACTAGCAAATTTTCAATTACCTTAGTAATCATATTTAAAGCTATGAGACTCAGCTTGATGAAAAAGAGCTTTGTATTAAGACTTCCTGTAACAAATACAGTATTTTTTTACAGGCTCACAACAGAAAATGTTAAACTATTTAAAAACTATTAGCGAGCTATCGTCTTTACTTTGAGATAAAATATTCCGTAGTTTTCCTTTCTCTCTTTCTTAATGGCATGACAATTGGTGGTTGTGGGTGAAGGGTGAAGATGAGTATAATCTTATACAGAATAGAGAAGAATTCCCATAAAATGATACAGACCATTGTATTTTAAGCCGTGTGGCCAACGCGATTGATACTTTCTCGCTAACCGAGGCGGCTTCCATTGTTTTGTAGTTCCGGACATCTTGGAACCTGCAAGTACACCCCTGAATTGAGTGTGAAACAAATACCCTACGCTATTAAAACTTAACAATTCAGTATCACAAAATTTCGATGATGTGTCACTTTGTCTATGTTTCTTATAACTCTGAGTAATGACAATTTCACAAGCTCTACATAGATTCCACTTTAAAAAACTGAGTATAATACGTTATTTCACACAAGATCAACCTGGGTAATAGTGATATAGTATTTTGTTGCTAGGCCAATATTTTGGGTTCAATTACCTATGTAGAGCTTTAATTTTTCATTTGAAATATTAAAAAAAATCAACTAAATCCACTAGTGCCTTATTTCTTTGAAGATGAAACCAGTTTGAATTTAGAATTTATCACTTAGAATCTTGAGTGATAAACACTTAGTATTTGAACCTTAAAAAGGTTGGTTAAATTTAAAATGAAATCATTTGAAAACTGTATCTTGTTGAGTTTGTATAAGATGGTACCAAACATTGTTATTATTTGACCCTTAGCTGGGACTTTACATATGTTCCCTAACCACGCCAAATCACAAGTTACTTCATGGTTAAAGTTAACTTATCTACTCTTTAACACTTGGTTATGCTAAACTTTAAAACAAACTGAAATAAAAAATCGTCGATATGCGAATAATACTCAACGTTCCTATGCATTCCAATTTCCATCCAAAATTGGAACTTTTAGAGGATCACCTTATCTTTACGAATATGATTTATCATTTTGGGAGTCCAAACTAAATGTTTTAACAACATTAAGCATGGAAGCTCTGAGCAAGTTTTCAGAACCAGGCTAGCCGTCATAACTCATAAGGCCATATCGTATTTGTGTTTGATTGCCTCAAGGTGTACACTCATGCTACAAAAAAATAATGGTATTAAGCTCAAATATGTGTATAGAGGTGAAAGATTTTATGTTATTTAAAAAAAGAATATTCGTGGAAACTTTACACCTATTCAAATTTAACTAATACCAAAGAGATGTCCTAAGTTTTCAAGTTTGCACGTTGGCTTCATTTTCATCGTGGAGTATAGTGACATATGATTAAATACTGTTTATATTCAGAAAAAAAAAGTTCTTATCATATTCAGAATGTCCATCACAAATATTCAAATATTTTTGAGATTACTTTATTTATAAAAATTAAATCTACTAAAGAAATATTTTAATCGTATAAATAAATTATTACGAGAACTGCAAAAATACTGATCCTAACTCTCTTTCTCTTTCATCCTACCTAAAAGTCAAATTTATTCGGATTGTGGTTATACGATCTAGGACTGCTTGTGAGAATGTTAGGGGGAGTGGGGGGGGGGGGTATATGGGAGGTAGTGGAGCTTAAGGTGGCCATGAAAGTCACCCTGGAACTCACTCATTCAACGCGGGAAAATGAAACATTTTGTGCCTAGGAGGCTGAAAAACTGGAATCGGAGCGTGTAAGACAGGGAATCTTTTTATTTTCGTTTTACTCTTATTACCATCACTATTTGTAAAGACCTTGTTGCAGCCTACAAGAAGAATATTTTTCTCATAAATATGTATAGCGCGTCCATACGGTATTTGTTGGAATGGAGCTGTATGTCATTTCTAATTTTTGGAAACATTATTTTTGAGAGGGTACATGGGGGACCTTGAAGCGACATTTTAATATATACCCTTTGGAAAGGTTAACCGAGCTGCCTCGTTCTTTTTAATTGAATGTAAACAAAAAATCGAAATACTCTAATTTTGAAATGAACTGTCAGTCTTAACCAGCAATCTTCGATTTAAATATGTTACGTTAGCAATGAATGTTTGAAGATTTTTTTCAGTCAAAATATTTAGAAAAAAGAATCATTTGTTATTTAAATATAAAAAAATTACCTATGCATAATCTTTATTTAATTAGGCCTACTATTTCATACGGATATTTTGATCTATTTGTTTGAATCTTTAGAATTTTTAATTAAATAAGTATTTAAAAAATAGTGTAACCATTTATTATAAAGATATTATGGCAAAACATGAGTAGTTGATCAAATTATTTATTCTATTACTATTCCTAAAAATATAACTTGCTAGTATTAATTTCTGAATAAATTAGTAGGCCTTATAATTAGAAACAAGTTTTTATACTCTTAATATACATTTTTTAAACTTACTTTATTGATATAGTATAACTGAAACTTTAATATCCTTTCAGGTTATTTACTTTATTATATATAAGCTAATTATTTATCTGTTTATCATGGTAAATACAAATTAAATTATGACATTAATTCAGGTATATAAAATTTATGTCTATATGTTGGTTGGAACTTTCAATATTATAAGTCAATTAAAATAATATATTTAAAAACGTTATCGATAATCAAACACTGCATACATTTTAATAACACTAAATTATTCAGAAAATTTATATTTGGACATGACCTTCTGCATAAAACATTTAAAAACTTGATCTTAAATTCACATTAAAAAATAAGATGTACATCTTATTTTTTTAAGTTAAAGTTTTTTTGGCAACTATCTAATTTTGTTTGTATTAAAATATGTTGACATTTGTAATATAAATACATAAATTGAATTTATTAAATTCACAAGAAAATTTAAGAATTGACCAAATTAAATAAATTTCACCTCTCCAATTTGTTAAAGGTGATTGTGGATTAGTGAAAATTCACATGCAATTAAGCATCGTTTACGAACTATTAATGAATTGATATAGAAGGCATAAAAAAGCATAGCTTAAGAGGTCTACCTTAGATCAAGGGTACATGGTTTTGGTCCGTTGCAATTAAAAGAGTTTAATTGTTGAAGTAGAGGTTAGTTCTTCTATACATTGATTAACATTTTTGAAACAAGAAAAATAGTTAAGATAAGTTTAGTAAATGAAAATATTTTGGCAAAGCGAGCCACACATCTTGAAGGACCTAAGCACTCCAAGCACTATCCCACTCATCGCCAGTGTATAAAAGAGAAAGAGAGGGAAGAAAATTAATAGTTCACACTGCGATGTATCTTGTTAATGTACTGATTACACTTCACCTATTCTTCTAACGAGTTTACACACTCACTCTACTGATTGCACCTGGACAGCATGAAATTACATTTCTAAACTACAATTTTCTGGTATTATATTCTAGATATATATGATTCCATGGACTATTTTAATATACATCCTACCAGAAAAATTCAAACTGGTAATTAACTAAATAGCCTAAGCTGTAGACAATTTACAAAAAAAAAAAAAATGTAAAACCTGCTTCAAAATCAAAAAAATAATACATAGATGAGGTAATACTATTTTTAGAATTATTTAAGAGCTTAGGATTTTGGTTTCAATGATTTATCTTTAAAACTCGACGAACCAAACATAAATACATAAAGATGGGAAATCGTATCTTGGCTTGCCACCATGTCAAAGGTAGGCCAGTGTATAGAACGCGAGAAAGGGACAGTTTTTTTTTTTTTTTGCAGTTTTTATAACAAAACATATTTTTGGCGAAAATAAGTAGAGTATTGCTCCAGTAGAAACATTGAGTTTAATTTTCTTCCATGGTGATATCAACAGTTGTTGAATATCTGTCATGATGAGCATAGCAGCATTAGATAAGAAACTTTTTAAATGAAGAGAAAAATTTGTCAATAAATTCCAGGACACCCTTGACAAATATTAAAAATCTGTTGATATCACCATTGGAAGAACACACCTTAAGAGTTTAATTTAGCTAATAAGCCATTATCTGAGATATATATTTTATTTAATAAAGATCGCGTCGTACAATCCAACCAAAATAACGAACCAAAACATCTCAACTGCAATGACCGTCGCCCTGAAATGGGGGTAGTTATATCGTTACGCCCGTGGGACATGTCTAAGGGATTAGCACGCCAACTGATTCAAATTGCTTCGGACAACCCCTTCCCACCCCCTCTGCACTCCTCTTAACCCCCTCCCCCCCTTTCATCCCTTATTTCTGCTGCTCATTGTAATGGGTGGTTGGTTGGTGTGTGATGAGATTACACGCCGAAATCTCCTGCTAGACTGTTTGATGCGCCCATAAAGTTAATCAAAGGGACTTTCACACGCGCACACATACATATATCCATACATTTCATACACGCCCGCGTATATTAGTGGGAATCAGATTGTGTACGCTGTCAGTGGTCGGGATATAGTGTAATGTGTTGTTATGAAATAATAGTGCGCATGTAATCTGGTTGTTTGTGAGGCTGCATCGGTTATCCAATTAACTAATCAGGGAGCTAAGATACGCTTCGATGAGTTTTGTTTTGATTTCTATGGATTTTGTTTTGTTGAAAATATTAATACTTTTTTTTTGTTACATTTGGTGTTAGTTCAAAATAAGTATGTGAAAATAAAAGTACGCAAATAGGCTTAAAACAAAATGTTATTTCGAAAAACGTGTGATTTGCTATGTGTTTAGCCTACTGATCATAATCATGTAGATACAATCACATTTTATTAGGAAGAGATCTGACATGTAGAAAATTTACTAGATCTGCTTTAATGTATTCATACGTCAATGTATGTGACCTGCAGCCTTCATTTATATAGATATTATCACTACCTATAAAAACAGTAAAGAAAAAGTAAATTTTTATTGATTTTGGACGCAAAAAAGACGTGTTTTTGTATAATATATGCAATGAAAATAAACTTTATAATCATACATTGTTTATGATTATAAAATCATTTCTTTGGCTCATATTCACAAATTTGTGGCTACAAATTTTCAAGGAATAGAATTAATGATTTTTTCTTTCTACTAAATTTAATGGCTATCACTGACTGAACCATCGTTGGGGTTTTTTTATCTAAAAGTATTTTGTTAAATAAAATTTTGTTGATGTGAGTTAAAGAAAATTAGATTCAAAGAAAACTAATACGGGTTTTTATTAAATTTGACAAAAAAATACTCTAACTATTTCAACCCCAAATTGCATCATTGGTCACAACATCCCCCTCCTTAAACACCAAACCCCTGGCCCATACCCCTCCTCCTTAAGAGAATATTTAATTTTTTCAATGTGGGAGACAAGATTCACTACTTTATAGCGTGTTAAAAAAATGATAATATTAGGACCTTGCAGCCCACATCAGTAAGTACTTCAACCAAGGGGAGAGTCTCGTCTTGTCTGATTTACTATTGACAGGGAGGAAAAGGCTTTAAGTTCTCAATAGGTGTACTGAGAGGGTTTTTTACTAAATATTTTCCCACTATCCTTTCATGCAAATGCTGGTAAATTAATTCAAAAATTCTTCCTTACTCATCCCTACTCTATTAGTGCATTTATCATAAATGCGTATAACCTGAACATGTAGTAGGACACGACGGTAAAAAAATAAATTATATATATATATATATATATATAAAATAAGTGTATATATATATATATATATATATACACTTTTATTTGAGGTATTTAGCGTGCACTTTCTGAGCCGAATGATTATATCAGTATACGAGGTTTTCTGTGAGTGAGAGTGAAAGGGCCTAACAATTTTACCAGAAAAGTTATTTCCACATACCTTCCACGGTTATTTTACAAGCCACAATTGACATGAAACCAACGGCTTTACTTCCCCTCCAAAGGAAGTTGTGCAACGGATTTTTATCAATCGAGGAAAACCCGTTGACTCCGGCCGAGTTTGAACCCATGGACATTGGGTCCTGGGGCAACCACTTTACTCAAAGACCACCGAGATCGACCAAATTTCTATCGATCATAACCGATCAAAGTTATTTTGGTGACACTCAGATATTATTTGAAAGTACTATATATACATATATATATATATATATATAGTGGTGAGCTTAGAAGAGTCATAACATCAATTTTTAAGAACGATATTTTATTCCTAAGCGAGAAACTGAAAATTGCTATTAGATCAACCATCTGGGTCTAATGTGTTGTGATCAGGGTGATCTAGATTTTATAAGCTAGCCTGTGTGTTGCGGGCTGCCTGTTTGTCCCCCTCTTGATGCACATCCACAAGCTGAAAAAGCCGCACGTGCCCCAGTATTTAACCTTCAGCTCAGATGACTACCAAGTTAATTTCCCACGCCGGTTCAGTCTATGTGCGCTACCTTGAAGGAACGCCTTTTTTTTTCATTCTTTTTTTTTTCTTTTCGAAAGTCTCAACCATCCGTTGTCCCGCGGCAGCAGTCCGTCAGTCTCTCGGTGGGCGAGAGTGTGTAAGATGCGAGGAAGATGTAGACTGGAGAGGAAATTCACTTTGATGATAACTTTGAGAAAAATGAAGAGCCGGCATCGTTCAAGCTAGAATGGACTGCCGATGACAGGCAGATCAGGGTCCGAATCCCACTTGGGCGGTCGAATAGTCTAGGCCCTAAGGCATCACTCTGGTGCTAGGCCTGACTGACAATTACGGAGATTAGAGGGTTGGAAACTCATATGGGTCGTTGAGTAATCCTAGCTTTCAATTTTACGTTGGGCTGGACTTTGACGGGTATATGTGGGTTCGAAACCCGCATGGTTCTTCGAATCGACTTAGGCATCAATTTTGCGTTAGGCTGGACTGACAATAATGGGTAGATCAGGGTTGGAAACCCACATGGGTCATCGAATAAACTTAGGAGTTAATTTTTTCTATAGGCCAGACTGAGGATGACGAGGAAATCGGGGTTAGAAACCCTCTTATTTGTTTGAATCACCTAAGTCCTAAGGCGTTACTCTCACGTTAGACTGGACTGACAATAACGGTGGAATAACAAGGTGTTTTTAAATCATGTTGGTTAGACTGATGGTGATTTCTTCTAAATGGCTGTCCACGCTCTACCCCGTGAATGAGCGTATACTTCCTTTTAATTCAACCTTCCACATCCCTTGCACATCTAGCTTAGTTACTGCATATACATAAATCTTAAACGGTTATTAAAATGTGGTTTGAAAAAAAAAATCCTTATTTAACGCAAGTTATTCTACTCAAATGATATTATTCAGAATACTATGGCCTCATTTTTCCCTAAAGAAGTCTCTCTCTTATGTTTAATCCTCCAATGGTAAGACGGAAACCCCCCCTGAGGAGGAGGCTATCTTCTATCTTGACTGGCTCCAGCTCCACATATGAGTGAGGGGGGGGAGGGGTGTGTCGCCCTACATCTCTTGCCCTCAAGCATAGTCCTTGGTTCTCCTGCTCCTTAATGATGCTCTCATGCTCCTACCGAGGCATGCTACACATTGTTAAGCCGGGTCCACACTTGTAATGCATCCTGGATTCTTTCAGGCCTAGAGGGGAAGACAATATGCACATACAGGGGTAGACTGAGCCATCAGGAAACCAGGAGAAGACAATACACACATACAGGGGTAGACTGGGCCATCAGGAAACCAGAGGACATCCAGGCGAGCCGGTAAATTTGGGCACCTAGAATTACTTGAAAGCTTAAACTAAAATACAATCAACTCTAAATGATGGTTTTACTTAACTTTAATCAAAAAGTTTCATCGAGTAAGGGTGTCCATAATACATCATTCGTGAAGATATACGATGGAATTAAATATAAAACCATCCGGGTAGTGGTTTCTTAGCTTTTTTTTTATAGACAATTTCTTAAGCTAAACGTAAAATTATTTGTTTAGTGAATATTGACTATTACTTGCTTTGGCATCCACACAAGTAACGGCTGGAGGGTCATTTTACGAATGTGAATATTTCTAAAATAGACTCACAGCTGTTGTTTGACAGTTTAGAATCATTATGGTTCATGTCAGTAGAAAGTACAAATTTATGTTTTAATTAGACGAAATTTTGAAGTTGAGAGGATGTTGAGAGGATGAGTGAGAATCTAGTGACGAAGCAAATATATGAAGGTAGAGTGTGTGGATCAAATGTAAGGGGTAGGTCATGTAAGACGTGGCTAAATGTTGTAGATAAATGTGTGGAAAAGAGAAACATTAATAGTCTTAAGCAGGTATGATTCGGTGCATGTATGTTGTTGAAACAAAGGGAGAATGCAAGGATAGGGGAGTGTGGAGAAAGTTAATGAGGATGGATTAAGTACGGAGTTCTTTTTTGAGCTATATACGTAGTTTCTAGCCTACTACATAAGGGAACGGCGTGATTAGGTACGTAGTGTTATGTAATATAATGTATGTGCGTATGTATCTAAAATACCTCTGTATTAAATATACTACTAATAAAGATATAAATAATTCACCTCTAATGTTCAGTTTACACTGAAACATCACTTCAGAGATATTTAAGAGAGTACGTTAAGGTCCATCATTTGTAGTCACGGTCCTCTTGTAACTCGCCATTCCACCCTTGCACACATTCTAACGGTCGAGACCAAATTTCGGTCACGATCATTGTACCATAATGTCCGTCGTTCGTGTGTTCCTGACCCGTGACAAGTATTTGGTTTGGTGCTTGATAAGACATGTTAAGTCCTCACCTAGTAGCATCCTTTGATGCGACGGTGAACGCATCGTCTAACGCGTTCTTCTTGCAGTAGACTAGACTGTCAATGATAGGGAGATAAAGGTTCGAATCTCGGTTGAAGATACTGAATATGGTTTTTCCCAAAATGATTTTCCAATAAAGTTTTCCACTTTTCTTTGACGCAAATATGGGTACGGTTTTTTATAATTAAAACCTTTTTAATCCCTAAAACCATGATCGTGAGTAGTATTTAAGCTTATAAGCCAAACCAGTAGTAAGAAGAGGTGATAAAAAAAATGGTACGGTGCACCGCACAGATTTTCTCCCCCTTTCATCTTAAAATAGACATTTACTAAACACTCTTAAGATTTATGAAACGAAATAATAGGTCTATACATTGCTGTAGAAATATTACAACAAAGATCATAAATGAAATAATACACACTGTTATTTACTCTTTGGTGTTATGAACTAGGAACACTGCTACAGAAAAATAGAGAAAAGAGATATATCTCTGTCCACCAAATTCATTTTCAAATACCTGAATTATAAAGTGTGTATATTTGATTATAGCTCAGAAATTATTGGTTTTATAAAAATATATTTAAAATGAAATATTTGAATTTTTAATATTACTATAACTTTATATTGATTAGATATTTCTTATTCCAAATAATTTCGGAGAAACGATGAAAATTAGAAAATTTCTCTCATTTAAAGTACCCTCAAAGTCATTCTCATAAGAAATGAGAATTGCCATCTTGTTTATAATGATAAGCAATGTCTAGAAATAAAAGCCTTAGAGCGAATTTTAAGGAAATATTTTTTTCAATTGACTTTTCATAAACTACACTTAAATTTGGGGTTAGTTATGTGATTCCAAAAACCCCTTGAGGGGACCTCATGAAAACCCAAGATATCAAGTTTTAGCCCAATCGGTAAAATAGTTTCGGCTCTTTTCCAAGGTAAAGATAGACAGACGGCATTGAGAAATCCACTTTTTTTGTTTCAGGGGGTCATGAAACATTATCAAAATCTCGAGTTCAACTTTTTTTTATTTGACGATCCCAATACTTTCTCTCCAAGATATCGAGAGAAAATAAAGAAAGGTAGTGGTATGCAGTGATCTGATACGCGTATTGCTTTCATGATCACGTCGAGGATACTGAATCCCCCTCCAAACTGCGGCGTGCAAGATACCTGTCTCGGGGATACGATACCAGGATCTGACCCAAGTGTGGACCCGGCTTTACACATTATTAGGGGAAGTGAGTGTAAGATACTTCTATACAGCCGGCCAGTTCGATTGGCATCTGAAGGGTGAAAGAGGAGATTTTTGGAGAGATAGGCTTCTATTGTTACTTAGACTTTGGCTTATCTCGGTTTCAAAAACTCACACCTTTCGGTTTCAAGAGGATTTTTAATCATTTTTATTTTAATGAATCATTCAAGGCAAGGTTTTATTAATGGCTACATCTGAGAGCTTAACAAATGCAACAAAAGGGTGGAATGTCGGCAATGGTAATACCTACATCTGTGATCGCATGATATAACGCGTATCTATCGGATTGGATTGCTAGTGACGGGGAGGTTGGTAGTTCATATCCCATTCAAGTAAACTGATGATGCTTTTCTCTAATTTTATTTTTATCACCTCGTCTTACTACTCGTTTGGCTTATACGTTGATGTACTTATTACGCTGATGATTTTAGGGATTAGGATATTAAAAGGATGGAATATAATACTGTATATATATGTATATATTAGCACCACATTCCGTTTAGGCTTCACACTTATGTTCTAATTACACTAATGCTTTAAGGTATTAGAAAGGTTCTATTAAAAGGAAGTGTACTCGTGTTTGCGTGGAAGGAGAGTGAAAAACCATTAAGTAAAAAACACCCTCAGTACATCAGACCGGTATATATGTAATATATAAGAACAAATTAAATATTTATCATGGTCATATTGGCATTTGGAAAAAAAAGAAAATTAAAGGAATATGTTCAACTACCAATATTCTAATGAGATATATTCACTGTTTAGAATATGTGTATGGAATTAAACTAAACGTATCTACTAAAGAAATATTTTATTTATTTTGACTGAAAAAGGTTTTTTTTGCTCTAAAAAGTGTAAAAATATTTACCTTACCAAGAGTTCCTTAACTCCCCACCTTTTAGCTACGACGCAGTAATAAAATGGATTACAAAGTGCGTGTTTTTGTCTTGAAAACACCTGTTCTGTGTGTATCCTGGGACGGACGTTGCGGTGTGTGTGTGTGTGTGTGTGTGTGTGTGGTGTGTGTGTGCGTGGTGTGTGGGTGCTGTGTGTGTGTGTGTGTGTGTGTGTGTGTGTGTGTGTGTGTGTGTGTGTGTGTGTGTGTGTGTGTGTGTGTGTGTGTGTGGTGTGTGTGTGTGTGTGTGTGTGTGTGTGTGTGGTGTGTGTGTGTGTGTGTGTGTGTGTGTGTGTGTGTGTGTGTGTGTGTGTGTGTGGTGTGTGTGTGTGTGTGTGTGTGTGTGTGTGTGTGTGTGTGTGTGTGTGTGTGTGTGTGTTGTGTGTGTGTGTGTGTGTGTGTGTGTGTGTGTGTGTGTGTGTGTGTGTGTGTGTGTGTGTGTGTGTGTGTGTGTGTGTGTGTGTGTGTGTGTGTGTGTGTGTGTGTGTGTGTGTGTGTGTGTGTGTGTGTGTGTGTGTGTGTGTGTGTGTGTGTGTGTGTGTGTGGGTGTGTGTGTGTGTGTGTGTGTGTGTGTGTGTGTGTGTGTGTGTGTGTGTGTGTGTGTGTGTGTGTGTGTGTGTGTGTGTGTGTGTGTGTGTGTGTGTGTGTGTGTGTGTGTGTGTGTGTGTGTGTGGTGTGTGTGTGTGTGTGTGTGTGTGTGTGTGTGTGTGTGTGTGTGTGTGTGTGTGTGTGTGTGTGTGTGTGTGTGTGTGTGTGTGTGTGTGTGTGTGTGTGTGTGTGTGTGTGTGTGTGTGTGTGTGTGTGTGTGTGTGGTGTGTGTGTGTGTGTGTGTGTGTGTGTGTGTGTGTGTGTGTGTGTGTGTGTGTGGTGTGTGTGTGTGTGTGTGTGTGTGTGTGTGTGTGTGTGTGTGTGTGTGTGTGTGTGTGTGTGTGTGTGTGTGTGTGTGTGTGTGTGTGTGTGTGTGTGTGTGTGTGTGTGTGTGTGTGTGTGTGTGTGTGTGTGTGTGTGTGTGTGTGTGTGTGTGTGTGTGTGTGTGTGTGTGTGTGTGTGGTGTGTGTGTGTGTGTGTGTGTGTGTGTGTGTGTGTGTGTGTGTGTGTGTGTGTGTGTGTGTGTGTGTGTGTGTGTGTGTGTGTGTGTGTGTGTGTGTGTGTGTGTGTGTGTGTGTGTGTGTGTGTGTGTGTGTGTGTGTGTGGTGTGTGTGTGTGTGTGTGTGTGTGTGTGTGTGTGTGTGTGTGTGTGTGTGTGTGTGTGTGTGAGCATCTACTCAGCACTCAAGCCAGAGGAATCTCATTAGGGAGAACCACCCTGACAAATCTAACCCGAGGTAAGAAGAAGGAGGCTTGGCGTTCACCCGAATTAATTACCCCTCCTTACCCCCCCTTACAGATCCATGGCCTTCTTCCCAAGAGGATACAAGCTAGTAAGGAATTGGTTGGGGAAAAAAAAAATTTCCAGGGAAACTATGTTAGGTTGAGAAAATAAAAAGTCGTAGATTTATTATCAACATTAGGTGGAGTTTCATTTTAAAGTTTGTACAAAGGTGAAATGAAGGGAAAGTGTGTCATCGCCAGTATTTTTAGTGTATTTTAGTAATTATACATATTATATCATCATACCAACACTTTTCAGTCTGTGACCCTGTCAGTTTATTAAAATGCCTCCATCTTCCTTTAACTTTTGTAAACATCCTTCCCTACACCCTCCAGAAGTTATATTTTATTCTTTTGTGTAAAGTCTTCAAAGTGTTCACCCTACTCAGTGACCGCCGGTAGACACGATCACTGATAGTGTGATCACCAGATGACATAGGGTCTAAAGATTTAAAAGAGAGGTAGTACAGGAACACAACCGGAGATTGTTGAATAAATAAATGGTCAGACTTTTAGAAAACGGTGTCAGTGTTAATATAGATAAATGACATTATAATAATGAGATACAAACTAAAGAGATACAGATGAGATACAGACAAAACAATATGCATAAAATTTACAAGTCATCTCCCAGACAATAATAAATATATATATGTGAATTGAATACAGTATAGTTTAGTTTCTGGTTGAAGTATAATATTTAGTTAAAATAATGAAAAATAGGGTAATTTAAAATTCTTGGGGAACTACGTTAGGTGCTATTTTAAACATGATCATATATAGTCTCAAATATGGATGAAAAATTGACGCTTGTAAGAAGGCCACGTTTGAAAAAATATTTTGTAATTTTGTAATTTTGTTAAGTATATTGAGTTTCAGCTTTTAATTACAAAAAAAAGATTAATTCGTTATTTTTACAACAGGAGATACCTACCAAATATATAGTTCTTAACCAAAATTTGGAACATTTTATTTGGAGCATTAGTGTGATTGTTGAGGTTTATATTTTGTACCAAAATCACTTTCATAGTGGGTCTATAAGATGTAAGTAACTGGGTTCCAGCTCATGTGAGAGAACTATGATTTTCAAACATATGTGCTGTCAAACAGTGCACATATTTTATGAAAATTCAACCATTTCTAGGAATGTATCCCTTTCGTGGAAAGAGTACAAATTTGGTTCACAGACCTCATTTGTCACAATCCCTTAAATTATTGAAAATCTCTAAAAATCACATCCTTTTTTTTAAGCACGCGTCTTATTAGCCTTTTGGTTATACGCTTATGTACTAGCTACTCTAATGGCTTTAGGTATTAGGAATGTTATATTTAAAGACGTGCACCTACATTTGCTTGGAGGAGAGTGGAAATCCATTTTCGGAAAACCATCCAATTGTGACGCACCTCGACACCCCGTGATCAGCAGTCTAATTTACTGTGAGAGTAGTGCGTTGGACCATGTGGCCATCGAAACTATATATATATATATATATACACAGAATGATTCTAAGCCCTCTTTGCATACTTTAATGGAAGATAAAGAACCCTAAAATAAACCTTTTTCACTGAATGTATGTCCGCAGACGTCACCCTTTGACACACGAGGGCGCTGTTGGGTGGCGTCTCAAGTGGCTATTTTTAGTATTTCACGGATTCTGGGATGGCTGACATGCATATATCTTATGGGGCTGGGAATCTTTTAAAATGTATGGCAATCATTGCGTTGAAGCTGTCAGGAATTACATTACTGCTGATAAAACTGCTGTAAATAATATTAGGTTCATACTTTCGGCCCTTCATATATGTACCAACGTCTCCCTCCAGTGTCTAAGGAAGACGTGTGTGGACCAAAATTCGTTGACTAAAAAGGTTTGTTTTAGTGTTTCTTATATCCCACTAAAGTTTGTACAAAGACATTTGAATCACCCTGCATATATGTTTATATATATTATGTGTATATATATTTATATGCATAGACTTTATGTATATGTGTAAGAAAAATATTCATCATTTTATGAGACATTCCATGGCCTACCACAAACTATCCACAACCCCCATTGGTTTAGAGTGCAAGCTGTTTGAAAAAAAAAAAGACAAAATTTAAAGATATGCAAATCCCTAAAACTTTCCCAATAGTTGCTTTTACACGTACTCAGGTCAAACACAAATTGAATTTCCCAAGCATTATCACAACAAAAACAATCTAAAATTATCAATTACCTCAAATTTAAAATTATTAATTACTCTCCCTAATATTATACCATACAATTCCTGATCACCTAAATGTGAACTTATTTATAAATGTAACACTTTTTATACTTATCATGAACACATTTTTTTTTAAATGTAAACTGGAAGAGGTGGAGTAAAGAGTTTATTTTTTTTTTTGTAGAATAAGGGGGTTACGTAGGGTAAGTGCGGGAGGGCCTTGAGGATGCCATGAACATGAGCAAGAAAAAGATATGTAAGCTTAACCAACAAGCTTAAAAGTCTTATGTACACGTTCCGTGTATACGAAATATCAAATTAAGCTTTCTATTACTATATTTGCTTATCTGAATGCTAATATATAGCAATTAAAGTAGAACATCTATAATCTTTTAAGGCTAGAGCTTCGGAAAAAGTTTCTTCAATTTATATAAAAGCTAAGGAGGATAAGAAGTCCTGTGCATCATTTTGTATTTTAATTTATAATAATGATTGTATTTTATTTAAGGGGCTTTAGAAAACTAAAGGTCAATTTAAATACCTAGATATTTAAAAAAAGGTATCACCCATCTCACTACCCATTTAGTTTGTACGATGATGTATTAATTAAGTAAATGTGTTATGGATGAGTAAGATAAATTAAGAGGAAGTGTACCTGTATAAGCAGGAAGGGAAAAAAACACTAAGTACACCTAGCCGGGAATGCAACCCTGATCTCCCCGTCATCAGATGGTTATGATATTGTGAGAGTGATGCCTTGGCCCATTCCACCACCAAAGCATACTTTTATTCTTTATTTGAGTGACTGCAAATATAAAACAGGTTCTTTAAGATCTTCCATAAAAATGATACGTGTATTATTGAACTAAATGATTTGACTTCGAAACCTTGTCATAATAATTCTAAAAGTTAGAAAGAAGTTAGCACTAGTTAGGTAGACATTTTGTCAGTTTTTATTATGAAAAAACATGCATACATTTATAGGATGTTAAAAAAAGAAAGGTCAGTACTTTAGGATCTTTTAGTACTAATTAAAATTAGTAAAAAAAATCTCAGTAAAAATAGGTCCGCAAACCAACTAATAAAAACACACAGGAAATGTAACATTTTGGCAATACAATAAATAGTATCGAATATGAAACTTCATTTGGGTTAAATGGCCTAATTTATTATCTCATCACTCTAGAAAGTGTTGTACATGTTTTTCTTCCCTTTTAATATACATTTCACATCTTCAATTAAAACTGTTGCCTGATCTTTGAAAAATACCAGGCTTCAAATCTTCCGACAACAGTTTTCAAATCACTTTTGTAAGTCTGATGAATAATTTATAGGAGAAAAATACAATAAGCTATAAAATATGCCAAACATACAAAAAAAAAATCAAAGGATTATGATTAGGGACTAAAGGGGGATTGGGATGGTGAAGTGTTAATGGACCTCCTAGACCTATCTACTATATTTGTGTCAGTTGGTCTACGGACATAGGTGTACTAAGGCTTTTTAGTTAATTTAATAGTACTAAAATATCTTAAAGTTCTAGACCCTTTTTTTCTTAGCATCTTGTATATATTTCTCCAGAAGAAACACGGAGTTTAATTTTCTTCACATGGTGATATCAACAGTTGTTAAATATCTGTCAAGAGCAGAGCGGCATTAGATGAGAAACTATTTAAATGAAGAGGAAAAGCTGTCATTAAAATTCAGGAGATCCTTGACAGATATTCAAAACGGTATTGCTATGTGAGGAAAATTAAACTCTGTGTTTCTACTGGGGAAATATTTGATTTGTTTTGACAAATAAGTTTTTATATAAAAAGTTAGAAAATTCTGACCATTTCTTGCGCCACCCACACTCTCCCCTTAGATTTATTTATAATTCGTGTTCTGATATTATCAATCGGTTCTAAAGCTGCACATAATGATTAAATTACATTTAATTACCTGAACATGGTCTCTAATCCAGGATCTAAGCTTTGCACAGCAATGCTCCACCCCTGAGCCATACTGGTCAATTTTTTTTTCACCCAAGGCCATTCTTCTCTTACAAAACCCATACTATATGTTATAAAATATTATTGAATTCTAGATAAATTATATTATGATACAATTATATGAAACTTCTATGAGATGCACATTTTAGAATAAAATCGTTATGGAATTTTTCATAAAAAATCGAATTTTTAGATATTACTTTATGTAAACTACCCCTTAATTTAAGAGTTAGTGCCAGATAAAAAAGTCACGAGGTATAAATTATATGTATAGATGGACCGGAACAGAAATGTGAAATCCACTCTTTTGGTTTTGATTGGACATAAAACATAAAGCTTCATCATAGCCTTGAGTTAAGTAATGGTGACGATTACAATACTTCCACTTTACATGATAAAGTGAATAAAGTATAAAATTCCACAGCTGTTTCATCATGTTCTGTGGCCAACCCGACTTAAGGTCCTTCGTCCTATCGGCGCAGTATACTCCAAAGGAGTAGGAAGACTTCCAACGCATAATAAAGACCCTGGCTTGATGGGTAATCTTATTTTCTCAGAAGGTATGGGTTAGAGGATCAGGGTCATCTCAGAAAGTCTTCTTACATTCGGACAAGAAAAAGGCTGGCCGGAACAGCTATGCGTTGGCTCAGAATAACTTGGAAATCAACTAGTTTGAGTCCCCTAAAGGCAGAGAAGAAAAAAAAAACTGACACACACACACACAAACATATTCAAGCCCAAACATAGATGAAAAAAAAATCAACACTTTAATCTTTGTTCTATACTTGAGACTGAGACATACCTTTTGAGGGGTCTTTTAATTAAAATGCCGTAGACAGATTTTTTTCCTGTCTCTTTTTGCATTTAGTAGTGTATATTTAAATAATGAAGATTTGTTATAAATTGTTAAGACTTATTTATAAATAAAGTAGTTACTAACTTGTTTTACATAAATGTTTGCAAGACTATTTTTAATTTAATATTAATTTGAACAAATAAAATTGTTTTACTTTATCATAAAGAAAGTATTGTGATAGCGAACATTTTATTTATCAGGATATTATAACATGTTTTATGTGCCGCTGAAACTAAAAGTGAGCCTTACAAATTTGTATGTATGTCTCTCTGTCTGTCCCTAGAGCTACAGCCGAAATTTTATAATAGATTTTTCTAAGCTTTCTATCTAGATATTTATGAGCATATATAGTAGTATGCTTTTTTTTATTTTTATTATTTTATTCAAATCATAGCTAGTTTAATGATGACTGATTTTGGAAAATTTGAAATTTTTCGAAAGTGGCTTTTATATTTTTGTTTGAAATGAGTAACTGGCTATTGTTTTCCTCGATACATAATAATATGTGCTCGTTTTAATAAAAAAAATTAAAGGTAATAAAAAACTTATTTTTTAAATATTCTTTCACCAATTATAATAGACTAAATTTTAAGGTAGTACGTACCTTACGTGTGTTTCATATCATTGAAACAGCTTATATAATCCAAATTTCAAGAAAAATGGCTAAACATTTCAATTTATGAAAAAAAAATACACATACTGGTGGTAAGCCAATTTTTTGAACGTAAGTTACATAGTAAATAAATGTGTGCTAAAATTGTATCAAATGTATGAGAAATAAAAGCATTGCAGCTTTTAATACCTAGTAATTTATTGTTAATTTATTCATAAATTAAATGATAGGATTTTGGCACACTCCATGCACGATATAATTTTTTTTTATCGTTAGTTAGGTGGTCAGCCTGGGGCATGTTGCTCTTGCCGTATTCGCCTGGCGATTATGCAATTAGGATATTGAAATGTTGCCACAATAATGATATATCCTCATTATGTGGTCTCGTGAATGTTATGTTTAGAGTTACTAAAGGATTTAATGGGACTAACCAAAATATCATCATTAGCTATATACTCTCGTGGCTTTATCTGTCTGAACGAGTGGTTAGAGGGGGTGATTAATGCCTAACTTGGTCAAAGGCCCTATTTCAGTGGGTACTAGTAATGATTTTTTTAATTAGGTGTGGGTAGGTAAAGGTTAGGCATAAGTGGTGACTATATTGTTGGCTGGAAAAATATTGTGGCTGGAAGGTGATTGTTTGAACTTTGAAACTAGGATGATAGCTAGCTAGTAGTTCTGTGAACTGTAGACCTCACTCCCTCCATATTATTATCCTAACTAGTGTCCTATTAGTAGTTTTATGAACAGTAGACCTCACTCCCTCCATGTTAATATCGTTACTACAGTCTTATTAGTAGTTCTGTGAACAGTAGACCTCGCTCCAACCATGTTATTATCGTTACTACTGTCTTATTAGTAGTTCTATGAACAGTAGACCTCGCTCCCTCCATGTTAATATCGTTACTACAGTCTTATTAGTAGTTATTTGAAAAGTAGATTTCAATCCCTCTATTTATCATATTAAGAATTATAGGTCAAAACTAAAAGATATATGTATATTTTTTCTATTTACTCTATTAATAGCTCCGAAGTTTTAACTCAAATCACTTGAGATGTGTATAAACAAATAATCTTTTGAGCTTCCGCCCTATTTAAACTGAAAACAAGAATGACGAACTATGTGCTTATATCTTTCGGCCTAGTTCAATAATGTTTTTCTCAGCTTAAGTTAATATTAGTCCACAGATATGTTAGCTATCATTGAATAAACAGATATATTTTAGAGTGGTCACCATCTTAAAACTGATAACTAGATTCATAAACCCATATACAAAATATGTTTGGTCAGGTTTGAGGAATTTCCCTGCAAATTTCATTAAAATTGCTCCACCCATTTGGAAGTATTGTTGAACAAACTGAACATGAACAAACAATGAAATATCAAATGGTCAAGTAAGACAGGTCCTTGTTACGCTCGATCAAATAATAGAAACTATCAGTGGTGGCTAGTGGATTGTGAACAGGACCATCCAAGATGGACGATACTGTACATGTAGATTGTTCCTAGACCCCAATTTTCTACCCATTTGACCATCCGCATATACAATAAGAGTGCGTGAGGGTTTATGAATACCGAATTGGAAAGGTAGGTGTAATAATTAGTCTCATCAACCCTTGCTTGTCTTGGAAACAACCCACAATGGCCTTTAGTAATAATTATAGTAGTTTACATTAGAAACCAACTATATAATTATTTCATAAATACTTATAATAAAAACACATATTTATCTTCACAATTTTAATACCAAAATTTATAATTATTTCTTAGAGCTAACCTTTGATTACAATACTTAATAAATCGGTGCTGTGACTTGAGGTATTTCCAGGTTGAGTAGAGCTTGTTAAAACTATATGCTATATGTTCTCATTCCATCATTGATATTATTCATAGCAGTGTCATAGAGTGCTGCCAAACGTAATCAGAGCTTGTTAAAATTATACCTGTTATATATTCTCCCCCATTTGTCTCAATTTTACCAATAATATATAGGAATTGGAATATATCAGTTCATGTCGTGGAGTGTTGACAGGCTAGACAGAGTTTGTTAAAACTGTAATTGTGATATGTTCTTAGCCACTTTGAAGACCTACCCATTTTATCAATCATACATAGTAATTTAATTTATTTGAGATATTTAAACTTACTTTATGGACTGACTGATTATTTTCAGCACATGACTTATTAACTAATTTAAATCTAAATCAACACAACTTCAAACTCCAAGCTGTTAATCCATCACTGTGAAATGGTAAAGCCACATTTCACTAATGATACATTTTTCGGCCATGTCGGGAATCAATCCTGGACCCTTATCTCAGTAGACAGACACACTATCGACTGAGCATAGGTGACGGAGAATACATAGACTATGCTCTACAAATCTCAGATGGGAATGAATTTTCTTTAATACGTGACCATACCTGACCAATGAGTGTTCTACTCAGTGATTAGAGCACACCACAGTTACAGTTTGAATAGTTTCTGATTACACTGTCAATATGCCACACCACTTTAGTAAACAATATCATTCGGTTAAAACTATTTTAAATTAAATAACACTTTTTAGAGCATATTAATGGTATATGTTATTAATTATATTACGGTTTACTCTGAAAGGAACATTTCTCTAAATAGCTAGAGCTATCATTTTTTGTATATAAGGTATTCTGAATTAACTAGTTACATTCAGAAATAAACTAAAACATATTTTGATTCTTTATTTGTGTACTGAATAGAGTAATATTCATAGCTACAGCTATATGCAATCAAAATTCAAAACTGCAGGATCCCACTTTTACCCTCCCTCCCCCGCTAACACATCTACCCACTCCACTCCTGTTTCATACACCCCTCACCATTGTTACCAACCTGACGTGTGAAGCCACGTGGTTCTCCCCAAAGGACAGTAAATCACCCACCTGCACACGTGCCAACAAAATGTCTGCCGGTGTACGGTGAATTATTAACCGGTGAGTACTTCCCTGGTCTCAAGTTGGATAAGACCGGTACTACCTTAATTCTCGACCTCCATGTCGAGGTGGTGAGGGAAAAAAAAATAGAATATTTAAAACTGAATTTATTATTTTCAATGTATAAGTTTGAGTGGCAAAGTGTGATGATAATTTTTGGGTAAGCTGAGTCATCAAAAATCGTAAACGGGTACACTTAAGATGGTATGGAAAGGAAGACAAAAAAAAGGACAGTTATTTTGGCAAAACATTTTTGAGGCTCAAATCAAATATTGCTTCAGTACAAACATAGAGTTTAACTTTCTTCACGTGGTGATATTAAAAGTTATTGAATAGCTGTCAAGGATGTCCTGGAATTTAGTGACAACTTTTTATCTTCATTTGAAAAGTTTTTCAACTAATGCTGCCTTGCTAATTAATGACGGACATTCAACAACTGTTGGCATCACCACGTGAATAAAATTAAACTATTGGTTTGTACTGAAGAAATATTTGATTTATTTTAGTCGAAAAAAGTTTTGGCATAAAAACTGCAAAAACACTAATCTTTTCTAATTTCCCCTTCCATACCACCTTAACAATGTCGAGAATGGGATTTTTTATGAAGTTATATAATATAGTACTGGCATACTACTACTACTACTACTACTAATGATCATAATAATAATAGTAATAATCATAAGCTAATATTCTACTTTTTGGCTATACCTTCTGTTAAATATCTAATTTTGTACTTGCTATTTTTCCTTTTAAATGCACTGTTTGTCAAAAAACAAAGCCTCAGAAAAATTGTTCAACAAAAAATCAACAGAATTGAGAGAGTAATTGTTGGTGTCTAAAGCGTCTCCCATCTTTTCTACGGCACATACACCAAATCCTAAAACATAACTGATATATATTATAGCACGAAATTTGATACAACTTAATAAAATCCTAGTCACAACCACAAAACTAGGCTAATCCACACTGAAACAAACATTTGACACACACTCGGTATAATCAGATTGAAACACTCACAAGTCAAGGATAGCGGCTTACTGTTCGCCTTCAGTGTCAGAGATTAATAGCTGCGCGTGCATTTCCTTCCATAGCTTCCCACAGGCCTGATTCTCCAGGTTTATTAGGATGAAGGTATCAGCTTATCTTGCCAAAAGGAACTGACACATTCGCTTCGCGTTCCTGCTAAAATTGCACTATTCTTTAAAAAAATCATTAAAATTTCAATTTTACATCTGTTTTATGTAAAAGAATGCTTTCTTTCATTTTTAAAAACCTTTTGGGATAGCTGAGATCATCCTTCCTACCCTGACGCCTCGCTACTGTCCCATTGCGATGACTTATACTTGCTTTTTTTTTAACAAGGATATATTCATAAAGGTATGTAGTAAAAGCACACTGGCTGAATTGATGTAACTGCTTTGAATTATATCAGAAGAGCACAAGATAGTTGCATCAAAAGTGCACCAGTGTTTTTTATCTCTGAGATACAAATAGGAAAACCACTTATTGACATCGGAATAACCTAACCTTGCCTAAGACCAAATAATAAAAAGATATTACCGTTTGCTGATCATAAAATTTTGCAGGATTAATTCAACGCCATAACTGTGGACACAACATGTTTGACATGTTGTCACGTTATTGAAATTGTTGTTTTTTCCCTGTGCGGTTTTGATCCATAGCTTCGTATGATTTTTATATGAAGTTTCTCCCTCTTTTGCTCATTCGGTGTTCTCAGAATCTCAAATCCCTCTCAATGCTATTTTTAAAAATCAAAGTTACTTATGAATTAATAAAATAACTTTAAAATAGTATTTAAATGTAAACTCTAGAAAATCCTTCATTGAATTTAACGGGACCATGTCAAATCTGGATGATCAAAATCTATTTTGAAAACTTTTAAGGATGCTGATGTACACGCCATACTAGTAGAAATTACCCTTTTTTTTTACGGCATGATACAGTATGAGGAGCAGGAAGCGATTTATTTTTTGTTACAAAAAAAAATAGAAAGGCCTGCAAATTGTTAGAGTATATATATTATAGATATTCTACCTTTTAACATCTCATGAAAAACCACTTCAGTGGATGGATGGTCTAAGGCAGGGTTGTTCAATTGTTGGCCCGCTTGCCACATCCTGCCCACTAAGCTCCACAGATCGGTCTGTGGATTAAATGTCCAACTACTGTATCACTGGAGAAGCGTTGTACAGTTTACAAGGGAGTACGAGCTTACCCTCCAGCAGCGTGAGTCCCCCACTCTAGACCCAGTATCTCTCCCTCCAAACGTCCCCTCTCTAGACCCAGTATTCTCCCTAAAGCGTCCCCCACTCTAGATCCGGTATTCTCCCTCCAAGCGTCCCCCACTCTAGATCCGGTATCTCTCCCTCCAAGCGTCCCCCACTCTAGACACGGTATCTCTCCCTCCAAGCGTCCCCCACTCAAGACCCAGTATATTCCCTCCAAGTGCCACCACATAGCGGTTGAGCTGTATAACATTCTTGCTTTTGACCTTGAACAATGCAGGTGACAGGTGTGGCCGAGAGTGACTCGCATCTCTTCTCCCCTCCATCCAACAGCAGCTGATGTCTCGCCAGCTTATTGTTCGTGCGCTATCCATGGTAAAGCGTATTGCTTTGCTTGTAATTAGTCTTATTGTAAGATTTCTGTCTCTGAATTGCGCTGACAACATATGAACAAAATTTTACCAAGTTGGTAAGGGACCAAAAATGTCATTTTTACTATTAATGGTTTATGTTTTAATAACGACTACTACCGCTTGAGCCCAGGATACCGGGTTCGAAAAACATGTAGGGATTTTTAGGAGTCAAGAGGTCATTAGGTATGCCTAACAAGACTCCATTTTGTCACAAGCTTCCGAACATTCTCAATGTTCTCTCATCCATATATCACTATCAACATCATATTTGTACTAGAGATAGAAGAACTAATAAAAACCTTAAAAATCAAGTCTTCGTCAATCACGAACCTACACAATCACCTCCCCCTATCCGCGGCCATAGCACATCCCGACAGATTCTAGGCCCACGAAACAATTGTGTAGAAGAGGGGGGGGGTTGTGATTTAAATTATTTTGACATGATATACATTTTCATATTTACTAGGCCTAGCCCTAGTCTAGCTTTATATTTTTTTTTTAATTTCACTGAAATATATCAATATTAAATATTATATCAAATTACGTTTCAGCTACTACAAAGGTTTAATCTAATAACGTTCCAAATTACCGACGGATTGAATTAAATATTTGGCCTGCCAAATATTATGATTTTTTGGGGTAGCCCACTTGGATAACTAATTGAATAGGCCTGGTCTAAGGCATCCCTTTCCTAATAGACAAGACTGCTGATGACAGGGAGGGGAGATCGAGGTTAAAATCCCATCGGGTTTACTGAAGTTGGTTTTCCTAATGATCCACTCTTCCTTTCCTCTAATGTGAGTTCATTTTATCTTAATTTAACCTTACTCATTCCTAGCACACTAGTGTGAATTAGGTAATTTGAAAATAACTCGAACCGTATTGAGACGGGGTGCTAAAAGTAGTAGAAAAGAACTGTTTCAATTATTTTTTGTCGAAAGTGTGTTCCGGATGGACCAGGATTTCAGATAAACAGATTTCTAGTGTATATGGATGGCTTTAAGGGAAGTGTTTTTTCAGTGTTTGTAGCTAAACATTTTTTTGAACAAAATAAATATAATATTGCTCAGTAGAAACATAGTTAGTTTTCTTCAAGTGTTGATATCAACAATTGTTGAATTTCTGTCATGAGTATAACAGCATTAGATTAAAAACCTTTTAAATTAAGAAAAATAGTTTTCATTAAATTCCAGGATATCCTTGACAGATATTATCCAAATGTTGATATCAGCGTGTGAAGAAAATTACACTTTTTTTTTTTTTTTACTGGAACAATAATTGATTTCCAATCAATATGTTTTAATATGAATGCTGGCCCCAAGATACTGTACTTAAATCATGTTATAAACACTCTCACCTTAAGGGACGGACGGAAAAAAAAATCGAACTATCGGGTGGTCTTGAGGAAAAGACATTTCCAACCAATTAATATGAATCACGCCATGTTCATTACAACACAAACTGCGTTTCCATGGCCACCATATCTCTTCTTTCTCCTCGGCCCCCTCAGCGACCAAGGTGATATACCGTGCTTTACATGCAAGCTTCGTATATACCTCCTCCTTTCCTCTGATCTGCTGATACCACTGGGTATCAAGAAGAGAAGAAGACTCCGTTTCCTTCTCCTCACAAAGACAATTCACAACTAGAGAATGTGTGTCACGATACGATGCCTTTTCTCTATGAGAAGAATAACAATTAAAAGTTTTTTTATCGAGATAAGGGTCTCAGTGTACATATACACACACATACACACACACACACACACGAACGCCAAGTGGAAATGGAAATTTTGAAGGGTGGGAGGAAGTAGAGTTTAAAACCCTTTAGACAAAGAAATAAGATACTTGGGAGAATGAGGAGTGTTTGTGACTGCATTCCAAATATTCTGATCTCCATCTAGCCGACCAGTTGGATGTTCGGCCGTTTTGAACTGTACCGAAAAGGATGTAGGTGGTCCCGAATAAGCTGTGTGACGTGGAATGTTTCCAGAGTAAGCAGAACTTGTCTAAGATATGCCTATGATATATGTATAGTTTTTTTAATATTCATTTAGTAGAACACATCAATTAAAATATATTTCCCATGAGAAGAATTAGATATGATTGGTTGAATGGGGACAAATTAGGAGAGAAATTATTGCAGGTACAGCTTTAAAAAGCCCTGCTTATCCTAGCAATGATCTACGAATATAGCACTGTCCCAACTGTCGAATGGAAAGTCATTTTTATAAAGTTCTAGGGGAACATTATTCCAATAAATGTGGAAGTTAAGAAAAATTAATACCTATTACATTTTAAAGTTTGCTAGGTTCCAAACTATTGCCGATTTGTTTGAATGTCCGATTTTAGAACGGGTTTAGTATGTTTGCTTAGTTTATAATTATTGTGCTGATAATTACTAACTTGTGTTTAGAACATGTGGAAATCCCTCACCAAGCCAACAAATTATATGGTTGCTACTTCATTATTAATGAGAAAATCGCATAAATTTCCCCAACCCCTGCATGTTATAACGCTATTATTTTAGTACAAATATAAATTAATTGCAAAAAATGTTCTCTTAAATCACCCAGAAATTAATTCTTTATACTTTTAACTTTATTGTTTTAGCATTTAAATTATTTCTAACACATAGCCGTATGTCACCACCAAAAATGACATGGATTAAATATTTTCTAATTAGCATGTACGTATACCATAGCTATTAACAAATTATTATTTTTTGAGCAAAAGTGTACCGGCATTTGTGTGCAAGGAGAGTGGAAAACAATTTTGATAAAACCACCCTCACTACTCCCGAACAAGATTTGAACCTCGATCCCCTCGTCATCGGTAGTCTAGTCTTCTACAAGAGTAGCGCGTTAGACCACATGGCCATCAAAGTTGGTTATTAACGAATTAATCTTCCATGAATTAAGGATTGAGGGGAGGGAGTATTTGAGAGGAAATGTGCTCTTAGTAAAGAAAAGAGCGGATGAAAAAATGACATTGATAAAATCACATTCGTTGGATCATTTCTAGTACACCCAGCTGAGATTCGAACCCAGACTTTCAGACCACCAGTGGTCCAGTCTATGGCAATATTGATGCCATAAATCGTGTGAAATGGTTAACTCGCAATCCCTTCATTCCATTCTTAAAAGGTACACACCATACCATCCAATTTTGTAATACCTATTTTAAATAATTTGCTGAAGTAATTTACAAAAGGAAAATCGATTTATTTTGTCTGAGTATATTTACAAAACCAAAATGGCTTTCTGGTTCTTTAATTATTTTTTGTCATCGCCTCTCACTATCTGTTCGGGTTGTACGCAGATGAACTAGCTACGGTAGTGTTTTAGTAATGGGGAATTGAGTTCAGAGTGAGTGTTCCCACATTGGCTGAGAGGGAGAGAGGAAAACTTTTTTTAAGTCATTTCACTCGGCATAGATTCGAACCCCGATCTCCATGGAAACAGCAGTCAAAACCTATTGCTAGAGTTGACACCTTAGATGATATTTTTCAACCAGTGTGCCGCATGAGATTAAGGGAGTATAAAAATGAATGAGAAATAAATGAATTGACTTAAAATAAATATTTTTAAATCCATGATCAACCCTTTTAGAATCCTAGCTATTTAAACTTTAAAATCCATTATTCTATTACTTCACGTTATTTGAACGATAAAATCTCTCCTTAATAACCAATGGTTTGCCTTGGTATTTTTAGCGACTTTGTCAATGTTCCACGAGCTAAAAATTGTTTAAAATCACAGCGTTTGAAGAGGGTACTTTTTTTTTTTTTGAAGCGTAGAAACCAAACGGGTAGTGAGACGGAGTTCTAAAAAGTATATTTATATTCTAATAGAGTGTTTTTTAAATTAACTTCAACCTTTATTTACGGTCCACCCGCTTCGGTGGATGAATAGTCTAAGGCGTCAATCTCTTTCTAGACTGGCATGCCGATGACGGGGAGATCGGGGTTCAAATCTCAGCCGTTTTTACTGAGGGTAATATTTACTGTATGGTTTCCCACTCTCCTTCTATGCAAATGCCAGTAAATTACTTTTAAAAGCCAGGCCTCCACCGTGGTTCGGATTCCACGTTAAATTGTAGGTCCTCCATTTCATCTCACAATCACCCTACCAGTACACATTAGCGTAAGTGCGTATAACCCGAACGGGTAGTAAGACGCGGTGCTAATAATAATAATAATACTTTTAAAATACTTATTTGTGATCTCTATCCAATTAGAGTAATTATTATGTTTACGTATAACTTGTTAAGATAGTAAGATGCGGTGATAAAAAAAATACTTACGATTCCTTCCAGCACACCTTAAGGTTAGCGCTAGACTCATAAGTGATTAAGATACCCACTGGTAGGCTTTCACTACGAGGAACATTTTCTAGTCAATCATTCCGGCTCTGTTAGTGGACCAGAACATTCGTATTATCGCAATAGTTGCGTTACAGGTACTTTGGGTGTGAGAGGGTGTTGAGGTAAATAGTGTAAAGTAGGGAGAGGCGCGTAAGGGATGAGCCTCAATAAATTGTTCATTCATCATTGCTACATCTAGTCTTTATAAAAGTCAAAGTTAAAGGGCCCTTACGTATGTTTCACTGTGAAACGAATTCAGATGCTATCTAATATTCACGTGTCTTAAGTTTGAGGCCGTCCCTAAATTACGTAAAGCCTTTTTTACATGATATTTGACCCCACCTCCCCCCAACGTAAGGGATCATAAATTTTTCACAATGCCTCTCCTTCCTACCCCACTATTTTACGTAATTTTTTTACGAATTGGAAAATTAATTATTTTAATCATTAATTTATATTTAGACGACATAAGGATTGGTAATAGGGACAAAATATGAAGTCCATATATTTTCAACTATTTCTAGAAAACAGTGAAAGTGAGAGATTAAAGGGGGAGTGGGTAATCAATGATCAAAAAAATTACCTTTTAGAAATTTCTGACAGTTTTTTTTTTAGTTTCTCTCACCATAAAGGTGATAAAATGCCTTACTTTACGTAAGATAGATTCTGATTCCCTATCCCTTATAGAAAAGTAAGAAAAATACTGAACCACTTCACCCCTCAAAAAACCTTTACGTAGTTTAAGGATGGCTTCCTAATAGGAATGCGTGATTTTGGTTCATTACAAAGATTTTTTCAAGTTCTTCAAATTCAGTGGCTACAAATTATTTGTAAAAACATTACTTTATTAAATTTACTTATTTATTTAACTTATTAACAGTATCTTATTTGTCTATTTCTAACGGAAAATCTCTGAAAGAAGTGACAGACGTCAAGGTCACCACCAGAGTTTCAATGTCATGGACGCCGGCGTCGTTACGGTTGCTATCCTTCCTCTTCCCCCCAACGACGCGTGATCTTGTGTCGTCTCCCCTATGAGCATAGGGGGGTCAGAAGGAGCTGGATTTAATTGAGTTTCTAATTAGGAAGTTTGGAAAATGATTGAAGGACTCGGAAAGGGCTGTGGGAGATGGTGGGGTGGATTTAAAGGATGCGTGTCACTAAGGGTGGGTAGGAATGTGTGAGATGTAGCAAGTCAATTTTTTGCTGTTGTAACTGTGAACCGATTATTACTCTCCACACTGGCTGTTCACATATAAGTAAATTTGGTAGTGGTTGTATTCAAAGGAGATATATAAACATTTGGTATAGATTTGTGTTTTTTAAATCATACAATAGTAGTTAGCAAATAGCTTATCTGTAAAAATGTTGTTTTTTTTTAATTAGCTGTTACCATTTTTTCAAAATGGTATTGGAGGACTATTTTAAACTATCAATAATGATCTATATTTATTTATATAAATAAATGGTACGGAACTCCACACGGAATTTTTCATTCTATTGTTTAAAAATTGAGATACTTACTCAAAACTCGTAATATAATATACACTAGTGAACCCGAGAACCAATTGCGATACAACTACGTAAGACTTTTTTGATTCATGGTTTTAAATTTTATAATTCCCCGACCCAATCCCGATGGGAGCAACCACGTTCCTCCCCCCCCCCCCTCAACACTATCGAAAATTCTGAATTCACCCTGTGCTCTACAAATACTTCCCCTAAGAGGTTAAAGGAAAAACATCAACTTCTTGAGAGACTTACCTATTTGCTTACACTATGGCATTAGAGAATTATTGCGTTTCGACTTAAGTAATATCTCTTCACAACTAGGGCTCACAAAATTGTATTAATACATTTGCCAATATCTCCAAAACTCTTAGTTCTATAAAAATAGATTTCAAATAAAAGTTTTTTAATAGTACTAAAATTTTACAATGATTAGTTATTTAGTATTTCAAATAGTTGTGTAGATACGGAAATTTCCGCTCCTGTAAATTACCCTAAAATCTATTGTCATGGGAAAATTAAAATACCCAGTTTATTTATAATCTTAATCAACGCATAGCTAAGAATTTTAATCAAAATCATTTAAGCCGATTTTTAGAAAATTGATTTTTTTCTCTTTTCGCTTTTCTTAAACTACTATGAATTTTGTGGTTTAAAAGACACACAGACAAACGGCATAGCAGAGAACACTTTTTAGGGTTCGGGGGGTCATTAGACGTTGATATCCATCAACATTTCAGGTGAGATTTTTTTTTACGGTCGAAATAATTTATCTTTAAGTTTTCTAAAAGTTTAAAAAAATTTGTGTGTATAGCTTGAAAGTTATTGGTTTTATAGAATTATGTTCCAAATATAATATTTGTATTATAAATAGATATTCTTATTTACAACCATAAGTAATTTCATATCTCAATAGATTCAGAGATATGATAAAAATTGTGAATTTACGCATCAGACCGGAGCCCTAAAGTCATTTTACCGAAATATTTAGATTAGCCATTTGGTTTAAAAAATTTATAAATGATTTCAAATGAAATTTAATAAAAAATTGTTAGAGCCGATTTTGGGAAAATTGACTTTTTCTCTTTTTACCCTTCAGAAAGCTAACCTTAATTTTAGGGTTAGATATCCAATACCAAAAATCCCTTTGGGCAGCCCTATGAAAACCCCAGATAACAAATCTTAGCGCGATTGGTAAAATAGTTTAGGCTCTAGTTTGAGGTACAAACAGACAAACAGATGGAAATTCAAAAACTACTTTTTCGGATTCGGATTCATCAAAATCACGAGTTTGATTATTTTGACGATCACAATACATTCTCTACCTGTAAGATAGCGAGAAAGTAAACATAAATTTAAATGTAGTTAACTTACAACAAAATATAGTCTTTTTAATTTGACCTAGGAATGAATTAAAATGGAAATACAGGAATAGTTTTTAATTATAAATACGAATCCTTTTTATTTTAACAAATAAATTATAATTTGGTGATAACTTACAAAAATTAATTTTGAAAATTTAAGTTTTGTTGAATTTATTTGAACAATTTGATTTAAATTTAATAATTAAAGAGTGTTTATTTTTATCATAAAGATCAATGTTTTAGTTTTTATGAGGAAAACAAAGGGTAGTTCACTTAAACCTATCTTTGAAAATTATCTTCGAATCTATAATATACAATAATTATGAGAAAGCTTGTGCGATGGTGTCTTAACATTTTATTTTAGAAAAAAAAAACCGATTATTTTTATTTATCATGTCAAAAACACTCCAGATTATCATTTTAAACAAATGGTCAAACATTTTCAAAAAAATCTTGAGTTTTCAAAAATAATAAATGTTTGACTACAACTGAAATCTTTGTCTAGTCTTGAATTATGATAATATGGCATCTAAATATAAAGTTCAAATGAAATCTCTAAGTCATTTCTGATGAAACCCCTTGGACAAGTAGGCAGGCAGACAGGCAGACACAGAGATAGCCCAGACAGCACGGCAGACATACAGAAACAGGTCGACAGACAGACACAAACAGACAGACACAGTCAGATAGACAGACACAGACATTCAGACAAAGTCAATAGACAGACACAGACATTCAGATATACAAAGAGACAGAGAGACAAACATAAAGACATAGATACAACCAGATACACAGACATAGATACAACCATACAGACACAGGCAGACAGAGAGATACAAACATATATAGAGATAGACATACACAGACAGACAAACAGGAAGACAAACAGGCAGAAATACAACCAGACCCAGGCAGGCAGGCAGACAGACAGACAGACAGACAGACAGACATACACAACCAGAGAGATAGGCAGATAGGCAGACAGGCAGACAGGCAGACAGGCAGACAGGCAGACAGGCAGACAGGCAGACAGGCAGACAGGGCAGACAGGCAGACAGGCAGACAGAGGAGACCGAGAGAGAGAGAAAAAGACAGACTTTTTTCAGGGCCATAAAACATCATAATCATAACATCGAGTTATAAAAAACTTTTATTAATTACAATACTTTCTCTAAATGAGACTAAAAAAAGCTTCACGAACATATCCGTTAAATAAATTAAGTCACGTCCAAGCCACCGCGCTAGTGTACACACACCTCAACGTGCGTTTTAGAAACAAGTTAAAGAGAATACTGTGCGAACTTAACCTAATTTAACTAATTATTTACCCATCCAACATAACTCTCTTTCCACGCGCGTCTAGGAAACTTGCGTTACGTTTTCAATAAAGTGTTTTTGACTGAACAAATTAGTAGATGGAAATACCGGGGTCTAGGGGGCGGGGTGGGGGGTGGGGTGGGGTGGAAATGGTGGTTAGGGAGATGCTGAAGGGAGAGATAGAAAGATGAAAAAGATGAGGATAGAAGGGAGCTTCCGAGAAGAGTCGGAAAGTGCCGAGGCGAAGGAGCGAATCTCTTTTGACATCTCTTAGTCAGACAACGTGAGGTGAGTTTTAATTTGTTATGGTAATGAGAGCAAATCAATTCACGTACACTTTCCCAAGACAGCGGTGGAGGCAGTAAGAGAGAGGTATGAATGTTAGAAAAGGATGAGGATTTAGAATATATGTGGCTTAAGGGCGTTCATCGTAAAATAAAAAAATATATATAAAAAAAACTGAAGCACGAACTGTGCAGAAGTAGCAAAAGATAAACCACATTAAAAGTTTCTTATACCAAGATAATATCTGCCGAAATTTTTTTTTTAGATAACCTCTCATGTTCATCGAATGTATTTTTTTTAATACTTTTTATTCGCGCAATCGTAACTATGATGTTCCAAGTTTCTGTTATCTTTCTTCCTTTTTTTTTTTTAATTTCACGTCTATTCGATTAATGTTAATAGATAATATGTCGCCTTCTCAGCACTTATAAATTTATCGCAGTCTCATTGGTTAAAGATTGGAACTATCTGATGAAGTTTTATTTTAGCTGTTAATGTGTGGTCATGCCAACTTTAAAAAAAAATATATGATAATCTCGAATTTTATATCATCTGCATAAAATAATCGTTTAGCATATTAAATTTTATGACTGGACGAATTTGCGATACACGATATCATACTAATGAGATTTAAAGTAGCTTACTAAGATTATTATAATATCTTGTTGAGTTAGATTCTTATATTTCATCTGACACAATATGTTTTTTAATAAAAATCTGAACGTCTTATTAGGATCAAATTATATAAAGTATTTATGTCAACAGTTCCCCAAATTATGTCAGGATATAATTGATGCTCTTAATTGGTATTATAAAACACACCAACATGATTTGGGAGCAGCTATAGTTAACTTATTATTGTAATCATGATATGTTAATATTTTTTGTCAGAGGGATAAAGAGAGATAAGTTACATGTAATATACCTACTAATATAATATTACATCACCATTAGTTGTTGAATTAATATTTAATTGCCAGTATTTATGGTTAAATTTAAAGGCATAGGAATATATACTCAAAATTGAACTACAAATAATTAGGTTTAACTATAAATGCAGTGTATATTTGTGGAATATTACCAGGGTAAGCAGGGCGTGTTAAAACGATACTTGTGATATGTTCTCCTCCACTTTATCCCCATTTTACCACTCATACATAGCTCAGCAATAAATACATCACATTGGAATGTATATTTGTTGATAGCTGTCCAATGAATCTTTTAGCTAGTGTTGATAAAAATAAATAAAATAAAATAATAATAATAATCATAGGTACAGTTTAAATGAGTTCTGCTTACCCTGGCAACAAGCCTAGAAATTCTACTGGTATTATTATCTATGTAACTTAAAATGTTGATTATACCTATCCAACTCCCACTTACTCATATGTTATTTTGGTTCCAAGTGTTTGTCAACATATCTTTTCATACAACCTGATGGAAACCATGTTTTTCTGAGGCTTTCTGATACATTATCCACTTTGACCTCAACCAATATGATCCTCTCAAATGAAATATTCACCCTATCCCCTTTCAAATTAAAAAGGAAGATAAAAAAAAACCTCTTCTCTCAACTGCCTGACCTGATCCACACTTTTATTTTTTTTAAGTTCAAGTCCTTTTCAAGGATCATTAAGGGCAATGGGACATCATATTGTTTCTTGACTCGGGAAACAAGAATAGAGAAGATGGGGTCACGAAAAGGGATTAGTTTTGACGAACAAAGGGAGGGAAAGCCATATTTGGACTATTCTATTTTTTTTTTTTTGAAAAGGGTGAATATGTAAAAAGGGTTGCTTGGAGAAGATCAGGCAGGAATAGTACGAGGGTGAAAAAGATGATTGATTGATCTGGCATGGTAAACTATTGGAATTTCGAACCAAGGGGTAGGTAGTAAGAAAGGAGATAGGGGTGAAAGAAAGGAATGAAGATGGAATAGAATAATGAATGATGATCCAAATAAAATACACAACACTTTTTTTTTAATTTAGAACAACTCAAACTATCTCGAATTAGGAAACCTGACTATACATGTAAATTTGAACCACAAGCCTTTAACCTGGAAGGAATATTAAAAATCCTAGCCTTATCCTTTATCAATTAATTCTGGTCAAGATTGAAACCTAGCTTTATGAATAGAAGTCACTTGCATCAATGGTACCATGGTATAGGTCCTCAGGCTCACAACAGGCATGGATTGTCAGAGATAAGGAGGTGGAGGTCCTTGCTGTGTGTACAGGGGTGTTTTTTTCCAAATTTAAAATATCGTTTTAGGATTCCCCTTATCTATCCTCGCTTATTTATTTTTATTTCTTCTAATTTTCACACCACATCCCTAGCTCTAGGAATAAGTTGCCATAAAACCTTTTGAAAATACCATAATAACAATATGGTATTTCACAATTTCGAAGGAGAGTAAGGAATAATATAGCCAAAAACACTTTAATACACACGGCCGGGATTGAAGCCCTTCCTTTCCTTTCAAAAATTGGAAAATCATACCAAAAAGGTCGACTCCTTTGTCCACGTGTTTATTGGTGAAGGTATTTTTAAGTCAATTTTTTTTCTCTTAATATGATATTGTTTTCCTAAGTAATTCTAAATGGTATATTATTTAATAATCTTTAGCGCAAATTTTCATCAAAAGCCCTTACATGAATACTAATTTACCGTATTATTGATAATTTACTTTACGTTTTTTAAAAATCAAGTCTCCCTTTTTAAAGTTTTTATTTAAGAATTTACTGTCATTAATCACTAATGTTATTTCTGCCATTAAAAAACATAAATTTGATGAAATACATATTTTGCATCTAGAATTTTTCCGAAGTAAAGTACCTCCAGTTAATGCAACAAAAAAAAACCAACTAAATATGATACACACAGAAAAACCATTATTTTTTCAAAATAAATCAAATATTGCTATCATAAAAACATAAGGTTTAATTTTATTCACGTGATGACATCAACATTTGTTGAACATCAGTCAATGGTGTTCAGGAATTTAATGACAACTTTTTATCTTCTTTTAAAAAGTTTTTCAAATAATGCTGCTATGCTCATGACATATTTTCAAAAACTGTTGCAAACACCATGTGAAGACATTTAAACTCTATATTTTTACTAGAGAATAATTTGTTTTATTTTGGTAAAAAAAAGTGTTGTTATAAAATCTGCCAAAACACCTTAACTCGAATTCCCTATAATTCCACAATTACGATTTACTCCTTTAAGAAAGTTAAGCTAGAAGACATTTTAAGAAAATACACATTGTTTCTGGGACTATATTGATAATTTGAGACTATTTTAGATAAATGTATATCAAATATTACAGCTTTTATTCATTTAACTTAGTAATTATATATATTAACATTGGTTTGGGAACCTTTTTAAATATCATTCAAGGTCCTTACATCTTATTATGGTTGATACATACAAGTTTTAGTTAAATACAAACCCTTATTTTGTGTCATCATTGTTAACATACTTATATATTATTAGTGTTAATATAAATCAAAAGTGAGAGGTGCAGATTACACTAGTTTTCGTATGGATACGTGAAAGTTGATCTGGTAACATTTTCAAGCTGTCAAATAAAGTTCTTCCTATTAAAGTTGGATGGTACATTTAACATCTTATCCCCGTAGTTAAGTTTGGGTTATGAAACTGTTATCCACTCTAAGAATTAAGAAAGGATAAAATCCTCTATTTAATAAACCAGGGAACATTTTTTGAGTCTAGTAACTAAAATGCATTTTTCTCATGTCTGGATAAAGAACCTCTCAATCCCTAAATGAATTAAAAAGCTGTGCACGTGAACTTTTCTTTTCTTTAATCTTAACTCCACATGTTTCGTTAAGTATATTTACAAGTGTTCCCGGCTGTTTCATAAAGACACACAGCATTTGATACCAGTCCAGAATTAAGAGCAAACTGGTCAGATAAGAGAGCATAAAGTTGGCTCATGAATTAGTCGCCATGGAACAACGGGGAGAGAACATGTCAGTTCAGATACCATTCATACATACTAAATCACCAACTTGAATGTTTTTATTATTAGAAACTCTAATGTTCCTTGTCGAAATCTAAAAAAATTACGACACCTATCCTTATCTTGAGCTAGTTCGATCCAGTCCTTATTATTACTACATATCCCTATATTGAGCTAGATCTATCCAGTCAACCTCGTTACACCTTATCCCTATCTTGAGCTGGTTATATCCAGTCCACCTCATACACCCTATCCCTGTCTAGAGCTATTACTATCCAGTCCATCTCATTACACGCTCTCTTTATCCAGTCCATCTCATTTCTCTAATACCCAATATTGACCTATATTATCCAGTTAACCTCGTTACACCATATCCCTATATTGAACTAGTTCTATTCGTTTACCTCATTACTCCATATCCTACTATTTTGAGCTAGCTCTATCCAGTCCACCTCATTAATCCATATCCTCCTATTTTGAGTTAGTTCTATCCAGTCAACCTCGTTACACCATATCATTATATTGAGCTAGTTCTATTCAGTTTACCTCATTACTCCATATCCTCCTATTTTGAGCTAGTTCTATCCAGTCCACCTCCCTACACCCTATCTCTTTTAGGCGTATTAAAATACTATCCTCTCAGGGTACTAGTCTTCCCGTTTATAAAGATTATTGTCATAAAACTGATATAATTGAGAGCGTACGGCTAAAACCTTATAATATGACATGGTTATGAGTTCAAATATTTCGGACATAGGCGTGGGGGCCATGACATTCCTACTAGCCTAAAATAATAAGAAAAATTTTAGTGACGAAAGGACAAAATAACTCAATTAATTTTAGTAATGGCGTCGATGGATATTCCAAGAATAGTTAATAGTACATCAGCTTATGATATTATTTTTATTCTTATTTATTTATTTGAGGTATTTAACGTGCACTTTCTAAAGACTGATTACATCAGCATACGAGAATTTCTATGAGCCAGAACAAAAGAGCTTACAAATTTACCGGAAATAGTATTTTTACATAAATTCCAAGGTTCCTTTACGTGCAACAAATTAAATTGAACCGACAGCTCATACTTCCCATCCGAAGGAGGTTGTGGTACGGATTTTTATTACTCAAGAAAAATAGGTTTGAACCAACGGAAATCAGGTCCATTAGGCGGGCACTTTATTCCAAGACCATTGAGGTCAACATATGGTCCTATTCATCAAACAAATCATGGTTGTGGATCCAGACTTGGATGAAATTATTGACGAGATTAAAATAATGATACAATTAAGCTGGCGGATAACTTTATAACTTATCATGTATGTTTTCAAAGAATATTTTTGTAAAATAAAACAATGATCTTTCTTGTTTTTAAATTAATTGTCATTGTTAAAGAAATATTAAAACAGATTACTTGTGGGTGGAAAGGGATGTTGATTCCACTCCTTTTATCTTCCAACTTTCACCCCCGTCAGCCACACCCTGCTCACGCCTATGATTCAGGACCCACATCAGTGGCCGCATAGTCTAAAGCATCACTATTGCAATATACTAAACTGCTAATGATGGGTAGGTCGTAGTTCACTCCCAGTTGGGTGTACTGAGGTTGGATTTTCCAAAAAGTTTTCCAATTCTATCTCGACTCAAAGGCTGCTAAACTTCCTCTAAATTCATCCTCTTTCATCCCAAACCCATTGGCATAATTATTAGTACATAGGCGTATAACCCGGTTAAGTAGTAAGACGCGGTGCTAAGAAAAATAGGTCAACTAGTTCCTTGCTATAACATTATTAATATTATTAGCACCGCGTCTTACTACCCGTTCGGGTTATACGCACTTACGCTAATGTGTAATCGTAGGGTGATTGTGAGATGAAATGGAGGACCTACAGTTTAACGTGGAATCCGAACCACGGTGGAGGCCTGGCATTCCTCACATTCACAAGTTGTGATTAATAAACGTCTTGTCAGAGGTGAAGGAAGGGTTTGGCAATCAGATAAATCTGTGCCGGGACCGAGGATTGAACCCCGGACCCCCAGCACAGAAGTCTGACACCTTACCCCTAGACCTACAGGTCACTGGCCCTTGCTATATCAAAATGTAAAACTAAATTTCTTTTCGGCATACATTTTAATCTTTATTTTATCTTTTAAAATTCTCTTTAGGAAGCTCTTCAAGACTGTTTTGTCTTTTAAACTCAAACCTGTCTTCCTTCTAAAATTTAATCTTGTTATAATTTTCACTTAATACTTAATTGAAACTTGTTGAGGCTATTTGAGCCATTATTATATTTTTTAATAGGATGGATTTGTTGTTAGGAATATGATTTAATTATATGTAAAGTTGAATTGTAAATTTCAATCGTCAAATAATTTTTAATTACATAAATAATAGAAGGAAAGCCTTTTCTCCTTATGGGCATCTTTCTCCTATAGTAATTTCAGATAGGGTGTTTATTTGGGAATGTGCCATTGAAAATTACTAAATCTGTACGGCTGTTTGCATTTGACTTCAGCAATCAAGGGCTTTTTTATAATTACTTGGGGCTTTTTACCCCTTTATGTGTGTCTAGAAACTTACTACAATGTGTTTTATTTGTGTTCCTTAAATTATCTTAACATTTATGTAACTATGTTTCTCTTCTTAATTTTGGATGGTTACAGGTAGACAACATTAGAATGGACCTAAAAGAAATAGGGTGTAATGAGATGGACTGGATAGAACAAGCTCAAAATTGGGATAGAATGCAATGTGGTGGACTGGATAGAACTAGCTCAAGCTAGGGATAAGGTGTAATGAGATGGACTGGATAGAACAAGCTTAAGATATGGATAGTGTGTAATTAGATGGACTGGATAGAACTAGATTAATATAGGGATAGAGTGTAATTTAACAGACTATATAGAACAATTTCAAGATAAAGATAGGTTAATGAGGTGAACTGGATAGAACTAGCTCGATATAGGGATAGAGGGTAATGAGGTGAACTGGATAGAACTAGCTCAAGATAGGTATGAGTTGTAGTGAGGGGGACTGGATATAACTAGCGTAAGATAGGGTTAGAGTGTAATGTGGTGGACTGGATAGAACTAGCTCAAGATAGGTATGAGTTGTAGTGAGGGGGACTGGATATAACTAGCTCAAGATAGGGATAGGTGTAATGAGGTGGACTGGATATAGCTAGCTCAAGATACGGATAGAGTTATTGAGGGGGACTGGATATTTCTAGCTATGATAGGGATAGTGTATATTGAGGTGGACAAGAGGGAACTAGCTCAAGAAAGGAGAAGGTGGCGTACTTTGTAAATCTAGATTTCTTAATGCCATAGAGTATGTAAGTAACATGATATATTGTAAGGTTAATAATTTTGGGATTTTCTCTGATTATGACATTATGTCATGACGAAGCAGGATCAGTGAACTTGTTAAAGATTCAATAAATTCTTTTATACATATAAGAGCTTTATCTTATCGATTTAAAACACTACACATTCATTTAAACTTTCGTTTCGATATTGCCAGCTTTGGGATGCCTTGGGTGTCATCACGATTATTTAAAACCATTGTATCAGTGAAGAGTCTGAAATATAATCATCGCAAAGTGGGGTTTTCTTATTTTAGAGTAGAATGATTAGTGAAATAAACTGATAAAAATATCGAATGTTGTGCTCAAGAGAGATGTCTCTATTTAAAACGTCTTATATTCGTTGATCCATGAAAGGATCAAGCACTCGCCACATTTAGAAACCACTCTGGGAAAGGTCCTATTTATCTCCTAGCTGGTGGAGAAAGGAAGTGCGCTCTCCAAATGGAGCTTTTATGATTTAATGAGCTCTCTTTTAATTTTAGAAAATGATTTAATCCAATCTGGCTGTATGTGAGTGGGACGTTTACTTCGATTTTTTTTTAAAATAAGAGTCTAAAGAGTAATTGGTTTTGTATTGATAACATTATTGTGAAGGGAAAAAGTCTAATTTAGAATGATTAATGGTTGTTCTAATGTATGCCACTGTTTGTTGTGGCGTAGACCCATAAGATAATCCATGATAATCATTCATTGAATCATAATTGACAACTGACTGTGTGAGCTGTGACAATGTTTTGTTCTATTTTTCATCTATTTGTATTCAATCTTTTATAAATATACATTATTTGGTGCGTTTTAAATAATCTATACATATATGTAGCCTTTGTAAATCCTTTAATTTACTGTGGACATGGTTTAATATATTTTGAATAATTTTTTAAGAGTTTATTCAAATTTGTATATACTTTATTTCTTAAAGCTGTAAAAAATACTTAAACTCCTAGAAATTTGAATTTGCTTTGAGCCAAACCATCCCATAAATAGATGTTACAGAGAATTTCACTAATTTGTGATAAACTAATACAATCATACATACATACATAATACATACATACATACATACATACATACATATGCATACATACATACATACATACATACATACATACATACATACATATGCATACATACATACATACATACATATGCATACATACATACATACATACATACATATGCATACATACATACATACATACATACATACATATGCATACATACATACATACATACATACATACATACATACATACATACATACATACATACATATGCATACATACATACATACATACATACATACATACATACATATGCATACATACATACATATGCATTACATACATACATATGCATACATACATACATACATATGCATACATACATACATTACATATGCTACATACATACATACATATGCATACATACATACATACATATGCATACATTCATACATACATACATATGCATACATACATATGCATACATACATATGCATACATTCATACATATGCATACATACATACATATGCATACATACATACATATGCATACATACATACATATGCATACATACATACATATGCATACATACATACATACATATGCATATCATACATACTCATACATATGCATACATACATATGCATACATACATATGCATACATACATATGCATACATACATACTAGCATACATACATACATACATATGCATACATATCATACATACTATATGCATACATATACATACATATGCATACATACATATGCATACATATACATACATATGCATACATACATATGCATACATATACATACATATACATACATATGCATACATATACATACTAATCATATCATACATACATACATACATACATACATACATATACATATACATACATACATGCATACATACATACATATGCATACATATAATGCATACATACATATGCATACATATGCATACATACATAGCATAATGCATACATACATACATTGCATACATACATACATATGCATACATACATATGCATCATAATATATACATACATACATACATACATTATAATATAATCCACCGTTTCCTTACTGGTAGCAAGAAACTAATTTAATCATAAAACATCCGTACTTAATCATACCTCACTTAAAACTTTCCCCACAATTTATCAATCCTTGTATAATCCCTTTGTTTCTACAACATACATACACCGTGTCATACTATCTTTCTTATTCTTAAAACTCTTAATTTTTCTCTTTTCCACACATCCGTCTACAACAATTAGCTACAACTTACATGGCCTACCCCTTACTTTTGATACACACACTCTACCTTCATATATTTGTTTCGTCACTCGATGCTCAAAACATCCTCTCAACATGTTCAATCCAACGTGACGTGCTAATTTCACATTGACCTATTGAACTAAACTTTAATATTTTAATTAATTAATATTTTCAGAGGGGCGTACAGACAGACGGTGTGAAATATTTAATTTTCTAACTCATAGTTGACTTATTTTTACTAACATCTATAATTCGTAATTTCTTAAAGTTTCATTTGTAATAGTATTAAATTAATATATTTTTTGATCCTTTGTTGAACGGTTGTGTGAATCAAGCTTAATAAGACATTTAATTGCTCCTTCAACTTTTTCGAGAACATTTTAGTGTCTTCTTTATTGCCAGTTAAAACAGTTTATTTCCGTTGAAAAAGGAAATGGTTGCTTCTGTTTTATTTCTTACCTTTCAGGTTACGACAAATATTTATAAATGGTAACGCACGTTCATTTCTTTCCCTTTATTTCTTACGTCCGTGAAGGAATATAAAAAAAAGTTTTAAATAATGCAATGCACCAGTCGAAGGTAACATATTTAAAAGGATTTGGAATTCAAGATACTTGCTACTTATGATCATTTAAAAGTTGTTACTTTAACCGTATGACATATTATATGGAGGTATAAGGTTGTAAGTTGGCTTTAAAGTTAACAAATAAATACGGATAATAGAAATTAGGTATCATAGATTATGTCAAATGGAAGTGAAGATTAATCTGGATATTTAAGAGTGAACAGTAAATAAAAGTTATGTGCCTACATACAAAGTAATTTTAAAACATTGTATTCGTTTGAAAGCTTAGTAAAATGCTTCTGAAAAAAAGAAATGAAAGACAAATCGTTACTGGAAATTCAAGTTAGAACATTGCCGTGGATTGCTAGTGTTTGTTATTTGGGAGAGGGGAGAGGGGATTACAGATGAGGGGGAGGGGCAGGAACTCAAACATTAATATTAGGGATGTGTGAGACTCAAAAATATCTCGATCAAGAGGAGAAAAAAAATCTTGATATCGTCTTAAAAGTTAAAAATGAATCTTGAAAAATTCAATAGGTTTAAAAAATATTAAAAAAAAATTAACTCGCTTTTAAAAAAATTGACAAACCAAACCTAGAGTTTACTATCTATAATAATACCGTAAATACCCTAAAATAGGCCTCACATTTAGTCTCAAAAACGGTCTTAATTAATAAAGGCTTTAGCTACAAATAGAATTATATGTATATATATATTTTATATATACATATACATATATATTATATATTTTATATATACATATACATATATATTATATATTTTATATATACATATACATATATATTATATATTTTATATATACATATACATATATATTATATATTTTATATATACATATACATATATATTATATATTTTATATATACATATACATATATATTATATATTTTTATATACATATACATATATATTATATATTTTAGAATAAATACAAATTATATATTTTATATATACATTAACATTATTACATATAATTAAATTTTAAATATTTAATAATACACTATAAATTATACAAATAATTTTATATATACATATACCAATGACATATATTTAAAATTTTATATAATAAATTATACAATACATATTATATATATATTTTATATATACATATACATATACATATATTTTATATATACATAAAACATTTATATATATATATATATATAATTCTATTTGTAGCTAAAGCCTTTATTAATTAAGGCCGTTTTTGAGGAAAAATGTGGGGCCTATTTTAGGGTATTTACGGTATTATATATATTATATATATATATATAGACTGGACTGCCAATGACGGATAGTCGAGGCTGAATCTTGATTAGGTGTACTGAGGATTGTTTTTCCAAAAGGGTTTTATACTCTCCTTCCACGCAAATGCAGGTACACATCCACCAAATATAATCTTCCTCATCCCTAAAAAAAATTATCATAATTATTATATAAGCAAATAACCCAAACGGTTGGTAAGACGCTGTGCTAATATATATATAACTATTACATTTTATAAACTGTTACAATGTGAAATAAAATTAAAGTGGTATACATTGCAACTGTCACTATTTTGTTGATTACATTTAAAATGTGTATTATTTATGTCTTAAATGGTTGAATGGACTAAAAGATAATCCAAAACAAGCGCCAGCCAAAATGTCAAAAGGAACTTTAGCACTATATAAACTTATATTTACATTAATAAACATAATTTACATTTTTATACTTCAAAGGAAGTTTTCTCGTCTTTTTTCGCGACTCGATATTTTTGTCATATTATCGTCTTGATATCCTCTTTAATAGATGAAGTGTTTCTCACATCTCTAATTGATTGGGGTTTTTCTTTGGGATACAGCTTACATTTATATGACTTATAAACCAAACCAGGGTCTTCTAAACATTATTATTAGACCCCTCCAACAACTTAATCATGAAAAAGGTAATTAATTGTGTTGTAATCGTGACCTTAAAAACTTAAAATGTAATTTCCTCAAAACAGCTTAAGCTCCTGCTCACATTGTGGCCATGGTTTACGAGGTGTAATTCTAGAAATGGACTAGATTTCTGGTTAAGGGAGATCAGACCTCTTTGAGTTTTTGTCCCTCTTAAATGGTTGTTCCCACTTTCCCTCCATAAAAATGTAGGTATATTTCCTCTAAACTCAACCTATACCATCCCTACCTTATCTTACTATCAGTTAGGATGTTAAGACGCAGTCAACCAAAATAAAATAAACAGCATCTACTATATTTTGTCTTTGAGTCATTTATAATCTTGAAGAATATTTTATAATTGCGGTCCCCGTTTTATTATTTGTATTTAATAAATACTATATGTATTGATTAATCAATTAGTATTTTAATATCACACCATACTTTACAGCCATCTAGGATGCCCACTTTAATTATATTAATGTTGAATGGATGATAAAAAGTAGAATCTCAGAGGAAATTTATCTGAATTTGCCTAGAAAAAGAGAGGGAAATCATTTAGATAAGAAAATACTATCCGTACAGCCAGATTTAAAGGAGGTCTCCATTCAGATTTCACCAACTTTATTGCTCTTCATCAAGACCAGTCAAAGTAAACTTAGAAGCCAGTTGTTAAACCTTTTTAATAAACAGCTACATGACAGGAGGTATCTATTTAATGTGTTTTGTCATAAATCCTTGTTTGACTTATATTGTGTGATTAATAAATAAAAATTAAACTATCCATCACAGACGAGCTTTACGCCTTGAGACCCACTTCGGTGGTCGCAAGGTCTAGGGCGCTACTATTGCAGTAGACTCGACTACCTTTGACTGGGAGATTGAGGTTCGAGCCTCGGTCGGGTGTTCTGAAAGTGGTTTTATCCTAAGTGTGTTTCTACTCTCCTTCCACACAAATGAGGGTATATTTCCTTTAAATATAATCGTCTTAATCCCTAAAAACATTAAAGTAATTAGTAGATATGCTTATAACCTGAACGGTTAGTAAGAAGTTCTGATAAAAAAAAGCTACGCCTTGATCCACGTGCACACAGATGCTTATTTTTCTAAAAAAACTTTATCAAGATGACAGTTTTTTTTTAATACGATTCCATATCCTTGAAATGCGGCTGATTTCTGAACGTTCTTCCATCAATGAATCCGGATTTTGAATAGGATGATAAAAGACAACAGCGTTGTGTTAAACTTAACTTTTAGGAAAGTTTTGAAGAATATATTCCAACTCCAATTCTTTTATTATTTTTTGTGGTTGGTTTCAAGTGTCTGAAATTATCCGGCTGTAAGTTATTTATACTGTACGTTAAGAGGATTAGGTCCTTAGAGGGACTATAAAGCCCGGATTTGTGTGTTTTTTTTGTTACTCGAAACTGAGCCGAAGGAAACGAGTTTTTATTCTGATCAAGAATTATGACAAAAAATATTTCATGGCTCTCCTTTTCTCTATTTCCTTAAATTATCTACTTCTATTCAACACGTATACATATCCAAAGATACAAAATGGCGATTTAAATAAATTTAATGTTTGGGATTTGGTAGAAAATGGGGATGAGAAAAAAGTCGTTTTTTTTTTTTCAAATGATCTTTCATTACAATGTAAGTAATCTTCATTAAATTCATAATGTTTTACGTATGTGACAAATATATCATAATGTAAATTCTAATGAATGCGCGTTCGTGTGTGAAACTGTATATTTACCTAAACGATTGTCTAAGCCAAGTGTGGTTTACCTTGAACATAGATAGTAACTAAAAAATGCGCTAAATATTCCGGTTTATATTTTTAAAATATTATATTATGTTACTAATAATTTTTCGTACAATTTATACCCTTTGTTTTAAACGTTTGGCCAAATTAAGTTACAATAATCATAAAAGTACATATTTATTTACAAATAACCCGTTCTAAAATAGTTTTCTATAGTTAGGTTTTAATTAAATCAAAAACTATTATTTAATTTCATTCGTGAACACATGTAAATTAATTATTAGACTTTTAACTAAATATACCTTCTATGAAAATGTAGCATTAAAAGTGGTTTAAAAATGTAAAACGATAGCTACCAATATCTTAACTAAAATTCCAGGTATATTTATCTTAAAGTCTTATGGTCAATTATATTTCTATTATTAGAAGTTTTATAGTTTTTTAGCACCGCGTCTTACAACCCGTTCGGTTTATAAACCTATTTACTAACTACACCAATGTGTTAGGGGTTGTCAAAATTAGATTTAGAGGAGGTGCAACCACATAAGCGTGGAAGGGATAGTGGAAAACCATTTAGAAAAAAAACACCTACAGTGCGTCCAACAGAGACTGAACTGCCGATCTCCCAGTCTTAGGCAGCATAGTTTACTGCTAGAGCAGCGCGTTAGACCATTCGACCACCAAAGCGTGTGATATGTATGGATATTGGCAATTAAAATTGACCCAAACGGCTAGTAAGACGTGGTGCTAGTATTATTTAAAATGGAGGCATCTGGTGAGGTTGGTACATGATCTAAAGAGATCCTGATCACCTGATGATGATGATGATGATGATGATAATGATGATTATGTAGATTACTGTAGCTATTTAACGTGCAAAATCTCTAACTAATTAACGAATCACATAGTTACTAAATTAATTAAAGAAACGTTCACAGCTCATAGCATCCTAGACGTCAATTCATAACTATGAATAGTAAAACACAGTTCTAACCAAATAATATTTTAGGATGCCATGGAATTGAATCCGAGACTATTACAAGAATGATTCGAGGTAAAATAAGTAATCAGATCTGTTCTTCAAAGATTTTCTTCAACATAGAAATAAAGTTGTCACTTCGGTGGTTGAGAGATTTAAGCCGTTACTCTTGCAATATACTGAACGGTCGAAGATGAGGTAGGTCAGGGTTCGAATCCCTGTCATTTGTACTGAGGGTGGTATTTACTAAATGGTTTTACACTATCCCTCCACATAACTGCGGGAACAATTCCTTTAAATTTAATCTTTATCGTGCATGTGCGTATAGCCTGAACAGGTAGTAAGAGCGGTGTTAAACAATTTGTTGGCAAAATACTAGAGAAGTAATATAGAATTTGACACAAAATAATGTGTTTACTTTCCGAGAAAACTAAAAACGTATAGATCCCCAATGTATGTTAAAAAAGATTTTACTCACACCTACTAAATGTCCCATGAATAGCAGCTTGAGCTCCTATCCTTACACAGAGAGGGCTAAGCCACCAATATGAACTGACATAAACAAGCTTACTAAACACATTGTGCAGGACTACTGACGGGCCTTCAAAAGGTGGTCGCTGTCCCAAAGTGTGAACCCTGTCTCCATTCACAGTTAATTTGACATACACACCCTCACGTTTCGTGGGTGGGCCTTTTAAACACCAAGCATACACACCCAGCATTATACACATCCTTGCGTCGCTTTTTGACGCTAACTTGCCTCGGCCAACACAGACAGGAATTGTTTGACTTGACAAGGTTGATAACAATGGATGTCGTGGTAAGGCCCCCTGAACCACGGACAACAAGCTAGCCACATCAACAGTAATAACCATGACTGAGAATTCACATCCCTTCGCCTTATAGCGCAAGCGTTAAAACAACTTACATCCAAATCGGATAATGATTGGAAGTGTTTGATAAGATTTTAGTTAGGAAGGAACTTAAAGAAAATACAAAACTTTTTTGTTAATATTTTACTTAATTATTAGTAAAACTAAGAAAACACAAAACAATAATTTAACCGGTTGTTCTTTATGGATGTAAAACGTAGTCCTATACCTTACATGACGAAAATAAATTTAATGTAATTTCAAACAAGATACTTAGGAAGATACTTAGTCCAAAAATTTATGAATAGACTGGGTAGGGGAAGAGGCTACCTAATGATGAGATGCATATCCTGTACTCGTTAACAAGTCATTGTAAGGATAGTCAAAGCTCACAGATTACTTTGGGAAGGAGTTGCAGATAGAATGGGAGAACCTAGAAACTTGTTAGGGGTATTGACTTGCAAACCCAATGAGAAGAAACCACTGGGAAGACCTAGACAACTATGAGAGGGTAACATTAGGATGGAATTGTAAGAGAGAGGGTGTAATGAGGTGTAATAGATAGAACTGGCTCAAGATAGGGATAGGTGTAACGAGATGGATTGGATATAACTAGTCCAAGATATGGAAATGCTGTAATGAGGTGGACTGGGTATAAATAGCTCAATATAGGGATATGGTATAATGAGGTGTACTGGATATAGCTTGCTCAATGTAGAGATAGGGTGTACTTAGGTTGACTGGATATAGCTTGCTCAATGTAGAGATAGGGTGTACTTAGGTTGACTGGATAGAACTAGCTCAAGATAGGGTTAGGGTGTAATAAGGGACTGGATATAACTGGCTTATGATTGGGGTAGGGTGTACTGAGGTGGACTGGCTAGAACTAGCTTAAGATAGGGTTGGAGTGTAATTAGGTGTATTGGCTAGAAATCGTTTACGATAAGGATATAGTGCAATAAGATGGACTGTTTATTTATTATTTGCTCAAATAGTGTTTAATGAGGTGGACTGAATAGAACTAGCTTAAAGTATAAATAAATGTTGTACTTTTTTTTAAGTAAAGCAATGAACTTTTTGAGTTTCCAATACTAGTAAATATTAGTAATAACTCATAGGTATTTATACTATCCATAGGAAGTTACATTTCCAGAGCACATTACTTGATGTACATAAATATAAATGGTTTTATTTCCTTTTAAATCTGTCGAAAAGGTTCCCTACAAATTAAATTGGAAATTTTTTTATAGTCTACAAACTATCCACTTGTTTAGTTTAATAATTTTCTTTAAATAGTTTTACAAACAATTTAAAGATAACAATAAAATAATTTTGAAATTTAAAACATAATTAAAATGTACATTATAAATAAATATGTGTTGTTGGAAAAGTGTTGATTTTTTTCTGTAAATTTTTTCAAAGATCTAAATGGCACCAATGAAATAGATATATTCTAAACTTCACTTAAATTTAATTTATCTTGTGCATATTAATACTAGAAAAATTTTCAAATAAGTTAAATTAACATAATAACAGATGTTATAGCTATAATCTTACAGTGAAGTATCACTACAGCACTTGGTGGTTGAATTTGTCACTAAATATTATTTATTAAAGGTGTTTAATTTGCAATTTCTAAATCTCCAGTAGAGACAGAGTTTAATTTTCTTCACGTGGTGATATCAACAGTTGTTGAATATCTGTCAAGGATGTCCTGGAATTTAGTGACAAATTTTTCTATTCATTTAAAAAGCTTTTCATCTAATGCCGCTATGCTCATAACAGATATTCAACAAATGTTAGTATCACCATGTTAAGAATATTAAACTTATGTATTTCTACTGAAGAAATATTTGTTTTTATTTTGTCAGAAACAAAAATTTTTTTTTATAAAACTACTAAAACAGTGACTATTTTTTGCGTCCCCTACATTCCAACTTTAATCTATATTCGTGGGGGATGGTTCGCTTTACAATGGAGGCCACTGGTATTCATACCAACCTCCCCCCCCCCCCTCAGCTCGGGATAAGGCATATCAACGCATGGACCTAAATGGGCAGGTGGTTTAAAGCTGTCAAAGACGACGTGTCTGAATGCGGTATGAACGCTATGGAGAGTCAACTATACCACCGACACGTAGTTTGATGTTGTTTTGAGGTTAATCAAGTTAGTGCTCTGCTTGCAGTAGGAGTCAATTTACTGACATTACCAGGCAATCGTTGAGATAATATATATATATATTGTCAAAAAGCTGTGGGACCAATTAACCGGGTGTTAGTTGGTCTTTATATCTCAGTAATAATAAACCGTCACATTGAGATAGTGAATGTCTTATACCTTACAGTTTTTATGGCAAAAACATTTTTTGGACACTATGTTTTCTATTATTTTTTTGCACCAAGTCTTACTAATCTTTCTGTCTATACGCCTGTGTACTAATTAAGCTAATGGGTTACAGATGATTAAGATTGAATTTAGATGAAGTGTAGCCACATTTGCGTGGAGTAAGAGTGAAAAAGCAGTTTGGAAATAAACACCTCAGTTCACGCCAACAGGGATTTTAACCACGACCTCCCCGTCATCCGCATTATAGTCTGCTGCGAAAGTGACGTTATAGAACGACGTCAGCAAATTTATTGATATTACGGGCCGTAGGGGCTAGAAAAACCATTGTCAGGCCAGATTAGAAAAAATATCCAGCGAAAAATTTAATCTTTTTATGTATCGTGTTGTAATTAGTCTATATTTATGTATACTGTACACTAATGGTTGTTTTGAAGATCTTTTCATGGGCCAGATAATATTTGTTGGCAGTACTGATCTAGCCCATGGGTCCTTAGGTTCCCTACTTTGGTTCATAGTTGATTTATAAAGAGTTCTCAAATCAACACAGCCGTAGAGCCATTTTAAAACTCAGGACAGTTGCGGGCCACAGTTTATAGAAACTTTTTTCTTAAATATGTTATATGCTTTTATTTTTCAGTAGATACCGTTCTGATTATGTTCATTTTAATCACGCTAGTATTTAATTGATGATTAATATATAATTTAGGGGAAATGTAAGCGCAATAAGATTGAAGGAATGTAAGAAACCATTAAGGTAAATCCATCTGGTGTATATCCATCAGGAATTAGAACCCTGACCCCTCTGACAACGGCAAATTTGACCATAAGAATTTGACGTTCAATCCATGTGTCCATCAATGTAGCTCTATAATAACTATTTAATGTTATGTATCTAGAATAATTAATGTATATTAAAATATTTAAAAACTTGAACGTTACCTGATTTTTTGTGGGTTAGTGATGTTCTCCAATTAATATTTATTAAAATCATGTTGAGTAAAAATTTCCACAATAAGATATTAAAGTGATATAAAAACTTCAAATCGTTCTATTTACTTAATGTGTTATTTGTTATTCAGAATGTAAATGCCAACTTTAAACTATTATATTTTATGTGTGTATAGCTGAAGGTCAGATGATAATAGTAATATTGAAGTATAGTAGATGAAAAGAATGTTCATATTCGGCCCAAGGGCATTAAGTTTGCGAGCCCTGCTTAATAAATACGTTTAAATAAATTTTCTCCTCACAGTTTTGTATGTTTGTCAAGGAAATCGCGATATTTGAAGATAACTGTTTATATTCATTTAAAAAGATTACGTTCAGATCCCTTTCTAATTACAGAAAAACTTAGTTAAGAACTGTTGATATTATTATAATATGTAGAAAATTAAATTAAACCAATTTGTAACAATATTTTATTAATTTGAGGGTAAAAACGTTTTTGTTTATGAAATCTTAAAAAATACAGGCCTTCCCCTCTTTTTGCCCTCAACATATCTAATAGGTCGTATCAACACCAACATGCAATTTTATATAATTGTTGATACAATTTATTTTAATAAAATCAAGAGAATATGACAGAACTTATTTGTTTGGAATAGTGTAGCCTAACTTTTAAGCCAAATATCATATAAAATCAAACCAAATTGTTCGTATTTGAAGTAAATAAAAATAATCGTGTTCAGTAAGAAAATATTAAAAAAGTATCGGTAATATTTTACTATATCAAATACTGTAATAATATGTTTAATCTTTACTTTATAAATATTATAATAGTGTGCAATACATTCTTATAGAAATAAAGTTTTATAACATTTACAGTTTTTACTGATTTTTTTAACATTGTGCCTTACTACCTTTAGGCTATACGCCGTTACTGACATTTTAATACATTCATACGTCTAGTCAGGTGACCTGCAGCTTTAACTTTTGATATATAATATTTTTACCTAATAAAATAACACCAATTATATGGTAAATATATATTTATTTTGACCACCAAAAAATATGTTTGCAGTTTATAAAAGGTTTTCCCTACACAAATCTATTCTTATAGGAATAGTCTAACTTAAGTAAGACAGACTCGCATCGATGGGTACGCAAAAAAAAAAAAAATGGTACGGCACACCGCACAGACTTTCTCTCTCTTTCTATAAACTCGTAAGATTTCTGAACGGAATAATGTACATTGTATCATCACCACTCCACATAAGAACACACAGTAAAATAATATCATGATATAATCAATGAGAAAAGAGGCGCATCTTTGTCCACCTAAGAGCATTTCAAACAGTTTAATGTCTTCCATAAGGGTCAACACTTCGTATTAAAATTTCGATTTCTGGTTAAAATTTTAACATTTTATAAGGTGTTGCAGATCTTCAAGTCATCGCATTGATATTTAATTATTCATTTATACATTTTGACCAATAAAAAAATGTAAATATTGACTATTGAGTCTAAAATGGAGATAGATCATTGCTATGCAAACATTTCTCCTAAGAGATTTAAGGAAAAATAACATACTTTTTTAGATACTTATATTTAATTACTCTATGGCATTGGAGAATTATTGCGTTAAGACTTAAGTAGTAATTGTTTACAACTAAAGCTCACAAAATTGTATTAATATATTTGCAAATAACTCAGAAACTGCTGCTTTTATAAAAATTATATGTCAAGTAAAAGTTTTTTATTTCTAATAGTCCTACAATTTTGCAATGATAAGTTGTTTAGTTTCTCCAATAGTTATGGATATACGGAAATTAACGCTTCTGTAATGTACCCTAAAAATGATTTTCATAGGAAAATGAAAATAGCCAGTTTATTTATAATCTTAATCAACGCCAAGATACGAATTTTAATCAAAATCGTTTGAGCAGATTTTGAGAACAAAATTTTTCTCTTTTCGCCCTTCAGTAAACTACCTTAATTTAAGTTTTTATAGACACACAGACAGACGGCATTGCAAAGACTATTTTTTAGGGTTCGGGGGGTCATGAGACGTCGACATCCATCAACATTTCAGGTTAGTTTTTTTTTACGGTCGCAATACTTAAACTTTAATGTCCAAAAAGTTAAAAAATTCATATAATTGCGTATAGATTGAAAGTTATTGATTTTATAAAAATATGTTTCGGATAAAATATTGTATTATAAATATATATACATATTTGTAATGCTAAGTAATTTCATATCTCAAATAGTTTCGGAGCTATTATAAAAAATGTTAATTTACGCCATAGAGAGCCTTCTTTTTGCCGAAATATTGAGAGTAGCCATTTTGTTTGGAATATTTATTATTGTTCATAAATGAAATTTAATCAAAATCGTTAGAGCCGATTTTGATGAAAATCGACCTTTTCTCTTTTTTCCTTCAGTAAACTACCCTTAATTTTAGGGGTAGATAACCAATTCCAAAAACCCTCGGTGCAACCCTATGAAAACCCTAGATATCAAGTTTCAGCTCAATCGGTAAAATAGTTTAGGCTCTAGTTGGAGGTACAGACAGACACAGAACAGACGGACGGAAATTCAAAAACCACTTTTTCGGATTCAGGAAGTCATGAAACGTCAAAATTCATCAAAATCTCGTGTTCGATTTTTTTGACGATCACCATACTTTCTCTACCTGTAAGATAGAGAGAAAGTAAAAAAGTGCCAGTCTCATATAGTCTGGTTTTTCGGTCACAGGGAGATATGAATCCGAACAGATGTAATGGGTTAATTTTTACTATGTATATTTCCCCACTCTCTTTTCTCGCAAATTCGTATATGTCACAGGAAAAGTAGATTGTTAGGGAGAGTTGACTCAGCCTAGGTAAAGTCGACTCTTACTAAAAGTATCAGTAAAAGTTGATAGAGAATAAACAGATCAACTTTTCCTAGGAAGAGTTAACTATGCCTGCTGTGGTTTAGTAAAAGTTGATTCCTCGAGGTTGCTCTCCACATGCGACCTCGCGCGCACATCTTTGTTTTGAATATCCCAGCTCTATTTGTTTACTGTTGTTTTTAGGTTAGATGATTAGGTTAGGTTAGGTTAGGTTAGGTCTGCAACTCAAAGTGTCACAAATCTTTACCTTGCTTATAATAAATAATAAATATTTATATCTCTCTTTGTATCATAAAGGTTTTGCTTTTTTATTGGTTTTTTATTAGGTAGTAGACCATTTCCTTGCAAAAAGTCAACTTTTACTAATTCAAGGTAGTAATAGTATACTTTCCCTAGGTACGGTCAACTCTGACTAGTAAGTGTTGATCGAAATGAATCACTTTTCGTTTTTAATCAACTTTTACTAAAAAGACCAGTAAGAGTCAACTCGGTCTAGGTAAAGTCGACTCTTACTGGAGAATCTACTTTTTCTGTAACATATACACTACCTCCAAATCTTACCTTTGTCCTCCTTACTATATAAATGTTAATGTGCGTATAACCTGCACGGCAAAGGTCACAAAATAAAAAATGCTAATGTAGCAGTAATTGCTAAAAGTAAATAATATTTGATTGACGTGAACCGGATGGGTAATTAATTTTTTGGAACGCATTCGAAGGAAGTTCTCTTCACTGTGCCTCTTTAAGACAATGGTTAAAATAAACACACTATATCAACCTCATGGCTAGCCACAAGATTTACATTAGATTAAACAGGATTAATATGTTTGTAGGATAATCTGGATTTGCCTCTACTATATAAATATTAGGATTGATGAATCCTAGATATACTTAATGAGGTGGAATGGAAGGGATAATAGAAAAGGTCAGTGTCCATACAGATTTTTATCAAACATTTTTTGTTGGCCAAAATAAATAAAATAGTTCTACAGAAGAAATATAAGAGTTTAATTTTCTAGACATAATGATGTCGACAGTTGTTGAATATCTGACATGAGCATAGCGGGTTTGGATGGGAAACTTTTTAAATGGAGATAAAAATTTGTCATTAAATTCCAGAACATCCTTGATAGATAATCAACAACTGTTGATATGACCTTGTGAAGCAAATTAAAATATTTATTTCTACTGGAGAAATATTTTATTTATCTCGATCAAAAAAAAAAGTTTTTATATAGAATTTTTTTTATCATATACCCTACACTTCCAACTTATTGATATGAGGATTATATATATAGTATAATGTATAGTGTATAGGCCCATATTTATTTATACAATACCTCAAATTGTACTAAGTCTTGAATGTAAATATCACCAAATAAATGTATCCCCTTTTCGCAGCCGAGTTTTAGGCGAAACTTTAATTCATGGAATGTGGAAGCCGAACTAGTAAACAAAGCGTCGGTTTGAGAAATATAGCGGATGGTCTGGGGGGAGGGGAAGGGCGTTAGTAGGTAGAGAATTCGGGGGGTGAGGTAGGCTGGAATAACAATAGAAGGAACAAATGTACACTCGATCCACAAACAATGAAGCTACATAAATTCAGGTGTCAGAATCTATAGAAGTCGATTAGATAATTCGTTTGACTCGTAGACATAGTTTATATATTTCCGTTATTAATATATGTATAATATTACAGTATTTAATATATATATATATATAGTTAATATATAATATAATAGAGAGAGAGAGTTACAGTATATTAAACTACTATATCTGCAATTAAACGTTTTAATTACCTATATTTATTTCAACGGATATGGTTGAGAAATGGGGATGTAATAATATTCATCATTGTGAAAAGGAAAAATATGATAATTTTTCCGAACATGTCAGGAATAAAACATGGGACCTTTCGCTAAGTAGGTGAACACGCAACTGGCTGGACTAAGGTGTTGGACTGGATATATAGTAAAAAATATGAGATTTCATCGATGACTAATTTGGTACAATCATATACAAGGACGTGTAAATGAACGTTTGGACGTAACTAATTAAGGGTACAAGGGGGAAAAGAATAAAGTACATTGCAAATATTTTTCAAAACAAAAATTTTATATCTCAAACACCATAAGAACCCCATCAAAACTCTTATCATTTTTTTTAATACCCTATACTTAAATATGAGAGACCTCTTATAACCATAATCTTAAGTGCATTAGAAAAGTATCATGACAGTCTAACAGATGGCAGCAGTAGCTCAACTTGAGTTAAAATGAAACTTTCCTCCTTTTACCCCTGTACCCTTTTTTTAGATATGTGTTAGCACCCGAATATTAGGGGAGAAATTATTAGCTTGGAACCCACATCAATGTACACGCAAACTAAATTCAAGACTCATTCAGTCTATATTTCCGCTTATGAGGAGGTCTGATTTAAGTTCCGATCGGGTGTGGTAAAGATGTTTCTTACTACATTCTTCCCCCACTATAACTCCATGAAAATGTTGGACATTTCCGCTTTATTATACCTTCCTTGCTCCTGCCTTAATAGTGTAAGGAGCCGCTTCAGTGGCTGCAAGGTCTACGGCGCTATACTCGCAGTAGACTAGACTGCCGGAAACGGAGAGATCAAGGTTCGAATCTCTGTTGGTTGTATTGAGTGTAGTTTTATTCCAAAATGTTTTTTCACCTTCCCTCCACGCAAATTGGGTACACTTCATTTTAATATAACCTTACTCATCCTTAAAACCATTAGCGTTATTAGTATCCGAACGGGTACTAAGATGCAGGGCTAGAAAAAAGTGTAACGGCCGTTTTTTAATTACGTAAGGATTTTTTAAAGGGGATTTCATATTTTATTATGTTTTCTTACAGGGGTGAAAGGGGTCAAAATCCATCTCTACGAAGTTTTTTAATTAATGTTTATGGTTGAACGAGATCTACTTCATATTTTTTCGTCAGAAAATAAACATATTGTTATTTATAAAAGTGCACCTATTTTAATTTACTTATTTCCATTAAATTATTCTATAATTTCATATCATTAACATTATTACCAAACCTTATGTCTTAAAAATAACCAAATTACGAAAGGAATTAATTTACCAATCTAAAAAGAAATACGTAGAATATAGGAGGGGGGGGGGGGGAGATTCGGGCAAGATGTGGGTGACAGAAAAGCTTACGATTCCTTACGTGGCGGGAAAGGGGGGTTCAAAAATCATGAGGAAAAATCCAAGATTTTTAAGTACAGCTCATAGCAAGTAGTTCTATGAACAGTAAACTTCATACCCCACTCCATTAAAAAAAATACTAGGTAAACCCTGATTTTTATAGGAAGCCCACTCTACTGCCAACAACATTAATTGAAAGACACTAACATTTTGTCATACTAGAAATTGTATTTATATTCATAATTTTAAATTAATCTAAAAAGTAATCAAAATCTTCCAATGCTAGATTCCTTATGGATTACTATATAAATTATATTTAACTTTTAATTAAACTTGATAGTAATGTAAATGCAATATTAATATATTTCTCCCTCAATGTGGCAACAGTTATCAATTTTCAAAAACGAGCTTCTTATGAAACTAAACTGTACATCGTGTTAAGAATTTTACCATGTTCTTAAGTTTCTACAATCCTAACAATTTCTCTTTGAGAGTGAAGTTGACATTTTTCCTTGGTAATTGAGCTGGACAGACAAAGGAGAACTGCATTCATTAATATATTAGGCCAACCTCTCTAGTTTTGGGATAAAGTGGATCTGATGTTCGTGGGTTCAAACCCAGCCGCTGTCTTTCTTGAGCTATAAAAACCCGTTGCACAACTTCCTTCGGACAGAAAGTAAAGCCAACGGTCCCTTCTCGATTGTGGCATGTAAAAGGACCATAGAAGGTTTGTGAAAATACATTTCCCGGTTTAATATGTAAGGGACTTTCGTTCTCGCTCATATAAATTCTCTTGTGCCTATATAATCACTCATTTAAGAAAGTGCACATTAAATACCTCAAATAATAAATAAATTTAATAATACGTTATAATTAGATAGAAGAGTCATTGTTAACGTGGCTCAAGACATCAGTATCACAATATGTATTTTTATTTATTAAAATAAGCCTTAGGGCCAGTTCATAGTCAGATTTATTACGCCTTAAAGTGCGAGTCCGATACTAAATTCAGAAAGACACTTACCTAGGACCAAAATGGAATGGCCAGTTATCAGCATATGAAACTGTCCCATTCCATTCAATTTCAGGTAGGTGTACGTCTTGTATTTAGTATAGGCCGCACTGAGGCGTTACTAAATCTTGACTATGGAACTGGGCCTTAGGGTATAATGTACTCAGTTGATTGCTAGAGTTTTAAATTTGGATCAACTTAGATTAGCTATTAAATAAAAAAAATTGTTAAGTGGCTGCCATATTGAAATATCAGATTAAAAAACTTTGTACATCATTCAGCTTTGATTCGAAGAATGTTAATGACAAGTTTCATTAAAATTGTTCCTTGCATTCAACAGCCATCATGGAAAAACTTCCCGACAGACAAGTTAAACCATGACCTTGCTTCTTTCGGTCAATAAAATGGGAATTACTTGTATGAGTATAAACACGCAATGAAACAAAAAATAAATAAAGGTATGAGTTGAAAACATACTAATTATACATCTCCATGACCCCTCTAATTTATCAAAACAAAGAGAAACATAACTTTGTACTGGTATTATTTAATTAACTGGTATACAGAAGCTTTCACATTTTGCGAACTTCTACTTCTGAGCAAGCAAAATAACACCAATTAGTTATTTAGCTTCAATTATTCTTTAAGTGAACTCCAACTTATATTTTATATAGTATATAAACCAGTATCTTTGTCCATCATAAATCATGTCTAACAAAAAACAAAACGAGGACTGTAAAGAAACAAGATTAATTAGAACATTATTCATACTTCAAGAAGTTCATTCGTATCACTTCATACAGCTAGATTTATGGATGCAAAATTAATATGGTCATGTGGTGGTTGAAGCAAAAATCCTTCCCCCGCCCACCTCTTCCCAGCTAAGAAATTCATAGAGCTTTTGGTAGAAATTAGATACTTCTACCCACGTTAAGGTTTAGGCACCCAATGAAACTTGGCATAGTTCTGCTAAGAACTCACCCTTTCGGTGAGAAACCTCTGAAAGTTTCTAGGAAACTCATAAATCATGAGATAACCGGCGATGGTTTTCATCAAAGGTTTAGAGGTTGAATTTCTTAAAAGCGGTGCTTTCAAGAACTAACAATGCCTGGTTATATTTTTGTTGGTTATGTTTTATCCTCGTCATATTTTCCCCACTGTCATTGTTTTAACTTTTTTTCTTAAATTATAATTTCCCTATCAATTACCATCACTAGTTTTAAACTAATTTAACACCCGCACCTGCGATCACATGGGTTAGGGCGTTAATCTGGTTTGATTTATCTCATGATAGGGAGGTCGTGTTTCAAAACTCATTCGAGTGTGCTGAGGTATTCATCTACCCAATTCGTTCCTCACTCTCCTTCCACGTATATCTGAGTATATTTCCTCTAAATTTTATATTTCTCTTCCCAAAGCCCAGTCTCATAGACGTTTAGAACCGGGAAAGTATTTAAACTTAGTGAAAATAATGATGAATATTTTTACTAGGAGTATTAAAAGTTCATTTTTTTAAAAGATAAAGTGAATATATCAGCACTCTTAGCTTACAAATTAGCCTTATAATATAACATACACAACACCCAGCCTCTCTGACCGACAAATTACCAATTATAAAATGTTTGTGCATGACATGAATCGAACTCTGGATTCTTAGCTTAATAAACAGACATACTGCCAGTGCTAGGAAAGGAGGGGGGGAGGGGGGGTAACAAGGACAAACTCCCCAGGCTTTCAACAAATCTGGAGACCTCCAAAAACTTATTTATGAATATTTATGAATAAAATAGACATATTATTATTTAAAGAGTATGGAGTCTTGAAATTATTTTCTCTCCTTACAACCAAAAACAAAGAATATAATATAATGGTTTGGTTTTAAACAAATCTAATTTATTGTCTTGACAGTAGTTCTTTATTTAATTAATAATATCTTTAACTCTTTTTTTTTGTATAGCACCACATCTTACTACCTGTTCGGGTTACACGTCAATGTACTAATTACACTAATGGTTAAGGGATCAGGTCCGGATTAAGGCATGTGCCAAGTATGCACGGGCACAGGGGCCCCAGAGATTAGGGGGCCTCACCCACCTGGCAAATAAATCATTTTGACTTGTCATATTTATTTTGTGATAATATTATATTTCAATATTTTTTTTCGTAAAATTTATCCCAAACTAATCTGGTATTACGTGGAGTCCAAAAGTCCATGCTTATGCGCTGGTAGCCTGGTATTACGTGGAGTCCAAAAGTCCATGCTTATAAATTAACCCAACCTTTGATTTTGGCAAACAGGAAGTAAACTCCATTCACGGTAGGAATTACTCTCTGAAAGGTCTTTTTTTCTACCAATATCCTACTATATAATAGATTTCTGGTAGGGGAAAAGGCCTTTCAGAAAACGATTCCTACGCTGAACAAACTTTACTACATATCTGCAGACGGTACCGTTGTCTTTTGACAGAAAAATAAACATTGATTTTCTATTGACAATAATTTCTTAGGTAAAATAATAGAATTATTAATATTGAAGAATTATGTAAATGCGACGTGAGAAAAACTTAAAAAAAAAGTTTTAAATAATAAAACATTTTTACTATACCTCCTAATACTATTACTATTTTATCTGCAGACTGTGGACTACGTAAAACGCAATTACACTGAAATAGTCTATGATTATATAATGTCCAGTATTATTATATTATACTATTAATTCACAGTACTATAATCCACTCAGAATATAAAGACTGTATAGTTAAAATTTATTAATATAGTATTAATAATTAATATGTTAGTAAACAAAACTCACTGTACATCACTCACACGGTTGCTAAACGTTTGCAAAAAAAGTTTGTCTCTAAATAAATGATCCATGTATGATATATGTATAGTAGTTAATTTATAATCATTCATTGAGGAACTAACGTCGAAGGGCCCAAGTTCTAATTGACAGGGACCCCAAAAGGTTAACCGGGCTTTTAGGGATTAGAAAGGCTTAATTGAAAGAAAGTGCACTTGAATTTAAGTGGAAGGAGACTGGAAAGCCATTTATCAAAAACCACCCTGGGTGCACCAACGAGGATTGGACCCTGATCACTTCAGCTTTGAAAGTATAGTCCAACACGAGAGTATCGCGTTAGACCACGTGGCCACCGAAGCGGGTTTTTAACAGAGCTTTAAACAGATAATTTAGCGTTTGATTGTGTGCTGTTGTAATCAATTTGTTTAAAAAGTACACGTGTAAATATCTGTAAGAAAAAAAAGTTCTGCTTTTATTTCAAACAAAGGTTTCTTTGGAGTTCATAAGACATGACGTAATGTGATGGAATAATTTTGATATTAAAAAAAAAGAATTTGACACACATTATAAAGTTTCTCTTTCATTCTCAAGTATAAAAAAAAAGTATCCCACTTTTACAAAATTCACCAAATCCTCTTCACACACACACACACACACTCACAACCCAAATTGAGATTAGCATATTTTTCGATTAACAACAAAAGACAATTTTTTGTTTTGTTTTTATTTGTGTACATTATTTGTGTCCGGCCTTGTTGAAACAATAGCCCGGACAGGAAGGGTTGGCTGGCCGACCAAACGGACATTGTACGAATGGGTTTTTTGAGGGACTTTCCCCCCCTTCCCTTTTTTTCCAATGTATTTCTCTCTTTCACAAAGGGCGGAGAGGGATCCAGGAAGAACAGAGTAAAGAGACGAATAGGGGAGGAGGAGGTCATGTGATTTGTGATTGTGTTTTGTTTTGTTGTTTTATTTCCCCTAGTCCGTGTGTGTGTGTGTGCGGTGTTTTTGTTTTGTTTTTTTTTCATCCGGAGGGGTCATTCATTACTTTGTCATTAGCCTTAGTAGCCACCCGGAAACCGCGACCACTGAGTATCGTACTTCTTCAGGGTAGCTTGTACCCACCCCCTTCCCTTACCGGCCATTTTGACGAGGATCTATAGCGACGGATTTGTTCTTCGAGCAAAGAGGAATGCGTGTGTTATAAACTTGGCACGTCCCTATAGGCAAGAAAGTTTAGTACCTAAGAGTATAGGGAAGGCATGATGATGGAAAACCAATGGTACGCGTGCCCAATGTGGCACGCAAGAAATTTTTTTGTGCTCACTTGAGAGAATTTTATTGGCATGTAAAAGGTTTTTCTTGACCCGTGAGATATTTTTCTTTGATTGCGAGAAGTTTTTGTGGTAGGCGAAAAATTTTGCTTTGCATGCGAGAAGTTTGTAGGAGTAAGGAGGTTGGGGACGCGATAAGTTTTTTGGTACGAGAAAGAATTTTTGTTAGTACTTGAAAACTTTTTTGAACGGAGTAGTGTTTTTAGCACGTGAGATGCTTTTTTGGACTATAATATTTAATATGGTAATGCATGGTGTTCACTGCTATCCTAAGTCATGGTCCGTACTCTGATTTCAATAAAGTTTTACAACAAAATAATTATTTTAATTATTACAAACTAGAAAAATTATATATAGTTTCATAATATAAATAACCTTGTTTTAATGTTTTTAAAATTATTTTTTTTCAAGAGTAAAATTTGGCATAGAAAGGGAGCAATGGCATATACCGATCAGATTTTTTTTCTCCTCTTCCCAACACCACAAAGATAATAAAAAAAACCGTTCTATTTGATGTTTTATTTCAAGAGAATGTACTAGGGAAAAATATGTGGCAGATTCATTGTTAGCTACCGCCCAGAACGTTATTTCGGTGAAAGCGAAGTGAAAAAAAAAATACCGATGCAATTTCAAATAGGGGTAGTATCTTGGTTTGGGGTTTGAAAAAGCATCAAAATACATTTGGCATGGGATGAGGAGGGGGCTAGGAGGTGGGAAATGTGGCCTACCACGTGCAAAGCATCGCGGGAATTTGACTGTATACTCGCCCCAGTTCAATATAACCCATTGGTTTGGAGCAGTGGTTCCAACCAGAGATCCGCGAGCCCTTGTCCACGTTGCAACAGAATGTGCATACGCTTGATTTTTATTGGTATGCCCATACATTTTGGACAGTGCGGGAATATGTTAAGAGAACTCTTGTATCTGAAGATGATGAAAAGACTTAATGGTAATAATGCTTAAACCTATTTCAGTGGCCACACGATCTAAGGTGTAACTCTTGTGTTTGACTAGAGTGCTGATGTCATTGAGATTGGTGTATGCATTCCAGTCAATGTATTGAGGGTGATTTTTTCTAAACAATTTTTCCAATATCCCTCAACGTAAATGCTTTTAAATTCAACCTTCTTTATTTCTAACTCATGATCGTAATTAGTATATATGAGTATAGCCTGAACAGGTAGTAAGACGCGGTGCTAAAAAACAAAAAAATGTTTAAAGTGAGAAGGTAAAAGTAATGATAATCCAAGTTCTAGTAGCGAAGGACAGGAGAAATAGGCAGTAAATAGAATTGAAATATTTTATTCAAAAGTATGAGTGTGTATTTACTAGTCATACAGATTCACGCGTAAATTTTGTATTTTACCCCTGTCTAAACTCATATGTGTCAGCCAAATAGGGGTTCCCCGAGATATTACGAGATATTTTAAAAAGAGTTTCCCTGAACGAAAAAAGATTGGGAATTCCTAATTTAGAAACACGGTTATAGTGGTGGCCGTTATGGTGGCTCGTCAGGATGAATGGCATAAATTAATAAAGTAAACTATCATATGTCGATTTTATCATATATTATTTAATTTTCATTGTGTTTTTTTTACCACGTTTCAGTAGACCTACCCGTTGAGATTATATAGATTTATACTAATTAGACTAATGAAGTAAGTATTTAGAAGAAAAATTTAAAGGAAATAATCACGAAATTTCGTGAAGGCATAGTGGTAAACAATTCAGGAAACACAACCTTCTGTACACCCGACTGGGATTTGAACCCTGATTTCCCTGTCATAAACAGACGAGTTATTAGAGAATGACGCCTATAATCACGTAATTAGCTCTAAAGCCAATCATCATCTTCATGGGCGTTGTCCGCCATTGGGGGAGCCAACTGAATTACAAAAACAACCGACTCAATCAGCGCTCACGCATCTACAAAGAGAGATACTAGCATACAGCTGTGTCTGCTGTTGTGAATCTATTTTGAAATACCTTGTTTAATGAGAAGCGTGTGTCGTTTTTTGTATGTTTATATCTAAGTCACGACACAGTAAAACAATAGAAAACATATATCTTTAGACAAATTTAGCACAGTGTCTTACTGTCCGTTCGGGTTTTATACTAATTACGATAATGGTTTTAGGTATGAGGAAGATTTTATATAGAAGAAGTGTACCTTAATTTGCATGGAGGAAGAATGTAAAAATATTTTGAAAAAAACCACCCTCAATACACCCGACCGAGATTCTATACTCAATTTCCCTCATCATCGGCAGTATAGTCTAATGCGAGACCGGCACGTTAGAGTGACAAACATTTGTGACCCTCCTAGCTTTACAGGACATGGTGTGGGGTGGGAGAAGGATTTAAATTAAATACTATTTACTAATTTTTACTTTTTAATCGGTCCCTCAGAGAAAAAAGTATTGTATTTGCAAAAAAAAATCTAGATTTTGACAAATATCTACGTTTCATAACCAAATGAAACAAAAAATGTTGTTTTCGCTATGTCTGTATGTCTGTCTGTATGTCAGTGTTTTGACCTAGAGCCGAAACAATTCTATTAATAATGATAAAAATTGGTAGCCAAGATTTTAATATGGTTTCCCTGAAGTTTTTTTGGAATCGGGTATTAAAACACTAACATTAAGGGTAAGATTACTGAAGAGAAAAAATTGAAAATAGATCGATTTTGTATAAGTCTGCACTAATGATTTTGTCTAAATTTGGTATCCAGGAAATAATATTTTTTATGAAAATGACTTTAAGAGTACTTTACAATAGCAAAAATTTCGAATTTTATCATATATCCACAACCACTTAAGATCTGAGATAGTTAATCATTGTAAAGTTGAAGGGTACTATTTTTATATATATATATATATATAATATATATAATATATATATATATTATATTACTTGAAACATATTTTCATAAAACCAATAGTTTCTGAGCTATAAGAAAAAATATATTTTTTAATTCAGGACATTTAACTATGATATTGATTGTTATACTCTTTGGTAAACAAAGATATTCCTCTTTTTCTCAATATTTCTGTAAAGTGTGTATTATTTCATATATGCTCCATAGTGAAGTCTTTCTGTAAAAATGCAATGCAATTATTTCCTTTCACAAAATTTAAAAGTTTCTTGTAAATGTCTATTTTAAGATAAAAAATAGTTTCCACTCTCCTTCCACGCAAATGTGGGTGAACTTCCTTTAAATATAATATTTCCAATCCCTAAGACCATTATAGTAATTAGTTTATAACTATATAACCAGAACGGGTAGTAATACAGGGTGTGATTCAGTCACCATTCACCTGCAAACCAGTCTATGCAAACCTGTCTTTGGTCTGCGTGTCCACCAATACGGGTAGCTTCGTAACCGAAACGAGAAACCCGCCTTTACTCCTTAGTCAGAAATTATCTATTCACTCATTTCAAAAGTTTTTACCCTTATATGAAATGAAAAAAACACCAACAAACCAACCATTCGATGCGGGCTAAGAAACTCGTACAATTAAACATTACCTACCAGAAGAGACAACTTAAAATTAATTTACCGCCTTTTGAAAATGAGAAATGTAAGACCTTAGGCTAATCAGGCGGTAATTAAGATAAGCATACCATGCGGGTTCCCTACTGTCAAAATACCTTTCTTGTTACCTGTTGTATAATACAGTATAGTAGACAGAATAATTAACTGACCGAATTTAAAGCTCATTAATTGATTTGTCAATAAAGAAAGTATTTACTAACGCCCATGTGGTAAAACTTTTGAAAACTGTATAAATTAAATTCTATACTTCTTTACTCTTGAGAAATTAATACAGCGTTAGTTATATATATATAGACTACCATTTAAGTTTTTAAACTATAACATTACACATGAAGGCTTGGATACCAAACGTATACTATAGCTATGGTTTAATATATAATAAGGATATATTGCAGTGAGATGGACTGAATAGAACTAGCTCAAGATAGGGATAGGTTGTAATGAGGTGGACTGTATAGAGCTAGCTCAAGATAGGGATAGGGTGTAATGAGGTGGACTGTATAGAGCTAGCTCAAGATAGGAATAGGGTGTAATGAGGGGGATTGGATAGAACTAACTTGAGTTGGGTATAGGGTGTAATGAGGTGGACTAGATTGAACTAGTTCAAGATAGGAATAGGGTGTAATGAGGGGGACTGGATAGAACTAACTTGAGTTGGGTATAGGGTGTAATTATGATGACTACCTAGAACTAGCTCAAGAAAGGGATAGGGTGTAATGAGGACTATCTAGAACTATATCAAATAGAGATACGTTGTAATGTGGGGGACTGGATAGAACTAGCCCGAGATAGGGATAGGGTGTAATGAGGACTTGCTAGAACTATATAAAGATAGGGATAAGTTGTAATGAGGTGGACTGGATAGAACTAGCTCAAGATGGAGATAGGGTGTAATGAGGTGGATTGGGTTAAGCTATCTTGGGATAGGGATAGATAGTGTATTATTGTATTTACGATAGTGACCTTTTTTGAGTTCTTAATATCTTAGAGTAAGTAGGTAATACACACATCTATTTATAAAATAATATATATTTATCTCATAAAAAGTCAACAAATAACTTTATTAACTTTATAATGTACACTTTAATCTCACTAAGAGCTTATGGTCCTCGTCAGCTAAACAGCTTCAGTATCTCCTTTCATCAAAACTACCCCTAGGACAAGTCCGGCCAAACACCGTGAGAAACTTAACGTCTGCATCTCGACCGCGAAGAAAGAAGGGGGATGTGGGTCAGTACCAGCTTCCCCATCGACGTCAGCGTCGGGGATGCCCGGCGTCGGTTTCCCTCACCCCTCTCACCTTTCCTCCTCTCCTGTGTGTGCAAGGGAGCTTGAAGTCTAAGTGGATCAGGTCTTAGCCAAGATATATATCCGTGGCAGGTACGCTTGTGCCCCTTGGCGACAAATTAGGGTCACTGGCTCATGCCGGCAGGATCTAACCACCCACCCCCCCTTTTTCCCAACCACTCTTTTACTTCCCTCAGAACCCCTCCACCCTTTCCTGCTCCCATAGTCCATGACCGAGCGAAACTTTACCCCTTCAAATCTTACTTCTACTGAAATTAAATCATGGACGGAAGTTCCTACTGCGATGTTGTATTCTCCTCGGTAGAACCTAGCAAGGAGAACAAGATATGGTAGATCTAAACATAAAATAATCCTAGAACCGCAAAACAATTATAAAATTTAAAATGAGAGCCACCTGCTTCGGTGGCTGCATGCTCTAACGCGCTACTCTCATGTTAGAATTAGACTGCCGAAGACGGGGAGATCCAGCTTCGCGTATTGGTTGGATGTACTGGAGACATTTTTTTCAAAATAGATTTCACTCTCCTTTTCTGCAAATGCTTGCACATGGCCTCTAAATAAAAGATTTCTAATTCTTAAAATCACTAGCGTAATTAGTGCATAACCGTATAAACGAAAGGGTAGTAAGCGTGACGCAAAAAAAAAAAGATAAACATAATATAATACGAGGACAAATATGTTCCATTCCATTCAGTAATATTTAAATGCAATTTGGTGCTAGAATTGTTTTAGGCGTCAGTCTCCTCACAAATTGGAGGTATCAGGACCCAAGTCTTGGCTGGATGAAATGAAGATTTATTTTTATAATAATATGCGTTGACACTGCTTCTAAATTCAATCTTACTCACACCTAAACAAACACATTATATTAATTAATATATATGCGTATAGTAGCCCAAATTGTTGGTGAGATGCTGTTCTAAGAAAATATAAACATTTTAATCTGAAAAATTTGACATTGGCTATTTAGAGAAATTGGAAAGTTCAAACCCACCGTTATTCCCTATGAAATTCTTGTTTAAATCAGTAATAAAAAATAACTTTTAATTCGAATTTTTTAAGGATATATTTGGATATGTCGAAGCCTATGTATATTGTTTGGTAATATTCTACTTAGTACTCATTTCAAACCTAACTTAACTATCTTTATTAAATCACCCCATATTTGCCAAGAATGTCAAAGTTTTCTAGAGTAGTAAATGTGTTGGCTCGGGTCTCATCGCTTCTGTATGAGATTGTAACCACATGATGCTCAGCGTGTTTTGCATTCTCCATGATTTTTAACTCTTCCATTTTTGTATGTTAATTTTTTTAGGCTCTTATTATAAACATTTTTATAAATTTTTCTGTTTTTTTTAGTGTATATATTATTTATGTGTGTTTTATACATCATATATAAAATGTGTGCTTATATGTACTCTATCTTGAGGTTATCGATGTATCGTGTACCAGCCACGTGAATACTCAAAACAAATGGTTAGCTCGTATTTTGGATACTTCTAATATTTCTTTACATTTTTTTAGACTTCGAAATAAAAAGTTCTACTGTTTATTACTTTCTCTCTATCTTACAGGTAGAGAAAGTATGGTGATCGTCAAAAAAAATCGAACTCGAGATTTTGATGAATCTTGACGTTTCATGACTCCCTGAATCCGAAAAAGTGGTTTTTGAATTTCCGTCTGTCTGTCTGTCTGTCTGTCTGTACCTCCAACTAGAGCCTAAACTATTTTACCGATTGAGCTGAAACTTGATATCTTGGGTTTTCATAGGGTTGCCCCGAGGGTTTTTTGGAATTGGATATCTACCCCTAAAATTAAGGGTAGTTTACTGAAGGGCGAAAAGAGAAAAATTTGGTTTTCTCAAAATCTGCTCAAACGATTTTGATTAAAATTTGTATCTAGGCGTTGATTAAGATTATAAATAGACTGGCTATTTTCATTTTCCTATGAAAATGATTTTTAGGGTACTTTACTGAAGCGTTAATTTCCGTATCTCCACAACTATTTGAGAAACTAAAAAACTTATCATTGCAAAATTGTAGGACTATTAGAAATAAAAAACTTTTATTTGACATAAATTTTTATAAAAGCAACAGTTTCTGAGATATTTACAAATTAATTAATACAATTTTGTGAGCTTTGGTTGTAAACATATACTACTTAAGTCTTAACGCAATAATTCTCCAAAGCCATAGAGTAATTAAATATAAGTAAGTACCTAAAAAAAGTATGTTATTTTTACTTAAAGCTCTTTGGAGAAATGTTTGCACAGCAATGATCTATCTCCATTTTAGACTCAATAGTCAATATTTACATTTTTTATTGGTCAAAATGTATAAATGAATAATTAAATATCAATGCGATGACTTGAAGATCTACAACACCTTATAAAATTTTAAAATTTTAACCAGAATCGAGGTTTTAATACGAAGTGTTGACCCTTGTGGAAGACATTAAACTGTTTGAAATGCTCTTAGGTGGACAAAGATGCGCCTCTTTTCTCATTGATTCTATATCATTGTATATTATTTTATGCGTATTATAATGTGGAGTTGTGATGATATAATGTACATTATTCCATTCAGAAATCTTGTGAGTTTATAGAAAGAGAGAGAAAGTCTGTGCGGTGCGCCGTACCATTTATTACTTTTAAAAACATACATTCGCTAAAGGAAAATACTATCATTATAATTATTTGATCAAGATAGAGCTTTATTTTCTTTGTAAATATTTGATTAATTATCCAAGTGGTTTTCAATTACTTTCTGAACAAACTGACTAAGGGACCTACTTCGTTAAACTACCCATATATAGCTTACTACTAGAGCAACCCACATCTTTGGAAGAGCTGTATTAACCATCAAGTTTATTATGTCTGGTTTTCCGTCGATGGTTGACCTTAAGATGGTCCTCATAACGTTTCCCAATCTCCTTTCACACCATTGCTGAAATGTAAATACGTTTTTAAATTAAGTGAATAATAGCAACCTGGACACGGGAATCTAGTCCAGGACATTGGGTTTTGCGAGCCAGTGCTCTGCCATTGGGCCTCCTTGGTTAGTTTCGTATCTAAAGCCATTTTTCAGTAGCTTGTATATTGATTCTAAAGGCCAATTTACACAGAACTCTAAGCTAAGCAATGGTCCCTCTTTTTCCTTCCCGAAGTCAGTGTTGTTTCTGTTTGGTCTGCTCTAGTGAATTTTAGTTACGGCGTTCTCCTAAATGACTTGTGTGAGCTCAGATGATAGAACTGAGGAAGAGGAGCTGCTGCTATTAGCAGATGTTTCAGAAGAAGAACAACATGTGGAAAGTGGAGGTTTAACTTGATAAACCAACTGTTCCATTGTAATATAAAAACACGTATTAAATATAAAACCCGAATAAAATAATACTCAAATATACGTGTAATAAACTGAAAACAAAACTTCTACAGTTTTTTGGTTATTTTCAAAAATCCAATACTGCGCCTTTTCAACACGTATCCCAAGCTGTGTTGTGCGCATGCGCAACGTAAGATGATTCAAGATGGGAGATTGAAAAATTTTCCGGACAGCAATCTGATAAAACATAGCGTGGCGTATTAAGGCATAGCTTAGCAAGCAAGCTTCCTGTGTGAACCAACACATTTAAATATATGGTCCGTTATCTTTCTAAATAGCTGGCGGAGCAAATCTTAGCTTAGCTTATATTTCACTGTGAACCGGCCTTTAGTATGATAATTGGTTAAAGCAGAGGTCAACAAGTGGTCGATCTTACGGCCATTTTCAGTCGACCGTGTAAGAAGATAAAATCGTTACTAAAAATCGATCTTTTGAACTTACACAAAAGCTATATCAAATACTTTCAAATCATATTTCAGTGTGACCAAAAACTTTAGAAGAAATTTAAATAGTTAAATATACTTGAATATAAATTTTATCCCTTACATATTTGTTTTTACAAAGTTAGGGACATACATATTAAAGGAAAGATTAAATTTAAGTAATAAATATAAGATTCTATAGATGAACAATAATACATTTAGAGTATAGTAGAGAAACGATGGGCGATCTCGGGATCTTTAGTAGAGTTATAAATCGATCGGGGCACTACAAGATTGCCGACCCTTGGGTTACGGTATTTCATATTTTTCACTTAATTGAATTTGATTAAGAAATCAGGACTGATTCGGTTGATAGCCATTACATATCAGTTTGTGATACACATGATTTAATAATATTTAGCTTATTCAACATTATTTGTTCAAAATTACGCAAACGAAGAAGATATTACCTAAAAAATACGAGATTACAAAAAAATAAAATTATCTATAAAATAACATTTCCACAACCACGGATTCACGAACGGAATTTATTTAGGCTTATCATGAGTACTGCCAAGTTTTTAATAAAACCACGCTACAGTTGATATTTCATAGGAATGTCCTTACATGACAGCTAGTAAAGTTCTTATATCTCTTTTCACGTATTCATGCGTCAAGTCATGTCACTATTGATAGATATTATCAATACATATGAAGAATACAGGGGGAAAACGGGGAAACTACAAGTTTTAACACACATTTAGCTAGTGCTGCCATCTGTTAACCAATAATGAGGTATTTCTCGTGTGCTTTAGATTATGGTTATTAGAGGTCTCTGTCGTATTTAAATTAATTACAATTATTCCTTTGGGTATTTATGAGGCTTGAGATATAAAAGTCATTGATCTGGAAAATGGGTGTGTTGTGACTTTCCCATATTTTCCCCTCCATCTTTCTTTATAAAATAACACTAGTAATAGAGTAAGATATTATCGATTTGGATTACAAATCAAGTTTGTATTTTTCTAAAAGGCCCTTTTAATGAAAAATGGACTATTCTACATTACGTCTATGACTGATGCCTCCATAGAGGAGGGGTACAACATTTATAAAAAATAGCGTATACGTTGTAGGCGAGAAATGTAGAGACATTTCATGTAATGGCAAAGCCTCTCTATAACTCAACGTTATTAAAGTAGCTGGCGCTGATGTAGCAGACAGGTGAGTCATCTGGCGGAGACACGTGAACTAAACCTCTCGTGTCCAGTGAGGGCTGAAAAATAACGAGGATACAAGACTTTTTTTTTTTTTGCATGCTTTTACACTGGAAAAAAAATAGATATATAATAATATAACATTATTTCTCTTATTTATCCTTCAGTAAACTACTTTAAACTTTGGGTTGGATATCTAATTCCAATAAAGCCATGGGTGAACTTTATGAAAACCTCTAGATACAAGTCTTAGCCCGATCGGTAAAATAGTTTCGGCTCTGGTCTGAAATACAGAGAAACGGACAGACAGACGTCATTTCGAAAACAACTTTTTCAGTTTCAGGGGGTCAGTCAACGATTAATTTTATCAAAATATCGAGTTAAATTTTTGTTACGGTCAAAATACTTCTCTCTCATAGGGGTCAAGAGAAAGTAAATAAATAGTACTGTGCATCGCACAAACTTTCTCCCGCTTTTATCTTAAAGTATACATTTATTAAAAACTCGTAAGATTTGTGAAACGAAATAACAGGTCTATATTTTATTGTGAAACACTATATTAAAGATTATACATGAAATAATATGCACTGTTACTTACTTTATGACATTAGGAAGTAGGAACACTGTTACAGACAAGAGAAAGAGAAATAGCTTTGTCCACCAAAGAGCATAAGATTAAAATTCATTTTCAGGCCTGAATTAAAACGTATATATTTTTGCTTGTAGCTCAGAAATTATAGGTTTTATAAAATATTTATTCAATTTAATTAATAGTACTACAACTTAATAATTCTAATTTATTTAATATATCAAATAGTTGCAGAGAAATGATGAGAATTGGAAAAATTTCCCTTATGTAAAGTATCCTAAAATTCATTTTCATGAGAAAATGAGAGTTTCCATCTTGTTGATAATGATTAATAGTGTCTAGATATCAAATTAAATAAAAATAGTTATATCGAATTTCCAGAAAATCTATTTTTTTTAAATTTTGCCTTTCAGTAAATCACCTCTTAATTTAGGGTTAAATATCTAATTTAAAAAATTTCTTGGGGGAAACTTATGAAAACCCCACATACGAAATCTTAGCTTAATCGGTAAAAATAGTTCCGGCTCTAGACCATGGTATGGACAGACGGACAGACATAGAGACGGCATTGCTAAAATTAAATTTTTGTTTTCAAGGGATTATGAAAAGTCGACATTTGTCAAAATCTCGAGTAAGCCTTTTTTACGATCACAATACTTTCTCCGTGTTGTCGAGAGAAAGCAAAAAAGATAATAAAAGTCCAAAAGGGAAATTCTAATGATGATGCATCACATAAAATGATTATGATTTAAAAAAAACTATGTACCTACTATGCAGTGAATCTAATATAGGGGGCTATTTTTATTAGAATATTTTACTAACTATAAACAACAACAAAATATCTAGACTAGCCATATACTATATGCATAATCTACCTTTCGGGAACAATTAATTATATATGGCGGGGTAGAGAGGCTCCATTGTGAATTGATTTAAAGCTAATTATTTTTCGATTTCATTATTATAACTTATTGTTCGACACGGTCAACTCATCGCATTTCCGTAAAACTGGTCGAAATTATATTGTTTTTAGTTAAATAATAAATATATTAATAGCAGTAGCTATCCGTTTAAATTTAATGCTAGTCAATTCCCTATTTAGATAAAACCGTTGATTTTAAAGGAGATATATTCCATTATATGTGTTTTAAGTTTAAAAAAACTATGCATCAAGTCCTACTGTTCAACCAGTGTATTCGCATTTAATTACACATGGTGTAGATGGGCTCTATATAAAATGCACCCAAATTTGTGTTGAGAGGAGTTGGAAGCCATTTAGGAAAAAAAAAACACATTCAATAAACCAAGTTTGGATTCCAACCCTGACTTAACGTATAATCCATCTGCCATTGATTCGTGTCACTAATTCATAAGTTTTAAAATAAGTCTTGTAATTAATTAATATAATATATATGCGACAGGAAAGAGGGAGATAATAAACTAGTAGTTATTGAAGCATAATTTATTAGAAAGAGGATGGTATAACTTTCATCAAAAGTCAAATTTGGTGGGTTCACGTATTAGACATCAATCTCATATATTCTGGCTTATTTGTAAAAGGGAGGTCAGGGTTCGAGTCCCAATTGAGTCTATTTAATATGTTTTTTTTTTTCCTAAATGATTTCCCTATCGCCCTTCATGAAAATGACAAAACATATATTCTTAATTGCTTATTTTTCATCCTTAGTCCATAAAAGTAATGAAATGTCTGTAATCAAAAACGATTTGTAAGACACTGTGTAGAACGATAAAGAAAGAACTTATAATTATGTCCAACTAAACTAGCTAAGATTCTAATCTTAGCCATTCTGTCACATATATTGTAATCCTGATGTTCTGGACAGCGTGATCACCGTTACGAACGCAATCAAATTTTAAAAATGTACAGTACGTAATTGGTCTAAATCAATGAGTATCAATTTATTTTTTAATGTCTACTTGACCAATACTTTCTCTAAAATAGATTAGGAAAATATAGATAAACTAGCGGACCCAACAGACGTTGTCCTGCCCGAACGTTGGCTTTTCGTTTGGGTGGCATAATTGATTTCGATAATAAAACAAATACTATGTGATCATCACAATTACAAATTCACAATGAATATTTGGGGGTGGTGGGGGTGAAATTTTGAGGTTACATATTCTGATATGCAAAAAATCTAAAAAAAAAAAATCCCTAAAAAAAACAAAATTCCTAGAACCTGATTGTAGCGCCACCTACTGGGTCCAATTGTGAATCTAAACCATTCATGGACCCTCTCAAACACACACAAAAAATTTCATCAAAATCGGTCCAGCCGTTTAGGAGGAGTTCAGTGACATACACACGTACAGAAGAATTATATATATTATGATGATAAGCGTGGTGTATTTCGTTGAGATTCAAACTACAGCCTCTATATTAAGAGTCCATCTGACTTAAAATAAAACAGATTCCCATCATGTTTAAAACGTCTGGTAAGATACACAAAACTGGTTTGCAGGTGTCTTTTCACAGCATTAAACTATTTTATTAAGACTAATCGTTAAAGGATATTAAACCATTTTTATTCAAGTATAACAACTACTTTGTTATTTGAAATGACCGCCAATTTAGAAAGTTAAAGATAAACGAAACATCCCCTAGTATTTAAAACGTGATGAAAATCCTTTATTCATTCAACGTTTTCGCAGTTAATTCACACTCATTTCTCAATGTCAAAAAGAAAAAAAAAATTGGCTGATAAAAGTCTTACCAAATACCATGTTAATAATCTAAAACACATTCACAGGGTTGGTAATAAAAAAGACTAAAAAAAGAGAGAGGGTAGAGCCTACTCTGGTTAATTTATGAGGTGTCTCATTATTAAATTTACTACTCAACCTCATCCCTTTTTTACATATCTACGTAAACCACTGAAGCCCGAATGCGTACCGCAAATGATATCTCATATTTGCATGCAAATTTCTCTCCCCAAAAGGTTTTTTATTACTAAAAAGCTATATTTAATATTTTGTATCAACTTTTAGTTTTGCGGAAAAAAAAAAAAGTTTGATAATTGTTTTTGTTTGGGAATTTCACCAAACCTTTTTACCTAATTTCACATACAAAAGCGAGATTATTTCAGTTCTATTTAGTTAACTGTAGTGGTCGTATCATTTTAGAGAAAAAAAATTAAAATAATGGATGCGTGTGACAATTAATTAGTTACATAGTTAACAATTTACAGAAAGGGGTTTTGTTTAGTGTGATTTGATAAACAATAATATGCTTCCTTTACGCACAGTGAAAATTAGGCAATAAACTTTTTTTAGCACTACATCTTACTTGCCATTCAGGTTGTACGCACATGTACTAATAGCGCTAGTGTGTTAGAGACTAGGAAGGTTGAACTAAAGAAGTTTATCCACGTATGCGTGGAGGGAGATTGGATAACAAGATTAGAAAAACTTCATTATATCCTAACAGGATTCGAACACAACTCTCCCGTTTATTATCAGTCTAGTCTATTGCGAGAGTGATACCTAATATCTAGAGTAGACAACCTTATCACCAATCGCCACGAATGGCGAATTGGACATACAAATTTGGCGAATTTGATTATGCCAACTCTCAAATTAAATGAACCTTGCCCACCTTAAGGGCCGGATGGTCTAAGGAGCTACTCTTGAAGTGTACTAGACTGCTGATAACGGAGAGGCTGAGGTTCAAATCTCAGTTTGATGTAATGAGGTTGTTTTGTCTAAATGGTTTTACACTCTCCTTCCTGCACTTACTACAAATGAACATTTCTCATCCCTAAAACTATTAGCGTAATTAGTACATAAATGTCTAACCGGAACATCTAGTTAGCTATACGCTGTTCTAAAAGGAGTAATTATAATTTAGGCTCGATTTAGTGGCTTTGAAACTTCATATCTACCATTATCAACAGAAAACTACAGTGTCAGAATATTTTAATGGCCATTTCACCCCTATCAGAATATATTTTTAGTATTCATTAAGATATTTGGTTACTTTTTAGTAAAATTTTAAGAATTGACTACAGATAATTGGTGAATATGATGTTACCTGTAAGTAGAGATATGAGACGGAAAATTTTCCTATATTTTTTCCAGAAAATTATCCAAAACGTAAAATGTTCAATTATTATTTCTGTAAAATAATTTCAACTGATTAAATGGAACTAATGTAATTGAGGTATAGATATTCCAAATGTCAACGTTTATAACGAAGATTAATTTCTCCTAAGGACGTTAACATCAGCAATATACTCAAACGAGTTCTAATAACAGTTATTAGCTATTACAAATATATATTGGTTACAGCGCTTAGTGGTTGAACGTGTCACTCAGATTGCGGTTCCACATTTCTTTACTAGTTTCTTATCGATACTTTACTTTATTATTATTACTAGCACCGCGTCTTACTACCCGTTCGGGTCATACGCACTTACTCTAATGTGTATTGGTAGGGTTATTGTGAGATGAAATGGAGGACCTACAGTTTTACGTGGAATCCGAACCACGGTGGAGGCATGACATTCCACACATTCACAAGTTGTGATTAATACACGTCTTGTCAGAGGTGAAGGAAGGGTTTGGCGATCAGATAAATCTGTGCCGGGACCTAGGATTGAACCCCGGACCCCTAGCACAGAAGTCTGACACCTTACCCCTAGACCACTAGGTCATCGTTTTCCTTACTTTATCATCAATATGTTAATTAAAGTAATTTTAAGGTTGGACCAACATTTGACTCCCTTCTTATCCTCCGTGCTTCCTATGTACCCCTCCCTCACCGCCATGCCCCCTCCTCCCTTCTTATATAACCAACTCGTCTCTTAACACATAATATTTTGAAGTATAATATACTCTAGGTTCCACCCCTACAATTTAACCCTTCCACTGCAAGCCACCACTGGAGTAAATTTTCAGATTCAAAATTTACGGGAAAACGTTTTCGTTTCTACTTACAAGTAGAATATTATAAAAATAAAAAAACAGATCAGTCCAATTCAAAGAAAATACTGCGAATCTCGTTTGATAAGATTATATTTAATCTCGGCAATCTCCTTTGATCTCAAATACCGTAGTAATATATTTCAACATAAATTTGTATAAAGTAGCATACCGTATCCATGCACGTTGACGGTTTTTAAAACCAAATTATAAATTAATTTTAAACAAATTAAATATGTAAATAAATCTCTTATATTAAAGCGAACCCATAAATTAGTCTGGAATTTAACACGATGACAATTTTTTTTTTGGAAAAAATAAAAAAAGATTAATTTATTAGATTCTTTTGGTTTAATTTTCTACACACAATAATATCAAAAGTTTGTTTGCACATATTTTGCTATGGATGTTGAATATTTTCAAAATTACTTTTTTTAATTTATTTCAGTTCAAATGCCGCTAAGCTCAGGAAATAAATTTTAAATACTGTTAAGATTACTGTGCACGGAAAATTAAATTAATCGTGTCTACTGGTCCAAAAATCTTTATTTTTTAAAAATTTTAAAAATATTTTCCTTAATTCATGATCCTTTCTTTCTACCTTCTCCTTAAGAGCCGATCTACGATATTTAACCGGAATATTAGATAACTATACTACGCTTAGCAAAAACACCTATTAAATCCACATTCACTTGACAACAGGGGAGTTGCGATAGCTTAGTAGATTTTCTAAATTTAATTATTTTTACTTCTTTATAGAAAACGTTTTTATTAGTCTCAAGTTCACTCTTAAAGTAAGATATTTAATCGAACCGCACCATGATATGATGTTTAGTCCGAGCTGTATTGCCTACTTAGGTTAAGAGTTATCCTGAGATTAAGACGGGCTTTTAAGGTGCAATTGTAGGGGACGTGAGAAAAGGCCAGTGTTTTTACTGTTTTTATAATACAACTTTTTTTTGACTAAAAAAATACTCCAGTAGAAGCATAGATTGTAATTTTCTTGATGTGTTTATATCAACAGTTGTTGAATATCTGTCATAACTCATAAGCACAACAGCATTAGATGAGAATTTTTTTTAATGAATAGGAAAGGTTGTTATTATTTCCAGGACATCCTTGATAGATATTCAACAACTGTTGATATCAACATGTGAAGAAAATTAAACTCTATGTTTCTGCTGGAGATATATTTTATTTATTTATAACAAAATCAAAGTTTTGATATAAAAACTTCTAAAACACTGGACTTTTCTGGTGTCTCCTACACTTCCACCTTAAGCAATTGACCCGGACACCACGAGAAGAGTACGTATGGCACAACTATATGAAACTAGTTTAGACACAATTTGGTCCAAACCATGAAACCAAGAAGATACAATTTAGCTCCTGTATTCACTAATCCATGGAGACGGGTGACGTTTGAGTATGATGGCATTGTTCGAGCGCGTTCTCGTAACGTCCAAGCGTTTAACTCACGCTAAAGACCAATTCTGATAGAAAAAGTCCTTTTAGAAAATACAAAAACTTTTTTTGTCAAACTTGATAGCATTTTACTACATTGTTAAGTTTTATTTTATAGGTATTGATAATAGATCCAAATTTACTGCTGTTGATAACATTATTTGACGTATAAATACGTGAAATTACATCTATTAGCTTTGTTCTAGCTCTCACAGGGTCCTTTATATATGAAAATTGGACTGTAGTTGTCCATGCAAACAAGATAAAGGGAACTATGTTGAAAATGACGCCTTAGCGGTCGATGAGAGGGATTTACTTGTTGACGCACAAACTTTACCTAAAGTGAGCTCAGGATTAAGTTTGCTCTCGTTAAAAGAGGACCGGGACTAAAAGGGTTTTGGAATGGTGATTGAATGAAAACAATGTCATCAGTTTTCCGGATCATCTTCAGTGGACGTCCGATTTTATCGACAACGTGTTTGATTGAGAAAAAAAATTCCAATCACTTTAAAATGTATTTTTTAACTAAAACTGTTTTAATAGTTTGCTCGGCCATTTTGAAATTTGAAAAAAAAGGTTTTTTAACACCATATTCTACTATCCACTCGGGTTATACAAATACGTATTTTTTTTAGCATCACATCTTCCTACCCGCATTTGCATGGAGGGAGAGTGGAAAACCATGCTGTAAAACTATCCTCATGTACCTTACAGGGATTCGAATTCCGATCTTTCCGTTGGTTCATTCTATTACGAGATTGATGCCTTAACCATTGGTTAATAGTTTCTTTTATCATGAACCCCTTTGAGAATCCTACAAAAGCCATGGATGGACCGCTCTCCATAAAAATGCACGTAAATACTCTCACATTAAATCTTGCATAAAATATACTTTATTACAGAGATAATTGATCAACAAAAATCGGAATAATATAAAAAACAATCTTTACAACAAATTATATCTCACTTTTTCCCTTTTTATACAAAAATTAATTGTTACTTCTTGACAAATTGTGTCACTAAAAAGTTAGATTTAATTTGGTTCAGAAGTAGAAGTGAATGAGAAGATTGCTGAAGGTAGGTTTTTTATAATTCTTATCAAGGGCAAACTATTTTTATCTTTACTCCCGATTCATGGACCTCCTGGAGCCTATCTATAGAACCCAGCCTTAAGTAGACTGTTCAACCACCAATTCTGTAGACAATTTTTTAAAATAATTATTATCATTACCTGGTTCCTGTCCAGGTTTTACTCCTGTATGAAATTAACTACTCTATGGGGTAGGGATTAGGAACAAAGCATTTTAAAATCAATCTACCCGCATTTGCGTGGAAGAAAGTTGAACCAATTTAGGAAAACTACATTAAGTAACCCGACCCTGTTTTGAGACACAATCTCCCTTTCATCGTATCCCGGCTGTGTGTACTGAAAGTATTTTTTTCCTAAGTGGTTTTCAGCCTTGTCTCTATGAAAATATTGGGACATTTCCTCTAAAACAGCCTTAATCATCCCTAAGAAATTAGATTAATTAGTACATAAATATATAGTCTGAACTGGTATAAAGATGTGTTGCTAAAAAAAAGTGTAAGGGATGATTTGAAAAAGTAATAATTTTTTATTTCAAGTATGATTTTCAATTTGATTATTTAATCTACTCTTCATTCACACGGGGGTTATATCAAGCCTTGACATACAAACCATTTTAACCAAGCCTCGGTGGTCAAATGGTCTAACACACAGGCCAGGGCTACTTGCAGCCCCCGAATTTGTTCTGCGCAGCCCACCAGCTCAAATTGAAATACTTCCAATTGTAAAATTGAAAAACAAAATAGGATGTTGGATCAGAAGTAAATGCTCGCTAATTTTTATGTAGATTCAGGGATGGTAGGTTTAATGTTACTTGTGTAATATATATATTGTACACTATAGTAATATTTATTCAGCCCTCCATATTATCCGACCCCTTCGTACTATCCGGCCCAGTTCTCGGTGTTAGCAAGTGCATTTTAAAATAAACAAACCGGTATGTATCCAAAAGAAATGAATACAAAAAAATCGATCGCAACGCCTTATAACTGTTACATTGGAGATATCAAAGCAAAACTGTTATGCATGCCATTTGCGTAAAATACAGTCCTATAGGTCGCTATAGATAACAGCAATGTTTTGATTTGGCTGGAAACAGAAGCTGTGTCAAGGGAGATGTGATCTCGTTTGGTGTAGAATAGCATCACTATTTTTATTTGGCTGGAAACAGAAGCTGTGTCAAGGGAGGTGTGATCTCGTTGGTGTAGATAGCACACTGTTTTTATTTGGCTGGAAACAGAAGCTGTGTAAGGGAGGTGTGATCTCGGTTGGTGTAGATAGCAGCACTGTTTTTATTTGGCTGGAAACAGAAGATGTGTCAAGGGAGTGTGATATCTGTGTTGGCTGTAGTAAAAGGCAGAGCACCTAAGTTTTTATTTGGCTGGAAACAGAAGTGTGTCAAGGGAGTTGTGATTCGTTGGTGTGTGGAGTTTTTTGGACTAAAAGTGAAGATGTGATGTTTTATATAAGCGTTGATTTGGCTGGAAACAGAATCTGTGTAAAGGGAGGTGTGATCTCGGTTGGTGTAGATAGCAGCACTGTTTTGATTTGGGCTGGAAACAGAAGATGTGTCAATGAAGTGTGTGCGAGGCATAGCTACGTGAGGCAAACGCACATGAAAATTATTTACACTCAGATTACGTACTATACGGCTTTTCCGTGACTACTGTGTATTTATTGAAAATTAATATAATTTATTTTTGAACTCTCAGAAATAAAAGGTTCTTCCGATACTAAGCTGACTTAGGCAAACAAAGTGACGACAGTAGCAAATTGTTTATTTTTTCAAACAATCTAAAACACAACCAGAAGTTGACTTTCACTATCAACAACATGTTGGTTCGTAGAGGACAGGAGTAAGAGGAAAAGAGGACCAAAAGACTGAAAGAAGGAGTGGGGAAAAGGGTTTAAAGGATCCTTGGTGGCCATGTTAAATTCATTCGAGGGGGTAGTTTTCGTACCCTTGTTATTTACGGCGGAGGTATACGAAGACGTGGTTGGTGCAAGCTCTTGTGCTCTTATCTACAGGGGAGGAGAAGAAGACCTGAAGGAGGGGGGTAAACTAGATAGACGAAGAGAGGAGATGAAGAAAGAAAAGGGGATAAATGAGAGTGAAAGAGAGAGAAAGGAATGAAGTCGTGCGGACGACCATCCGAGTCTTGTTTATGGCTCCAATAACGCAAAATTGCACCCCCTTTCCCCTTCCAGCTATCAAACCCTTCCACCTCGTCCCTACCATATATCGGCCACTACCGCTCACATATCTGCTGTTACTCTACTGCTCTCCGGGTTACACTGTATGGGGCGATACACGTACGCTCACTTCAAGTAAAAACTGGAGAGCTATAAGTTACGACTCGGTGCAAGAAGTAGTTCTGGATATTAGGGGCTACACGTGCGAACGAAGCCTCCATAAAACCACGTGTATGTGTATGTGTTTTAGATATGGGATGCTCGAGTTTCAATTCCTAGACTATCTCCAACCTTATGATATTCGAGAGAGACGAGATTCGTAAAAATCTCAAAGTATCTCGAAGCAATAATTATGACGACCTTGACATCAAATAAAAATGTTAAGCAATAGGTCAAAGTAATTTTCTAATCTTAAGTAGTTGGGAAAGTAAAAAATACAAAAAAAGGACAAAATAGTCCCTATTAATTTAAAAAAGAAGTTTTTTATGTTGTTTATGATGTAAAAAGATATGACAAACTAAATATAATTTATCTTTGTCACAAAACTTAAAAGACATTTTTTAAATTACATTTTAAATACTTTCACTTGAACAAAAACTTTACCTGTTCAAAAAATCGAGGATTTGAATATATATTTGAGTTTTAAAATATGATGCTGGAGGATACTTGAGAAGATCAGGTGGACAGACAGGGTGACAAATGAACAAGTCCTGAGAAGAGAACCATTTTGGATGCGATTCTTCGGTACAAATCAAACTGGATCGGACACATCCTTAGGAAGAACTGTCTTCTGCGCGATGTCATAGAAGGAAAGGTTGAGGGAAAGAGGAGCTTATGAAGGAGGATATTGATGATAGATGACATGAAGGGAAAAAAATGGGAGCTGAAGGAGGAGGCATAGAACAGGGTGCATTGGTGATCTAGGTTTACTCTAAAAAGGAATTTACCTGTATTAAGACAGAACGCCTATTAATAATATATTAATATGCGGTTATGTATAAGCTAGTGGAAAGCAATCAATTAGTCCAGCACTGAAAACTTTTCCCCCTTTTCTGTAGCTATAATAAATTAAGGACTCACTTCAGTGGTCGAATTGTCCAAGGCATCATTCTTTCAATAAATTGGACTGGCATTGACAGTACAACTATCTGGAATTATATCCCCGATATTCCTAAGTGAGTATGCTTCCTAAATTTTATAATGCTCCCTTGAAAAATAAATGATACGGATGATACGGTGCACTGCACAGACTTTCTCCAGCTTTTTTCAGTTATAGTTACCAAAACTCGTAATTTTTTGAAACAAAATAATAGGTCTATATTTTGTTGTAAAAACATCACACCAAAGATAATAAATGAATTAATACACACTCTTACATACTTAATCTATGGCGTTATGAACTAGGAACACTCTTACAGAAAAATTGAGACAAGAAACATTTTTGTAAACCAGAGCATGAGAATCAGATTCATTTACAAAGACCTGAATTAAAAAGTATATTTATTCTCTGATAGCTCAGAAACTATTTGTTTTATAAATATATTTCGAATAATATAGGTTTATCTTTAATATAACCACAACCTTACAATGATAAGTTATTTCATATCTCAAATAGTTGCGGAGAAGTGGTGAAAATTTTATCTACGTAAAGTACCATTAAAGTCTTTTTCATGAGAAAATGAGAGTTGCCAGATTGTTTATTACGATAAAAAGTGTCTATGTATAAAATATCAAAATCGTTAGAGTGAATTTAGATAAAATCGATATTTTCTCTTTTTGCCCTTTAGTAAACTACCCTTAAATTTAGGATTGGATATCTAATTCCAAAAACTCCTCGGGGAGGGCCTTATGAAAACTCCAGATACCAGGTTTTAGCCCAATCGGTAAAACAGTATTGGCTCTAGCTCGAGTTACAAACACTAAGAAAAAACATTTTACTTTCTCTCTACACCTCAGAGAAAAAGTATTGTGATCGTCAAAAAGATAGAACTCAAGATTTTGATAAATGTTGACTTTTCATGACCCCCTGAAAACAAAAAATTGGTTTTCGCAATGCCGTCTGTCTGTCTGTCTGTCTGTATCTCGGGCTAGAGCCGAAACTATTTTATTAATAGAGTTAAAGCTTGTTTGTGTTCAAGTATATATTCATCAAAGCTTCTAACTCGATTTTCTTACGATCACAATACTTTCTCCCGGAGGTCTCAAGAGAAAGTAAAAATAATGTGAGAATACTTCTTCTAAATTAAACCTTCCTCATTCTTAAGATATTAATATAACCAAGCAGATAAATCTAAAGATAGTAAGACGTGATTAACAAATTATATATTAATTAATATATTTTTATAATGTTTATAATTACATGGTTTGTGTTAAGAAGCTATGTTACTAAACTAAAAGCTACTATGTGTAGGAACACCTGTATCTATCATAAATATAACTCCCATCTTCTATTATTCTCCGAAATTACATTCATTAACCTTTACTTGCTGAAAATCAATTACATCCATCGACCATACATGACAGAAGCGATGAAAGCACATTATAAACGACAATAAAAGTGCTGGACTCGTGAGCAAGCTGAACTTGACACGGTAATAATTGGTGATATCTTTCTGCAATATTATATCAACTATGGTGATGGTACACACCCCTGGGACAATTTTAATTACAAACAAATATAATTTATTTTATTTTCATCAAGTTTTGTAAAAAAAATGTTTAACACAAGGGTAGTAAATAAACATAAACTAAGGATAAATATGAGGTGCCTAGCTCAGATATAATGCACCATTACTAGTTTGGAAAGAGTGGGATAAAAATATAGAATGCAATTTTAAAAATCCAGAATCCTTGCTCCCCTATGCAGGTGAGTTTATACTGTCAAAAATGTAGAGTATCTTAATACGTAAATAGTTTAAAAATACTTATTTATAAGGCCAAATATTAATATTCCTGGTAAAATCTAGTCAAATTTTCTTAGGATGAAAAGCTACTTTATTCACTCTAATGTATTCATACATCAAATCGTGTGATCTTTAGCTTTCACCTTTGATATAATTATATTATCACTACTTTTGTAACACAAATAAAGAAGTGTATTTTTTATCAATTTTAGGTTAACCTTGGTGGTCTTGGGGTAAAGTACTCGCCTCAGAACGCGATGTTTGTGGGTTCAAACCCAGCTGAGATAGACGGATTATATTATCTTGAGCAATAAAAGTATGTAGCAAAATTTATTTTGGAGGGTAAGTAAAGCCACCGGTCTCATGTTGATTGTGGTATATTTGAAAAAACAAACAAAACTGGAAGATATGTGGAAATACCTGTTCCCGAAAAATTAGAAAGCCATCTCGTTACTTGTCAAAGAAATTCTCTTGTGCTGATACAATTAGTCAGTTCAGAAAATGCACGTTGAATACCTTAAATAAATAAATTCTAGCCTCAAAAAACCTGCTAATATTTTTTATAAAAGGTCCTTACCCTGAAAATTGGAATTTGGTAGGATCTAGGTGTATTAAACATGCTACTGAATATTAAGATAGTTTTTTTTGTCAGGTGCTGGTTGAACACTGTTTAGAGAAAATGTAGGCAAATATTATTTTAAATCTGTAGTAAATAAAAGATTTCATAAATTTTCTAAACAATTTTAGACTATAGGACAACAAATTGTACAAAGCTTAGGTTATCTGGAAACAGTTATATTAAAATGTAAAAATGTGACCATACTCTTTCAAGATATTTTAAACTTTAATCCTGACCAAGAGAAATTAAGTCTTTACTAGTTGTGGACGCATTGACAGTCTGAGTGATTCGCACTCTAGGTGAAATTTTAATCTATAATATTTTCGCTTAATTTAAAAGCCTTTATTCTTACAATTAATTTTAATACTTATAGTAAAAATAAACAGTAGAAGGCTTGATACGCGTAGTTTATAATATCCACTTTCCTATATTTTATAATTTATATAACTCAAATCAAATATACATATTATTTTAAAACCAAATCGCCTAAGAACGTAGATATCATGTAACACTTGACAGTTTTACGGGACTGCCTAACCTTGTCCTGAGCAAGCGAGTGATAATCAGCAGTTGAAATAATGTATAGGGAGACACTTATTTGACAGATATAAGGGCTACCAGATATACTTTCATGCATTCATACGTCAATTCATATTATTGGCAGTCGACACTTTTGATAGATATTATCATTATTATATATAAAATAACAACACTAATATGGTGAAATATTATCAATTTTGTCTGAAAAAAGTTTATATTTTTTAAAAATTCACTTCCTATTAGAATTGGACTGTATGCAATAAGGATGATTCTAAAAACTTTTTGATTTACCATTAATACTCTTTTCACTATGAATAGTATCCCTTTTTTACTTTATCCAAACACCTCGGAGTAAGAAGGTATTGTGATGGTAAAACAATCTAACTAGAGATTTTTTTATAAATGTCGACCCCCTGAAACCGAAAAAGTGGTTCTCGCAATGTCGTGTGTCTTTCTATCTGTATGTATGTCTACCTGTGTGTATGTATGTCTACCTGTGTGTCTGTATGTCTACTGTGTGTCTGTAGATCTACCTGTGTGTCTGTATGTATACCAGTGTGTCTTATATCTCGGCATGGAGCCGAAATATTCTACCGATCGCGCTAAAGCTTGATATTTAGGGTTTTCATAAGGTTTACCCGAATTTTGTGTTAATTTTATACCCAACCCTAAATTAATGGTAGTTTGCTGAAAGATAAACAGTCTCTATATTAAGATAAAAGAATCCGCTTCAGTGGCCACATGGTCTAAGGCACTACTCTCGCAGTATACTAGACCACCGATGACGGATAGCTCAAGGTTCGAATCTCGGTCGGGTGTGCTGAGGGTAGTTTTTCTAAAAGTGTTTTATAATCTCCCTCCACGCAAATGTGGGTACACTTCCTCTATATATAACCTTACTGTCCCTAAAACCAATATCGTGATTAGTACATAAGCAAATAACTCGAACCGGTAGTAGGAAGCGATTCTAAAAGAATAAAAGAGTCTGCATGATGTACTGTAGAAACTTTTTTTATTGGAATTGTGTGTACGCCTTTGGATAATCTTCATAGTTGTAGCCATCAGAATAATATACCTATAATATCACGCACCAGACCTTACTATAAGCATATAGTGGCGTCATATTCTCTGAATCTTCCGTAAGAAGAAACTCGTAGAGGAGAGTTTAATAGGGAGGAAAATTTATTTGCTTATGGTCAAATTTCGGTTTAAGTTTATCTTATAGAGGTGGGGTGAAGAGGAGGTGGGTGAAGGGATTTTGTGAGCTGGTATAGGACCGGATGGTGGAGGGAAGGGAAGAACTTTAATGTAATCAAAGCTCATAAAAGCTTAACACAAGAAACCAGATACAGACTGAACGAATCTGAGCACAGACTTTGGTTAACTAGGCAGCGTTTCTTAGTAGGGGATATTTTGAGGGGGAATGGGTAGGGGAGAGGGTAATTCGTTGAGGCAAGAAATGAAACAATAGGTCTGAAGCTGCTATGTCGCTCGTGTATCTATATCATGCGGGAAAGGAAGTGGTAGGGGAAGTGAGGTGAAGAATTAAAGAACGAGAAAAACAATCCCCTAATAAAGTATTGTTTTCATTTATTTGAGGTATTTAAATTGCACTTTCTAAACCGACTACCTACATCAGCACACAACTTATCAACTATCTATAACCATCGCAATAAACTGCTCTCAGCCGCTAATTCATAACTGTGAAAGGGGAAACCCACATTTCATCAATGATAAATTTTTTGGCCACGCCAGGAATCGAACCAGGGAACCTTATATCAATAGACAGACCAATTAAGCTAAGGTGCCTGACTGAAAAAAGTATCACTTATAATTTGTGCTATTTTTTTTCTTGTTGTTTTTATGACAGAAAACTTTTTATCCAAAATAAATAAAATATTGCTTCAATGGTTAAGTTTAATTTAAATTTTTAAATATAGTAATATCAAAAGTTATTATTATTAGCACCGCATTTTACTACCCTTTTGGGCTATATGCACTAACACTAATGGGTAGTGGTAGGGTGATTCTGAGATTAAATGGAGAACCTATAGATTAACGTGAGATCCGAACCACGGTGGAGGTCTGGAATTTCACACATTCACAAGTTGTGATTAATACACGTCTTGTCAGAGGTGAAGGAAGGGTTTGGCAATCTGATAAATCTGTGCCGGACCAGGATTGAACCTCGGACCCAAGCACAGAAGTATGACACCTTACCCTAGATTTCCAGGTCACTGATAAACAGTTCTTAAATATCTGTTATGGTCATAGCAGATTTAAACGAGAACTTTTCTTTTTATTTAAAAAGTCTATGATCAAATAACAATTTTACCCTTGACAGTTTAAAAAAAATTGAGATTAATAAGTGTGGAAAATTAACCCAAATACTGGGGTAAATTTTTTGTTTGCCAAAAAGTGTCTTATAAGAACTACAAAAATATTGAACTTAACTCATGTTCCCTTCAAGCTCAGATTGAAAGTCTTGAGTTCAATTCCTGGTTCAGATTATTAATTTATCACGGCTTAAATTATGACTCAATCTTTCAAATTGATGAATCAATGAGGACGAAATTGTTAATCGATATTCCAGTTAAATTAATTTTTATTATATTTATTCTTATCACACCCTCCCTCTCATTCAAATTTAAGGGGAAAACTCCTGTCAAGTAATATATACACATGTTTTTCTACCATGTGTCTACTTGAGCTTTAAACACTGAAGTAGCTAGATTTGTAAATGTGGACGCAGTGTGTAGGGGTAAGGGGAGCATGGACTCATCGTACCCCACAATTTATATACAGAGCGTAATTTGTCTATTTGTTTTGATATTAAATCTAGCCTATATATAATTAAATTATACCATTTAGTCCCATGAGATCTCCTCCTACATGCTGATTCGTGAAATGTTGTATATTTAATTCATCTATTTATTTGTTGTATATGTTCGATTGTAATTACTGTATAAATTGTCATATAAACAAGCAAACAAACTAGTATATAATTTGTAAATTATCATTTGTGTCATGAAATTAAAATAATAAATAACTGTTCAGACTATTCATCTGATAGTTTAGTTTAATCCCCCAACTCTTTTAGTGATTACGTATACTTTTTTGACTTTATTTTTATAGTGACTAAAATATATTCAAATAAAGCAAGTTAAAATAGCGTTTCTCAAAACAAAGTTAAAAAGTCTTTCTTTTTATAAAGCCTAAAGATATACTAATATAATATCAGTTCCTCTTAGTTGACATGAATTAAACAACGGGGAATGCACTATTGAATATAAGGAGAAAGTTTGTATGTTGGTTGCCATTTATACTTTACGTTTCAGTAATTTGGTGAGAGCCCTATTTGAAATATATGACTGACCTATTTTGTTATTGCAACAACACGCATGTATCTTCCTAAGAAAAATACTTTGTGATGTATTTTCCATCCCGTGATAAAATATTAAGTATGGGAAATATTTTGACATTCGGAGAACAAAAACCTATATATTGTTATTCTATCACAGAAAAAAATTGTCCATGAAGTTGAAAACAAGATAAAAATAGTTCTATTTTTTGTAAACTTCATAAATTATATAAATAGATATATTTACCATATTTTAGTATTCCAGAAGTTGAAAATATGTTTAAAAAATTGTTAGACATTTCTTTCACAGAAACAAACAACAAACTATCTATGTTGTTTTTTATAACCGTATTATTTTTTTTTTTTTTGCTTCTCCACGTACTTCTGTGACATTAATTTTGGCACTCGAGAAGTTTATAGAGGTGCCCTAAAAAGAAAAGCAATAACTGCCCATCCATATCCAATGATTTAAAGAGGTAGCTTACAATATACGGCTAACTGTATAGCAGCACGACTATAAAGTAAAACCAGCCTTGGTCATATCGATTTTATGGCCTTATTTTTGGTGCTACCTTCACGATAGAGAACAAAAAAATATAATATGTTTTGTCTTCACCATCAGAAAATATATTAGATGTATAAAGGACGATCCATTTACTAACTGATTCGTAAACAGCATGGAGAAAAATAGCGTAGTGCACTACGAATAAAATGGACACTCTTAATTTCCTTAGAAAATCACTTTAGGATACTTAACATTTAAGGACATTTTCAATTTTGGTCATATCTCCGCTAATAATTAAGATACAAAATAACTTTCCGTTGTAATGTTCAGAATTATTATAAATAAAATACTTTTTTTTTATAAATATATTTTTACAGAACCAATATTTTCTCTAAAATTAGCGAATTTAATTTTTAAATTTAGGTCTGGGGAATTAATTTACTATAATCTTTGTTGAAGAGAGATATTACTTTTTTCTCTCAATATTTTTATGTAACAATGTATATTATTTCATTATGCACTTTGGTAGACTGTTTCTGAATAATGTTTATTATTTCATTAATGCAAAACTTTGGTAGACTGTTTCTGAAAAAATGTTTATTATTTCATTATGCACTTTGGTAGACTTTTCTGAAATAATGTTTATTATTTCATTAGGCACTTTGTATGAACTATGTTTCTGAAATAATGTTTATTATTTCATTAAAGCTCTTTAATAGCGTGTTTCTGCAAAATACATATTATTTTGTTTCACATACTTTACGAGATTTTAGTAACCATTTTATCTTTTTAGGCAAGGAATGACAAAGCGTGTGATGTGTACCGTACCATTTATTTTATATTTTCTTTCAGAGCGCTCAAACTTATTCCAAACAATAATTATCATAGTTTAGCTGACTCTTTTTCAATACATTTCTGATTAATTTAAGAAATAAACACCTGATGGTTAATATGATAGTTTGTATTATATTTAAAACATATTTATGACTAGATATAGCTACAATATAATTCTCATAGGAAAATCCTTAGCTGACAAAGATTAAAGCCACTAGATTTACTTACTTGTAATCACACGTCAGCTTGAGCTATATGTCATTTTCATTTTTGATAGATATTATAAATACCTATGATAAAAACACTAGAATATAATAACGCATTCTTCAGGCTAGCCACAAAAAAAAATTAAGTTTGTTTAATTTCTTTCTATGAAATTCGAACTGTATTATTAGATTTTCAAATAATCTAAAGGAATAAAACTAATTGAGAGAAAAAGTAGATCATAGTTTAATAAGAATGACTAAATAATAATTTGAAAAATTTCTTCAAATAAGTTTAGTAATAATTTTATTTTTTTGTTTCATATTTAAACTATAGCCAATTCCAACTGCGGCTGATGAAAAACATACATATATTTTGTAGAATCCTTAAAAACATTTGCTTGGATTCACCTGCTCAAAAAAAAAGAAGAATATATTCCTCCACATAAATTAACTTTCTCACTAAAGATTTATATGTCACTACTGTCTCGAAGGAATAATTTACTAGTGGCAGGTGAAAAGGTAGTACCATGAATTTTTAATCACTTAAACCATTTAAAGAATGAGTGGTTTCCTAGTCAAATTATTATGAATAATTATCGTTTACTTTTAAATTTAAATAATGTAAGACAACCTACCTGCCACCTGGAAATAGCATATTTCCTAGATTCTTCAAAAAATAAATTTGTATCTTTAATTTGACTTCTTATAAAAAATGTCATGGATAATTTCTTGTTATACTCACTTAAATTTCAAAGTTATTTTATAATTCTATTTTGGTGAAATAGTATATTTTGTCTGCACTATATTCACTAAGCGTTCCAGTAATAAGCATATTATTTACTAGCTATGATGTGTTAAGAATTATTGAGGTAAAGTTTATATTAATTGTACCCGTATTTGCGGGGATGAAGACTGGTAAACTACTCCGTATAGAACACACTCATTAAATCTGAAAAGTTTTCAAATCTGTCATCAGCAGTCCAGTCTAATGCGAGAGTGACAGCTTTTAGACCATATGCGATCACCGAAATAGGTTCGATTATTTGTGAATATGATATATTTAGTGAGATAAGTTTCAAATCTGTTCATAATATATTTAAATTTTCTACTTCTCTTGAAATATTACTGTGGGTTTCGGAGTCAGAGCGAAATTAAATTTAACATTTTATTTTGATTTTGGCATTTAAAAGATTTGCACACACTTAAGGTGGGTATGTATAGAACGTGAGCTAAGGTTAGTATTTTTGCAGTTTTTGGTGCCAAACTTTTTTTGCCAAAGTAAATACAATATTGCTTTATAAAAACCTAGATTGTAATTTATTCAAATAGTAATATTAACAATGGTTGAATATCTGTCATGAGCATAGCAGCATTAGATGAGAAACTTTTTAAATGAAGAGAAAAAAGTCGTGATTACATTCCAGTACACCCTTGACAGATATTCAACAACTTTTGATATTAACATGTGAAAAAAATTAAGCTCTTATGTTTATACTGGAGAAATATTTTATTTATTTATACCAAAAAGTTTTGCTGTAAAAGATGCAAAAACACTGAATTTGTCTTGCGTTCCCCACACTCTAACCTTAATGGTTGATATTGATTAAATATTTTTGACCCATCACTTTTAATTAGAGTTCTAGACCAACAGACGAATACTTGCCTCAAACCTTTGAATGGGAGTCCAAACAATTTGCCTATCATAGACTACGCTGTAGACAGTCTGTGTTGAAAGTTAGTTTACTCAAACACCCTCACCCTTTCTTTCTACAACCCTTCTCTTTCCCTCTTTCACCCCCTTTGGGGCAAGCAAACTCGGAGACGGAGCCTCAGTTAATTTCCTGCCCACTGCGGTGTTTTCCTTTTGGTCTTCTGCGAGCACACACACACGCACGCCACAGCAACGCACGAAGCACCAGACTGCGTGATATTATAGAAGTTGAGCCCAGTTTCACCAAGCCGGCTGGAACAAAATTTTCCCCTCCTTCTTTTGTCCACTCTTTTTACGATATCAAACCAACGGGAATTATCAAAATATTTTCAGTAAGAAGTTTTAATTTATTTTTTAACATTTAATTACCCGCTTCAATGGTAGAATGGTCTAAGGCGTCACTCTAATGTAAAACTGGTCTGCTGATGACGGGAAGATTGGGGTTAGAATCTCAATCGAGTTTACTGAGAATGGTTTTTCCTAAATTGTTTCCCACTCTCCTTCCAAGCAAATGCTGGTAGATTACCTCCCAAATAACCTCCTCATCCCAACCTCATTAAAGTAACCATTACATATGCGTATAAATCCGAACAGTTAGTAAGACTGGTGACAAAAAAAAATTACTTTTTTTCTAGTGACACAAATAGTCATGAGTTTATTTTCTTATGATGGTCTAAAAAATATATTATTGATAAAATTGGGTACCCTCATTTACAGTGATGAATTAACGGTCGGGAGACTTGGTGCTGTAGCTGTTCTATAACTAAGCCCGGTTGTAAGTCGTGTAAGTATAATATGTTGGTAAATTGTGCGTTAACTCTTGAAGTCATAACAGCAAATTCACGTGTGGCAGTCCATGCCTTTTCCTCTTCAGACCGCCAAAGACTCAAAGACCGAAAACATTGTTCATATTTATCAATATATGATTTTTTGAGTTTTAAAATTAAATACTGGATGTATTATTTGTTTCTTAAAATCTGATTGAGAGTTAAGTAAATAAGCACATGCTAACGTTTTGATAAATTTGAATAGTCGATTCTACTGCACTAAGATTTTTTCTTTGGATTAATTAATCTTTGAATTTCAAGTTGAAATTATCCTATATTTATCCTGCATTTTAATTAGATAATTTTCCTTGGAAACTTCAAATTGATATCATTTCACCGGTTTTTAACACTTCGGAGATCACTACTAGCCTCCTACGAAGTATTAGAGTAGTGAAATTTAGGCTAAAACCTGCATGGTAGATATACAATTAATAAATAAAATCTAGCATAATATCAGTCAAACGGTTCCAGATATCTTAATAACAGACATACAAACGTACAGACAGAAACTTTGTTTCATAAGTAGTAGAGTTATTGGTTGTTCTCGAAATATTAAATTGTAATTTGTAACGGCTGTATTAAGATGGTTGCTGTTCTGTAATGCTATTATTCTCAAATTTTCACTTTATAATGTTTTATTAATCAGTTAAAAATACCATACAAGTTTTAAGAAAATTGTAAAAAAATCGACTCACTTAATAAAAATAAAGAAAAAAATCTTTCAATTTATTTCGATCTACAAGCTTTAGTAAATATATGGATGAATTGATAGATATATTGGATACTAAAAAATCGATATATTCCTAATCAATGTTTATATGTATATCGATTTATTTTTTATATCGATATCTCATTGCCATCCCTAGAAAGAGGAGTCTACTGGTAGATGCTGAGTGGGAAAGACGGCAAAGTGAGTGTTGCAGGAGCCCCTGGTTCGGGACCGGTGGTTCTACCTCTGAGCCCGTTTAAAAGGTCGCCAGGATCAGTTATGTTCTATGATGGGTGTGAAACATTTACGTTGAGTGATTTGTTGACCTACTGGAGACATGGGTGCTAGTAGGTCAAGTTTAGTAAGCCCTTGTGGTTCACTACACCCCCTTCTCCCCTTTAAATATGTAACTAGCTACCCGCATGGTGGCCACATTGTCTAAGGTGCTACTCTCGCAATAGACTAGACCGATAAAGACGGGGAGATTGGGGTTCGATCACAGTCGAGTGTACTGAGGATGGTTTTCCCTAAATGTTTTTCCACTCTCCCTTTATCCAAATATGGGTACACGTCCTCCAATTTAATACTACCTAATTACTAACACATTAGAAAATTAGTACATATACGTATAACCTAAATGAGTAATAAAATGCGGTGCTTGAAAAATTATCTGACTATTAATCTATTCTATGAGTATAAATAAATTGCTTCTTCACTAAAATTACTATACTACTATAAAGCCACATGACTGACTGACTCACTCACTCGCGACATTAATGTTTACCCACTTCCAGATGAGCTAGAAACTTTAAATTTGGCAAACTTATAGCTTCTAGCCTGTAACTGACGGTAAATTTCCAAAAAGTTAAAAAAATTAATTTTAACCCCCAAAAAAATTCAAAATGGCTGAACAACTTTAAGTCGGTGGGTATATACAATACAATACGGTACTGGTAACCTAAGTGTTACGTTTAAAAAAACCACTGGAATTACATTAGTTTACATCCACTTGCAAAGAATACCCACTGGGGTTCGAGGACACCGCCCCCAACAAGCAAAGCGAGTAAGGTAATCTATAATTAAACGTACAATACGTGTCGACTTGTAACTGCTCCCACATTCACTCCCCAATCCGTTCCGTGTAGATGTTACAAGGTGGGTGACCGTTACAGTAACTCGATACACAAGTAATACGTGGTTGATAGAGGTGCTGAAAGTCTTCATGCATCATCATCATTCACCAGATGTTACGGTAATGCAGAGTAATGAGCCCTAAACACTCGCAAAATCCTATCACAAGTAAAGTTACTATACAAGAATTATTCCAATCTCATAAACGATAATATAATTAGAGCTTGAGGATTTTTCGAGGCTTAATACGATTTTATGACCATTTAATAACTTTGGTTAGCATATTATGGACCTACTGACAATAGTAGGCGTTGAATAAATTCTATAATCTCTACCTTCATTTAAGGTCTAGCTAGTACTAATAACATAATTAAATATTTATATATACAAGAAATTCATGTACAAACTAAGAATTTTGCAGCACCAAATAGTTACTTACTATAATAGCACTATATTATACAGTAGTTTTTTCATTTTTTGAGGTATTTAACGTGCACTTTCTGAACCGACTGATTTTATAGCACAATTAATTTCTATGAGCGAGAGCGAAAGGCCTACCAATTCTGCCAGGAAAGATATTCTCCCATTTCTTCCAGGGATTTTTTTACATACCACAATCTATATGGACTATGGCCTTCTTCCTCTCTGTAGGAAGTTATGTACGGGTTTTTATCAGTCAAGAAAAATCCTTTGAACCTCGTGGGTTTGAACCCAGGAATATTAGGTCCTGACGTGAGCATTTTACCCTTAGACCACTGAGGTCAATTATTATTTAGTGGTTGCACTTACTTTTGTTTTTATAACTCCATAAAGAGGAGTACTTGAACTTGTTTTACTTTTTGTTGCAATAAATCGTCCACTATAAACAGTGCCTGGTTTAAAATGGTACACTTGTGAGTAAAACATGAAATACCATTTGTAAAATAAACCTGCCGTTAGTAGAATAATAGATACGAATTTTGTAATCACCTAAACTTCGTATGTATTCATGTACATTCCATTTGATGGTACCCATAGGAGTTTGTTGATTTATCAGTGACAAAATAAAAGGGAAACAATTTGTCTCTGATGACATGAGATTTATTAACATTTTTTCAACGGTAAAAAATATTCTGTTAAATATTTTATTTTTAACAGATATTTCGTAGGGTTTTTTTTTTTCTTCCTCAAACTGTTCGTTTAGTTTCTTCCACACGAATGCTTGTTCGAAATTGTTTTGTTCTACATTTTTAAATGGATGTTTAAAAATAAATCCACTTTGAAAAATGTATATTGTAGACGTTGCCAAAAATATTTCACTCTTCACTCTAAATGTGAACATTCCTACCCATTTGTTTTAGTTCGAAATACTTTGCTATGAGAAATATTTCACATATTCACCAGTAAAGTATGTGTAGAATTAAAAAAATAACACAGAGCTGGCTAAGGAATCTATTTCACCCCGGATAACACCTAGCCTAGTTAGGTGTTACAGCTCTGACCAGACGTCTTAAGAGCTCATCTCATCCCACAAATAGCACCTAACTTAGGTAGGTAATACATTTCAAACCAGATGTCTTAAGAGCCCGTCTCATCCCAGTGACAACATCTAACTTAGGTAGGTAGTACAGCTCAAACAAGACGTCTTAAGATTTCGTCTCACCCCACAGTTAGCACCTAACATAGGTAGGTAGTACAGCTCTGACCAAACGTCCTAGCATCTTGTCTTGATTAATGAATCCCTGACAGCTGAACTGTCAACAAAGTATCACTTCATAGAAGTCATACGAGGTTTTTTTTTAGCTTCTTGTCTTACTAACCGTTCAGGTTATACGCCTGTGTACTAATTACGCCAGTGGGCTAAGAATGAGTAAGGTTGAATTAAAGAAGAACCGTACCTGCACTTGCGTGGAGGGCGAGTGTAAAACTATTTTGCAAAATCCACCCTCAGTACTCATGACTGCGATTATAGCTTCGGTATCTCCATCAATGGTAGTCTAGTACAGCGTTTCCCAAAAGGTGTTCCGCGGAACCCTGGGGTTCCGTGGAAGGGTCAAAGGGGTTCCGAGTTCTGTCTGAGAATTAACTAAAACGTTCGTAGAAAACAGTCATAACATAGCCGCGCCGCTGTAAGTATATCTAGTATCAAACAGCGCGGGCGGAGCGGGGTGGCGGGGCGGTGCACCTGTCGAGACAGCCTAATTTTAGTGCTATTATAAGTAAATATGTGAAAAAATTTCATTCTTCACATTAAATAGTTACTTATTTTTGTACGATAAATGTTTTATAATACTTATAATAATAATTTTTTATTTAATTATTCTTTCTTTTCATGTCAAACATGAAAATATTCAAACTTTACTACAAGGTACAATCACTTTTGTTATTATTAAAATGGGGTTCCGCAAAAAAAAGTATGATCAATTAGGGTTCCGTGGCCAAAAAAAATTGGGAACCTCTGGTCTAGTATGCAACGAGGGTGACGCCTTAGACCATGCGGCCACCGAAGTGGTTTAGTTTGATTTGAATGATATTTTATATAAATATATTTTAATGCAAATTAATCTTACAACACTGATAAATTATTTTCTAGTCTATAATAATTATGTCGTCATTTGTTCTATTATTGGAAATGTATTTAAAAAATGGTCTTTACTATATTAAATAAAACACCCACACACAATGATTAAATAATTAATTTCTATTACCAATACCAATCTGTAATGTGAATAAAAAAAATATTGATTGAAATTTTTCTACAGAACCTGAAATATAAAAGAAGCATTAACAATCTTTACTTCACACAAAATGACTTCATTTTTCTTTACATTCTATTTTTCCTTGAAGATTAAAAAAAATAATAGTTTCATTAAAGGCGATACAAAGTGTTCTCTGGTACCCAGACAATGTTCCTAAGCTACCCCCTTCGTTTCGACCCCCTCATTCTTTCATCCCTCTTTTCAATCCTTAAAAAAAAAGCTCACCCCCCCCCCCATACCCTTTAAACTATTTCAATGGCCGGCAGGTGAATAGTATATAATAAAACACCGACGGTTTTACTTGTGCCTTTATTTTAGTGAACGATTTATTTTTTATTTATATATTTCCCCTTTCTCTCTCTGTTCCTCAGTGTATTCAACCCCCCCTCCTCTTTCTAGTCCCGTCTCACGCTACAAACGTTTTAATTTTTCGTTTTCTTTTTTATAATGATCATTGAAGCGAGTCCAGTAATTTCAAAGCCTTAAGTTCTATTTTCTTTTTTTTTTTAAACTTCAATATCTTTCATTCTTCTCTTGTACGTATAGTTTTCTAGTGTTTCTATCTGATTGGAGAATTGGACCGTTGTATCGTCATCTTAAAAAAAATAAATCAAAAAACTTAATCAAATTGGCTAACTCAGCTCAATTTCTTTTATAGGGGTAGATTAAGTGAGGCAATCGCTTGTAGAACGTTATGGGGTGGGTGATCTGATAGCCCACTTATCCTGAAATTAACCTATCACTGAAACTACAACAAGGAATAGCAGGGTAATGAAGTTTTGTTGTAGACCAATGTTCCAAATAGGGAGTTATTTTGTTTATATACCACCGCGTCTTACCGAACGTTCGGGTTATATGGTTAGGTACTAATTACCCCAATGTTCTTAGGGATTAGGAAGGCCTTATTTATAGGATGTGTACCCACATTTGCGTTGAGGGAGATTGGAGAACTATTTTGAAAAAAAACCCACCCTAAGTAAACCTAACCAAGATTCGAGCCTCGAGCCTCCCATCATCGGTAACCTAGTCTACTGATGAGAGTAGAGCCTTAGACCATGTGACCACCAAAGTGGGTTAGCACACATCGAGAGTTACCCGTATCGGTGGCCAAATGGTCTAAAGCATCACTCACGTGTTAGAATATCCTGCAGATGATGTGGAGATTGCGGTTATAATTTCGGTTGGGTGTATTGAGTGTTTTTTTTTCCCTAAATGGCTTTCCACTCTCCTTCCACGCAAATGCGTGCAGATTACCTCTAAAATTATTCCTTCCTAATCCCGATCTCATTAGATTAATCACCAAACATGCGTATAACCTGAACAGGTAGTAAGACGCGGTGATTTAAAAAAAGTAATAATAATAAGTGAGGCCATGCTATAAAATTTAATACTTGAAGCAATAGTACAAAAATCTTTTGATTTTTCTAAATTTATTGTTCGTTGGCTTGATTTTTTTGTTTTGTTTAAAATTATGTCTGTAAAAGTAATTCACTCATCAAAACGTGTGATTTGAGTGTTCATTTTAGTTTCTAAATTTTGAAGACGACTGTATGCGAGACCATATTGAAAAAAAAAAAAAACCTCAAGGCCACCAACTTTTTTTTTCTTAAGGTCTAAAAATCTCTCATCTTTCTTTTGTTATCTTTATAGTTTTTGACTCGTACTGGAAATTAGTTCATGTTGCATTCATATCTGTCTTGCTTCTTCCTCCCCCTCCCCCTCCCCCTCCTTACCCTTGTCCCCTATTCGTTTAATTTGCCTGTCAAGATTATATACTTCTCTCTCTTTCTTACCTCCACCCGCCTCCCTCCCCCACTCCCTTTCAGAAATCATATGTGATCGAATAGTAACTTAATTTTCTTAGATGATATCGGATGCTCGCCAGGCAATGGTTTGGTGCTAGTGGTTATATCAATCGTACTCAAACATACAGGGTGTTCCGTAACATGTGGGACCCACTTTATTGGTGAACGGGAACAAATAAACTATTCAATAAGTCTATATAAACATATTTCCCATTTGACCTTGTTTCCTAGTTAAAGTCATGTTTAAATTCCCAGTAATATGGAGCTGCTTAGTATTATAGGAAGTGCTCAAAATTGCCAAATTGGGCCTGCAGTCGTCGTGTCGTAGAATTCCACACTCTTTCGAAAACAGCAGATGTTTGTAATAGACAGAAATAACCCATAGAAGATATCTAGTCAACAGGTCAAGAGATATAGGGCCAAATGCAAGAACTAGACTAAGTGGATGATTTGTTGACACTAGTGTGGGTTTGCTTGCGTTATCATAGGTTAAAAGTTGGAGCGATAGTGTGCTCGGGACCAAACTATCAGTCCACTAAGCATTCACTATACGTTTTTGCATACCGCCTTAAGTGTGTGGTATACAAACGCTTTAGTGGAACCACTTGGTCTTAACTTGTAAACAAAGTCAAATGGCGCACATGTTTATATGAAACTTTTCATTGTTTTTGTATCTTCTGTTCACCGCTGAATTGGGTAAATGTGAAATTGATTGTTATGCTCTTTGGTGGACAGAGATGTCATTCTTTTCACAATGTTTCTGTAACGGTGTATGTTATTTCATAATGCTTTTTGATGGAGTGTTTATGCAACCATGCATATTATTTGGTTCCACGAATCCTACTAGTTTCTCGTAAATGTCTATATTTTAAGGTAAAAAAAGAGAGATATCTTGTCCGTTGAATCGTACATTTATTTTAAGGTAAAAATATTTGTAAAATAAAAACTTTTTTTAAGCTATATCATTTCATTACTTAAAAATACACACACTGTAAAAACCTTTTATTTAAACGAGACGAAACCAACTAAAATCTTAGATACCGATTCCCTTAAAAGAGGGTTAGCGTTGATAACTACCGCGTCTTTGTTTCTTAATGATCTGTTGCGTTCGTTCGTCTGAATGTGGCGAGCCTAAGGGCCGATAAGTTAGTTCTTTTTTTTTCAACCACCGAGCTAATTACGGCTTTAGGGGTCGTATAATGGGCCAGACTTTGGTGGGAATGTTTTCCCGACTGCTCTATATTATTTGTAGTGACAAGGGGTAAAGGGAGTTGTGGAATTTCAACTTGAATGATTCCAAGTGAAAAAAAAAAAAAGCAACATCTAATTATACTTTTCTGATTTCTCTTGAAATATTTTTGGACCAATTGAAAGGAGGAAAAATAATTTGGGATGAGTGGAACAGTAAACGAGTGATAAGAGTTTGATAACTCCCACCCCCCTTTTTTAACCAATTCTTTTATGACCCAATTCAAACAAATATAGTTTGAAGGGACAACTTGTAAAATATAATTTAGATTTGGGATTGCCAACCAAATAAGAGGAGAGAGCTCCACATAAAAAATGTACAGCCTTCTAGAGAAAATATGTTTAAAAAATGATAAAAATATTGAATCCAAAAACATTTTATATTGGTGTAACTCTACTTATTAAATTGGAACCGTTTATCAATCAGTTTTATGCAAGTGTATGGCAATCCATATAGAGTATGACATGTTGTTAAGGGAAAATATATACTAAGATTAATATTATTCTATGTACAAATCTTAGATAATCTCGCAATGTTGAATAAAGATTCAGTCTTTTTAGTCTTAGCCCCGAACTCACCACGCCAATTGAACTTGCTGCGTGAGCTGAGACTTGTGGAAGCTTTCTTTGTAAATATTAAAGACCTGTGAAGTAAAGATTGATTCATTGAAAATGTTTTGTGAACGTCTATTCCTTGTGATATAAAATAAATGTAGCCACTATTTTATGAAGATACAATTATTTCATTGCTTCACATATAGAGGCATCGTAGATAAGTTGATGAAATATTCGACCTCTCATTTAAGAGGGCTGTATTAGATTTCCAATAAGACCTGTAAATGTTAAAGTTTGGTAATTTCCTTCCCTTATTATTACCAGATGTTCTGTCTTTCTACAGGTCTGTTGCCTTGTCCAACTGAGTCATCCAACATGTCTAATCGGCAACTTCCTTTTTTTTTTTAATTCCAAGAACTCAAGCTTCTCTCTTTGTTTAGGTAATCAATAAGATTCATTATTGACCTTTCTGGTACCTTTTTCTCTTCCACTTTTGCCTCATAGATGTTAAATTGATAATAAGAATTCGTTGACTACCAATATTTGGACAGAGAATAACACCAAAAAAATCGAAACAGGTCTCTGTTAATTAATGGAAAACACACTAACCTATCTTGAACAATAGCATTAATTCCAAACACTTAATCTTGGAGTAGAGAAAACACTTTCGAGGGTGGGAATGAGGTGGACATTAGAAAATGCCAGTGTTTTTACAGTTTTTATAGCAAAACATTTTTTGACAAATTAAATAAAATATTCCTCCTATAGCAACATTTATTTTAATTTTCTTCACACAGTGATATCAACAGTTATTGAAAATCTGTCATGAACTTAGCAGGATTAGATTAGAAACTTTTCAAATGAACAGAAAAAGTTGTGATTACATTCTAAGACACCCTGACAGATATTCATCAAAAGTTGTTGATACCATCATTTGAAGAAAATTAAACCAAACTTCGCTTTTGGATATATATTAATTTACCTATTTTGGACAAAGAAATGGAAAATAACTGGCCTTTCCTCACGTCCCCCATCCTCTTACCTCAAGGTTAGTATTTTTGCGGTATTTATCGAAACACTTTTAGTTAAAATTAATCAAATAATTGTTCAGTAAAAACAATGGAGTTTTATTAAATTCACTTGGTTATATCAATAGTTGTTGGATATCTATCAAAGGTGTCCTGGAATTTAATGACAACTTTTTCTCTTCATTTAAAAAGTTCGTCATTTAATGCCACTATGTTTATGACAGATATTCAACAACTGTCTCTAACACCATGTGAAGAAAATTAAAATCTATATTTCTACTAAGGAACTAGTTTATCTATTTTGGTCAGAAAAAAAAAGTTTTGCTATAAAAACTGCAAAAATCCTGTCGTTAACTAACGTTCCTTACACTCTCACACTAACAACCAGCTTGCAGCTGTTAAGACGACCTATGCACTCTGCAAGATTCGTTTTACAATGATTGTCATGAAGATTGTTAGTTAGTTTCTTCCGATATATAACTTCTATCTCTCAACAACAACATATAATATAAGCTTGACATAATCTTTAAAATATATTGTTACTTCCAATAAAAAAGAGCTTCAACGATTAATTTGTGAATTAAAATTGATTATACATGGCACTAGTTCTACGTAAACACCTATAAAAACAAATTGAAAATAAAATTATCTATCTTGTAGAATTATCTTAACGACGAAAACCAATGCAATACAAACATGTCCAGCTGCTTTAGTACTTTGCACAACATCGATGAGTTTCGCTAGTGCCGACCTATCAGAATTTTATGGAGATAAAAAAAACAACAATGGTTATTGATCTCCTTTAATGTCTCAATTATAAGGAAATCATGTTTTACCGGTTCTTCGGAAGCGGTATCATTAGGTCGTTCTTCCACTGCGGAGGAAATTATAAGACGTGTGTGGTGTTTATTATACAGCTATATACACAAAACGTGAGAACTCGTCATAACATAAAGGCTTACTCTGTTGGAGTTGCCTTACTGGTTAAATTGAGGCTATTTTATGAAGCTCAACTCTAAGTGCTTAGGTAATCTAAGCACTGTCACACTTAGACGCCAATGTACTAATAAGAAATAGAGAGAATAAAATGAGTAATTAATACTGTGAGGCCTCTTGTTCATCAGCTAATAATTTCTTCCCCTCATCAAATGACGATCACCTCACCCTTCTATTTGAACCTGGACAGCATTCACTAAAATTTATAATTTATTTATTTCTTGTTTCCTATTCTATATAGAAATGTTGATGCTTCCACGTACTTTATTAATTTACATTCTGACAGGAAAGATCTTCAGGCCAATTTCGTGAATAAACCTAATATTTGTGGAAGATTAACAATTATGGTTAAAAAACTACTTTATAATCAAAATAATAGTTTTGTGAATATTTAAAACTATTTATAGATTTATTTAGAAGATGTGTTTTTTTATTTAATGCTATATGCTTGTTATATTGAAAACCCTCCAAATAAAAATTAAATGTTTTTATTTTCATATTTTATCTTGACTTCCTGTTCGTCACAGGCAGGAAACGTCCTAAGTTTTAAGTCTGCACTAGAAGACAAAATAATAGAGATTGGATAAATTTATCAGCTATGTTTGACATCAAGGTTTTTTTAGTTTGTCTATACATTAAATCCAGCCACTCCTCTAATTTATAGGAAAAACACCACGTATTGGTTGAGGTGTATTTTCAACCTCATAATATAAACCACAAATACACATGATGAAGTTAGTACCAATAGTTGAACCCCTCTAATAAATCTGACCACATGTACAACCTTTTATTATTTATTAATTATTTTAAAAAGGAGAAAATAAATAATGTATTTAACTCTCTATCTTTATAGTTCATTAAATTGATAATAATTAATATTACAATTGCAAATGGAGTGTTATATATTTTTAATATGAGTTAGTAATTTGAGGATTAGTAGTTTCCAAATATTTTTTAATCAGCTTTAAATACTATCCATCCAGTCCTCCCGCATATCTAAACTAATGCGATGGGATGAGTAAGGTATAATTTAGAGTAAGTGTGCCCGTATATACGCAGAGGGAAAGTGTAATCTAGGAAACAACGTCTCATAAGAGTCCAACCTTGATATTTCTGGATGTTTACTAATTAGAGAGAAAAATTAGCCCATAAAGAATTATTAAAAAAAAGTTAATATCTTCAATCACTCTACCTGGAATATAACCTAATTTCCTTAAGAAATGTGGTAAACTCCTTAAAACCCTTGCATGTTGACTATAATGTGCATAGAGAAACCTTACTTCCTTAAAACGGGTTTTTTATTTTATTATTTAAGTTGAAAATGTAAACCAAGACACGGGAATTGAACATGGGACCTTTGGATTAGTACACCAATGTTCTAACAACAAACCTCATAAGGAGCTTCCCCGTGTCCAGGGTAATTCTTCACTCATATTTTATGGCATTTTAAAAGACTTCGATATTTATATGCCGCCATAACCATAACTAACAAATATTATAGTTTGGTTATTTAATTCATAGTGTTTATATTTCCTAGCGACAGAGTGTACATAAAAGATACGAAAAAAAAAAATGTAGCTGAAAACTTTTGTGGGCATTACTAACTTCAATCAAATTTGTTAAAAGTGTATATGGTTTCACACAATTCAGCGTTATTTTAAATAGAGCGTAAAAATCCATAGCCCCGAGTTAAATAGGGGTAGCTATAAACAAGTCAAAAGATGCCAATAAAAATTAGTTTGGTGTGTCCAAAGACAAGCATGTGACTATGAGCGTATGGTGTTCTCAATTTTATTTTTAGATCTCATTTCTTTAGGCATATATATGAACAATAACTTCCTTTCATTCTAAATAAGGTTGCTACTCGGCTATAAAACGTTTGACTATTTTTTTTCATTTCTTAAACAAAAATTTATATTGCTATAGGTCAATCAATTTTAGAACAAACGAATGAGGTTTCGTTTGGATTTAGGAGGTTGGTTGAAAAAATTAATAATTCCTCAACCATTCAGGTGAAGCAAAAAAAAAAAAAAAACAGATGGAAGCAACCGAACTTAACAACCCATCATAAAAACAGAAAAGGAAGAAATGATTTCTCTGAAGTTAGTAAATCATGTATGTTTTAGTTGTTTCGTTTTATTATCGTGTCATTAGGTTTTGTGTCTACGCTGATCTCAGCTCTATAATATTACTACTGTTTATAATATTAATTTGGAAATTGTGGACTTTGGCAAGTCGTAGGTTGGTTGGTAATGGATTATCCTACAGTCCTCAAACTCAATAATCAGGGTAAGATCAAATGTTCATTTAAATTGTACTAAATTGCATCAAAGTCACCTCTATGTTCACCCCTATGACGTTAAGGGCCACACTCATCTATCCTGGACTTGGACCAAACCATAGACGATGATGCCTACCTTCTCTGCTTTCCCTTACCTTGACCTGAAACCTGCGCAAAATTAGCGATATGGCGATATGGACGAACAAAATTTTTCCAAAAGTGAGTTAAAATCACCAAACTAACTTGCAGCCATTGCTGCAACGATCCATAATAATAATAATAATAATAATAATAGTTTTATATCCAGGCATTATTTTATCACAGCTCTGTATTATTGAAAAATGATCCCCATATATTTGCAGTTTTAGTCACTCACAAAAATATCTGAAAGCTACACGTTTTTGAAAACATCACGTGATCAAAGTCAACTTAAAGAAATCGGCACTCCGATAAACTTTTTGAAATTATTTATAAAATTCCGAATTAAGTGAGGTGTAAAGGGGGAAAAGGGGAAGGGTTAGGTGCAATTTTAGCTCAATTTTAGTTAGTGATGCCATCTGTTAGGACTTTTATAACGCACAGAAGACTATGAATAGAAAAGGTTTCTGTCATTTAAATTAATAAAAAAAAGTATTTTTTGGGTTTGAGATAAAAAAAATTGTGATCCTAGAAAATACGTGTAATGTAGCTTTTCTTCTATTTCCCCTGTTCCCTTCAAATGTTTAATGTGATAAATTTGGAACTCCTCTTAATGCTTAGCTTTTTTTTTCTCGCACTGCGTCTCACACACCATTGAGGTTATACGTAGATAGATTAATCACGCTTATGGGAGGAAGGTAAAATTTAAGGAAACTTATATTTACAATAAATTAATGAAAAATTAGAAAAGTATAATTTAAGGAAAATGTACTCGCATTTGCGTATAGATAAAGTGGAAAACAACAAGAAAAAACACCATTAAGTATATCCAACCGATATTCAATCCTCCATCTTCCTGTCATCAGCAAACCAATCAAAATGAACCTTAAATTAAGACCGCATGCCACCAACTTAATTAATAAAATTCCGTCTTTCTTATTTTGCACGAGGTTTAACTTTCATTAGAAAAAATATTTTCTGTCAAACTCTAAGTTTAATAATAAATTATAGGACTGTTTCAAAGTGCTCTGGATTAATACATATAATGATTGAATAATACAAATATTATTAATTTAAATTTAATTGGCTTTAATATTATGCATAGAAAAATAAACATAAACTATAGTAAAATGTATAAAATAAATTACAAAAACAAAATAGAGGAAATTTAACAAAATAGTATTATTTGATAAGAAACACAAATCATAAGTATAATCATTAAAAATAATAATAATAGTTAAAATAATATATTTCATATCGAAATGTACACTCAATTTAAATATTCTTAAACTGAATGAAGTAAACATAACCTCCAGATAAAAATCAATTCATAATATATATTTTGGAAGATTTTAATAACAGAAGGCACATGCATTTTCCTTTGCTCGTAAAGAGCCAATATTGTGACAGTTTTGATTTTCTGAAAGCTTTCAAATATTGTTATTTTTTGTGACATGAGTGAATTGTGGTAGCTGGCAGGATGGGATGATAGCACAGACCGGCAGAGTCTGGAAGATTAATGAGAAATACCCTCTCGAACATCCATCTATCCATCCATTCATCCATATTTCACCATAAATCACGTGTTATGCCTACAAGATCATCCACTAGGCTCTAACACATGAATCTGATTAACAGAATACATTCTCCGGGACATTTAGTGGAGCTGCGCAGCGGTGAACGCCTCAACTACACACTTTGGTTGCAGGCCTTGAACCTCAAGGGGGAAGTGGAGGGAAAGGGGCTTATTATTTTCTTTTTTATAATTTAGAGTAATACTATGTCTTTTAATTATTACTGAGTGAGATTGAAACAATCCCACATTTTTCTTATGAATAGACGTTTGAATAATTTTTTATACAAAACAAACAAATTTGTTCGGTTTAACATGGATACAAATTATCATTATTGTTATTGTTATTTATTGATAATAACAATCAAAAGTTACAGCTGAGGATCACATACTTGAGGTATGAAATACGTGGAGGTTGAGCCATTAACTTTTCTAGTTGATCAGATAAGCTCATCTGTCAGAAAATTGTGGTGTGACTTAATATAGTATAGTAAACCTAATAGTAGATACCACCTGCTTTGGTGGTCGAGAAGTCTACCACGCTACTCTCCACAGTGGACTAGACTGCCATGATGGGGAGATCGAGGTTCGAATCTCAGTCGGGTGTACTTGGGCAGGGTAGGTGGGGCTACCTAAATGGTTTTCTACTCTTCCTCCACGCAAATGAGGTATACCAGGGCGTTTTTTTTCCCTCTTAAATTTATTTTTAATAATTCCTCCACGCAAATGTGGGTACACTCTATCTAAACTCTACCTTCCTCATCACAACCCCAATATAGTAATTTCATTTGGATGGTCCAACCATTAGTAAAGCTCAACGGAAAAAAAGGGCACAATTAATTATTTATGAATAGTTTGAAAATATCTAGTTCACACGATAAATACACCCTAAGCCCTTAAGGTAGGAGTGTAGATATGGTGAGATAAGGGCAATGCTTTTGCAGTTTTTCTAGCAAAAGATCTTTGGCCAAAATAAATAGAATATTGCTCCAGTATGAAACATGGAGTTTAATTTTTTTAAATGGTTATATCTTATATCAACAGTTGTTGAATATCTGTCATGAGCATAGCGCCACTGGATGATAAACTTTTAAATGAAGATAAAAAGTTGCCATTAAATTCCAGGACACCCTTGATCGATATTCAAGAACTTTTGTTAACATCACGTGAAAAAAATTGACCTTTTTGTATCTACTGCAGTAATTTTGATTTATTTTGGGCAAAAAAAAAAGTTGCTATAAAACTGCAAAAACAATTACCGTAACTCGCGTTCCTTACATTTCACATTAATCTATTGCACCAATGCTCTACCACCTATTCAAAGGCCATGGGTTCGATTCTCGTGTTTAAAAATCCTTTTGTCGACTACATTTAAATTATTTCACATAAATTATTCATGAACACTAACAACATTTCAGCCCACTTTGTAGTTAATGTAGTCAATTTAAATATAATGTGATCGAATGACAATAGCTTGTAAAGTTTGGGGCTGGGATTCACTGAAGGCTGCAAATTTACTCTGGTGCAACCAAATGCCGTGGATGATACTTATGATAAACCAAATATATTTGTTCAATTTTATATTTAAAAAAAAATAGAACCACGTCTTACTATTATTTTATGTTACACGCTTATTTACTAATTACTAGCTAATGAGATAGGGAGAGTGAATTTTAAAGAAAGTATACATGAATTTTTGTTGAAAAAAAGTGGAAAAACATAAAAGAAAGAACTCATCATTGGGCAGACCAGTTTATTGCAGGAATTACAACTTATATAATGTGACCACCGAAGGGAGTTATTCTTATATTTACTAAGCAAGTACCAAATATTTGTAAAGAACTATGATGGCGTCACAACAAACGTCATTCTTGGCACTTTCTTGGGCACTTTCTTTCTAAGTCCGTGTGCAGAATTTTCCATCAAAGTCCTTATATTACTTATATATTCAAAAGAGCAAAAATACGAGAATAAATTAATATTTTTCTTAAAGGCTTTAAGTTAAGTGAAGAATGAAGATGATTAATCCTGGATATCTCGGTGTTAGAGCATTGGCGCTGAGTCAAGGGTACCAAGCTTGATTCCTGTCCCTACATATAATTTTATAACTAATTCAATTCATTTTTTAACTTTTGTCTTATTACCCATTCGGATTGTACTCATATGTACTAATTACGTTCATGAGTTAGGCATGAGGAAGGTTGAATTTAAATGAAGTGTACCCATATTTTAGTGAAGGAAGAGTGGGAAACCATTTTGTAAAAAAAAAAACACCCACAGTACCGAAAATGTGTACAAACAACTCAATCTCCCCGTCATTTGCATTCCAGTCTATTGCGATAGTGACTCCTTAGATCATACGGCCACCAAATACGGTTAAATTTATTTAAATTATGTCAACCTTTCTGCGAATACATCCATACATTCTTCAATTCTCACCCTGTGTTTATAAAATGCATTTTAATTAGAACTAATATTATACCTGTCCACTATAAGTTGATTCTAACAATATCACCAAACCTAACCTTCAATAGAAGGCTCATGGGAGGTTGAAATACATAAGCGGTGAAACGGAGAATTCAGGAATTACGCTTTCAAAGTATCACCGTAGAATCTATTTGCACCCTTTATCAAATCCAGGGCTCCTCACGGGAGATAAGACTGTATTCGCGGCGACCCAAACCTTTCAACCGTTTGACGGCTTCAATGGGCCACTCATCACCGCGATGCAGGCGTCTCTCTACCGTCGTGACGTCCGTGTGTGACGCTCGGAGATAATAAGGCGTGGGAATGACGCGCGTCGTGTCGTGTCGGGTCGGGTCCGCTTCAACTTCCGGTCGAGTGGTCTCGTGTGTGTGTGTGTGTGTGTGATTGTGTGTTTGTGTTTGCACAGCTACAACATGGCGACCTACCTAATTATTTAGAGGATGTGACGATGATGAAAGATGAATGAAAGTGTAAATCATGGATTGATACTTTTATACCGTTCGAGCTGATGGATAATGACGGGATATAATAGAAGGATAAATTGGAGTGAAAAAGGATGATAAATATTTATGTTTCGGTAAAAATAGAAAGTAAACCATAAAGTTCACTTTAAAAAATGAAACTAGAATTTTATTAACAATAAATTAAACACTCTGAGACCAAATTATCTTTTCCTATCACGTCTTACTGCCTGTCCGGGATATCAATATTTAACCACACTAAGGGTTGAGGAAGGTAACATTTGAGAAGAAATGTATCTGGATTCGAAGTTCAGATTTGAGTCGCAACCTCCCCATCACTCTTAATCACAACCTCAAGAGACATATCTTTTTGTCCGCCAACCCACTGGTGCGTCTGAATCTTTATCACAAAATAGAACACATTTCAAGACAAACGTAATCAATATTTTTATAACTGTCTTAAATAGTCATCAAGTCCTCATCCGTGGTAGAGATTGTTTAAACTTGTTTCCTTGTTTTCTGTGACACCTGGGATTAAATAAATCTTATATATATATCTATCTGCCTTAAGGTGGCATGGGAGGGAGTGTGAGTTAAAGGAATTATTTTTATAGTTTTTGTTCAACAGAAATCAATTATTTCTTCAGTAGAAACTAGAGTTACATTTTCTTCAAATGAGGTGATATAAACATTTCTTGAATATCTATCAAGTGTATCTTGGAGTTTAATGACAACTTTTTCTCTTATTTAAGAAGTTTTTCCTCTAATACTGCTATGCTCATGACAGATATTCAACAACTGTTGATATTACCATGTGAATAAAATTAAGCTCTATGTTTATACTCGAGAAATAATTTATTTATTTTGACCAAAAAAGTTTTGCTATAAAAACAGCAAAAACACTGGCCTTAAGTCCTCCTGTGCTCTACATTATCTACATTACCACCTTAAAAAAGGACGCCCTAAATATCTGGCAGCTAACACAATGATCAACCAAAAGAAAAGAGGATTAAAGATAAAAAAGTTAATCATTTAATATTTATTCAATGATTGAATTTTTTCAATGACACATGTACAATATAAAATCAACTTATTTAACCTTCAAATTTGTTACATTATTTTTGTTATGATAAATTCTTTAAATCATAATACATCATATTCACTTATAAATAATTTATTCTTCGTCTTTCAATATGTTAAAATACAGTTCTGTTAATTTAATTGATCATTTGAGGTTGAATTTTCAACTTTAATTTTTCCATTGTTGTAATATTTTCACTATCTCAACTGATGAGTTTTTAATTATAATTTTAATATGTTTATTCTATCAACTAGGTTTGTTTCACCAACATGTTATGTTATATATTATTTACACTATTCATAAATTTCATTATTATGAATAACCTTTAAGTTCATTAAAACAAAATTAAATTCAAATCTACTTGTAACCATTACTGATTAGTTTCTCAAAATAATAAATAATATTTCAGACGTTGAACAATCATTCTTAAAAGTCCTTGTTTCAATTGCAGGTTTCATAATAAATGTATCCACGTAGATCAAGAGAAGGTATGGAATGATATTATAATAATAATTTGTTATCAACATGAGTCTCAGACTCTAATAACTCCTTAAAAAATATTCTGAAGCTTTGCTTTTTGTTGGTAAATATATTTAAAATAATAAGTTTATATGTTGATTATGCAATGCTAATTGCCGCATCTTATTCTATATTTGATTTGGATGGTTAAAAAAAAGTTATGCACAAGGCAATTCCGATGACTGGCGCCTCCATATCATGGCCGATCTCTGCTACAGTCCTATTAGCGAGTAGTAAGTCACAATATAGATCAGCTGTCAGCTAAGTTTTCCCTCCCCTACACTACACAAACTTGTGATTTACAAACACCAGTTTACAACGCGTGTCAAAGTTAATTTACACTGAGGTGATGAACGGGAATAAATCAAAACGAGAAGACATATGCGGGGATAGGGATATAGAAAGAATTTCGTTAAAACCTTTTGGAAAAAAACTATGAATTAATTAAAGATTTATTGATAAAAAAATCATGGTTTTTGGTCTTTTAAATTAATTATTTTTATGCATTCTCATTTTGAGTAAGTAAAAAAGTGTATTTAAACTTTCTTTTACACAAAAAAATAACAGAATATTATCAATACTAGATTCAACATTATGCAAACCAGCTTCTGTTGTAAAAATGGTCTAAGGCGTCACACTCGCAATAGACTGGATTGCAGATAAGGGGAGATTGGAGTTTGAATCTCGGTCGGGTGTACTTAGGGTAGTTCTTCCTAATGGTTTTCAACTCTCCTTCCACGCTAATTTGATTAAACTTACTTTAAATTCAACCTTCCTCATCCTTAACACATAATAATATTATTATTAATAATAATAATAATAATTAGTACGTGCGTGTAGCTTGAAAAGAGTGACATGTAGTACTAAAAATGGAACTAAAAAGATACATCAACAAAAAATCCATCCCTAACGCTAAAATAGATCTGATGTGCTACTCTAATATTTGACTAGACTGCTAATGACGGAGAGATCCAGATTCGAATCTAAGTCGTGTATGTTCTGAGAGAGTTTATAAAAAAATTCTTCTCTCCCTTCATGCAAACGTAGGTACATATCCTATAAATTTAACCTTCCTTATTCCTAAACCATTGGAGTAGTTACTACATAAGCGTATAACACAAACGGGTAGCAAGAAGTGGTACTATATATATATATAGTATATACTATATATATACTATATATATATACTATATATATATACTATATATATAGTATATACTATATATATATATAGTCTTTGTTTATGTGCTTGCATTTTTATAAATTATACCTTTTTAATACCTATTCTATTAGTGTAATTAATGTATGTGTAGTGTCCGTACGGTTATTACGGCCTTTTTTTTACTACGTCTATTGCTATTTCCAGACCATGGCCTGAGTCAGTTTTTCATTCAAGTCATAGTTTTTCATTTCTGGCTTGCTAGGCCTGTCGTGGCTCCATATGCCTTATTATTTAACTTAAGACTAGGAAAGACACAACATCCAGTCCTTTAACGTTAATTCATCACTGTTAAAGGGTAAACCCACATTTCACCAATGATAAGTTTTTCGGCCATACTGAGAATCCAACCCGGGACCCTTAGATAAGTAGATGGACACGCTACCGACTGAGATAAGGTGTCGGATAGGGGTACTACGACATATTGTGGAAAAAGTTGTCAGATTAAAGCAAACTTACAATTCATGACATTAATGAAAATTATTGTACAGTTTTACAAATTGAATAGAATTTTGGTTGGTTAAAATGGAAGGTGTTGTTTAGTGTTAACCAGGGCAGTAGATAGGTGTAAAGTACTTGGATAACACTAAACAAAATATTTATTTTTTATAAAATGTTATTGAAAAAATTGGGTGGTTGGGGGAAGGAGATAACTGAGAAAAAGGAAAACGAAGTTTGCTAAGAGTGGTTTTAACAGCTTTTATAAAAATGTTTTTCTATACTGTGCTTATTTATCACCACGTCTTACTACCTTTCAAGACTATACGCATATAGGATAATTAATATAATGAGGTAGGTATGAGGAAAGGAACATTTAAGAAGTGACCCACCCGCATTTGCTTGGAAGTAGAATGGGAAAATATTAAGGGAAAATCACCCTCATTAAATAATACAGGGATTTGAGCCCCGATACCCCGTCATTACCAGGCTTGTCTAGCACGAAAGTTACACCTTAAGCCATATGACCACTGAAGCGGGTATGTGTTCTTATAAATATTGTTCATAGATATTGGACAGACGCATGAGTGTTTACTCTTGTTCATAAAAAACAGTAAATTCTAGATAGAATATAACTCAAACTCCTATAGGTATGTCAAGGTACTAATATATGTACTGTCAAACAAACACATCATTTACAATACAATTTCAGAATATTCTGTACGAAATAAAATTATCTCTAAAATAAAAAAAAAGCTTGTTAGAATTTATTGTACCTTACCACGTCCCAGAGTGCACATATTTTGATTATTCACAAATCCGCTGTTTTCCCCCTAACCCTAGCCTACCCTCCTGCGCAAAAAAATAAAAAATAAATTCTACCCCTTTTCATTGTAACATATGCTTTCATTGGAACTAGGGGGTAGAATGGGGTCCAAGTTTATATGAACTACAGTGAATGTAATTAAAATTGGACACCGGTCACTCATGAGTTTTCCCTAATTGGAGTTTCCCTGAATATTTATAGGCCCCCTCTTCCTCCCTTTTCCCCTAACTACCCTACCTACTTCTATGCTCCACTACAGCCCTATTTCTCAAACCCTCGCTTATAGACCCCCCCCCCCCCCGAACCTCTTTTACATCTCCCAAATGCATACATTTACCCGGTTAAACATGCAAGCAAGCAGTTGGTAAGAGAATGGTTGACCTTCGACTAGGGAATTTAATACGGAATAGTCCATATTATGGCACATGTTTCATTCAAAATTACAGCCTTCATACATTCCTGGCAGTATGTAACTACGCTCTCAGATTAGTTTAGTTATTGGTACATGATTTCCGTGATTTTTTTTTCTAGGGGGAAGAGGCTGTGTGGTTCCACACCCCTTCTATAAACACCTTTGACGTACAACCCGATTTAGATAGGAAGAAACTTTTTTTTAGAACCGCAACTTACTACTTTTTAAGATTATACGCATATATGATAGTTACTCTAATGGGTTAGGGATGAGAAATAAAGCATTTTAGAGGAAATATACCTTCATTTTCTTTAAAGGATATTGAGGAATAATTTAGGGAAAAAAAACACCCTCAGTAGATCTGACTGAAATTCAATCCTTTTTAATTTAATTTAGCACCACGTCTTACTACCCGTTCGGGTCATACGCTATTTCGATCCTTGATCTCCGTGTCGTAAGCAGGACAGACTAACACGTGAGAAACGCCTTAGACCATTCTGCCATGGAAGCTAGTAAACTTTATTGACCATTATCAAATTTATTTTATTAAATTTCACATATTATTATACCTATACAAGTGATCTTAGACTGCCTTTATTAATAGGCTATCTATTAACAATAGGGCCTACCTTTAAATATCACTCACCCGGTGCGGTGGCCACGTGGTCTAACGCACTAATATCGTGTTATATTAGACTGCCGAAGACGTGGAGATCCGGTTGGGTGCACTGAGGGTAGTTTTAACTAAATGGCTTTCCACTCTCACTCCACGCAACTGCGAGCGCATTTCTTCTAAATTAAGCCTTCCTAATTCTTAATCCATTAGTATAATTAGTATATAAACGTGTAACGTGAACGGGTAGTAAGACTCGGTGCTAAGAAAAACCACTCATATTATACAAGTTGAGATGGAAATAATCAGACGATGTATGCTGAGGAAAGTGATGAACAACCTGCTGAGTTTTGTCTGACGTCCAGTGGAGCTCCCCTAAGAGACATTATCTTCCAAAAGTGAAAAAATGTCGTATTAGTTTGCTTGTATTTAGCTAGTGAATATTTACTTTTCAATTAAAGTGTTAGTTTTCAAGTTATTAACAGTCTAATGGTTCCAGCTCTACCCTATAGTTGTATACCCTATAGATGTTACAAATTTTTGTTTCGGTCAACATTGATATTTTTTATAAAGGCTATTTTTTTTAGCACAGATTCTTACTAACCGTTCGAGTTATACGCCTATATAATAATTATTCTACTGTGTTAGGGATTAGGAAGGTTTTATTTAGAGGAAGTGTATCCACATTCACAAAGAGGGAGAGTAGAAAACCAACAAATAAAAAATCAACCTCAGTACACCCAACTGGGATCAAACCTTCTAAAAGCTCCTTCCTACCATAAGCCTATGATAGTTTAAGTCCACCCTTGTTTTAGAACATATTGAGAAAAATGGTAACCGCTGTTTATTTATCAAAAACATTTTTTAATTCAGTTATTATACCACGTCTTACTACCCCACTGTGATATCCCGATATAAGTACGTACAGTTACATAGGTATGAGAGATGTAAATATAATTTTCCCTCATTTGCATTGAGGGATATCTGAGAACCATTTGGTTTAAACAAAACATTAGTACTTACTGATTGTGATCCATAAACTATACTGAATTAACCTTACACTTAGTCGGCGTGACCACTGATGTGTGCTACACACTTTTAACATCAAATCATAAATCAAACATACAAGTATATATATTTTTTGTGTATGGCATACATGACTGGGAGGAAAATGGCATCCAGTTTCGGTCGCCTTAGACTATTAGCTGCTCTGTGTAAATAGAACGTTTCTCAGGGTACACCGTACGAGGTCTACAAACATACGCTTGATTAAAAACATAGTTTTAATAATGGAGGAACGCAACTCTGTGTAATTAAGTGTAAGTGAAAGACGAAGCTTAGGGGGAGGAATTATCATAATTACGGAGGTCAGCCGTATCTGAATCATATTGGGACTGTACACGGGAATCGAACTCGGGACCTTTGGCTCAGCACGTCAATGCTCTCACCACTGAGCTATCCAGGAACGGTCCCGTACCCAGACTCATTCTTCACTCATAATTTAAGACAGATTCTGTGATGGACGCGTGGATATAATCAGACACTAAGGAACTTTAGTTTTAATGTTGCTCATTCTTGTGTGAATTCAATAATATTATTTTACTATTTCTAAATAATATTTGGTATGTTCCCGTCTCAATTATAGTATTTATTATCTGTGACTTAAACATGCTATCCTACAGGAAAAGGATTATAAAGAGGGATTTTAAGCTAGGGCAGAGGTATTCGCCGGGAAAGGGAAGTAAATATAAAACAAATTTGGGACATAAAAAATTACCATTGTATCTGCTAGGAACCTAACTGGGTTCTCCCACGTGAAAGTCTTGCTATGAGTTTATCAGTTTGTTAAATGTCTAATCTAGAAGAAAGTGGGGAAGGGTGTGAGTTAGAGAATCTGCATTAAGGGAAAATTAGAAGTGTATTTGAGCATTAAATAACTTCCTCATTGCACTCAGTTAGTATTGAATCCAGGTCCTCTAAATCAAATCCAAGGACACATACCTGCAGAGCCGATTCTTTTATCTAAAAACAGTTTGGATTTATTAAAAACTTCATATTTTATGCTTGCAATTATAATTTTGATTAAATACTACAGCTATTAGGGTGTGTTATTTAGATAGGATATTTTAATAATTTGAGTAAGATAATAATTTAATGTTTCTAATTTTAATTTTAGTTTTAAAAAGATTTTATTTACATTTTATTAAAATGTTTCACAGGTATTGGTTAGATAGGCTTGACCCTTCTACGAAAATATAGGTCTTATTTAGGGATCAAATTTTGTTCAAGCTATATAATATATTCGAGATATATTCCTTCTTCAAAATAATAAATACTATTTCCCATGTTACATAAACGCAACCCTGGAAACATTTGACCCAAGCGTTACAACATACTAAAATACATTTTAAAAAGCACTTTGCTAAATCGTTCTACTGTTACAAATTTAATTTATACACACAAAAAAAGTAGAATAGTTTTAATATTTTTTTGGACCATTGTATCTACATTTCCAACGTATAGGGTCTACATATAATTTAATGTCCCTGTGATTTTTCAAACTGCACACATGAGGGATGGAAAATAAATAAACTACTGCAAAATGTTTGTTCGAAATGTTTCACAATTGGGTCGTACGTTTCGAAGCATAACATCAGGATATCAGGGTATGGGTGTAGAACTTTTGAAAACGTTTGTGATTTAAAAAAAAAGTTTACTACTGATACAACTATTTTGAAATAGTGAAACATACAAATAACAACATTAGTGAAGGCATGTGTTTTTAAGATAATACTTTTCCGTTGAAAAGAAATAAATATAAAAAATTATAACAGGAGAGTAAACAAATAGATTTGTTTATTTGATTTATGTGATGTTCATGCAAGTTTGTGTTTTTTTAAAAAAAAACACTCAAATTTTCAGTGGTATTAGGTAAGTTTTATATTTGATTATTTTTCCAACTGCTTCTTAGTACCCTTTCAGTTTATTAACATGTATTCATTATACTAGTGGAGTAAAATATAATTTTAGAGGAAATGTATCCACAATTGCTCAGAAGCAGAATGAAGGACCAATATAGGAAAACCAAATTACCAGAATTCGAAAGCCGACCTCCCAGTCATCTTCTGTTCAATCGATTGCGCTTGATGCCTTAGAACATTTGACAATTGAAATTAGATTTTTTCACCTGCTTTGGTGGCCGCATGGTCTGAGGTGCCATTTTCGTTTTTTTATAATAGACTGCTGATTACAGGGAGATCGTGGTTCAAATCCCGGTCGAGTCTACTGAGGGTGGATTTTTCCAAAATGGTTTTCCACTATACCTCCACGCAAATTTGGATGCACTTCATCTAAATACATCTTACTTCACCCCAAACTCATTTGAATAATTAGTACATATAAGTATAGCCCAAACATGAATAGAACGCGGTGCTAATTTATTTTTTCAATAATCGATATTTTATATATAAGGCTAAAGTATATATATATATATATATTGTGCATTACGAAACGTGTGGGTGAAGTCAATACCACCCTCTGCTCTTTGAAGCGGTAGGCGGTTAGCCAAACGTTATCACCCGCCCTCCCCCCTTTCTGACCCCCCCAGCCTCACCCTTCCAATCCCCTTCAAACATCTGTCGACCTGGTTGTTTTGCACCATTTTAATGAACTATGGCTTTTAATTAAATACATTTTATCATACACGGGGAAAAGGGAAGTGGTCGGAAGGGTTGCTGAATACGAAAAAAATGAAGATTTTGATGCTTTATTTTGTTATGAAATATTTTAAACGAATATATAGAGATGCAAATGATATCTTTAGAGTGTTTTGATTAGAAAATTACAATATTTAAATGAAAATCTGTCATAATAACCAAGCGGAATACACGAGAGATTTTATGATGACTTATTCTCCCCTTAATCCCTAAATAATAATCTATAAGACATTAAATCATTGAAAAAGGAATTGTTAAGGAAGGTTCAATTAAGTGTACACGAATTGGTCTGAAGGAAGACTAGGAAATAGTTCGAAGAAAAAATAGCTCGGTACAAACAAATGGCACTCGAACTCTCGAAAACCAAAACTGACGCCACTTTCTGGGTGCCCTCTTTTGGTGATAATAATTTATTTTAATATATATTTATATTATCAAAGCTATATAATGTATTTTTGAAAAACATTTTAATAGTTAATAAGGAACGGGAAAGCTTAATAGTAAGTTCCCGTGTTTTCAAAGTTTCATATTCATAACAAATAAATAACCTATTATATTTAAATACAACTAGGCCATCGTTGCAGTGATGGCTGCAGATTATAGCACTAATTAGTATTAATAGCTTTTATTTGGTAAAGTTACATAAGATGAGGCTTTATTTGACATTTATCTAAAAATTTACTCGTCGATTTTCTGTTTATTTTTGACCTTTCACTGTTTAATTTCATTCAAAACGTGGATTTTAACCTCTACACACCACGATGAAAGCTAGCACGAGCTTTCTCACAACTATCTATTTGTTTCACTCTACCACTCAAGTAATAATTGAGATGTTATTATTTTAAACCAAAGTTTTTTTTTTTTTTTACCGATATATCATCAAACACAAATCCATGGTGAAGTAAAAAAAGAATGATTGTACAGATGAACCACTGTGCCTTCAGCAGAAAAGCTGGAAATTTGAAAAGATACGTTGGAATTTACTATCTTATACATCATAGACCTCTAACATTTAAAATGAATATTAATTTGTCAAAATCAGAGTAAGCCATTTTATCTCAATTTAATTACCGTAAGTGGGCTTATCAACAATATACATAATACATTTTTGCGACATTATAAATAATTAAATGTAGGTCCTAAGAAGCGTTTATTTAAGATATAATAAGGCTTATATACTAAATAGGCTAGATTTATTATTTATTAAATTTACAAGAAATATTAAGATTATAAAATTAGAAAGGATATAATAAATTTTGAAAATCTTTAACAGTTCATAGAAAAAAACATGGCACAGCAAGAATTACTTAAAACACATTAAAAACATTATACTAAACATTAAACTAAACCTCATTTTTTTACGATCACAATATTTCTTACTTCCAAGGGTAGAGAGAAAGTAAAAATAATCAGGTTCTTCTTTAGATTAGCTGCAAGTATTATTAACTTACAACTTAAAATCTCATTTTGATATCTTCGTCTTCATCTTCCAATATATTAATTTGATTATAAATATGTCTACTTGATGAATGTTGAAATAATTTCACACCTGGAATCTGTTATTAAAATATTGCTCTTTGTACAGAGAAAAATATAATAAGTGCTATCCTTTCAGCTTAGCCATATTTTGCTGCGACAATAAATACAAAGTATGATTCGGGAATTCGTATGAACGGACAGCTAAACAACGCAGAACAAAAGTTCAAAAAATAGTAATTATAGTTCATAACCTAATGGGTAGTTTCTGAACTCTTGTTTGTTTGTTTTCTTTCACGCCTTCTGGATGCTTTGTTCAACGTATTGAACTTCTGGTGGTCAGGAAATTAATTGATACTGAAGAATGTTCATGTCCACCCGTCATAAACCAAAGATTTATTGTGTTTTTAGTACAGAATCTTTTGGTAATTTATTACCGCGATGAATAAACATTTTACTAGGTCGTTGCCAAACTTATTGCTAGTTAGGAATAATCAATCATATTAGGAGCTAACAAGAATAGTTTCGTATGTTCTGATTGCTCTCTTTACAAGGTAGTCAATATTACTGACAAACATTCTTCAGCTACTTGTCGTTTTGATTAGGTCTAGAATTTTTCAAAAATTAAAAGAAATACATTATTCTATTAATATATAAAAATGAGTTGGTATCTGTCATGCTCTCAGGAAAAGAACACTATACCAATTGGGCTGGAATATTCTTCAGTGGCCATATGATCTAAGACGTCACTTTAGCAATTGACTAGACTATCGATGACAGGGAGATTAGGGTTCGAATATTGGCTAGGTGTACTGAAGGTTTTTTCCTAAACGGTTTTACACTGTCCCGCCAAACAAAGGTGGGTACACTTCCTTTAAATTCAACCTTCTCAGTCCATAAATCATAGCCATCCTCCTGGTAATTATTGTTAGCTCCTTGCTGCTGACTTAGTGGTCCAAGCTCGATTACCGTATGATATAGGGAGATTTTTCTCGGAAATAGGAATAATTCTCACGGTCACCAGTGTTTGGTCAGTTAGGCTTATTTAGGTTAAGACCATTATTGGATTTACGCCATCATATTCACCATTTCCCTTGTATCATCGGGACATAGTAAGAGCCTCCATATAATAGTACGTTCGGGCATCCCCTGGACAACGTTACATTAATACTGGCTGATCCTCCCACAAACTGAGCTAAACATTGAACTAACCCAGATGCGTAATATTACCATCCCTAACTCATTAACGTAATTAGTAAAGATGCGTAGACTATAACCTATACAGGTAGTAAGATGCGGTGTTTAAATTTCATATGGACATAATGTGGATGTCCATTTAATATATGGGCCAATTAAAATATACTTTAGACGATTTGTTTAAAGATAGTGTTTCTAAAACACTTAGTTTTGCCTTTTTATCAAATTCTGCTTTTTATCACATGTATAGCTCATTTTACATTGGATATTAACATCCGTTTGTAGCCTTGAGTACGTATTTATTAAACAGATCCAGTGTGTAAGGAATGGTTAATTAAATAGCTACTAATGCAAAAAAAGAAAAAACAAAAAATTACCAAAATACGACATTGAAAATTTTCATTTATTCGGGCTGACCGAAAATTTAATATTCGCACTGATAGGATATAAATGAGATTGGAATAATTTAGTTGAAAAGTATCCGCATTTTACATGGAGGGATTGTTGGAAACCATCTAGGAAATAAATACTCGGTGATATTGAAAGGTATTTGACAGCTTGATAGTTATTTCACATATCGAAGCCATTAATAATCTTAGTGCTAGATGTAATAACTAAAATATGTGGATTGTAAAATAAATTAAATAATATAACAATAATTTCGTAACAGTGGATATAAATCTCCAGGGTAATAGGACCTACCGGTACGTTCGTTAAAACACTTATCTTATCTTCGCTAACTCTTGTTCCCCCTGCCCCCCGTCTCATGACAATCACCAAAATCACTCGGTGATAATATTGGGCAAGAGAAAGTCATTCTCACATCTGTTAACAAATGGTATCCATTAATCAATCATGACTGTGCTATGAAATATGATTTCCTGTAGCTCTACTTCGTTTGTTCGATATAAGGAGCACTTTCACTTCTTTGACCGTCACTGAAATAATCTCTGTTCGCTGAACAGAGGTGCCTCTCTACCCACCAATTTATTTCAAGGGAGTTATCCTTCCTTAAAGGCGTCATGTTATTCACCTCTTTTGAGCGGATATAGTCATTTTACTTTATAGATCCCTGGCGGGTTTGATTTCACACGTTAAAGCCACTAGAATGTGGTTTGTGATTTTAATATATGGTTATTTATTATTTAATATTAAGTTCAATTCAATGGTTAGTCAATAATTAATCTAAGATTTAAATAAAATAATATTTATTTATTAGTACTGCGTCCTACTATCTGTTCAAGCTATACGCTTATGTACTAATTACGGTAATATGTTAAAGATGATTAAATTTTGATTTAGAGGTACTGTACCCATGTTTGTGTAGAAGAATAGTGTAAAATCACTCTGAATCCTCTCCTCCCAGTACACCCTACCGGGATACAAACCCCTATATCCCCATCATTAGCAGTGAAGTTTAATTCAAGAGTGACACCTTAGATTATTCAACCACCGAAGCGGGTACTGACCAATCTAAATTAAATATTGAAATGTCTATGACTTCGCTATTAAAACTTTGTAGAACCTTTATCTGATAATCCTAAAAGTAGACGCTTATTTCTATTTTTAAAAAGAAAATTAATATTTATTTAGTAGAGCTGGAGATAGCTGTAGACATAAATTGTCTCTTTATTAAATTGTGGTTTACTCTTTGAATATTTTTGAAATTTTAAATGTTTACACATCCTCGTATTAGCTTTCAGTTAAAAAAAAAGAAGTGAAAATTGGTTTTGGTGTATAGTACCATACATCACTGTCGAAAATAACAGCTTGACGTTCTAAATATATATATAAAATATATATATACTTGACGCTGAGCCTAAATATATAAGGGTCGTAATGAAGGAGTGTTTTCTGGTTTCAAGCCACCTTTTTAAATTATTATTGATAATATTTCTTTGTCTTCCTCTTCAATGCATATGATAGTAACTTATTGTAATCTTATTCAATTAAATATAATCTACAATATTAAGTAAGGCTTATTTTTAAAACAATCTTAAATTGGTTTACGAAAGACTTGGTGTTAAAAAAAAAGCTATACATTTCCCACGCCTACCAGGTAGACTTCCCTACAAGCCACTACAGGTTCTACCCCTACGCCCCCACCTCATTTTAATAACCAACAAATATCTGAATACGGTTAATTTGAAGGTTATTTTTCCTATTACCCGTATAATATAGGCCGAAAGCTCCCTAACTAAACCTTATTTGAAACAACCTTCATAACTATAGATACAAACTAATCTTAAACACCATTCATAGCTGTAAATACAAATTAATTTAAAACAACCTTAATAGTTGTAAATACAAACTAATTTTAAACACCCTTCATAGCTGTAAATACAAATTAATTTAAAACAACCTTAATAGTTGCAAATACAAACTAATTTTAAATAACCTTCATAACTATAAATACAGACTAATTCTAAACAGCCTTCATAGTTGTAAGTACTAACTAAATGACACATGGAACAAAACCACTTGGGTATTGGGAGATATATCTACAATTTTATGTTTAGCAGGCTGACATCTTTGTGCGGGCATAACGGGAAAAGGAAATCAAACATGTGTTAACCCTAACCCTCCCCACCCTTCACCACCAACCCCCATACCTCTCTTTTCTACCTTCCACTAACGTGTGAACGAAAATGGAACGAAAACGGGGATGGATTTAGGATTGGGGGTGTTGGGGGGGGGGGGGGTATAGGTATAGAAGGAATGGGTTATTCAAAGTGCAAGCCATTAAGCCAAACCATGAGGAAAGTGATGTTCTGAGTAGATTTGTGTTTAATGTAGTGAGTTGGAGTTAATCCCTCTGATTCCGGAAAGGAGGGTTGGGGGGGTAGGTATTCTCTCTCTCTCCCGCTCCCTCTTTTGCCCGCCAGGAGCACTCGGAACGCTAGATCCCTAGGTACTTATACCACTTGCGAGAGATTCTCGCTTACTGCGCTTAGTTTACGAACGTTTTCACTACTTAGTTCCATTAAGTATGATGTATATAGTATTTATTTTTAAGTACCGTTAAAGGTCTCAGCATACACAAGTGGGATCCTGTATAGTTTACTGAAGGAACTAGAACCAAAATATATACAGCTTATTAAATACATTTCAAACTTAAAATAAAAACAATCCGAACAAATATACATGCTAGTTAAAGGCGCTAATCTCATCATTTCTAATTTGTCTTTGGAGTGGTGGTCTTGGTTCATGGTCCAACTGGGTGTACTGAGGTGTCCTTTTCCCTAAATCGTTTCCCACTTACAAGTAAAGCGAATGAATTAGATTTCATCTAAAAATATACTCTATTAATCTCTATCTCATTAGTGTGTTTGATAGCCCAGGAAAGAAGTAAAACTTTAAAATATTTTAAAATATATTTCAAAACTGTGTATGTCTCATGATTATTTGTTTGTGAGGTTTCTTTTAAAACAGTTTAATGTTCTACCATTTATTTTTTTTTGTTAAAAGAATATTAATTAGGATAATATTTTTGTTTAAATATGACCAATTTAATTGTTTTAAATGTAAGCCACCAATATATAATTCGGAGATTTGCAATTAAAAATTATTCATCCTTCGAACACAATTGCGTTCATGTGTCCAATTGGAGAATTATTTTATGTTTAGTTTGAATAAATTATTAAGGTAAATTATTATTTAAATAATATAATTAAAAACTATATTTTAATTTAACTTTACCATGGTAAATATAATACAAACCTATCAATAATATAGATTACACAAACAAATAAATTAATGATCTACAGTTTAAAAAAATGTTATATTTCACATAAAAAACAGATAGGGAGATTTAAAATATGTTGTAATTACTTTTAAATACTAGAGAAAGATCTTAGATAATACATTTGTTGCTGATATTATTAGATAAGAGGAAAGTATAAGCTACTAATAGCGGTGATGAAAATAACGTACTAAAATTACAGTTATAAAATTGGGCTTAAAAGTTAAATAGCTAAAGTTCTAATGACTGTTTTTTTAAAAATATTGTGAATCATAGATTTTAAATTTTTTTTATTTTTATTCCTCAAATTTTTTCTCTCTTATATTCGATCTTCCCCTGAACTCTCGCGACACACGGGTTGAAAAACTCTGGTATGTACAAATACGGAATTTACACAGTGTGCAGAAAATATTTTTCAGCTTCACTTTTGCAAAAGAATGGATTGCTGGTGATGGGAAGATCCAGGTTATATTGTAGGTGACTTTTTTCCCAAATTGTTTCTCTTTCTCCCTCCATAAAAATTTGAAAATACTTTTCTCTAAATTTTACTTTGCTTACTTCTATCAAACTAGAGTTTTATAAAGTTTTTTATAGTTATTTAACGTGTACTTTCTAGATCGACTGATTGAATCAGCAAACGACTTGTAAACTAACTTAAATCTTCAACAGACACAAAATGCAGCCCCCAGCCATTCATTAAATACTGTGAAAGAGTAAACCCACATTTCACCAATGATAATTTTGTTTTTGCACTGTTGGGAATCAAACCCGGAACCTTTAGCTCAAAGGATAGACACGCGATCAACTGAGTCAAGGTATCTGACAGAGTAATAAAATGCGCATAGATGGAATGGCAGGAAAAAACATGGAGCATAAAAAAATAGCAGTTACTTAATATTACAAGCTACAAACATTAAAATATATTTTTAACTTGGGCCACTTTTGCTTTAAATATACAAATTAACGAGACCTCACTAAATTAAACTGACTCAATATTTACACGGTCGTACAAGATAAAAATAATCGTATGTAAACAATAAACATACTATTGCGTTTTACAATATTCGCGAATGTTTTAAAGCTAGATATACATTTTGATTGAAATGTGTACATAGATATGTAATTTCACTATGTAACAATATTTAAACAGCCATCCTTGTCCACATCGCTAATAGGCTGATACGTTTTATTAATTACGAAATGTGAACATGTTGTGACAGTTCCCATATCTCTCTTCAAAGCCTACTTGAACCTTTTTTACTTTCTCTCTATCTTACAGGTAGAGAAAGTATTGTGATCGTCAAAAAAATCGAACTCGAGATTTTGATGAATTTTGACGTTTCATGACTTCCTGAATCCGAAAAAGTGGTTTTTGAATTTCCGTCTGTCTGTCTGTCTGTCTGTCTGTCTGTCTGTCTGTATGTCTGTCTGTCTGTCTGTCTGTCTGTCTGTCTGTACCTCCAACTAGAGCCTAAACTATTTTACCGATTGAGCTGAAACTTGATATCTAGGGTTTTCATAGGGTTGCCCCGAGGGGTTTTTGGAATTGGATATCTACCCCTAAAATTAAGGGTAGTTTACTGAAGGGCAAAAAGAGAAAAAGTCGATTTTCTCAAAATCGGCTCTAACGATTTTGATTAAATTTCATTTATGAACATAAATAAATATTCCAAACAAAATGGCTACTCTCAATATTTCGGCAAAATCGTTTTAAGGGCTCCGGTCTGATGCGTAAATTAACATTTTTTATAATAACTCCGAAACTATTTGAGATATGAAATTACTTAGCATTACAAATATGTATATATATTTATAATACAAATATTTTATTCGAAACATATTTTTATAAAATCAATAACTTTCAATATATACGCAATTATATATATATTTTTAACTTTTTGGGCATTAAAGCTTAATTATTGCGACCGTAAGAAAAACTAACCTGAAATGTTGATGGATGTCGACGTCTCATGACCCCCCGAACCCTTAAAAATAGTCTTTGCAATGCCGTCTGTCTGTGTGTCTATTAAAACTTAAAATTAAGGGTAGTTTACTGAAGGGCAAAAAGAGAAAAAGTCGATTTTCTCAAAATCGGCTCTAACGATTTTGATTAAATTTCATTTATGAACATTAATAAATATTCCAAACAAAATGGCTACTCTCAATATTTCGGCAAAATCGTTTTAAGGGCTCCGGTCTGATGCGTAAATTAACATTTTTTATAATAGCTCCGAAACTATTTGAGATATGAAATTACTTAGCATTACAAATATGTATATATATTTATAATACAGATATTTTATCCGAAACATATTTTTATAAAATCAATAACTTTCAATATATACGCAATTATATATATATTTTTAACTTTTTGGGCATTAAAGCTCAAGTATTGCGACCGTAAGAAAAACTAACCTGAAACGTTGATGAATGTCGACGTCTCATGACCCCCTGAACCCTTAAAAATAGTCTTTGCAATGCCGTCTGTCTGTGTGTCTATTAAAACTTAAAATTAAGGGTAGTTTACTGAAGGGCAAAAAGAGAAAAAGTCGATTTTCTCAAAATCGGCTCCAACGATTTTGATTAAATTTCATTTATAAACATTAATAAATATTCCAAACAAAATGGCTACCCTCAATATTTCGGCAAAATGGCTTTAAGGGCTCCGGTCTGATGCGTAAATTAACATTTTTTTAAATAGCTCCGAAACTATTTGAGATATGAAATTACTTAGCATTACAAATATGTATATATATTTATAATACAGATATTTTATCCGAAACATATTTTTATAAAATCAATAACTTTCAATATATACGCAATTATATGAATTTTTTTAACTTTTTGGACATTAAAGTTTAAGTATTGCGACCGTAAAAAAAAACTAACCTGAAATGTTGATGGATGTCAACGTCTCATGACCCCCCGAACCCTAAAAAATAGTCTTTGCAATGCCGTCTCTCTGTGTGTCTATAAAAACTTAAAATTAAGGGTAGTTTACTGAAGGACGAAAAGAGAAAAATTTGGTTTTCTCAAAATCTGCTTAAACGATTTTGATTAAAATTCGTATCTAGGCGTTAATTAAGATTATAAATAAACTGGCTATTTTCATTTTCCTATGAAAATGATTTTTAGGGTACATTACAGAAGCGTTAATTTCCGTATCTCCACAACTATTGGAGAAACTAAACAACTTATCATTGCAAAATGGTAGGACTATTAGAAATAAAAAACTTTTATTTGACATATATTTTTATAAAAACAGCAGTTTCTGAGATATTTGCAAATATATTAATACAATTTTGTGAGCTTTAGTTGTAAACATATACTACTTAAGTCTTAACGCAATAATACTCCAATGCCATAGAGTAATTAAATATAAGTAAGTATCTAAAAAAAGTATGTTATTTTTCCTTAAATCTCTTAGGAGAAATGTTTGCATAGCAATGATCTATCTCCATTTTAGACTCAATAGTCAATATTTACATTTTTTATTGGTCAAAATGTATAAATGAATAATTAAATATCAATGCGATGACTTGAAGATCTGCAACACCTTTTAAAATGTTAAAATTTTAACCAGAAATCGAAATTTTAATACGAAGTGTTGACCCTTGTGGAAGACATTAAACTGTTTGAAATGCTCTTAGGTGGACAAATATGCGCCTCTTTTCTCATTGATTCTATATCATTGTATATTATTTTATGCGTGTTCTTATGTGGAGTGGTGATGATACAATGTACATTATTCCGTTCAGAAATCTTACGAGTTTTAGAAAGAGAGAGAAAGTCTGTGCGGTGTGCCGTACCATTTATTTCGTTTGTTTTGTTTTATCTTTCTCTTTCACAAAATATCTTTCCTAACCTTTCATCCTACTTTACTTTTAATTTTTTATTTTGCATAATTATTTTCGATTGTCTCTCTCTTTCTCTCTATCCTCTTCTTTTATCCTTATTTTTATTCAATTTACTATCTTTAACATAATCCAATTTTGCTTCTTTTCGCCCCTTTAACTATCACTGTGCTCTTCCTGCCCTTTCTTCATGCTATTATGAGTGCATTTCCTCGCCACTTAATTCTTCCTTTAACTATGTTCTCTTCTTTATTTCCTTATATCTCTCTCTATTACATATATATATATCTATAAAATATATATCTATATTACAAATAAATATAAATATATATTTATATTAATTTATATTATATATAAATATATATAAATTTATATTAATTTAAATTATATATAAATATATTTATATATACTATATTATATAAATAAATATAAATTTATACTAATGTATATATTATATAAATTTATATTAATATATATTATATAAATTTATATATATATATGTAACCCACTTCGTTCAAATGATCAAAGGCGTCACTCACGCTGGGCTTCCAATGATGAGAAGATCCTGGCTTGAATCCCAGTTGGCTGCACTGAGGGGATTATTCTTAAATTATTCTCCACTTTCTCATCACTCAAACCATATTAATAAGTTATATATATATGTAATTCTATGTGTAAATAACTATATATTTATACCGGGTGTTTAGAATCTCATAGCCGAAACTTTAAATATAGTTTGTTTGAACAAAAAAAAAATATATAAAATCCCTATACACTTATATCCGGAAAACTATGCTAATACCATTAAATTGTGTTCAAAGTTTTGGCGTACAGAGCCAGGATAGTAAAGCTGTGCAAGCATGCGTGTACAACAAGTTTCATAGTAATTAGGTGCGTGCCACTGCACATGTAATAATAGCAAGCAATTCCTGTGATGTAAGGCCGTTAATGATGACCCTCAGAACGTGTTCGTATTTCTAGATGGACTGGTGTGTTGTTTATTATTCCTTGTGTTATGTTCTGCTGCCGTGCTCCAAGATGTCGAGGTGTGTAGTGCCTCTCGTCCAACTCCTATACAACCTGTTGTACACGCATGCCTACACAGCTTTGCTCTCCCGGTGTTGTTACCGAAACTTTGAACACTATTTATAGGTATTATCATAGTTTGTCGGATATAAGTGTATGAGGATTTTTTATTACTTTTGGTTCAAACAAATTTCATGTGTAGTTTGGGCTATGAATTTCCGAAACTCTATATATTTATATAACTATCTATATAAATATATTTAAATAAATATTTTTGTATATATATATATATTTTTTTTTTCTAACAAATCTTCTAAATAATTGAATACTAAACCTGTCACTTCAATATTATGAATAAAAAAGCCTCAATTTTTTAGCATCATAGACAACAAACTTAATCTAATTTTTTTTTTCATATTTTACAATCACTCATTATGTGTAAGATCACACTGTTTTTCAACATGTTTTTCACACAATTCTATTTCAATATACTGTTCTAAGATACATCATCAGTTATCATTTATCTGGTTTTCACTAATTGTCTCTTTGTACTTTCTTTTGTATAAAAAATATATTTGAGGTTATTTCTCACCCTTTCGCTCTAAATCATTATTACAAACACGTATGGAGTTTTCAATCCTCATTTTGTGTAAATGTCAATAGGCTTTTCTTTATTTAATGTATTAATTCCTCAACTTACGCGCTTAATTCATTACTAAGGCTTCCGCGCAAGTTGAAAAATCGCGTTAATCTGAATAGGGCTTAAATGCAATTTAATTTTGACCTATGTGTTGATTCCAAAGGACAATCAAAGCTTAACAAGATCTGCTTATTAAAAGTAAGCTCTAAGTAAGTTAAAACTGTATTCAGGGTCCTATCAAGTACACAAATTATAAAGACAAACAAAATGGCGATGAATCTATCAGAGGCTCCTCAGCTTATTAGGAATATATATTAGTGTTATGTTTAAAGTGGTACTCGATAAATAGGTTGCTAGTAGTAAGTTAAATCGTGTATTCATGAGTAAGTGTAACCTGCATCCTTGTAGGTTTATGAATTAATGTAATAATATATTTTATCCAGATTGTTATGCCTTTCAAACACATTTTCTCTCAATAAGCTCTCTACAAATCCTATATTCCTTTCAAACCTTCAACTTTCTCAGTCCTCCTGTTATATTAGTCATCTATCTACATATTCTCTTAATTTTACAACCTTCTCTATCTTGCACGATGTCATATTTCTATCTTTATCAATACATAATATTTCACTATTCTTTCTTTAGCTATATTTACCTCTCAAATCTCTGTCTCTTTTACTCTCTTACAATTCTTCCCCTTTTAGTCCTCACTTGTAACTTCTCTCATTCAACAGACTTTCTCTCTCTCTTCAAATCTACTCTCCCTATTACTCTATATTCATCTCTCTCTGAAGTCCTGGTTTTCGTTGGCTGGGTGGCATCGCTAATAAACTAGAGCTTTATCTGTAATAGCCACAGCATCACTTGGTTAATGGACCATAATCCGTGTGGTTTGTTTGTATCTGCTCACAGAGAATCATCCCTATACACCAAACTCCCCCCTCCCCCCTTTTGTACCGTCCCCTACACAATCGTCAACCCACACAGAAACCCGTTTAAAAACTCCTCCCCCTCAACCCCTTTTCCACACACCTTCTTTTATTTTTCTGTGTCCCATTTAAATTCTTGCATGTCAAAAATAGCAAATGAGTTCACGATCTTTAGTTTGGCTTTATGGCCAACTTTTAACCATTTTAATAATGTATATAAAAACTGTATTTTTTATTTTTTTGTAAATCGGGTGATATGTCCTTGTTCCATTCTTAATACAAACAGAAATATTATATGATTTTGGTAAAAAGGAAATTTTATAAGATACAAACACACTTTTCTTTGCGGGTAACATTGATATCACTTCACTATATTATTAGTGTGATTTTATTGTCATTATTAATATATTTAAAAAGTGACAGCTGAGAATCACATGACTTGGCGTATGAATAAGTGAATGGATGTCTAACAACTTTTCTGTCAGATAAGATTATTCCTGTGAAAATTAGACTTTATCTGTGACCATCTTAGCAAGTTTGGTAGGTTTACAAATGGTCATTGTTTTTACAGTTATTAATAGCGAAACTGTTTTTGGCCACAATTAATAAAATATTTATCCAGTAGAAACATAAAGCTTAATTTTCTTCGCGAGGTGATATCAACAGTTGTTGAATATCTGTCAATTGTGTCCTGGAATTTAACGACACATTTTTCTCTCCATTTAAAAAGTTTCTCATCTAATGCCACTCTGCTCATGACACATATTCAACAACTGTTGATATCATCTTGTAATGAAAATTAAACTATAGGTTTATATTGTAGAGTTATTTTATTTATTTTGATCATAAGAGTGTTTTTATATAAAAACTACAAATGACTGCCTTTAACTTGCGTTTCCTACATCCTTATCTTAACTACACTGAATATCACTGCTAAGAGAACTTCAGGTATTTTGGAGGAAAGGTTTATTTTCGCTCTTTCTGTTTTAACTGTTTCCAAATATCCTAACTTTCATATTTGTAAGAAGTAGCTACTGGCAGCATTGTTGCAAAATTTGTCTTATATTTATGATGGAAAGGTGAGCCTGTGAGAGCCATAGAGTGGAAAAAATGTTTCCCAATGGTAGCCATGTTGATCCCTGACAGGTGATATCCAGTGTAGTGTAGAAAAATTAATATAATTTTCTATTTCCCTTTTAATGAAAACCATCCCTGTCAATTTTTCTTCCACTGCTTGATAATACCCATCTGGACAGTACGCATTTTAATTACGCTAATTAACTAATGGGTCAAGTAAGGTAGAATATTAGAAAAAAATACAAACAAGTTTTGTGGAGGTAAATTGCTAGAATCATCTAGGGAGAATCACCCATTATAGGGGAGACCAGGGCCAAATGGTCACCTTAAGAGAAAAATATTTTTCAAGGCAACATATTATATCAATGTATATCAATATTTTAATTGCTTTCTAAATATTATAGAATGTAATTTATCGAGTCAAACAGGAGGAACGTTTTAAAAGCTATATTTTCTTAAGGCATGAAAGTTGTACTCGCTTTGTAAATGGCTTGTTTAATTTTTGTCCTACTCCAGCTTTGTTGAGCAATCTTTTAGTACAGCTCCCTATCCATTCTTGATTAATACAAACAAATATAATTTAATGTTCCAGGCTAGAATCTATTTTAATTATGCCTGGAGTAAAGTGGTCTAGCATATATTTGAATGAGACCACATTGCTCTAAATGTTATTTTTAAACACAATGGTATCTCATAAAGTAGCAATGCTGTGTTTACAAAATGGTATTACCTATTTTGTGATTATCTGACTATTATTGAAAAAATACTAAAATACGATTTTATCTATAATCTTGAGAATAATACTAAATCAAGTAATATGCTCACCTTTGATCAGATAGTCGTAAAACAAGATATATTTGTGCACAAGCCACAAATATATATATACTCTGATTTTGGCAGGAAGAAAAGTATTTGGTAGTATTAGTTTCTGAAACCAATTTTAATATTGTCACACATAAACTTATGTTATTCCTTTTGATAGATATGATCAATATTTATAAAACAATACAAATAATATATTAAAAATATTATTAATGTTGGCCACAAAAAAAGAAGTTTGAATTTTCTAATTTTTTCTTGAATCCAAAATCAGGCTATAATAACAGCACTGCCACACCAGCCAAATGGCATATTTTTGAAGGTTTATTGATCAAGTCTCCAAGGTGTTGGATAGATAGAAGTATCAATACATAAACTTGACAAGGGTGACCAATATGATCCAGGGGCCATTATGGACATGTTTCCCCTACACTTGGCCGATATATGACCCTTATTCTTCCATTCAGAGTAAACCACACCATATGAGACTGACCTATAGTCAGTGGTTCGAATACCGGCAGAGTGCTTTGGGAGTGGTTTTAAAATTTAGATTTACAAGGTTGTCTTCCATACTAATGACGGTGCATTTCATATAAACCATACCCATTCACTCAGCCCCTTATAGAAGTCCTTAGGTCTTGTTTTACGCGCATGAAAAAACATTCTAACTTTTTTTTACCATCTTAGTTCATAAGAAATAAATATAGAAAGTTTGACCAATTTCTACGAACGAACTATGTTTAATCATTCTGCTCTTAGTTAACTCCATTGATCCTATTTCTTCCGAAATTTCCCAACTTTATCAAGTTTTAGTTTTTTTGTTTTTTTTTTAAATCCACGTTTACTACCAACATAAAGAAGATGACTTTGTGACAAAATAAGAGATTCTTTTTTTCTTCCTCATAGAAGAATAGAGAAGGTAGGAAGTTAGAACCACCAAAGGGAATAAGTTACAACATAGAAAGTTACTTTAATCCTTTCTCTCTAAGCACCGAGATTACAACACCATTATTTATTACAAGACCAAACCTTTTTCTACCCCCGAAACTTTCTAGAGCTTGCGTTTTGCCAGCAAAACGATTTAAAGTTTACACACCTTCTAAGTGCGTGCCTGAAACCTAAAACCTTAGGTTTAATCCTGAGAGAGACTACGAGTTTCGGGCGTTGAAGATTCTAGGATTATTCCTATAAAGGTTGTATATGTGACCTAGTGCGTCGTAAATTAGACTATAACACCCTAGGTTATTTCAAAACAGATCAAAACATTTTAGTGGGGATTCTAATCCATTTTGGTAGGTAATACCTTGAACTTAGAATATATCCCGCACCTTATTTTCTGTAGCATCACTCAACTTAAGTCCTATTGCATACTTATAGTCCACATTAAAACGAATTTCGTGATATGTCTGTCGAGAACCTTATATTCTTATTTATTACGACTTCTCCTATGAATAAATTACTTTTATTTGCGTATGAATAGAAGTTTTTTTCGTCAAGCTATGTTTTTTTTTAAATTCAAACAGTATTAGTTGAAGCTATCTCAGGTAACGGATGACAGTCATTCACTGTTATTCATTTAAATAAAGTTGGAAAATGAGACTTGAACACAGGGGTACAAGGTTTGATTCCCATATTCAGATATAATTTTAAAACTATATTTAAGTTAATATAAACATTTATGTAACTTGAGTAACTTCGTAAGTACTGTACATCTAGTTGGCTTATAAAATGTAATGGTGATGAAAAAAATTGACTCCAAGAATAAATAAATTTTACTTTTTTTCAATATTTAAAAGAAAAATAGCTGAAATTTTTAAAGGGTATTTCTTACATACTTGGGAAATTTGAGCAGGTTAATTAAAACTCATTCCGATACATATGTATCCTAAATAACTTTGTCCAAGTGCTTAACTTTATGCTATTTTTGTTTTTTAGCACCGCATCTTAATACATTTCAGGTTATGCGTATATTTGATAGTTACGCTAATGAGTTAAGGATTAGGAGGTTGAGTTTAGAGTAGATGTGAACATATTCACGTGGAGGGAAAGTATCGGACCATTAAGGAAAACCCACTCTCAGTACATCCTTCTGGTATTCAAACCCCAATTTCCTCTTCATCGATCGTTACAATTGTGATACATTAGGGCTTAGACCATTTGGTTACCGAAAAGGGTAAGACAGTTTTAAATTTTATATCCACCCTCCATCAGTGATATTGTTTAAGCCAGATGATCCTAACCTTTTTCAGATGAAGCACCCCTTGATAAATAATTAAATTCCCACGCCCCCTCCTATTTTTTTTTTATAATTATAAACAATATATTTTTGTTTTTTTGTCACGTCTATATTTTGTACAAAAATAAATGTAACACTGTTAGGGTAGTGGTAGAAATGACTAAAGATTATCGTGATGTATTTTTTACATCTTTTCTTGAATATTATGTTTGATGTTTGACAGAGCAAAAAGCAAATCGCTTTCCACTTCAAGTCGACCTCACTGTTTAGTTTATATGAGAGTCAGAGTTGAAGACTTGGTGTTGTTGCACTTGGCCGCAAGGGGGAGGGTAGAGTGGAGAATATGGCATAGAATAAACATTTGCATGCACACTTTTGGCTGGTCACAGCTTTTATTATAACTGGTAAGAAGTATTGCCTAACTAGTAAGACGTATTGCCAATACCTCAAGAAATAATTACCTTAATTGATATGTAAAGGTGATTTAAATTTAAAAAATACAATTAATTTAATATGGTGTTTAAAGCTACTTCCAAATTATTTCACTCCCTCTCTCCCCCCCCCCCCCCCCCATTTTGGGAGCCATTGGCTTAAAAGTTGTATTTATATAACTTAAAATACTTATTTTAAATTAAATTGTAAGTTAAATACACACGTATGATTTAGAAACGCACAGAAATATGGCTATAACTATAAAAGAAGACTGTTTTTTGTCCATTAAGCTTCCCACGAATTTCAGATTAAATCGAAATAAAATATTCCATCCACTGTCAATGAATTTGGTAGTATTACTACACTGATTCAGTGCTACTACTAAGCGTTCAAGTTAGTTTTACTGACTACACTGGTAACATCTGCGTTTTTATTAAAGATAAACGGTGCAAATAGCATAATAAAAATTAATGTTATTTATCTTCGGGAACAACTATATAATGACCTGAAGATATCGTAACTCGTCAAGATGAAATCTAAATAAGTAGCATGATGACAACGATAAGTTCAAATTCTGTTAAAAGGAAAAAAAAAAACCGAAAATACTAACCGGCGACACTAAAACCAGTTGATTTATTGTATTTCTACAGGTGCTAAACATTTATGTATCAACCTTAACAGAACGGAAACATGTTTTTATCTTAACTCTTGTTGTGAAGAGAGGGAAAAAAAAATCCTTAGCATGCTTTGTTTGAAATATCGACCTTTATTTTATTTTTATTTTTTTCCATACAAAAATTCCAGTTTTTAATAGAAACCAATAAAGATCGTAGTTAACCGTAGGCAGATTTGTGATACAGTGTAAGGCCATGGAGAAAGCTTACCAGAGCTGCAACTTTTTTTTTTTTCCTAAAGCATATATTTTATGGTTTTGTCGAGACCTGTTCTCTATTGTTATGATCTTATCCCATAGTCGATAGCTCTTGGTCGTTCCACTGCGCATGCGTAGTATACACTTGTTACGCTTACACGTCAAGACTTTGGGAAGGCATTTAAGTATTTTTATGTGTTTTTGGGAGAAAACAAAAGTACAAAGTAAAATAAGTTTAATAATACAAATTTTCAAATACCAAGCTTCTTGAACTATACGTATAATTAATTTGTATATATATAAAGATAAACCTGAAATTTATACATATTAGGCCTAAGCATCGTACAAAATTTAATATACAATGTATACTATATATATATAATATTATAATGTTTAGTATATTATATATTTCATGTTTTACTACCCGTTGGGGCCAAATGCCAACAGTACAGAAACGAGGGTTTAGGGGTTCCGTAGCCCCTATAATTTAATAACTTCATTAGAGGTATACCGTTTATCCGTATACAAACTTTTATTAGCTAAATGTATTGTAATATTTTATAGTAGACTCCCAACCCCTGGAAAAGTAAACTTTCTACGCCCTTGCTAATCACGTATTTACACTTATAGGGTAAAGATAAGTAAATAATAATTTAGAGAACGTTAAACTCTGTAGTTTCTTAAATTATTATTATTATTAGCACGCAGTCTTACTACCCGTTCGGGCTGTACGCAGATTTCTTAAAGAAAGGCAGTGTGTGTACGAGTACTCTATATAGAAATAAAAAAAGTTTCTGTATACCCGGATGGAATTCGATGCCAAATCTTTCTCCCCCACCTATAAATCCCGACCAGACGAGACTAACACCTCTGACCCACCTCGGTGGCGTAGTTAGCTAACGTGCTTGTTTCGCGTTTAGTTAAGCTGCCGAGGACGGTAAGTTAGAGGTTCTAATCTCGGTCGGGTGTACTGGGGGTGGTTTTTTTTCCTAAATGGTCCTCCACTCGCCCTCCATGTAAATGCAGGTTCACTTCCTCTAAAATTTAACCCTTCCAATTCCTAATTAATTAGCGTAATTATTACGTAAGCGCATAATCCGAACGGGAATTAAGACGCGCTGCTAAATAAATTAAAAAATAAAGCCAACTCCTCCATTCTCCGTTCTCAGTCGTGTTTGTTTTCTCTCTCAGGCGAGGTAACCATAAAGACCAAGAGGGGAAGGGGGTGGAGTGTTTAAGATAGACAAGACCGACCTCTAGTAAATCACTAATTGCGACGTTTACTCCAACACCCCCCCTCCCCCCCTTCACCTCTACATGTGGCGCAAAGCTTGACGCGAGCAGTGGCGGTTCCGTTTTACGAGTGTTTTTGCCTCCTCGAGAGCACTAAAAAACCCTGACAGAGGTTTGAGAAGAAACAGGTGAGACAAGTAATAAACAGCCTCGATGAGGCACAGAAGGAGAGAGTTGGAGAGAAAGAGAGAGATGGAAAGAGAACTGGAGCATTGCATTGTCCTATCAATTATGCTGCCTTAATATATAGTTTACCGCTTCAGTGGCCACATGGTATAAGGCGCTACTCTCACAATAGTTTAGACTGCCGATGGTAGGGAGAGCGGGGTTCGATCGCGGTTTGGTGTACTGAGGGTGGATTTTTTTCTAAATGATTTTACTCTCTCTCCACGCAAATGCGGGTAGCTATACTTGATCTAAATTCAACCTTCCCTAGTACCTAACACATTACTTTAATTAGCACATAAGCGTATAGCCCCAACGGGTAGTAAGACGTGGTGCTATAATATATATACTTATTATTTTTAGCACCATGTCTTACTACCCGTTTGGTTTATACGCATATGTATTAGTTACGTTAATGGTCCAGGAGTAAGTAAAAATGTATTTAGACTAAATGTACCCACATTCGCTGGTGTCACGGTGGATAACCGTTTAATACAAACCACACTCAGTACTTCCGACCAATATTTGAACCTGTATATCATCATCATCGGCCCATCTTCTCTGTTACTCGGGTGATGGATTAGACCAGAGTTCCTTGACTTGCTTAAGATTACAGACCCCCTCCCTCCCCCAAAGGATTGCTCAATATTTCACCATAGCCCCTTTACCAGACTGTAAAAGTCATCATCCCTAGTTTTATTATGTATATTACTTTAAAAGATGTAAATATCTTGGTTTTACTTAACATACAGTAGAATTTTTTTTAATTGAAGTAGAAGGAATATTTTTTAAAAAAAATTGAAATATCCAAAATTCGAATTAACCATATTCATGAGTATCTAGGCAGCTGGTACGTATTAAATCAAGAACATCAGAACATGCTACATGTGATCCCACACATGTTATATGTGTTACATAAAAGACACATATCCAATAAATACGTACATAAAAAAATCAAACAATAAAATAAACATAGAAAAATTAACATACGAAACTTGCAGAAGTAAATCATAATTTGATAAAAGCCGAGCCAATACATCCCCTATATTAGGCAACCCGCTCGCCGCTTGTGAGTATTTCCCCACCTTCTCATTTTCTGTGTGTCAATAGGCTAACTACAAATGATTGACATTCTCCACATGTTGGGTGGTTTAGTAAAGATAGTTAATTTAGTTTTTAAATGAGTACAAACTTGAAAAAAATTATCCAAATATTTACTTCTAAAATTCGAATTAAATGTTATGTTTTATCATTGATTTAAATATAAATTTCGTGTAGAATCATGGTGGGTTCGAATTAATCAATTTTTTTGAATTAGCCAAAGTGAATTTAGCCTAATCCTACTGTATAATATTGCAAGTAACAGAACATCTGAGTGGAAATCACAAGGATTTTATCATATTATTTATCGAAAGAAATGGGCAAATCACAAATACAAAAGCTAGCTAAAACTAGTGAGATTTTTGTCGTTCAGGTTTAAGCCCCATACCCCCATTATATGGTTCCTTTTTCCCCAATATACCACCTGTTAAATGTATGTAATGTTACTCTCCAATTTTTTCCCCATTCTACTTTTTTTTTTAATAAAACTATAAAAATATGGAACTTATTTTTTGTTCCCTGTACCCCATCTTAAGGGTATTTTTCTCTAAAATTGATACACATTTTTTGGTCACGTATAACGCTGTATAAACATTTATTTTTATTTGTTTAGTGAACTTTATGCTTAACATATGAATGGTATTTGTAAAAAAAAAATCGAAGAAAGTATTCTCTGGTAATGGCCAATTGTATAACATAATACATAACAACTATCAGAAAATGTAAGTGACTTTATCTATTCACGATTTACCGAGGGGCGTTTAGTAAAATAATTCCTCCAAAGAATAAGAACATCAAAATGTCGATACTTTATTGATACACTAAACGTACTATATTATGTTTCATGATGATAGCTATTGTTTTTAAATTATGAAACAATATTATTTATATCCCCACTTCATTATTTTCCGATATAAATTGAGGCACAATTAATTACACAATACTTGTTAGACCTAGTATTACTGGTCTCATGTATGTCATCCATTATGAAGTAAACCTGTTGCCATAAAACAACGGAGTGATCAGGGAGTTGTCTCGCGGTATGACTCTGCTCTAGTTTGATCTCGATAAAGATATAGAATGCCACAAAACATTTATACAGCCGTTAAGAACAGGTTGTATTACGTATACTTCTGAGTATCCTTTTTTTACTGTTCTATTGTTCAGGGTTTTCGGGAACACGTAGGCCTACACCTCGGTCGTATATCACTATCACCACGTAAGAGCACCCATCGGCGATCTATCATGGTTTACACTTTCTATTTTAGTTGAAATAATAAATAATGTCTTGTAGCTTAGATCTGGAATGTTTTTAAGCCAACTTTGTTGTGAACCTCCGTGGTATATTGGACAGAGTTTCCAGTTACAGATACAGAGGTACTGGATTCGATCCACACCACTTCCAGATTTTTCCATGAAACAATGGATCTCAAACTCGCAAGGAAAAATGAGGAGCTACTTGAACAAAAAAACTAGCAGCTCCAGTCTAAAAAACTGTGGTAAACGGCCATATGGATGGTTTAGTTGACCATTTGATACCCTCTTTTCACAAATATTGGCACTATCTTCTCCAACAGATGGCAGTTTCTCAGTTGGCTCCCCTCGATTGCGGGCTGATGCCAAAGTATTTTTTATCGAGAACAGTACATATATACCTGTTTCAGTGGTTGAATGGTCTAACCCGTCACTCTCACAATAGACTGGGACTGCAGATGACTGGGAGAGAATAGGGTTCAAATCCTGGTTGGGTGAACTGATGATGTTTTTTCCTAAATAACTCTCCCACTCCTACACCCACACAAATGGGAGCACACTTCCACTAAATTAAACCCTCCTTACCTCTAGCTATGTTATGGTCATGCCGAGGGCCAGCTCTTGAATTTTATTTTATCCCTAAAATGAAGGGTAGTTTACTGGAAACTATTTTTTTTTCTTCAACATTTGTTAATAATGGTTTTTAAATTTATACTTAGAATAGATAACTTAATTGTGTTTTAAATCATACATATTTCCATTTATTGGTTTTTCATGATATAATTTAATCAAGGGTTATTTACTGTTGAAATAATTTGAAAAATTTGTGATATTAATTCATAAAAATGGCTTTAAAAGTTGGTTTAAGATTCACATTCTAAAAGTGCTTCCTCAAATTATTATTAATTAAATACATTATAGTAACTTTATTTAAAAATAGTTTAGTGATGTCCTATTTCTATAAATTATGCTCCTAAGTCACAGACGAGGTTAAAATGGCTGCGTTTCATAACAAAGCTTGAGTCCTTCATTACGGGTATCGCTAGGTACCATTAAAGGGCATTCAAAATAAGAGTTAACTTTAAACACGGCTTCACTCGAGAGAAAACACAAATATCCTTCTAGAGTCAATTTGCCGTCTTCCACAAAGCTAGGTTCAGGTAGCGGACAGACCCATCCTTCACGTAATCCTAACCTCACAAAGAACTTACGCAGACTGGACATTCCGATTAAAATGGTCCCTTTATGAGTCGTTTAACACCTGCACATTTGTAAGTGCATTTATGACTGAGCATTGACACTAGCGAACTCCTGTGTTGATGGACTGAACCTGGCTCAAGGAGCACAGAGAAATTTCCGCAAGGCTGAGGATTGGGTTGTATATCTTGTCTGTGTCCTAGAGACAATAGACTACGGGTCGACATTATGTCGATCATTATCAACCGTTTGATCTAGCAACCATTTTTCAGTCGATCGAGTAATAAAACTTTATCGTCACGAAAAGGTAAACCTTACCTTGCATTATTCAAATATGGTACAACTCATAATATAGGGTCATAGTGTAATCCGTCAAGGTAAGACTGACACTTTTCAAGGTAAGTGTAGTATTTATTTTATTTATTTTACGTATTTTCTACAAAGTCAAAGACATAAATATTGGAGGAAAAATCGAATTTAAGGAATAAGTATAAGTTGTATAGAAAAAAAAAGAGTTAAAAGTTTGGTGGATAAACGAATGGCGATTAAATTTGATTTGATTAAATGTAAAAGTCGATCCGGGCCCAAAAATATTGACAGCTCCTACAAACGACTATATAACAAAGTGTGTACGTATATGTAGTGTCACTTTATTATATTTATTATAAAAATTTGTCAAGGCTTCCCCTTATGATCAAACTTGCCTAACCGTATGACTCCTTGGCCCACTTAGCTATGAATAGGGATGTGGGAAATGTATCGATACTTTACTAATATCGATATTTTCCTTTCGATACTAGTATCTTATTACTCGATACTTTCATGACGATACTTTTACTGATATTAGTACTCACACTCCGGTATTGGATCGATATCGAAAGAAACTACTTTTTTTGTTAACTTCACTCTTGCTATGATTAAATGTTTACTAGTATGGTCTGTGGAGGACAAATGACACTGCGAATGGCGACCAGTCTACTTACTACCCCTTCCTTTATCTATGATCACGCTCATCACAAACTAAACAAAAGAAGCTTTTGTAGAACTAAATGAACTCCTCACCTCAAGGTTGCCCAAGCAGACGAAGCAGAAAATCTTATATGCGTTGTTTAAACAGATGAAGGAGGGCGTCGCGTCGTCTATTCTCCTATTGTTTGTCAATAGTTAATAAATCTATCATGATAGTAGATAAACGATTAATGTAGCTAAAAAATGGCACCTCCCAGAAGTGAATTATGGAAGTTTTGTTTTTAAGAAGTTGGATAGTGAAAAAGTATCTTGTAAAATTTGTTTTAAAGTATTAAAAACCATTCTAATTTTCAGTGATTGAATAAATATGGAGATACAATTAGGATGCAAAGATTGAAATTATTATTACTATATAAAAAAAACTTTTTTCCAGATTAATATTTTGAGACCGATATTTACTTTTATCGATACTTTTCTTTCGATACTAGTACAGTATCGATATTTTTCTCCCGATACTTTTAATGAGTAAAGTATCGATACTTTTCTTTCGATACCACATCCCTAGCTATGGATACCAAATAATAGCTGATGTCCTGTCCTAAGTTTCCTCCTAGACATGTCCTTATTTGGTCCACACAGTGTGTGGTGTACTCGTCTTATCACGATCTCAAGATCCTAGTCCTGTATGTGTGTGTGTGTGTGTGCTCCACTTTATTGTTGCGTCACCAGGCGATCTGTGTGAGATCTGGACCGCGTGGAGGCTGACTTCTTTCTACCTGCTCAACTGACTGACTTGACTATTGTTAGAGAGACATTCCTCCTCTAGCCGCCACGTTGCCTAGTTTACCTTCAACTGCTCAACAGTTGGGTAGAGAGATATAAATTGGGAATCTTGTTTTGTCTGCACTTGTAAACTTTTCTGGAAACTATGTTTGCGAACATATACAAACTATGTTGATATTCTATCTGAAATTTCTTTCTATCATTTTTAAAAAATAGTTTGGGATATGTCTTCAAATTCTTTGATACAATATAATAATGAAACAATTAAAGAAAATTATATTTAAATGAGGCCAGAAAATGTACTTAAGGAAGGAATATAAGGAATGCGAGTTAAGGGCTGTGTTTTTTTGCATTTCTTATAGCAAAACCTTTTTGGCAAAAAAAAAATCAAATATTGCTCCAGTAGAAACAGAGTTTAGTTTTCTTCACGTGGTGATATCAACAGTGTTGAATATCTGTCATGATCAAAGTGGCATTATATGAGAAACTTTTTATATGAAGTGAAAAAGATGTCATTAAATTCCAGGACACCCTTGATAGCTATTCAACAACAGTTGGCATCACCATGTGAAGAAAATTATATTATGTTTCTACTGAAGAAATATTTAATTTCTGTAGTTAAAAAAAATGTTTTGCTATAAAACTGCAGAAAACAACCTTGTTCCTCCTTTCTGCTGTCTTCCTACTCAATTTCTAGATACAATAAAGAAAAGTGACACGTGCAATATTCGATGATTTTAATTATTTCTAAAATTATTTGGCTAATAATACATAAAACGAAACTTTTTTCAGTGAACAATTAGTTATCATATAAATACGAAAATATCAAACCCTGGATCCTTTGGGTAAACTAGACGTTACATTTCATGAGATCAATGTGTCTGATCCGCTATGTTATTGTTTCTGTAACTTCCGGGCTTATATTAAGTTGCTTTAATGCTAAGTAACGGGGAAATTTTTTTTGTCTTGAGAGGGCCTCCAACTTTGATTACATCTTATAATAACAAATTAACCAAGTCACGTGGCTGTACCTTTGTTTTGAGTGTAAGGTTAGGGGTGGTAAAATGCAATAGGATAATTGACACTCCTGATCCCGCCCCATAGACTGATTGTAGATTCTGTGAACCATTAGGCTCTACTTATAAGAGACGGTTCTTTCAGATCTAAGAGGTATACTTGGTATTAAACAGGTCCTCATCTTTACGACCAAGGTCTAGACTACACTTTGATGCACATCCTTTTAACCAAGTCTCTGACCTATTAGAAGGGCCCTTTAGGACTTTATAATTTGAGGCTTTTTTAAGGATAGTGTTTAGATGATAGAGCAATTTGAGACAGGGCTAGCTGTTAGAGCATTCCTTTGAGACCAGGGCTAGACTGTATTAGAGGCATTTCCCTTTGAGAACAGTGGTTCTATATGTATAAAGGCATTCTTTTGAGATCCAGTGGTCTTACTGTATTAGAGACTCTTGAGAATGGGGGGGGGGGGCTCTTGAGGACCAGTGGTCTAGACTGTATTAGAGGCAACTCCCTTTGAGGACCAGTGGACTATACTGTATGAGAGGCACTCCTTTTGAGGACCAGTGTCTAAGCTGTATTAGAGGACACTCTTTTGGAGACCAGTGGTTCTAGACTTATTAGAGGCACTCCTTTTGAGGTACCAGTGGTCTATTCATTATTAAAGGACATCTTTTGAGTACAGTGGTCTAAGTGATATTAGAGGCACTCGCTTATGAGGACCAGTGGTTTTAGGCTGTATTAGAGGCACTCTTTGAGACAGTGGTCAGACTGTATTAGAGGCACTCCTGTTAGGACCAGTGGTCTAGAACTTATTAGAGGCACTCCTTTGAGAACAGTGACTAAACTTATATTAACACTCCTTTGAGGACCAGTGGTTAGACTGTATTAGAGGCACTCCTTTTGAGGACCAGTAGTCCAGACTGTATTAGAGGCACTCCTTTGAGGACCAGTGATCTAGACTGTATTAGAGGCACTCCCTTTGAGGAACCAGTGGTCTAGACTGTATTAAGGAACTCTGAGGACCAGTGGTCTAGACTGTATTAGAGGCACTCCTGTTGAGGACCAGTGGTCTAGACTGTACTAAAAGAGAGCGTACCACGTCCAAGTTGTGTAATTGAAACTGGAACACATGGCCTCATAGACGGTGGTTCCTTTCCTCTGCTCTCATTAATATACATTACTACTGTCAAGTTGAGGAAATGGTTTGCATAATATTGTTTCAACGAATGTCGGTCTGAACACTTATTGCATCTGGTTGTTATATTTTAAAATTGCGGGTACCAAGATATACTGATTATGTTTTATAGTTGTGTAATAGTGACTGAAGATAAGGTAATTCCTTTTTTCTTGTGAAGGAGCATTGCAAGACAAAGGATTCAACGTTGGGACATATGTGTTTCTCATACCAATTAGTTCATTTGAACTAGTTTTTTTTTGAAACTCATTAGACGCAACACAGATCTAAGAAACAGCGATCACCTTAGACTGGATTGCTAGTGACTGGGATCTTGAGATTCGAATCCCGATTGATGCAATTGGAGAATGCTAATATGATTTATCAATAATATCCCCAATTTCAAGAAAATAATTAAAGTGATAGTAAAATTTTTTTCGACGCGTCTTATTACCTGTTCAGGTTATGTGCATATATGATATATACTCTGATGGGGTAGGAATAGAATGCAGCATTTGCATAGAAGGAGAGTGAGAAACAATTTAGGAAAAGCCACCCTCAATAGAGCACACCGGGATTCAAGCCCCGATCTCTCCATCATCCTCAGGCCAGTTTGACACGAGAGTGAAGCCTGTATCCTATGATTATTCTACCCCTTTAGGCTTTTAAATAGATTTAAAATAAAATAAAACACCTTGGTTTTCAAAGAGTCTCGTATCTCTGATTGGTTTTTAGGTATATTTTACTTCATATGTAATCATTGGCTTATTTCGGATATAATTACTGTTTTATTTAATTTCTTAGAAAAATTTATTAAAAATTAATGGCCAATGCAATTTTTATCTATACAATTTAGTTTTGGCCTCAAATATGAGGTCAGCGGGCCATTTAAAGGTGAAGCCCCTCCTTCACTAGAGGAACAGTTTTATATATGTATTTTTCTTATCATGTAAATAATAAAATTAAGTTGAAATTTAATAGTCATAGTTTCATGGCTTGACTTTTTTTTAACGCTAAGTAATGTTTCAATCTCAAGATCAAAAGAATTATAGAAATAAAATAATATGTAAATTGTTGCATCAATATTTGTTGTTGTTTCTTGGTTTACGTGTTAAAAGGTCGTCTAAAACTGTAATTTGGTAGATGTGATAAGTTGAGAGTTTGGAATTGTCAGTAGTAGATGTTGGTAAGATGAGAGTTGAATGTCGTTGTAATTGTAGATGAAGTCGTGATAAGATGGGAATCGGAGCTGTCATTTATATATGTTGATTAGATGAAAGTCTGGAGCTTTTATTTGATAGCTGTTGATAAGATAAGAGTCTGGAACTGTAATTTGGTGGGTGTTGATAAGAAAGTCAGGAACTCACTTGGTAGATTTGATAATATTAGAGTTTGATACTTATTTGGTAGATGTGATAGATTATGATATGGACCTGTCTTTTATAGTGTTGATAGTATAGTGTCTGAACTGTATTTGGTAGGTGTTGATAATCGAGAGTGACTGTTATTTGTAGGGTTGATAGTGAGTGTAGTTGAAGACGACGTTTTTGTTGTACATTCATGACCAGTATTTTTTAAATAAAACTATTTGCAAGTCAACAGACAAACGTAGAATTGGTTCAAAAGTAATAAAAAAACAAAAATATAAATAAGGTATAAAACCATTGATACATTGAAAAGGGGAAAAAAAACCTAAAAATTGTAATCTAAGTTCCACCCATGTGATATGCAGGTGAGATTTTGAGCTACATTCTTATTTAATGGTTAATGATCATCTCCTTCTTTGAGACGAACAATCGTTCCACCCCAATAAGCACGTTGTGTTATCCTGTTCAGACATTACAGCTAAACTTCACGATTGTGAGGTTTGCATTACGCTATATTCTTTAGTCAGATGGTTAGATAGAGACTTCAAATACTTTTGTTTCAAAGGACGGTGTTATTTCTCTCAATAACTGATTAATTGTCTAACAACCTTTATTTTAAAGTTTTAATTGCGATTAATTAAGAGCATAACCGTTAATTTAACATTCTCAAAGACCTCCAAAATAAATATATTTATTTGCGTATAGCTCATCGATTATTGGTTTTATAAAATTAAATTTTGAATAAAAGACTTTTATTTTAATAATACTAAAAGTTTATACGATCAGTTATTGCGTCTCGTAAATAGTTACGGAGATATCAAAATTGGAAATTTCTGTGCTTATGTAAAGTACCCTCAAAGTAATTTTCATTGGAAATGAAATAGCCATTTAGATACCAAAATTCATCAAACTTGTTTGAACGCATTTTGAGAAAATAGAGTCTTTCTCTTTATGCACTTCAGTAAGTTATCCTTAACTTTAGGTAAGATATAGGACTATAGTGCCAAAAAATCCTCTGGGAAGCCTTTTGAAAGACCTAAAATCTAGATACAGGTTGTAGCCCGATTGGTAATAAATATGATTTGGGGTTAGGCAAGATACTTACAGATGGATGGATGAACAGACAGAGGGACGGTCACACAGTTGGCAATGTGAAAACAACTTTTTCGTTGAAATTTTTAAAACTTTAGGGTTCGACTTTTTTTGAAGATCACGATACAGCTCTCTCCGAGGGCTGAGAAAAGTAAAAGGAATTTGTCGATAAGAAATTATGCCAGAGAACTCAATGTGGACAAGTAAATGGACCTGTCGAAGACAGAATACCTAATAAAATAGAATCACCCAGCCTAGTTTTGATTATTTTTTTAATCAGAACAACCCACACCGTTTGGCAACGGGGCAAATGTATTAGTCTCGTCTTAGATAGTTTGTCGTGGTTTTAATCACAGTCGAGTGTAATTAGGATGTGTTTTTCCTTATTGGTTTCACACTCTGCCTTCACACAAATGCGGGTACACTATTATAATATCTACCGTTATCAACCTTAACCAATTTGTGTGAGTATGTGGATAGCCTGGTTGGGTAGTAAGACATAATACGTATACATAAAATACAATTTGGAAGAGATTTGTATTAATATTCATAAAAAATATATATATATATATAATTTTTAAATATACATTGATAAATACATATACATTTATAAATATATGTATATTGACACATACATACATATATTATACATATTGTTTGTATATAAAAAGATGTGTGTATAACTCGAACGGGTTTTAAGACGCGGTGCAAATAATTTAATTTATAAAAAAGATACGTGTATACAACACATTTATAAAATACATATAAATTTATAATTATCTTTTATAGATATAATTTTATAAGCTCATTTCCGGTAATTGAAACTACGAGAAAATAGCTTAACTTATTTTGACAAACGAACACTCACTTTAAAGGTTAAGGTTATGATGTAGAAAACCCGAGAAAATGCCAGTGTTTTTCTAAAGTTTTTTTAGCAAAACCTTTTTTTGGCAAAATAAATCAAATATTGCTTCATTACAACCGGAGAGTTTAATTTTATTAACGTGGGAATGTTAATATTTCCTTAATATCTCTCAAGGATGTCCTGAAATTTAATGACAACTTTTTCTCTTTATTTAAAAAGTTTCTCATCTAATTCCGCTATGCTCATGACATATTGAACAACTGTTGATATCACCATGTTAAGAACAGTAAGCTCCAGGCCTATACTAAAGCTAAATTATATTTATTTTATCCAAAATTATAGATAGATAGATAAATGGATAAATATATTTTTAATTTTAGTATGACTTGGTTTTCTTTAAAGGCGTTCTATTCTTTCTATATCCTTTATTAATTATCTGATCAAATGTAGGTCTACAATAGAATTAGACTTTTATATGAATTTTAAGTGATACACTCAGTTAACGTTAAAACAATAAAAAGAGGTAAAATGCTCTTACCACATCAGGAATCCGGAACTCATAAACATGGTGGTTTTAAAACCACCTTAACCTCATTCATCCTTAAAGGAGGGTCCCCTGTATTTTCACGAACCTGACATTTACAGTTAAAAAGTGTCTAACGTAACCATTTTTTATTAGTCGGCATTTTTTTTTTTTTACTAGAGATATAATCTTTCGTTTAGGTGCGCTAGGGGGGACTGGTCGCTGATGTTGGGGGAGTTGGGGGGAGGGAAGGAGAGTTCCAGTAGAATAGTTTCACTTTCATCACGCGCGCATGCGCGCACTGCCCCGGGATCTGCCCCACGACGTCGTTGTTGTTGTCTGTTCTCGTTGTTATTACGGGTCTCAAGGTAACCTACATTTCATCTGTCGGTTTAGTTGGGTTCGTCCACAATTACTTTGTACTAGCTACAGCTCAACCACCATCTCTTGTCAAAGGAAAACTTTTTAGGGTAGAAGTGGAGAAAGGGGTGGTTGGTATTATAAGAATTTATTATTTACAATTTACAGCATGAGGGAGGTTGAATTTATAAGACAATTTCACAGGATTTTTATGTTTGCTATGAGTGAGAAAATATTTTTTAAGAATCACCCTCAGTTCATCCCACCGGGATCTTAGCTATGACTTCTCCGTCACCAGCGACACAGACGAGACCTACGCCTTGGTCGGCGTGTTCACTAACAAAGATTTATATTTTCCTCATCCAATGCCTGTTAAGGCCCTATGCGAATTATTCTCAAGTAAATCTATAACGGACCTACTTATGTGGACAAACTATTGTAATAGATTGGACTACCGATTATGGGGTGATCGGGGTTCGAATCTCAGCCAGGTGTACTGAGGATGTTTTTCCCGAAATGGTTCCCAAGGCCGTAGCCAGTCAATAATTTCAGGAGGGGGTTTGTTGGGCACATCCCCCAATTGCCGAAGACTTGAAAAAAATACTATGTTTTATGGCAACATAATCTCCTAACTGCCGAAGGGTATAAAAAATTATAAATATTAAACACCTCTAAAAGCTATCTGAAGTGTTTATTATGACAACATAACACCATAACTGCCGAAGGATATAAAAAATTCTAAATATTAAATACCTTAGAAGCTCTCTGAAGTGCTTTTTATGGTAGCACAGTCCCCGTACTTGTAGGTTAATTTTGGATTGTTTGAACCATAAATAAAGCCCATAATATATATATTCTTGTTCATAACATTTTGGCGGGAGGGGGTTGAACCCCCAAAAACCCCGACTATGGTTTTGATGGTTCCCTACTTTTCCTCCACGCTAATGCAGACACACTTCCTCTAAATTCAATCTTCCTCATCCCTAACATATTAGAGTAATTAGTACACAAACGAATAGCCCGAACGGAAAGTAAGACGAGGTGCTAAAAATAAATCTATAACATACGTAATTAATAGATTTACTATCGGACCCTGATTAAGATTTAAACCAACGACCTCTTATAAAAATAGTATATAACTACTAGCTTAACTCAAATCCAAACACGAGAGATATCTTTTCTAGTATTTTGATAAAGTTTTATTCTTTACTGTATTAACTTGTATTTTATAGCACTTAAATGATAAACATAATCAATTAATTTTAAAATTAAAAAAAATAATTTAATACTCATTTTTAATGGCTGAAAAGTAGTATAAGCGAGAACAGTTGTAGAATAGGATTATATTATTATTTATTTATTTTAAAATAAATCAATTAGCTATAATCAGTGATCTACTTAAAATAAATAATCAAAAAGTATTTAAAATTTAAATTTATTTAGGCTCAGATGAATATAGGCTATTAATATTATATTTGTGTGTAGAAACGAACCTGGTCTTGTGTTTGTCAAAGTTAAGTTAGTTTGTAAGCATTGAATTGTTATATTATTATGTTAAGACAAGGCTACGATCTTAAGAATATTATAAGGTCTTATTTTTTAAACTATTCTAATCTCTGAAATTTGCAGTTCATAGTTCTTAATCAAATATTATTGGATACTTTCCTTAAATGATTGAATTATTACTTTAATGAGGGTTTTATTTTATTTTAAATTATAAATGTTAATGTCTTAAAAAACATATATACAGGTTTCCTGTTCAATTAAATATGAACATCATTAAAATATTAATAATATATATTGGAGAAGGAAGTTTCTGTTATTTGGCAGTGCAGTTTTAGCAAAGAGCGATTAACATGATTATAATTAAAAATAAAGTTGATAAGTCTCGCAAATGATAGAACTCGTTTATTCTTATGCTTTAAAGTTTAAACTGATGATTCCCCATTAATATTTTTTTTTTAAGTTTGAGTAACAGACACAATAATCAATACTATAAAATATTTATTAAAGAGGCTTTTTCAGTCTGCAATCTGTTGACAAATCCTTGTACTACTCCGTCAACAACAATCTGTTGCTCGTGTGGTGGCCCCCTCTTGCCAACTCAGCCAGACTAACGGCCAAAAATATATCGTACAGGAGAATTATTACTCTTGTTGGATGAACTGCGGGGGGAGGGAGAAGAGTCAGTCCGTTTTATTCTGGTTTAACGATGCTAGCGCTAACCGCAAAAACTGTGTTCTTTCTTGGAAGTTTCATTATTGAGTCGGAAAAGGGAGTGAGGGGGGGGGTCTTTTTTTCTCTCTCCTTGTGCTATACATCATCTTGACATGATACCACGCTATACATCTTCTTTTCATGACTGCAAAAGGGGGGGGGGGGCTAGAATGATGGGGAGGTATAAACGTACGTTACAAGGTAAAATGGAGGGTTATTTGAGGAGTCAATTGATTATGTGTTGGTTTTTTTTATCTTCCATACTTGCCTTCTTTAAAAATATAATTCATGTCAGGTGTTTCTTTTTCATTGGGTGCGTGTGTGTGTGTCCGATTATAACATCAGTCGAGTTTTTTTTATGAAACATCTAAGTATAAGACACACTTCTGTGACCGCATGGTCTAAGGCGCTACCCTCGCAATAGATTAAACTGCTAATGACGGGGAGATCGTAGTTGGAGCCTGGTTGGGTGTAATGAGGTTTTTTTTTTTTACATAAATTGTTTTCTACTCCCTCGCGCCAAGCAAATAAGGGTACACATCCTTTAAATGAAATATTCCTCATCTCTAACCTATAAGCGTAATTAGTATATAAACGTATAACCCTAATGGATAGTAAGACGTGGTGCTAAAAAAAATGGAATGTAAGGAATATGATTCCGTTTATTTATCAAAGGATCTGTAATTAAAATAGCTTATTATTATTATAGTTTTAGAACTTGTAAGTTGTAAAAAAAAAGGGTTTATAACAGCCAAAATAGAAAACATATCAAAATGCGGCTCTCTGCCCTTTTTATTTTACATAAGTGTAACTGATTCCATAGATTCTGAATTTTATAGTAGTTTAAATATTGAATGTCTTGAAGTAAAAAAGAAATGTTATGGGAGCTGAAGGAGGAGGCAGAGGACAGGGTGCATTGGCGGTCTAAATTCATTGACAAAAAGAATGGGCCTGTGATAAGACAGAACACCTTATAATAATAATAATAATAAATAATATCAACCAAAAGTAGCAGTTGCATATCACATGACTTGACGTAAGAATAAGTAAAAGTTAATTTAATTTAGTAGCTTTTCCATCTATCAAATAAGGTTCTTTCTATGAAAATTGACATGTACCTTCCTGATATACGCGATTAACCGTGATACCTAATTGGCTCATAAGTTGGGAGTGTAGAGAAAGCGAATTCAAGGTCAGTTCATTTGCAATTTTTTTTTTCAAAACCTTTATTTTGCCAAAATAAATAAAATATCGTTCCAGTAGAAACATAACTTATAGTTTAATTTTCTGCATATGCGGATATCAACAGTGGTAGAATATCTGTCATGAGCATAGCAGAATTAGATGAGAAACTTTTTAAATGAAGAGAAATGTTGTCATTTAATTCCAGGACACCCTTGACAAATATTACTCAACAAATGTTGATATCACAGCGTGAAGAAACTTAAACGATATGTTTCTACTGGAAAAATACTTTATTTTTGCCAGAAAAATGAATTTCTGGGAGCATTTAAAAATCACGTATTTTTGGACATTTTTAAATCCTTCCCCCCCCCCTCCTCTTGTAGCAAAAATAAGCAAATGCCTGAAACCCCCCTCTTGCTTACATATAATTTGTCAACTTTTTTATTTGTTCACAGGAATAACCATTCTTTTTTTCAAGCAATTTTGCCTAGTGACACATGATGATATAAAAAATTAAAAATCCATGCAATTTATAAATTGTTGGTTACTATTAACATAGAGTTGTAAATTAATATTGCGAAATAATTGACAATTAACACTAGTATACATTGAATTTAAATTTATTGAATTGGTAAAACTAAAACAAGTTATAACATTATAAAAGTTTAAAATTTTAATTAATTTTTAATTGAAGTTATAAAAAAATAGTATTATTAGTGAATACATGAATATTATATTTATAAAAAACACCCTAAACTACATTTAATCCGATGATCAAGGTCCTTGAATCCCCATCTCAACACTTTCAATTATTATGTGTCTATTTGGGGGGGGGGGGGTTAGGCCACTCAAGCTTTTTCCTACTTGTATACGTTTCTACACTTCTTTCTTGTTTAGACATTCAGCATCTTCATTGCTGCCCGTAGCTGCCGGAAGTTCAAGTGGCTTGCTATGTGGCCTCCCTCAATTTTGCTTGTCTTTCTCTATCTTCTATCTTACGTTAGCATTGTTCTGACCTCCCTTCCCCCTTATCAGCAAAAATTAGCAAAGCTCGAACCCCCTACCACCTTACTTACGTAATACTTGAACGCCCCCTCTATAAAAGTTGCAAAAACACCGACCTTTTTTCAAGTTTCCTACAATCTCACCTTAAGTGAGAATGATTAGTTTAAATCAAAGTTTTTGTCCACTCTCTCACATCCTTGAGGCTTCAATTTTTTTTTTCCCCCGATGGATTGAGACATAAGTGCAACAATGCTACCGTATCTCCATGGTACATTTTATTATCAGTGATGTTGACCGCAACTCTAGTCGAGGAACTCAACAAACCGAACATCCAAGAACCGAACTTCCGTCGTCTAATCTTTGAATTTGATTTTTTTTCATCAAGTTACTCACGTTGGCCAATGTTTTTCTGTGATCCTCCCATCACTTAATATTTTTTTGTGACCACCTGGGAGGGACACGACCCACCGTTTAAGAACCTGTTCTTTAGACCACACAATCACCAATGCGAGGTTTGTTGTAGAGATAAACTAGTTTGTAGGTCGGGGAATGATATCATAAGTTGACCAATGACATGGAACTCTATTAATATATTTGTCGATCGTGGCTTTTTTAACCCCTTAAAGATTCTTCAAAAACATTCAAGCAGTTCATTGCTGCGTGATTCTCTACAATATTGCATCAATCAGCCCTTTTGCCTACATAAAACGAAAGCAGGCCTTTCCATTCCCTAAAGAGGAAACTGCTTAGCCGTTTCACCTTTACACACACGCACACATACAGCATCTATGTATGTATGTATATATGTATACACATATATACGTTGGTAGCGCACACGACAGGGAATGAAAAAGGGTCCAAAAGCTGACGACCACCAGATTGGTTCCAACATAATCTCTAGTCATTAATCGAGCGAGGCGCCTGAAGGGGTCTTTTATCAGTGTTAGTCTGCGGTCTGGTGGATAAATTAGCTTGGGAGCACCTTCCATAGTATCGCACACCACCTAGGTACCAAGGCATGGGGGGTAAGAGGGGGTTAGATATTATGCACGCATTTAGAACCAACCATGTGTGTCGTTGGAGACGTAGAAGGGGAGAAAAAAATAGTCCTTAGATTAATGTCGTGAAATTTCGACCTGTCCCCCCCTTCTTAACCGTCTTCATAAAATCCGTGTCAAACCGAGAGAGGTGTTATTTTTCTTGATGTGGTTTATACCTCTCCTCTAACCATTTTGCACTTTTCTATGCTTCATCTCATTTGGTTTGAATTTTATTTTATCGCTTTTGTAGATTTGATAATTAAACTTTTTTTTTCCAGGTCTTTGGCAGACTTGAAAAGGGGAGGAAAACTAGTGGTTTTAGATCTTCTGATAATAATAGCTTTTAGTATTCTGAGGGCTTTGAAAAATGTATCCTGAAAGGGGATTTAAAACTATGTACAGTATGGTTGGTGTGGGAGGGAGCTGAGAATAGTGTTTCTTCAGTTTTAACTATTACAAATACTATTTGCTCAAAATAATTCAAATATTGTTTAAGTAGTTCTGTTTGGTTAATTCTCCCTCTCTCTCGCTAGTTCTCTCTCTCTCTCTCTCTTATATATATATATATATATATATATATATATATATATATATATATATATAATCTAATGTGTACCAACTGCCTTGTTTTTAAAACGATTATTTTAACTATTTACAGTTTAAAAAAAATTAATACAATACGTTATCAGGAAATATATTCATACAAAATTATGTATATATTTGTCAATAAAGAAATACATCTATTTTTTTATCAATAAAGTAAGGTTGGCTCAATATGTAGCGAATGATATGCCCAAAATCTGACCCAAGAGGTTAGCATTACGCTCTGATACGGAGCACAAACACTTGAGGATGTTTTTTCCACCCTTTGGGATGTTCACTGTAGTTTCCCGTTCCCTTTCCAGATAAATTCTGTTGTATATCCTTGAAATTGATATTCCTCATCTTGAGTACCTAACCTAATCCAAGCTGAGAATAGCCTTCACTGTGGAGGGAGGAGCAAGGGTGGAAACAGATCATTTTCATAAGGGGGTCATAGTTATAAATAACATAGTTACTTTCAATGTTAGATTTATGTTTAAAGCCATTTAATAGTTTTGCATTCATATCTGATCTTATGTATGTTTTAAACCGTAGTCATCCTCTCCAACTTTTTATAGTTTTTATAAACTATTTGGAGTGGCCCTCCAACATTTAAAAAAAAAAAATAGTTCACTCTAGAAACGATTAATAGTTTTCGTCTTGTTTAGAAAAATTACATTCTTTTTTAAGCCATTTAAAGTATTCATCACCTAGAAATTTTTGAAATTTGGATGCCCCTCTAAGCCATTTAGAGTGATATTCACCCTAATATTTCACGATAGTTAGATACCTCTAGAAGATACTCTTTGAAGTGGTCTTCCACCGACAAAATTTTGAAAATGGAATTATTTCAGAAACTATGCTATTTGGGGTGATCCTTGCCTGAAAACTCTTCAAAATGACATGCATTTAGAAGCTATTTGGAGTTGACCTCCCCCAGGCATTTTTGAGATTTTTAGAAAACCTTGGAAGCTATTTAGAGCTTTCCTTGCCTGAATTTTTCTGCCAGTTAGATGCCTTTAGTCTACTAGTCATTTGAAGCGGTCTCCTCAGGGAAATGTTTGACAATAGATGCATTTAGAAGTCATTTAAAGTTTGATTTAAGGCCATCTTTCAGCTTCATATTTGATAATATCAGAGGATTTAAAATATATCTAAGGGGGGGAATTTATTCCAGGGAGGGATAAATTAATTCCAGGGGGTCAGAGTCCCCCACAGTTCCACCGCTCCTTCTGTCCACACATACTCTATATTTGGTATTCGTAGATGAACTGTTCTAAGGCGATTATTAGTCTTCTTTGGTGTGTGGTAGTCTACCGTCTCTATGCGGATCAATGTTCATTCCTTACTCGCTATGCACGACAAATATTCGTACATGAAAACCAATATATTATCCACACTTGCGTGAGTCATATCGAACAGTGAATAAACGTGGGCGAATAACGCACGTGTGGATATGGCTCAAGAAGTGTCTGCGCGTAAAAATATAAAAAGAAAATGTATAATCTATCTGTGTTGTATTTCCTTTCTAAAATTTGAACTTTAGTTTTGTTTTTGTATTAATTTTCTAACCTTCACAGGGGGATCAACTGACACTTTGACCCCTGCCTGAATCCGCGCCTTGGGAAGAGGAAGTATTGGAGGGATGAACAGACAATAACATCCGTCTAATATATATGTTTTTTTAACGGGGAGGTCTTGATATATATAGGGGGTAGTATGTGTTCTGCGGATGGTTTTTCCTGAATGTATTTACTTTCTCCTACAAAACAATTGCGGCTACACTTTCTCTATGTTCTAGCATTATAAATCTATTCTCACCAGAATAAATATACAGACATATTTTACTGTTTCTTACAATTCCAAGGGGCCATGGTAAATGATAATATATATATATTTATATCTGATACCACACGCATTACACACTGGCATTCCCTTTACTTACCCCCAAACCACTCCATCACCCGTCCTCCAAAATAAAAAATATTGTGAAATTTTTGTTATATTTTTGGTCATGATGTCATTTGGATAGACGTTCAGAGGAGTAAGAATCTTATTGGCAGGAGGGTGTAGTCGTTCGGAATGGGACGAATACAAAAATTGCGTAGGGGGTGAGGGAGCAGGGAGAGGCACGTGGATGCAATTTTGTGGGATTCACGCAGAGGCTGGCAATCGTCCTTCCGTGCAAGTTACACACGACAAAGGAAGGGACAGCGGAAAAAAACCAATTTGTTGGAGTTTTGTTTCTTTGATGCTTGGGGGTCAGCTTAGGATAACACTTTTTTTTCAGCTTTCATTGTGTTTTTGGTTGAGGTCATCCAATTTCAATGGTTAAATTTTCTCTTTCTTTTTGTCTTTATATCCTCTAAGCACCCTATTCTCCTCTTTATTTTTGTAACAACCTTTTTGTATTCCTCCCATTTCTACCAAATATCTTCGTTTTTATTTTTGTTTTTAACGGCGAAGCAATATTGGGAACATGGATCTGGTAAAGCCAAATAGATCAGAAAACTTTGATCTCACTTCTGACCACTCAAGTACGATTGCTAGGCAGGAATTTTATAATTTTAATGGTCTCAATGTGGTTTATTTTTCGTAGGGATCAAGTAGAGTTTCAGACCTCTCTCTAAAGACGGAAATTGCCATATTGATGAAGGAAGAATAGTTTAAAATGGTGGCAAGAATAGTTATTTGAATGATGATGATGAATCTTAGAAGCTGAGGAAGCCTATATTTTCTGCGCAAGATATCTAACTTATGCAATTGACAGAAAAATATTCGTACTACCTGTTTGAGAGATACACCTTAATTGTTCCATGGACATGTTAGGCATTAAAAAATACATTCTGACCGACATGTTAGGCATTAAAAAATACATTCTGACCAATTGGTTTATCAAATAAACGCTGGTTTTATAGGAAGTGCTATTTTATCTGAAAAAGTACATTGTGTACTTGTTTTCTGTGTCATGCGATACATTTTACAGTGTGTATGTATAAACTCACGCCTTCAATTCAAATGTTGGTGCATATATTTCAAAATTCTCCTTCGTCACATTGTGTATTTCTTAAAACTATATTATGACACCTACTAATAATAACAGTGTTTTAATACTAAGCTAATTGACTTTAGCTTTTTAAAAAGTATTTTGGATATTAGCTTGTGCTACAGTAAAAGGAGTTCATTTCCTTTGCCACAAGACTGTATCTATAGTAAACGATTATGAGCTTTCGTCGAAACACTTGATATCATCGTTAGCAGCTTGATCTGAAAAACTTGGCAGGAAATAACTCTCAAATTATGTGTCTATAGGTGTAAGAAATGAAAATTTAATTGAATTTGTCTCCACACTAGCTAACTTTCTTTGTACCTGTCTTCTTTAGTTCAAGGCTAGGTCACGTTGGGCTGAACAATATAATTGAAAAATAATACTCTCAAAATATATGAGTAATTTTGCCCAAATTATAATAAAAATATTAATATTTTTTTCATTTTTAAAATGTAAGCTAGGAATACTCTATAAATGGTAGGTCAATTAACTGAACTTTTTTTTTTACAATAGATATATTGAAGATAAGTTCTCAGGCAAACCATTAATCAATAAAAAATATAGGCATGCCAGGACTTTAACCCGGGACCAATAGTACATTTTATTTACAATTAAATGTTCATAAGGAGCATTTAACTATGATATATTCCCCATTTTCCACCCCTTATTTTTCTTTTCAAGCAAATGATCATTACTTAGAAATCAAATGGGGATATAGAAGTGGCTCTTAGTCAAATAAAACCAATAGATCTCGGGTACATATTTCTCAAGCATGATAAAAATTTAGAAACACTTTTATTTTGAACACAAAATTTAAGGGTACATGAGAAATGGAGGAGAATCAATTTTAACACGAATAGAGCTAGTGCTACCATCTGTTAGAAAATCATGTTATCTTTCTAATGCACTCTAGATGATTGTTAAGAGAGGTCACCGTCAAATTTAAATTAGTGAAAAAAAGTATCTGCTGGGGTCCTTATGGGGTTTGATACATCAAATTTGTCCTGGAAAATATGTGCAATGTGACTTTCCCAATTTCTCCCCGTATCCTTTAATATTAATGATATTCTAACTAAAAACAATTTATAGCTATGAATATGAATATTAAAATTTATCGATCAAAAAAAATACACTTTTACTACTCTTCGGAAATAGGCAACAAGTGACGCTAAATTTAGGATACGAAACATATCTAGCCCTGTTTCTTTCTCCGTTGAGTTTTTTTCTTTTTCTCTCGTATCAGTGGTCGTCACTTTTATTGTGTTAAAAGGTCCCTCCTAGCTTTCCTATATCCCCTCCTGCTCTTTTGGGGTTTTACCCTCTCGGTGGACCTTTCCGATCTCCCCAAACTCTTCAATCCACTCCTTCCTTTTTTTTTTTTTGTTCTAAAAACTAACGTTAACCCTCCTATTCCTCGCCCGTAGACTTGTACAGTGAATTCTGGCCAGATCCACTATGAAACTTTAGTGTTATTTTCAGTTACTACAAAGAGAAAAGTAAGGAACAATATTACGTTTCCTTTTTATTCGCTTTGTTTTTTAGACCAACCTTCCTTCCATCCCCTTTTCGCCACTCTACTAAAGTCCCTCGTGATTTGAACAGAAAGAAATAAGATGGGAAAAGGTAAAAAAAAGGACTGTTATTTTCGCTTGGTATGAGATTTTACTAATTTGGTTTCTTTACCCTAACTTATACATGATTTTGTTTTTCGTTTGTTTTTGTGGCACATTGTTTAACCTTTTTAGAAATTAAATTAAGAATAGAAGGAAAAAAACTGTGACGTTAAATTTGAAGTGAAGTATTTTTTTACCCCTAGTGCTCGTTAGAGTTTCAATAATAATATTTGCAGTTTTTTTTAAAATTGTGGTTGTAGATATAAGATAAATACCTGTGATTTATAAAAAAAATACTAAGATATAATTACTTTTTGAAAGCATCATCCCTTTTCAAATTTAATTTGTTTGGAAATTAGTCTGAAGAGGATTTAAAAATATTTTTTTATTAATCAAATATTTTATTCTGCAGTTCTATTAACCTTTTAAGAAGCTGACATTTCTTTATACTAGTTTAATTTTATAGCAATATTCTTACAAGATTTTCTTAAATAGTAAATTTTATAATTTTATTTTAAAAATGAATAATTATTACTTATTTTTTTATCAACTCCTCTATTAAATAATGGTCCTTAAAGTAGTAATATATCTTAAAATATTTGATATAATATAGACAATTTGGGAATATAAATTATAATAGACATCTCACCAAGGTACAGTCTGATTTTAATAAGAAGCCCGTTATTTGAAAATTGGAAACTCACATTACCCCCATGGCGTAAAAAGTATTACAATAATTATAATTACATTATAAGCCCAAATAATTAATATTGTAAAGATAAATTATACAGTTATCAATATGGAAGTATTAGTTAAAGGTTTTGTTAATTTTTAGATTAAATTTATAATTAATAGATTAAAAAAGAATGAATTGCTAAATGTTAGTGGTCAAAAGTGATGTTCCTCTAAAATCATGGCTTTTCCTATCTTATAATCCATTATATGATATTAAAACAATTTCTTCTCATTTTCATTTAATTAATTAGTAAATATACAACGTGTACTAAAACATTGCATCAAACTTTGGCAGGCCATTCTTTGGGTGAAAATAGAATAATTCACATCAGCAACCTAGGGTCCATCTTGAATAATAAGGGTGGTATACACCCCTAAAGATAGAGCTAAAAACGACTGTTGTATGAAATATTATGAAAACTGCTTAGGGTATTACAACGAATATTTGTATAGTACTTATTGAAACCTTGCTCATTAATAAACTAAATGTGCTGTTATCGTTACCCACCCCCATCATGTTAAAAGGGGGGGGGGGGGGGTTGTAAGACTTTTTTCTGCAATAAAATAAGTAAGAGTAAGTATTGCCAATTTTTACTTAAGTTTGAGCTCAGAGACAAGTGTTAATTCCTGCCAGGTAGGGGAGCCAGTATAACTGTGTTGCTAGCTGTGTTAGATAAATTTGTTAGCTCACACTTGTGTGATTATCTCGGAAACGGGGAAAGCTAGGCAGTTTCTCCAAGACACCTTTTTTGTTAATTTTTACTCCATGTTTTGTAATCTTAAGTCAAAATTGGCAATACTTACTCTGACATATTTTATTGCAGAAAAAAGTCTTACAACCCCCTCTTTTTTACATAATGGGGGTGGGTAACGGTAACAGCACATTTAGTTTATTAATGATCAAGGTTTCAATAAGTAGTATACAAATATTCGTTGTAATACCCTAAGCATTTTTCATAATATTTCATACAACAATCGATTTTAGCTCTATCTTTAGGGGTGTATACCACCCTTATTATTCAATATGTAGGCTACCCTAAGCTGCTGATGTGAATTATTCTATTTTTACCCAAAGAATATCCAGCCAAAATTTGATGCAATGTTTTAGATACACGTTGTGTACAAGAATATAAACACTCTTTACTTAAGTCTTAAATGTGTTGTTTGTCAATTAAATTTTATTTATTAAATTGTTCGTACATGATATTAATTTTAAGATCTGAAGAATGAAAATATTCAAATTGTCGAAGTGGGAGTAGTATTTCAAATATCTTTATCTTCAACTTCAACACTTCATCTAAATTCAACTCTCTTCATTACTAACAAGATAGTATAATTGGTACATATTAGTGAAGCCTGAACAATTGATAATATAGTCCCAAAAAAAGTGATTTTTAAAGTTTCTGCAAATAATTAATTTTATTTTTAGTGATTTTAATGACGATTATAGCTATGAAAATATTAAATGAAAGATGTTTTTTAAAAAAATCTGGCAATATTTGTTCCCCTAAACGAGTTCACAATAACGTTCTCACACAACTACGGAGCTTTTAAACATTTTTTTCCCTTTGGAATTAGATATTTACATGAGCCAGAGAATAATAAAAATGGTGACTACCCCTCTAGTCGAAAAAGCGGGTCAACCCACGTAGTCCCGGACCACTTAATCCTGAAACCCTCACTGTAGATTATGGCTCCGCATTTTTACTTTCTTTATTTTATATATAAATTCTTCTACTTTCTTTATCTGGCTTGAACTGTAAAAATAAAGAAAAAATATATGTACAGGGCAAAAAGGGTAAAACCTCGGCCTAACTTATAATTTTTTTGGCTTCTGTCATAAGTATTAAATTAACATTTTTATTGCTTACCCAACATTCTTTTACCCCTCAATCGCTATTAAAATGTGCTAATACAATAAGTCTTTATTCCATCAATTAGATTATAGAAAAATAACTTAATCATTAAAGACCGGTAGTTAAATCCAATATGGAGGGTAGTACAGGCTTAAGTCGGTTTTTTAATTAAGTTTTTAAACCAAAATCTACTGTTTGGCAAAAACAAATAACAGTTATTAAATTAATTAGACAAGGACAGATTTTTATTTTAAACTTTATCTAATCTGCAAATATGTGCTAAATTATCTAGAAGGATATTCCCTTTAATGCGATCTGCCACATCGATACATCTATACTAATACGCATTAAGGTGGGGATGCAGACGATGCGAGAAAGGTGTTTTTATTTTTTATAGTAAACATTTTTTATCAAAATAGAAAATATATTGTTTCAGTAGAAACATAGAGTTTAAATTTCTCAATGGTATATTAACATTCTTGAATATATGACATTAGCATAGCGGTATTAGTTGATACACTTTAATGAAGAGAAAGTTGTCATTAAATACAGTACACCTTAAGAGATAGCTATATTTCATCATGTGAACAGTTAAACTTTATGTCTCTATGAGAAATATCATATTGGATTCGGCCAAAAAAATTTTTGCTATAAAACTACAAAACACTGCCATTTTCTCAGATTCCCATCACTCCACCATAATGTGATAATTTTGTGGCAATATTATAATTATTTCACAGAACTTCAAATACCGGAATCAAGCTAAAACTTATCAACTTGTATTGTCCATCTTGACGTTTGAACAACTTCGACTATGAACGAGGAATGCTCATGAAAAGATTTTAAAAACTTTTTTTTGTTCAGTAAATAAAACCATATTGATTTTTTTTAACTTCCCAAATAAGTGGCGATACAAATTTTGAGGTAATGGTTGGGCAAAGAATTCCGACCACATCCTGTAGAATTATATTGGAATACCAAGTGATATTTTATTTACCATAATCTGATGACCTGTTTAGTAAAATGTCCGTTTATTTTTATTTTTTTAACAGATACTTGGCGCGAGAAAAAGATGAATTCCCATGGGTTGTTTGGGTTATTATGTTAGGTAGTGTTTTAACGGTTTGATTTAAACCCTGCGGCGAGGTTAAGTTTACCTCCGAATTCATCAGTGTCTGCGACGTCAAAGCAAATTGTATGTTTGCACGTTTCAACATGTAATAATATATAAATGTTCACTTTTAGAGTTTTGTAAAATAAAAATCTAACATGAATTATTATGATTTTCTGTTAAAATAGAGAATGTTTTGTGAAGGTGGGTATTTGAATAAAACTTTTTTTAGTATTATTAGTTGTTTATATTTCTCACTCAATATTATTAATAATGATGGTTTTTACATTAAATCTGCTGCCTACTTGAAGAAAAATATTCCACAATACTATTTGCTATCGTACTCTTCACTAAATTTAATAACATTTTAATTTTGGATTCTTAACCAATTGATCAGCACACGACTTATCAACCAGCTTAAATATAAAACAGACACAACACCCAGCCCCCAGCCATATCTGATTTTGGTTGAAGAACAGTAGAAAAATTCAAACATATTTCTTTGCCGCCAGAATTTATGATATTTCTCTATTTTACTTGTGTTATTTTATAGGTATTGATAATATGTTTTAAAAGTGACAGCAGCAGATAACATGACTTGATGTATGAATATTTAAAAAATATATTATATTATATATATTAATATAATAATAATTAATAATTATTATTAATTATTACACATATAGTATATATTAGATTTTAATTTTAATATTAATGTACACAAATATGAATATGAATATGCGTTATTATTAAGGGGCTTAGTGGCTATGGCGCTGACCATAGCTTGGCCCAAATAAAGACGATTTTATTATTATTATTGTCATTAAGGAAATGTCATTATTCAGGAAATATTAGGTATTATTATTTGTCTTTACACGCCTTTTAGCGTATAACTCCAAGGGTAGTAAGACTCACCGTTAAAGAAACAAAACAAAAACACTAAGAACCAAAAGGAATTAAATTATTTTAAATTTTTTATTGGATTGGCATTGATCATATAATTTTAAACACTCTTTTATACAAAATATGAAGCTTGCTATTTTTATTTCTCTTAAGAAATGAAAATGCCTTTTTTTTTTCAATAGCTATAATTATTTTTAATCAGGTTCAGGTAAAGACTTGTATTGATTGGGGTCAAAAATATTTGTACTTAATTACATGTATACTGCCAGAAAATCTATACCATTAATATAATAGTACGATAGTTATTAATATCTACTTTTAAAACTTCACGTTCAATGATTGACTGACGCAAACTTTGTGCAGTCGTCAATTTCGCCGCTGACACAATAATATTAAAGTATTCACTTTAATTTATATGACTGTGCTGGGAAAAAACTTATTTGAGGTTAAGAAATAATGACAATGCCTTTCTTTAGAGCTAAAGATCTCCTCAGCCAACACCACTTTAATTCTACCCCTATTTTTAGAAGGTTCTAGAACCTTGTAATTATTAGATCCCCGTGAAATATTGTGATGTGGGTTTGTGGAAACATAAAAGAAATACAGGTCTACAAATGCTGATTTATTTTGAGGTAATGCTAGTAGGATTGACCACAGGGATAGTATACCAGAATTTGACCAGTGAGATGAGGTTTGCTCATCTACAATGATTACAGGGAATGTTTTGATGTCCTGCACGCCACACCCTTGAGGTGGTGATTTAGGGAAATGAAAAAAGGGCAGTGTTTCGCAGTTTTTATAGAAGAATACTTTTTTCGTCCAAATTAAAAAATATATTTCCAGTAGAGAAAATGTTTAGTTTTCTTCACATGGTGATGTCAACAGTTGTTGAATATCTGTCACGAGCATAGCAGCATTAGATGATAAACTTTTTAAATGAAGATAAAAAGTTGTTATTTAATTCCAGGACACCCTTGAAAGATATTCCACAACTTTTGATATCACCGTGTGGAGAAAATTAAACTCTATGTTTATATTGGAGCGATATTTGATTTATTTTGGCCAAATTTTTTTTTTAACTGGATGAACACTGACCCTTTTCTCGCACTCCCCACACCCCCACTTTAACACTAAGCTTCAAAGTAGTTCAAGAAAACAGTGCTCTGTTATTAATAAAATCTACTAAAGGTGAAGTGCGTCAATACTAGAGTTAAACTCAAAAATTTTATGTTGAAATTCAAATACAATTTCATATTTTCTGAAAAATAATACTAATATTTATATGTGTATAAAATTTGTTACCGATTGTACTTCATCTTGAAATCAAATAACGTAAGAAAGTTTTCCCTGTACAATTGCAGCGGCGCTCTGGATAATTCTGCAGACTCCGACTACATGAACAAAGAAATCAAATTAATCGGAGAACACTTGAAAGGAGAAGATAGAGATGCATGTTGCCATATGTGTTTAATGAAGCAAGTAAACAAGCTAATACAAAGAGCAACATCAGAGCACAATCCAATATTTCCTAAAAATGGCCTATTGTGTTGGCTAATATAGTTAACATAACTGCAAGTTAAAACGTTGATACTCTCATAGGGTGAACTCGGCGTGAAGTGCCAATGGCTTAGCACAACAGGTAAAACCTCGGTAAAGCATTATAATTCTAGTTCTACTCTTAAAAGGAATTGTTATACTAGTTAGAAAAATAAATACAATTGTGAGGTTATTATAGGTAATTCCCCCCCTGTGTCGGGAGATCCTTCTACACAATACGATAGCAATAGTTAATTTGTTGCAACAAACGTTTTTCAAGCTACTACACGTGAGCAGGGCCAGAACATAATAAGCTCAGCATATTATATAAACAAACTTATTTTAAGAGATGAGAACTATAAGTGCCAGTGAAACTAGCTTGATCCTATTAAGTTAAGTTACAGAGTTATTAGAAAATTACTGTTCGTTCCGGTCATAGATGGACCAGCCTAATATCTACAAAAAGTTCCATTTCTGGGTTATAGGGCCAGTTTCATAGTCAGACTTAGTGAGCCTAAAGTGCGAGTCGATACTAAATACAGGACGACACCTACCTAGACCAAAAGGGAATGGGCGAGTTTTGCATATGAAACTGGCCCACTCCATTCAATTTCAGGTAGGTGACGTCTTGTATTTAGTATAGCGCCGCACTTGAGGCGTACTAAATCTGACTATGAAACTGGCCCATAGGCCTTAACTTAACATGGGCTGGCAAACAACTAATTGGTCTAACAAGGGGAGGCCACGATGTTCGGATCACGGATTATCTTTAAACTTTGTACACTTTTAGTAGTCCATTAGGACAACATAATGTGCAAGTAGTAAGGCGTACTACTTAGGCGTTTTCGAGAAAATCGCAAGAGAAGTTTTACGCGTCGAATATGTACCGGAGCGTTGCGACTATAAGCACGAGATGGCGACGGTCGAGTGGTTAGCGTTCCAGCTCCGTAGTCACTGGATAGCTGGATCGAGTCCCACTCATCTTTTTTTTTTTTCAACACTGGTCATATTCTTTCCTATATATTACAATTCAAAGGTAATATATTCTGACATATTGTAACTCATTGTATTATTGAATAAAGTTATTAACACCTTTATTTATCGATGTTTGACTTAGGCTTTCCAAGCCTGGCCCTCCCCTTATCCTTTCAAACCTGTGTCTGCAGGTCAAAGCGTCCAGGTGCAAAGCAGTTCCGGGTACCTTACCCGATTTCAGGTATGAGGGATTTCGCAAATCACGACAGGCATTCATTTTCAGGAAAACTTTATGCGTTTGGTCTTTTATTTGTCGATAGTTATGAATATAATATTTGTTGTAGTAATAAAAATTAGTAAACAGCCAAATAACATTGGAAATTCAGTAAAAGTTCATGCAAATACACGTATTTTTTCATTATATTATCTTTGAATTGTAATATATATGAAATAATATGATCAGTGTTGAAAAAAAAAGAATCAGCGGGACTCGATCCAGCTATCCAGTGATTACAGAGTTGGAACGCTAACCACTCGACCACCAACATCTCGTGCTTATAGTCGCAACGCACCGGTACATATTCGACGCGTAAAACTTCTCTTGCGATTTTCTCGAAAACGCCTAAGTAGTTCGCCTTACTACTTGCACATTATGTTGTCCTAATGGACTACTAAAAGTGTACAAAGTTAGAATATAATCCGTGATCCGAACGTCGTGGCCTCCCCTTGTAAGCTGGAATCATGAGAAACACAACCATACAAGGGCTATAACCAATGAAGAGGGCGTCAAACAGCACCAAAAGGAAATCAGACTGGAAAGTAAAATAGGATGCGGACCCCACCAGAAGGGCAGGAACAACCCACAAGTTGATCACCACAAACAGGTGAACAACAAAACTTAAATAACATATAGAACACGAGCCATGCCATATGGGCAGAAACAACCCACTAGTTGAACACCGCTAAACAGGTGGACAACATGGCGTGTGGCTCCTAGATTACCCAAAATATGCAAATCAATACCTCACTAGGTATAACCATCAGGCCTGGAACAACCTAAATAGCCCCTTCCCCGCCTGAAGGCCATACTGACTAAAACATGTTCATGCAGGCTGAGGAGTTAGACACACCCCTAACTAAACCGCTGGTCTTGAGAACCGAGCAGAAAAAGATGTGATACGAGAGATCACTCATAGCATGTACAACATGTCATAATTAATAAAAGGCTAACCTAATAACACATATGATAACCACAAGAGCGACAGACACTCTCAACAGGCGTGGAAACTATCCCTAATATCTATATAACCAGCCACAGAACCCATGCGCTGGCGTGCCGCGTCGAACTCCGGTCAGTTGATTAGATAGCTCGGGAGAGTCAAGTCAAGTGTTGAATGGAATGTGAGAATAGTAAACTCTTCCGATGGAGCCGTTCATATTCAGCGATGTTCCTGAGGCGTGGTATGTAACAAATGGAGTGATACATTCATATATACGTATACATAACTAGAAATCCATATAAATATTGTTTCAAGAAATGATTTTCTGTAGCTGATTTAGGTACTACGGGGCCGGACTGGTTAGCCCGTTGCACAATTATCTGTTCATCTGCACAGAGTGTGTGTGTGTGTGTGTGTGTACGTGTGTGTGTGTGTGTGTGTGTGTGTGTGTGTGTGTGTTGTGTGTGTGTGTGTGTGTACGTACACCCTCTACAGGCCATAAATTGCACCAAACCGATTTAAATCTTTATATTATCAGTTCAATTATTATCAGACTACAAACCTATTGAAATTAATCCCTACTAAATAACCCGAAGTAAGATTAATAATTTAAAATGTAGTTCTAGACAAAAAAATAAAGCAACAAAAGAAGTATGCATTTTGGTTTTTAACAAGAACAATATTATGTTACTAATGATTTCTCCAAGCAAATGCTAGTGCATTTACTCAAATAGCATTATTTTTAACGTGGCCCTTGATTTTACAGAGGCTTAATTATTACTAGTCAGTTCTTTTTACATCCATCCATTACTGTTTACAGCCAATGGTCTGGGTCAGTTTTTTATTCAAGCCATATATTTTTCACTACAAGATTTCTAGGCCTGTCATAGCTTCAAATGCCTTATAATCTAACTTAAAACTAGGAAAGGCACAACATCCAGTCCCCGGCCGTTAATTAATCACTGTGAAAGTGTAAATCCATATTTAGTTAGTGAAAAATGTTACTGCTATGCCAGGAATCGAAACCGGGAACCTAAGCTCTGTAGGCAGACTACCGACTGAGCTAAGTTGTCAGATTTATAGTCAGTTCTAGTAATATCTAAAGGGAAAGTTTAAACACCACACGAGTCACTGACCTTACCTATAAATATTATATATAGTCAGATCCTGGGACCAGGTATTTTCTTATTTGTTGAATAGGAAAATTATGTAGAGTCTAGTTATTTTTCCTTGCATATGGGCTTGGACTAATTGACCTGTAATTAAACTTCCATACCACTCATCTATTGGGGTGAGTTAAGAATATAAAATAAACCCCCAAAATGTACAAATTTCAACCAATTATCTTTTATTAAATTAGAAACAAAACTCTGTTGAAATATACTTGTCAAGTAGAAGCTGTTTTTTTTACCCCTCTTTCCAATTCGAGAATAAAAAAAAATTGAAAAAATGGCGGAATAAATAATTTCTCCTTTTCCCTCTTGAAATTTTCTTGCTACTTACTGTCTGTCTCTCTTCTTCGTGCTACCTCTGTCCTATTCGTCTACTTCAACCCGCAAGGTATTTGAAGTACGTTCAAAATTTTTAATTAGACCTCGAAGGTATATAACAAGTTACAGTTCGCAAGTTTCTTTAACTCCCGCCCCCCCCATCACCCCCACTGCTCCAGGGGGCTGCGTCAGAGGGAGCTGGAAACTCGCCACTGTTATCTTTCATTTTCCTTATGTACCATATCTCATTGACTGTGACTCAAGGGGAACTGATGGATCTTGGTTTGAACTCAGTGTAGTTCTTAATATATAACGGTGTGGGCTTATGGAGACAATGTGAGGTATCTGGTTTACTGGGACGGTCCAAATTTCATACTAAGGGCCTTAGTTAACAACTATAAAAGCTACTGGATCTATGTTAAGGCCCTTGTCCCTGTAGGGTGCAATCCTAAAACCTATTTTGTGTGATGGTGGGTGGGAGGGGGAAAGGCATAGCGTGGCCTCACAACCGACCAAAGTATCCTTCCACGCCAACAAGAACAGATGGATCACGGAAACAGTAGATGGCGCTAGATACCAGACAGGTCTTGCGGAAAAATCATACGTTTGGAAATATCAGTTTTCTCGAGAACGAGTGAAATTATTATGTTAATATTTTCAACACCTCTTCTAAGATAATGTATCAATGTTTATTAGGTATTACATTTTCTTATTTTTTGATATACAGCCGGCAGTTGTCTATTGAAAAATATCAAAATTATTGATATTTGATCACTGTTAAAATTAAATAGGAGTGTGTGTATATAAAAATAAAACTTAATCAACATTCTTCTATTCTTGAACAAACCGTTTCCGAAAAGAAAATTGCAAAATAATAAAAAATTCTTGAAGATAACAGTTGTTACCATGGCTCTGCATGTCCACGCCAAATGAAAAGGGCCAATCACCTTAACGTATTCAGAAGTCATGCCATGTGATCATCAGCTTTAAGTTTGATATATTTTAGCAATACCTATAAAATTCACTAAAAAGTGTTATATATATATTTATTTATTTAACACCGCGTCTTTCTACCCGTTCGGTTTATACGCTTAAGTACTAATTACGCTAATGGACTAAAAATTGGGAAGGTTGGATTTTAGAGGAAGTGAGCTCGCATTTGCGTGGAGGGAGAGTGAAAACAATTTAGGAAAAACCATCCCCAGTTCATCCGAACGAGATTCGAACCTCGATCTCCCCGTCCTCGGAAGTCGAGCTCAACACGACTAGTGCTTAGTTAATTACGCCACCGAGGTGGGTAGTAAGTGTTATACATGTTAATCAAAACAGTATTTTTGTTTTTTCTTAAAAGCTCTTCTTACTTTTAAAAAATGTACTTAATGCTTTTTCATTTGTATTTTGGTTACTTAATTACTTCAATTCCAAGAAACATTTCCATCTCACCAGTGTTTTTCCCCAAAATTGGATAGGAAGCCACATTTTGTATAAAATCCCATCCCTTTATAGTGGGAATGATCATTGACCTTACATATAGATACATTTTTAAAGCAGTTTTTTAAGTAATAACTTAATAACAAGAGTTATTAACGCCTAAATATATTAGAGATGAGACCCGCTTCGGTTCTAAGGCTTCACTCTGGCAATAGACTTGAATGTTTATGACGAGGAGATTGGGGCTAGAATCCCGAACAGATGTACCCAAAGAGCTAAAAAAAAAAAAAAAATAAAAAAAACACAATCTTTTTTCCATGCAAACGTCGTTACACTTCCTCTAAATTCAAAAACTAATCTTCATTTCACTGATTTTCGAGTCTAGTACGAGGCTGGCGCATAGGGCGCTTCCAGTTCTTTGGATTTAAATTTTAATTAACTTCTTTTGTATTTATGATTAAACGCTAACGAGATGCGTTTCTAAAATATACCAGCATGTCCGCTAATGAGTCCGAACAGGTAACCCTGTTTCTCTGTTTAGTAAGTTTGACAAAAAAATAGAAAGAATTAAAACGTAGACATATAAAAAGCAATATATTTCCTTCCTCCACCTCCCTTTAGGATGGCTTATGAAATATATCGACAGTCTACAAGAGCGTTCGGTCATTTTGTTTACTAAAAAAGTTGTATACCTTGTTACTGTGACTTTTGGTCTATAATTGTTAGGTAGTTCAACTGCCACTTCCTCAAGTGTGTTTGGTTTATGAGGAATATTTTTTTTAATGGAAACGTCTCATATGTGGATCCAAAATACCCAAACACGTTGCAAGCCAAAAAAGTGCCCTTCTTCTATACATCTCGGGCTCGATTCTTAGCATCCCGAAGAGTTTCTTATTAGTTACAATTAAAATAAATTTCTATAACAATTTATAAATTTGCTTTTAACGGTTCTTGCGATAAGTTACAATCTGATTTTCATAAGAAGAACATTTTTCCGAAAGCTAAAGAAAACTACTAGATATACCTTCACATATCCATACGCTACTATCATGTGATCTGAAGATGTCACTTTCGATAGGTATTATTAAATAACACTAATAATAAATTAAAATTATTTCAATTTTGGCCACAATAAATACATATTAAGATTTTCTATAAATTTTCTTCTTATGTAGTTAGAAATTTTAAAATAGTTATATTAGAAAGTTTTTTTAAAATGCGTCCAAGTAAAAGACTATAACAATATAGTTATAATCTCTATCTAAATCCATCTCATTACACCCTATTCCTATCTTGTGCTAGCTCTATCCAGTCAATCTTACTACACCCTATCCATATCTTGAGCTAGTTCCATCCAGTCTACCTCACTATTACAAAACCCTTTCTTTTGCTAGCTCTATCCAGTCTACCCCATTGCATCCTATCTCTATCTGGAACTAGTTCTAACTAGTCCAATTCATTAGGTACCCCCTATCTCTATCTTGAGTTAACTCTATCCAATCCCCTCATTTCACTCTATCCATATAGTGAGGTAGTTGTATCCAGTCCATCTCATTACACACCTTATTCTTATCTTTAGCTAGCTGTACCAAGTCTACCTCATTGTATCTATCTTTATCTTGAGCTAGTTCTTTCCAGTCTACCTCGTTACACACTAGTCCTGTCTGACCAGTTAATCAAGTAAACCTCTCTACACCACATCTATACTTGACTAGTTCTATCCAGTTCACCCCATTACACCTTATTCTTATCTGAGCCAGTTCTAACCAGTCCAAATCATTAACCCTTTCCCTATCTTGAGCTAGTTCTATCCAGCCCTCATTATATCCTATCACTTTCTGGTTCCATTCGAATGCTATCCTCCCATCGTCCACATTTTACTACCCGCTTTAGTTGTACGTATTGGTACCGATTACGCATATGGGCCAGTGATGGATAAGGTTGAATTTAGAAGATGTGCACTCACAAATTCAAGAGAAGAGTGGGAAAACTGTTTGGTTTTAAACCACCATCAGTACACTCGACCGGGGTCGAACCCCTATCTTCCCATCATAGGCAGCCAGTCCATTGCGAGTGTGATGCCTTAGATCATTTGGCCCCTGAACAAAATGTAATAATATTAATAAAACTGGTCCCCCCATAAATTTGGTGTTGAGATTTCAATAAAACTTAAGAAATGTGTATTAGAGATACACATCTTGTCATGGTTCCATTAAAACTAACTATTTATTTCACTTGAATTAATAAAAATGACCAATCCATTTACCCACCGTATGATTCTTATCTATAGTTTAAGGCCCGTTGGGACCACCAACGAAGGGACATATTTTTCTAACCCTAGTTTGTAATTTGTGACGATGATTAGAAGTTGTCACCGGAACAAGTTACGCCGTTATGGATAACGTCGTCTTTTTTATCTGGACAAATGCACCTATATTGGAGGCAACCCGGGCTATAAGTAAACTCATAATCAACGCGTAGATGAAAAAAAAATTAATACTACTAGCTCATAAATTTTGAATTAATTAACACACAACAGCAAAAACAACCCGAAATCAAAGATTACCGATCGCGTCTCTTTCAAAAACGTCTAGGTATTCTAACAAGGGGAGCTGATTAGTTGGTTTGTCATGCAAGATGTTACTTTTCTGGTTGGAAATCAATGTACTATATATATAGTTTATCTACGGACAGATTTTAATTGGAAGGCTTTTTAAAAATACAAACAAATCTTTTGAGGTCAACATTGTTAACAATTTAAGATATTATTTAATTTACTTAGCACCGCGTCTTACTAACCGTTCGGGCTAAACGCACATGCACTAATTAAGCTAATGGTTTTAGGGATTGGGATAGCTATATTTAGAGAATGTGTATCCGAACTTGCGTAGAGAGAGAGAGGGGAATACCATTTTGTAAAAACCACTCTCAGTACACCCGACCGATATTTGAACCTCAATCTCCCTAACATCGGCAGTTTAATCTATTGAGCGAGTAGCACCTTAGACCATGCGGCCACTAAAGAAAGGTTTATGTATATTATTTGTGTTATTTTAAAATTAACACTGATAAAATTGATCAAAAGTGACTTCTGTAGTTCCCATGAATCGACGTATAAATATATGAAAGTATATCAATCCGTTTTTCTATCGGGCAAAACGAGGTTTTTTTCTATGAAAATTAGTCTGTATTAGGACTTTGGTCGGAAGAAACATTAAGAAAATACAATCTTTTATTTACGGTTAACATTTGTCCATTTTTATTTATTGTTTATATTAATTAAAAGGTTTTGAGATTATATACAATGGTTGTCAGTTGATGACTAGACCTACACCAATGAGTATATAGAATTCTTCTCATGCACCTATCCGAGACTCGAACCTCAATAGCTTCCGCTTAGAGTCTGATGGAAGGGGACGAGATAAAAGTTCGGTATTTCTGAAGTTTTTATAACAAAACGTTTTTCGGTCAAAATAAATCAAACATTTCTCCAGCAGAAACATAAAGTTTAATTTTCTTCACGTGGTGATATCAACAATTGTTGAATATATGTCAAGGATGTCCTGAAATTTAATGACAAACTTTTTTCTTCATTTGAAAAGTTTTTCATATAATGCTGCTATGTTCATGACAAATATTCAACAATTGTTGATATCACTTCGTGAAGAAAACTTAACTATGTGTCTCTTTATTTTGGTTTAATAAATATTTTGCTATAAAAACTGCAAAAACACTGTCAATTTTCTCACGTACCTTTACATCCAAACTTAAGGACGGCAACATATATCTAAATAAAATAAAATATTTGCACGTCTTATTTACAAAAATTCAATAGATTCTCATCAATGGTTTTCGTATCAGTTAAATAGATTAATATATTTATAGATATATATCACTATGTCTTGTGAAACAAAATAAATTTATCATTTCTTTTTACGCTTTTAACATTAACCGAGTCATTCTTATCCTATTTTCATTAAACTTTTATGCTATTTTGGATAGTTAGTAAATAAAACATTTGAAGGTTTATGCAACGAAGAATAAGCAATATAGAACAGTAGCCATCTCAAAGACACCGTTACAGTTAGCCTGGACGAATTAAATTCATTATATCGAAATCGACCGATACATCGATACAATTTGATTGATGTATTGTATATTTCGATATTTATCAAGGATATATTAGAGAGCATTGCCATCCCTACCTGACAACATAAGACTACGAGATACAAATTCACAAAAGTGTTATATCAATAACTGTATATGTGAAATAAGTTAATTATATATATGTTTGCATCCATCTGGTCTTGAACCGGGCCAAATATCCAGCTGCGTGTTAGGCACACTAACCGTGGTGCTAGGTCTGCACACACGTGTGTGTCTTCTTGACCACACATGTCTGTCTATCCGTCCGTCCACCCTGTCCATAGAACTGGTATAGCCAGCTAGGACTTGAATATCTAATCCTGTTGAGGGCCATCTGCTCACTTAATTAGGAGACAATAGCCCGGCAGGAGGTGGTGACTTCTGCAGCTCGCTCGGCCAACTAGACAGCGGCGCGGTCTCTACGGCTCAGTGGACATATGCAAAGCTTCATTTCAGATAATGTTCACTTAATCTTAAGGTGGGGTGAAATAGAACGCAAGTTAAGGGTAGAATTTGTGCAGTTTTTATATCAAAATATTTTTCTGGTTCTTATAAAAAAATATTTTTCCAGTAGAAACATAAAGCTTTATTTTTTTCACATGGTGATATTAACATTTCTTGAATATATGTAAAGAGAATAGAAACATTAGATGAAAAACTTTTTAAATGAATAGAATAGGTTGTCATTAAATTACAGGAAACCCTTTACAGATATTCAAGACGTTTTAAGGTCACCATGTGAAGAAAATTAAACTTATGTTTTTTACTCGAGTAATATTTTATTGATTTTGGCCAAAACGATGTTTTGTAATAAAATAATTGTCCCTTTAACTCTTCTTACCTACATCCCCACCTTGATATTCCTGTACTGATTATCACACATTAATAATGTTTTAAATCGTAAAATGTTGGTGGCATAGTGTGATTTGGTGAATGATTGTTATAATAGAGAACAATAGCACAGCTTCTTAACCAATTCATAGCAACATCTGCTCTATCGAGCAATACAACAGACCATGAAAGATATATTATGAAATAAATAGTATCTACTATTATTATATCTTTTTGAGGTTTCTGTGTTTAGATACATTTGTTAAAGTACCTTTATATAACAGTATATAAGTACCCTCTTCCTTTAACATCTGAATTGATCCCTTTTAGAAAGTATTTTTTACAGGCACACAGTACAACTGAGGATTTAAGTGCCCACACTAAAAAAAAAATCTACCCTAACGGAAACATGAATCAAAACACTTCAAGCAAGGATATTTATAAAGCCTCCAACACATTTTGTAAGTCAACGACACATGACCATTCACGTTATCATAACAGATTTGGAAAAAATCTAATGAAATATTACAATATGAGATATCCATATCAGTGAATACGTGTATTAAGAATTCAGTAGCGTGTAACCTGGTTTTCTGGTGATAGGAATGTCGAGAATCAAATCCCACCAGGGTATATTGAGTTGAAAAAAATTGTTTCTTACTTACCTAGTAAATTCAGGCATCATTTCAATTTACTAACTTCCTAATTCCTACCTTAAAACAAATAAACCTCATGGTGTAATCTCTAAAGTGAGCCATAACAAACTTATTGACTGTGGTCTGTTGGCAAATATGTTGCCTAACTTCTGTGGATAGAGGTGCTCTGTGCAGCACAGTTAACCAGCCAGCCTTTAATCTCAGTTTTCTAGACGGACCTATACTTTTCATTCAAGTAGCTATTTTGTCCTCACGAGTCTGAGTTGACCCCGTTCCAGATCCACTGCTTTATAGAACCATCTGAGAGCTCCAGGGATCGAACCCGGGACCTCTGGATCTATAGCCAGGAACTCCAACCACTAGGTCACAAAGGTAGTTGGTTATTTCTACCAGAATTGTGCAGAATATGCGGGTAGTGTATGCGTGTATTGGGACAAGGAATACGATTATAGAAACTAAACTTGTTCATGCCAATGGAAAAATAAACTAAGTCGACGTTCTTTCTTGTCCAAATCACAGAGTTTGTAGTAAAGTCCAACGTAAGATAAGAGGTGTATGTGTGGTTTTTTTTGGAGCAAATTTACGGCTCAAGATCTTTAATAAAGGATCTCAGCCCCTTTATAGCTTACTTTACGTTCCCGATTAATGTAAAATATATATTGAGTGGGGCTTCTTTGATGAAAATTTGTAAGCTTTGATAAGCAAATCCTCAAAGTAGATTATTTTATTTAAAAATTTTGTTTGGTAGAAATTGAAAAACTACTTTTCAAAGAAATTTGATTTTGTTTATGAAAATGTCGCTTCATCTTTGAATATATATAAAAAAAGTATGGATATATTCCCGTGCATAGCTTATGCTTTCATAATTATTATATATACATGTTTTGGTAGAATTTCGGAAATCATTGTCGAAATTAATTGTCTGACGTTTCGATAAAAATCAAATAGTGAACCCCCTTACGTTTTAATTTAGACTAACCCACCTCGTAGGTGTAGTTGGCTAACGTGCAGGTTTCATGTTAAGTTAGACTGCTGAGGACGGGGAGATTGAGGTTCGAATCTCTTTTAGGTGAACTGAGTGTGGTTTATCCTAAATGGTTTTCCACTCTCCCTCCACGCAAATTCGGGATCACTTCCTTTATATACAGCCTTCCCATTTCCTAACCAATTACCGTAATTAGTACTTAAGCGTATAACCCAATTGGGTGGTAAAACGTGGTGCTAAATATTATTGTTTAGTATATTAATTAGACTAGCTATATGACCTTAACTCACATTATTTGCTTTAAATAAATAGCCGTAATAGCAGTTTACTTTCCAGGAAGAAACAAATCAATAGTTTATATCGTGGGACGAATTAAAACGGTCAGAAATATTCTTTAGATCTTTAATGTGTTCCTGTCATGTGCCACAACGCCCCATTAATGTGAAAACCTTCATTAAAGAAGACAATTCATTTCGAAACAAAAGGCACTTCTTTATTTTATTCTTTGACGACACCATTCTATAAACTATACTTGACATTGTCGGATCGATATAAATTAAAAGCAATTAATATATTTCCTTTATTTCATATCTAAGGGGACTTTACCTGAGTGATAAAGTCATTCTAAATCTTCTTAAATCCCTAGTTAGTTTATGAATTGGTTTGTAATGTTTTAGCACCGCGTCTTACTACACGCTCTGGCTATAAGCTTATAGTACTGATTGCGCTAATGTGTAAAGGATTAGGAAGACTGAATTTAGTGGATATGTACCAGCATGTTCGTGGAGTGAAGCGGAAAGACATTTAAGGAAAACACCTCAGTATGCTCGATTGGGATTCGAAACACAATCTCCCCTACATTGGTGGTGCAGTCTATATTAGTGTGACGCCTTAGGCCAGTGGAATTACATGTACCCGTAGGTTCACGCAATACATCTTAGGGGTACGTCTATTTATATAAATTATGTATTATTATATGTATTAAATTTAATAAATATATATATATATATAATTTATGATACACATTAATGATAATGGTCAGATTTCGAATAGCCACAAGAGTTCAGGACGTAAAGACATGCGTTATAGGAGCGCCATTTTGTCCCTCTCGCTTCTTTCTCTCCTAGATGTAGATATAGATTAGTATCGATGCATTATGCACCAACTATTTTTGGTTACAAAGTTGAGTAGAAATTATTTCTGGGGTACGCGACAAAATGGCTTGAACGCCATTTACTCAGACGAATTCAGCCACAAAGAGGGGAAATCTTATATATTAAGTTGAATGAAAGTTCATCCCAATTATCTGTAAATAGTATAGGTGACGGTATTAAGTAGGGGTGGGGGGATGAATTCCACCATACCAAGATAATATATTATTGGTATTCTTAAGCTCATACATTTATCTGGACTTTAAACCCCTCAAACACGACCTTTTTCACACGAGAGAGGAACTAAAATAAATAAAATTTTCCAGAATGTCAGGCAAAATATCTTTGATTGGTCATCATTTGAACGATCTTATCAAGGGTATAAACTTATGTACAACTGAAATAAACTAAATGTTTTAAATAATTAATTTTTTTTAAATTAAGGCTTGTAATATATACATATACAATAAGATAAATTGAAAGAGGGGAGGTAGGATAAAAAAAAAACATTGATTTGTTCTAAAATAATTTTTCTCTGAACAAATGAATTCCTGAGGGTAAAGGGGTGAAGGGTGCAGAGTAGTTGGACGTGTTTGGAAAGGGTGGAAGGAAATCAGATATAAAATGTGTTCGTATTTCACCACAGTAACATTCATTAAAACAAGCAGAATTTTTATATGCGAGTATTATTGGAATAAAGTTGACTATTGAGATTCTATTTAAATAAATTGAAAAACAACTAAATTGAATAGCAAAATTAAACATTATTTATAAATTTATGATATCTATAATCTATGAAAAAAAACTCTTACATTAACAAACATTAACTTGAAATTGTAATTGTTTTATACAAAAATACAATTTTCAAATTAAAAAAAGATACACTTACATTTTGTAGAGTGAATTATTTACCAAATTTAATAACACGATAGTTACGACTTGATACCTTCCATTTTCACCAATAAATGGTACAGTACATAAAAAGTAAAAATCAATAAGGGAAACATACTATAGAGAAATATAGTATATAGTTGTTTTCCAATTAAGAATTTCAAAAGAAAAATAGTGTAAACGGTCTTGAAGTATTGAAGATAGCCATGTAGTGATAGTTTATTAGTCAAATATTTGTAACAGAATGGGATTTGATTCATTTTTTCTTATAATACAAATCAATTTCATTTTAGGATAGTTTATAAATTTTGAATAAATGGTTTTTTTACATCATTTATACATTACTTTATATCTAGATATTCAAATACTCTACTAAACTCATGATATCTAAGAAGCAACATACCTCGTTAGTAAAATATTTTATAATGAGTTTAAAAAAAAAGTGAGCACTTATTCCCTACTATATACAATAGCTGATATTTCATTTCTCTGAGTCTTGTACGTTGAAACTAAGAAATATAAAAAAAAAGTTTTATAAACCATCAAAACACACAAGTAACAAACAACAGACAACTGACAGTATCGTTGTAATACTGAAACTTTTTTTTAAAACTTTCAACATTATAACATAAATTATAATCATAAATACGTAAGTACATAATGTTCCAATAAAAAACAGTACCCTAAAGGTTTTACAGACACTTACAATGATACCGTCTCGTTTCAAACAACAAAAGCGATTGGTGGATACCAATTTTACTATCCATGCATCAACTAGTGATGATTTTACGACCTCCCAATATGGTGTGCGTGGTTTATACGTAATAGACGTTTTAAAGGAGGTCCAGTTTTAACTGGAATGAAGTGTAAGGTATGTTTAGCTTATTCACTATAGTATCATTCTTGCTATGAGTGACTTCAAATAAGATGGGACTGTAGGAAGGGTGGGAAAAGGGCAGTGTTTTTTTGCAATTTTATATCCAAACATGTTTTAGTCAAGGTAAATAAAATATTGCTTCAATAGAAACATATAGTCTAGTTTTTTTCCATGGTGATATCAAAAGTTGTTGAATATTTGTCATGAACATAGCGGCATTAGATGACAAATTGTAGGATGAAGAGAAAAAGAAGTCATTAAAGTCCAGAACATCACAGATATTCAAGAGCTGTTGATATCACCAACAGAAGAAAATTAAACTTACGTTCCTACTGTTGCAATATTATATATAACTTATTTGTGTCATCGCAAGAAAGAAAATATGTTAATATTCTTCTTAAAGGTTCTCCAAATCACAATCTCACCATAGCAAATAAATAATTGGAAAATCATGCAATCACATCACTTTAGTTATAAGCGTAGATTGAGGTTGGGTCCTGGAATAAAGGTTCCTTATTTCAGTTTTTATAATAAATAACATATTTTGGGTAGAATCAATGGCGTAGAATGCTTATTTTTTATTTTTTCTAAGGAAGGAATGGGCCGCTAGAAAATCATACTATGCATACCTTTAGTCAATAATAGTTTTACAGGTTGTTGTGGACTACCCCACTTTAACTCCTGTCCCCCCCCCCCAGATACCCCCCTGCCTACGTCCTTGGTGAAATAAATAAATTATCGCTTCTGTAGATACGTTTATTTTTTTTTTACGCGTAGTACTTTCAACAGCTGTTCTTGAATATCTGTCATGGATAAAGTTAAATATAAACTTTTAAAATGAGAGAAAAGACCTTTGTATAACATTTTTATGATCATGATAAATATTCAAGATATATTGTATATTGTGTCGAAAATAAAAATAAATATTTAATAGTTACCCGCTTCAGTGGCTGAATGTTGAAAGTCGTCGCCTTTATAGTTAGACTGTCCTGCTGATGACGGGGAGATCTGGGATTGGACCGTTGTTGGATCTAATAAAAAAGGTTTTCCTAAATAATTTTCCACTCTCCTTCCACGCAAATGCTGCTAGGTTACCTCTAAAATGCTTCCTGCCTCATCCCTACTCCATTCGATTAATTATAATATATGTGTGTAACCTAAACAGTAGTGAGACGTGGTGTAATATAATATAGTATATATAATATATATATATGTATATATTTATATATATTTATTTTAGCAGAATAATTATATTATATATATTTTAGCAGAAATTATCTAAGCTCACCTAAATGAACCGTTACAAAGCATTCCTATTTAGTGGAATGCCAAAGAAATAAGAATAATTTTGTAAGCCTCTAAAACGATGTATTATACTGAAACCGATTGTACATTCAAAAGCATATTTCTATTATAAAATAAATAAATGATGTCCACGTTTGGTCCGAATCGTACTTTATTTTCCAACCACTCGTGTGACAATCATCCATACAATTTCATTCGTCAACAACAGAGGGCACGGAAGTAAAAATTACGACGCGTTGGGAAAATTAATATCATGACCCTGTTAACAGGTAATTTGGTGCGTTTAGGGAGGGGTTGGTAGGTCCGTGTCCTGCAAACAAGTGGCTATAAACAGCGATAACAGCGCACATGACAGGCTCGGAGGTAATTAAATCATTTGTCATTCCAAATGGTGACGAAATGAGTCGGCGTTTATTCGAACGGATATCATAATGTAAAAAAAGAAAAAAAGAGAATGATTGTATGTTCAAAAAGATACCGTTAAATCCATGTTAGTACGTTAGAAAATGTTTGTTAGGTGATAACAGTGTAGAAAAATCTGTGTACAGACAATTTCTATATGATGCAATAAATTCCATAAATAATCAGTCAAGTCAACGTTTTTTAATGGTTATTAGTAGTATAGTGGTTGTAAAACTTATTTTATTAATGTGATTAGAGTTTATACGTTTTGTTTTATATCGTCTACTTTTTCATTACACACACACACACAAATATATATTTTATTTATTTCACATCGTCTTACTAGCTGTTTGTGTTATACACATAAATATCTACTCTACTGGAGTAGGGATGAGGAAGGAAAGGCTTTAGAGTTAATCTACCCGCATTTGCATGGAAGGGGAGTGGGAAACCGTTGATGAAAAACCAACCTCAATATCCCCGTCATCAACTGGCCAGTCTTACACCAGAGTGACGCCTTGTACTAGGGGTGGATGTAGACTGCGGCTCATGGGTTCAAATACGCCAGAATGTTAAATCCTGTCAGCAGGATAGATAATTTAATTGGGTTGCGTTGTGTTCCTTGCTAGAAGCTTACTAGCAGCTACACTCATCACACACCACAAAATATAAATCTTCTGAATGAACCTAAAACATGCTAAGCTACTAAGGTAGTTTTGATTGTTTTGAATTCTCAATGTATTTAAACTTATAAATGTAGGTCTATTATATGTGTTTTATCATTTTTTTTAAATTAATTTTGAAGACAAATATATTAAAATATATTTTTTAATTTGGCCCTTCTGTAGGTAAGTTTGGATATCCCTGCCCCGTCCCATAAAGCGGGTTCTTTCACCATAAGTTGCCAAATTATCAATCCCGCAGTGGTGGTTGAGGGGTATAAGCTGCTAGTCACACATTAGTCTTGGTCACGCTGATTTGGGGTTTGGTTGCCACTATTCAAATCTTGGACGGGTTCAATGCTGTTGAACATACAACCTGAGTGGGTAGTAAACGTGGAGCTATAAAAAATACAATGGAGTTGGATCTTCATCCTCTATCTACGCGAATGCAAGTGTATTCCCTTTAAAATACCTGCTCATCCCTTACTAACCCATAAAATAAGATGTTAAATATCACAATAATTAAATAATAAAGTATAAAAATCATAATAATATTTTATCACTGCATGATCTTGTGTCATTTGGTGAGAAATGAGAATAACCCCAAACGAATGCAGCCCTAGAACTATTTTGGTCAAAAAGTGAGGGGGTCTGATCACTATTGTCCCTTATTTAGTCGCTAATCCATGCATGTTTTTATTTTTATGGTGTAAAAATAAATTGTAGAAAAATTCTTGCTTCTTTTTTTTTTTTTTTTCACTTTCTTGTGTAGAGAAAGATGAATTTTGTAACGGAGAACGTTTTTTAACTCGAAATAGTGAGCTTCTACAATTATTTTGTTTGCTCCTGGACCTAAAGCCGAAACGGATTGATGTATTTGGTTATAATCTGATATTTAGATTGTGTATGGTCATATCTAAAGGCTAAGTCACGATCTTTGTTCTACTCCTATAACTAACCGTAGATTATTTATTAACCTTTGGAAAATTAAAATTTTTCAAAAATAACACGATTCTATTAAAATATATATTTAAGAAGTTTTTAAATTATGAACTACCCTTTTTTTTATAATATAGAAGTTTATATAAAGGTAATTTGACCATAATTTATTTTTGATAATTTGAAATACGAGTATTTTGAAAGTGATTATAATGATTGCATTCGAAATAGATATCTGAAATCTAAGGAATGTTTTACATGTTAGATAATAATAAATAGCCTATATATTGTGGTTGAATACATTTAGGTTTAAAGGAACATAAGGCGGAAGTGTAAGGAACATTAGTTAAGGGCAGTGTTTTTGCAGTTTTTTTTAGCAAAACATTTTTAATTTAAATTAATAAAATAATTCTCCAGTACTTGGACAGTGCTTAGAGATTACTTTTCCTTTGAGATTAAATATATTAAGAAATCATTGAATATAATGTCAATGATGTTCTGGAATTTAATGACAACTTTTTCTCTTCATTCTAAAAGTTTCTAATCTAATACAGCTATGCTCATGAAGATATTCAACAAATGTTGATATCACCACGGAAAACCACCTCGGTGGCGTAGTTGGCTAGCGCGCCAGTCGTGTTGAGCCAGACCACCGAGGACGGGGAGATCAAAGTTCGAATCTCGGTCGGGTGAACTGGGGTGGTTTTTCCTAAGCGTTTTCCACTCTCCCTCCAACGCAAATTCGGGTTCACTTCCTCTAAATTTAACCTTCCCAATTCCTAATCCATTAATGTAATTAGTACTTAAGCGTATAACCCGAACGGGTTGTAAGACGCGGTGCTAAAATAAAATTAAAAAAATATCACCCGGAGAGAAAGTTAAACTCTATGTTTCTACTGCAGAAATATTTTATATACTTTATCAAAAATATATTCCTTTCTATAAAAACTGCCCTTGATTCACATTCCTTACACTACAACCAATAATGAATGTTTTGTAAAAAATTTGAAAGTTTTCTCAAAAGGCTTATCAATTTTGTTTTAAAATGGGCATTTAGAAAGACATATAATTCATAGTATGTATTATTAAAAAGATATTGTGTTTACTAAAGAATGGTTTTTAACTTAAGTTTTTAAAGTGGTGATAGCAATTTTGTCCAAAATCTATATCTAAAGGGTGTTTTATTTGATAAGTAAAAATAAATATTTGATTTATCAAGGAAAATTTTTTAAAATAGAGTTTACTGATAACCTTTTTACTGTCCCTAACCATGGGAAAGTTTTTACAATTGTCTCATAAAATTTATTTAATTAGTAATATTATCTCGTGCTTAAAACTCTATCTAAACTCTTCCATGAACCTTTGTGAAATTTTTTTGAGAGTAAGCCTGAGAGAAGCTTCCATTTCATAGTGCCAGGAAGAGGTGTATGTTGTTTTTTCAGGGCGTGGCACCACTGACTAGTAAATATCTTTCTTAATGAAGGTTGGCTGCTGATTGACACTCTTTTCTCTTTATAAAAACAGACCAACATTTAAAACAAAAAAATGTATTACATATTGTCAGACCATTTTCTAAATTGGTACGCTACATTTTGTCGTTTAAAACTTATATATATATAAGTTTTAATCAAATTAAGGTTAATTATATCCATGCGCTCATCGTTTGGTTTATATGTCGGTGGTTTTTTCTGATGATATCCTTAAAGTAGAGTCAAACCTCTAATTTTACATACAAATGAGTTATTTTACTGTAGAAAAGCTTAACATGTCGTTTAGTTAACTCATAACGGAAGTTTCCTTATTTGGTATAAAGTATGTGATGATAATTTTTAAGAAAATAAACGGTATTACATCAGCACGCGACTTACAAACTAACAGCCCATCGCAACGGGTAGACTTCAGGGGAGCAAATCGATGTTTCAATTAGAGGTGGAACCCATGATGGGTGTTTTTCTATGTGGGATTTATAACTAGGAATTTCCCCATCCTTTCTTAACGCTAATACTGGTGCACTTTATATGTACTAACCATTCTCCTTCCCACCTCCTAAAGTATTACGTTAGTAACCTCAATTGTTGAACGCATAAATAATTATATATATATATATATATATATATATAAAGTTAAATCATTTACACTTTTTAAAAGGTGTTGGTTAACCTTAACTTTATTCTAAGCTATTACGACCTTGAGCATGTAACAGCTTTGAAGGAACGTTTAATATTCATAATATGCTATAAAAAATAATCGGGAACCTCACTTTAATTAAGACTTAGGGCATAAAAAGTTTTATAAATAACTATTTTCTTTATGAATGAACAAGTGTTTGGATGAGCGTGGCAAACATGGATCTAATTTCGTCTTTGTTTAATTACTATGAAGCCTACTTTAATAACATACCGAAGCGTAGAAATCCATTTTAAGAAGTTTTTTTAAAAATTATGGTTCGTGTGAAAATGGAGTTGATATGTGTTGATTTGTCTCAAGATTAATTTTTTAAAATTTTTTTCAGGGTTTGAATTCCGGTCAGATATATTGAGGTGTCCTTCCTCGATGATTTTCCACTCTTCTTTAGCAAATGTGAGTAAACTACCTCAAAATTCAACCTTTATTTTTCTAAGGACATTGGCATAGTTTAATATATAATAAACATTAGAGATGGATCATATCCTATTTTTTCGAATCCTAATTATAATTTCCTCTTCAAATCTCGAATTCAATTTTGAATCGTTAAAACCTTAAATGCATACAATTTTAGAATAAATAAAATATTTAGGATTAATTATAAAACTTTTTTAGAGGCTTGGTACCAATGACAAACGCAATTTTGTTTTCATGTATGTTACCTCATAAAAAAAAAGAGCTAATACTTTCTTAGTAAACAAATAAATATATTAATACATTTCATTTTTGTGATTCTCTCATTTTCCCAACTACACAAGTATACTCGTATATAGGCTATATAAATGGTTCTAGCAATCGCTTAAAGTTGTGATTTTAAGTCAAGGCCTTAATAAAAATTGTATTCGAGATACTTTTTGAGATTTTAATTAATTTTGAATCTTTCAAATACCACAAGACTCAAGCGAGAGATAAGAGGATTACATCTCATATATATAAAATATTGATTGATAATATATATACTGTATCATAATTTTTATATATATTATATTGATTGATAATATTATACTATATCGTATTTTATATATATCTATATTATATTGATTAATAATACTAAACTGTATCATATTTTAAATATATTATATCGATTAATAATATTATACTGTATCGTATATATATAATTTATTGATTAATAATATTATACTGTATCATATTTTATATATTATATTGATTAATAATATTATACTGTATCATTATATATATTATCTTTATTAATAATATTATATTGTATCATATATATATATATATATATATATATGAAAGGAATGGAATCCTCGTATCGCTCAATTCTTGTGGTATTCGAGATTTGTATAATATAATATTCATTACACATAATATTTGTCGTTATCTTTCGGTGACTGTGCGTTAAGTACAAACTGAAAGCATTTCATCATAAAAACTAAGATGTCAATTAAAAAGCAAAGAAGACACACCCAAGAGTCCACAATTCTTTGTCGACTAATCAGTGTTTTATTATTAAAGTAATGGAATGAGGGGTTGGGAGGGGGGTGTTTGTAACGAATGCGTGTACACTACCTTATTTAAACACTTCAACTGTTACAAAAAAAATTTGTCCGTGAATTTTTTTAGCAAGTAGAGCTTATACTCCATGAAAATTAGCTTTAACAGTACCAGGACGCTGACTCAAGAAGGCGTTGTCCAATTTCCACTGGATGCATTTTTATCCTAGGGTTCATAGTTCTTTTTACCCATTCATTTGCAGGCTATTAGTCCTAAATTTATCCTCTTCATGTTATATTTACACAGATATACTGAGTAGACACTCAATAGTTCGAGATGAAAGGTACCGAAACCTTCTAGAAATATTTATAACTCGAATAACACATAATAACTGGGGAGAAATGGGGGCTAGCGTGAACATGGTGTTAGGTGTAAAAATGATTAATTTGTTATTCAAAATTATATTATCTAAAAATGATTTAGTAAATATAAACAAATTTAAGTACCTACATTTTTTTAATATTAAAGATTTTCTTGTTTTTTTTTTACTTGTGATCATTTTTCTACATGACCACAAATAATTTATCCCATGTAAATGGAAGTGCGCCGGCGTAATCTCACCCCTAACTCTATAAAACCTTGAATTATATTAAATCTATAGCCATCAAACTCTACTATATTATGTCATCACTTTTACACTCGAAATGTTACTTTACTGGCTAACAATCAATTAAATAAAATAAATGGTACGGCACACCGCACAGACTTTCTCTCTCTTTCTATAAACTCGTAAGATTTCTGAACGGAATAATGTACATTGTATCATCACCACTCCACATAAGAACACGCATACAATAATATACAATGATATAGAATCAATGAGAAAAGAGGCGCATCTTTGTCCACCTTAGAACATTTCAAACAGTTTAATGTCTTCAACAAGGGTCAACACTTCGTATTAAAATTTCGATTTCTGGTTAAAATTTTAACATTTTAAAAGGTGTTGCAGATCTTCAAGTCATCGCATTGATATTTAATTATTCATTTATACATTTTGACTAATAAAAAATGTAAATATTGACTATTGAGTCTAAAATGGAGATAGATCATTGCTATGCAAACATTTCTCCTAAGAGATTTAAGGAAAAATAACATACTTTTTTTAGATACTTACTTATATTTAATTACTCTATGGCATTGGAGTATTATTGCGTTAAGACTTAAGTAGTATATGTTTACAACTAAAGCTCACAAAATTGTATTAATATATTTGCAAATATCTCAGAAACTGCTGCTTTTATAAAAATATATGTCAAATAAAAGTTTTTTATTTCTAATAGTCCTACAATTTTGCAATGATAAGTTGTTTAGTTTCTCCAATAGTTTTGGAGATACGGAAATTAACGCTTCTGTAATATACCCTAAAAATCATTTTCATAGGAAAATGAAAATAGCCAGTTTATTTATAATCTTAATCAACGCCTAGATACGAATTTTAATCAAAATCGTTTGAGCAGATTTTGAGAAAACCAAATTTTTCTTTTTCGTCCTTCAGTAAACTACCCTTAATTTTATGTTTTTATAGACACACAGAGAGACGGCATTGCAAAGACTATTTTTTAGGGTTCGGGGGGTCATGAGACGTCGACATCCATCAACATTTCAGGTTAGTTTTTTTTTTACGGTCGCAATACTTAAACTTTAATGTCCAAAAAGTTAAAAAAATTCATATAATTGCGTATAGATTGAAAGTTATTGATTTTATAAAAATATGTTTCGGATAAAATATCTGTAATATAAATATATATACATATTTGTAATGCTAAGTAATTTCATATCTCAAATAGTTTCGGAGCTATTTAAAAAAATGTTAATTTACGCATCAGACCGGAGCCCTTAAAGCCATTTTGCCGAAATATTGAGGGTAGCCATTTTGTTTGGAATATTTATTAATGTTTATAAATGAAATTTAATCAAAATCGTTTGAGCCGATTTTGAGAAAATCGACTTTTTCTCTTTTTGCCATTCAGTAAACTACCCTTAATTTTAAGTTTTAATAGACACACAGACATACGGCATTGCAAAGACTATTTTTAAGGGTTCGGGGGGTCATGAGACGTCGACATCCATCAACATTTCAGGTTAGTTTTTCTTACGGTCGCAATACTTAAGCTTTAATGCCCAAAAAGTTAAAAATATATATATAATTGCGTATATATTGAAAGTTATTGATTTTATAAAAATATGTTTCGAATAAAATATTTGTATTATAAATATATATACATATTTGTAATGCTAAGTAATTTCATATCTCAAATAGTTTCGGAGCTATTATAAAAAATGTAAATTTACGCATCAGACCGGAGCCCTTAAAACGATTTTGCCGAAATATTGAGAGTAGCCATTTTGTTTGGAATATTTATTTATGTTCATAAATGAAATTTAATCAAAATCGTTAGAGCCGATTTTGAGAAAATCGACTTTTTCTCTTTTTGCCCTTCAGTAAACTACCCTTAATTTTAAGTTTTAATAGACACACAGACAGACGGCATTGCAAAGACTATTTTTAAGGGTTCAGGGGGTCATGAGACGTCGACATCCATCAACATTTCAGGTTAGTTTTTCTTACGGTCGCAATACTTAAGCTTTAATATCCAAAAAGTTAAAAATATATATATAATTGCGTATATATTGAAAGTTATTGATTTTATAAAAATATGTTTCGAATAAAATATTTGTATTATAAATATATATACATATTTGTAATGCTAAGTAATTTCATATCTCAAATAGTTTCGGAGCTATTATAAAAAATGTAAATTTACGCATCAGACCGGAGCCCTTAAAACGATTTTGCCGAAATATTGAGAGTAGCCATTTTGTTTGGAATATTTATTTATGTTCATAAATGAAATTTAATCAAAATCGTTAGAGCCGATTTTGAGAAAATCGACTTTTTCTGTTTTTTCCCTTCAGTAAACTACCCTTAATTTTAGGGGTAGATGTCCAATTCCAAAAACCCCTCGGGGCAACCCTATGAAAACCCAAGATATCAAGTTTCAGCTCAATCGGTAAAATAGTTTAGGCTCTAGTTGGAGGTACAGACAGACAGACAGACAGACGGAAATTCAAAAACCACTTTTTCGGATTCAGGAAGTCATGAAACGTCAAAATTCATAAAAATCTCGAGTTCGATTTTTTTGACGATCACAATACTTTCTCTACCTGTAAGATAGAGAGAAAGTAAAAAGATAATACATATTTTAATAAACCAATCTACAATCATCTGAAAATAGAGAGCAGCACCATATTATGGGTGAAATTAAAATAATTATTTAGGTGCTCGGTCATATACCAACCACGGACTTCAGAAATATTTTAACTTATTATTTATAATATATTTCATGTCTACAATCCAATTTCATATGATGAGCCTTTTATAAAATATAAACATGTTATTTTATTGTGGTTAGCAATAATAACATCTTACTATATTATTATTTTTATTATTATTATTATTATTATTATTGTAATTTTATACGTATTGATGATATCTATCAAAAATGACAGCTACCGGTAACATGAATTGACGTATGGATACGTGAAAGTAGTAGATCTATTAACTTTTTTTAGCTGCCAAATAAGTAACTTCTTATGAAAACTTCACGATAAAATCTATGGCGTTTAAAAAGAGAATTATTTGCAATGCCTTATTCGATCAGTGTCTTTGTGGTCTTAGTCATCAGGCTCACCATATATCTATGTGATGGGGAGATTAAGTAATTGAACTTCGCTATAGGTCTATGTGATAATTTTCTGCACATATATTTTTTACTGTTGTCCTCTTTGCTACATTAGAAAATGTGTGTACATAAATTTTCTTTTAGCTATCTCTCAAAGCCATACCCAATAGGCTAAGCCGTCAATTAATCCTTGTCTTAATAATGAAAACAAATAAAATCACATTTTTACCATCTGCATATTTCTATACATCCAGCTTATTATCTTGTTTGTATTACATAGGGTAGGATGAGAAGGGTGCTATTTAAATATAATGTTCCCACATTCATACGAAGGGAGAATGTGGGAAAACATTCAATAAAAAAAACTTGATGCACCTAACAAGTTTTTTTTTTTAGCACTGCGTCCTACTATCGTCTCGGGCTATACATGTATGTATTATTTGCTTCAAAGGGTTAGGGATGAAGAAGGTAGATCTTAAAGGAAGTGTACACACATTTGCTTGTAGGGATAGTGGGGAACGATTCAAACCTGTGCTCCCCCACTTGGTTTCGAACCCGATATCCAAGTCATCGCCAGTCCAGTCAAACGCAGGTTTGACGTGTCAGACCACGTAGCCACCGATGCTGATTAGCCAAACACTGGTCTCATCATGGAACCAGACAAGACGAGACTGATGACTTTGTACCGCGCGCCTCTACCAAAGTGGTTGGTATGGAGAGAGATGTGAGATGGAAAATTTCTAGCAGAGAATTTTCGGTTTTAATTTATTTCTCAGAAAATGTTCCTTTATTTGTAAGAATATTTAAAATTTTGAAAATTTTTAATTTATTTTATATTATTATTAATAGTAGTTGTAGATGTTGTAGTAGCAAAATGAATAAATGCGAGAGTTTGTAGATCCGTTATGTTTATACTTCAATATTTTTTATAATCAATAAGTTAATTAAAATAATTTTAAGGTTGGCGCAAGTATCTCCTAACAACATTTTGTCCTCCCTTTTTTCACCATGCTCCCTATCTCCCTTTTCCCATGCCCCATACCTCACCCCTCCTCACCTTATCAACCAATTCGTCCGACACTATTTGATCAAAAAAATATATATATATATGGTTCTAGGCACCACCTCTTTAACCCACCGCAAGCCGCCACCGTGGAAAAATGTCCAAAAAATGTTCATCTGTAAGATAATTCTTACGCGCCTCATTTCAGATAACCTGCTTCGGTGGTCGCATGGTCTAAGGCATCTCTCGTGTTAGAATAGACTGGTGATGACAGAGATATCAGGTTTAAATTACCTCTAGGGTCCACTGAGGGTGGGATTTTCCATAATGGTTTTCCACTTTCCCTCCACTCAAATGTGAGTACAATTATTTTAAATTCAACTTTTCGCATCCCTTTAGCTAATAGTGTAATTAGTACATATGCGTATAACCTGCGGTGTTAAAAAATAAAACAAACTCTGAGACGAGTTCGGTAGTGCCAACATTTGAAAGTGGAGTATATTTTTGGTGGAGAAAAGAGGTGGGGGGTATCGGGGTGAGTCGGTTGGTATGCGGTCCAGGTAACACCTCGTAAAGAATAATTATTTCAACAACGGGTCGCGCGCACGGCCTCTTAAAAAAAAAAAAAAAAGCTTGAAGCAACGCGCCAGACGCGTTGCGGACATTGCTTACCTCCCCTTCAACCCTCACTGATTGCTTCTTCCAAACCATGGCAGGCGAGACTCCCCGCGGGGAAAAGTGGCCCAAGTACCTTTTACAGATTATTCACGCCAGTGGCCTTTTGTAGTACAACACCCGCCTCGGTGGCGTAGTTAGCTGAACAGCGCTGATTTCGTGTTGAGCTTTACTGCCGAGGACGGGGAGATTGAGGTTCGAATCTCAGTCGGGTGAACTGGGGTGGTTTATCCACTCTCCCTCCACGCAAATGCGGGTTCGCCTCCTCTATATTCATCCTTCCCAATTCCTAACCCATTAGAGTATTTAGTACTTAAGCGTATAACCCGAATGGGTAGTAAGACGTGGTGCTAATTGTTTATATAATTATGTAGTACAACAACTTACAGTATAATTTTCATATGAAGAGACTTTTAAAAATATATATATAAAAAAAATTGCCGTTTACGATATCATTTTTCTAGCACCCAGTCTTACTAAATATTTAGATATGCTTAAATTAACTAATTACACTAATGGGATAGGGGTGAGGAAGGTTTTAATGTAGATAAAATAGTCCCTTAATCGTGGGGAGGAAGAGTGGAAAACTATTAGTTAAAAAAACACTCACAGTGCTCCAGATTGGAAACCCAGTCGATTGTGTGACTGACGGATTTAAACCATTCTAGCACAAAATAGGATAACGTTTTAATATATCATTGGTGTTATTTTATAGTTATTCATAATATTTATCAAAAGCTACATCTAAATGTCACATGACTCGACGTATGAACACGTGAAATTAGAGCTATTAACTTTTAAAAAAAATTCTAACCCATTTCAGTGGCCGCGTGGTCCAATGCACTTTAATTGTAGTAGAATAAACTGACGATGATGTGGAGATTGGGGTTTGAATCTCGATCATGTGTAACAAGGATGGTATTTCCAAAATTGTTTTCTACTCCCCCTTCACGAAAATGTTGGTAGGCTAATCTTCCTATAAATATAACCGCTTTAGTTCCTAGAACCATTAGCCTAAATATTACGTACTCGTATAGCCCGAATGGGTAGTAAGATATGATTCATAAAAAAATAGTTTTAACAAAATGTAAGAATCAAGGGCTCGAATCTTAGTTGAAGTCTATAAATGTAGTAAGATTCATGTAAGGATGCTTGATTCTAGTTGAGTTCCAGACACTAATAATCCACTCTCATATTAAGTATCTGAAATCCAATATTTACACAAATAAATTCATTAATATTTAGGATCAGTCTGAAAAGCTATCGTGATTCCCAAATGGCGCTTAGCCCTGTCTTGTACTGGCAGCGCATACGTGGGCCGTGGTGTTAATAACACGTTTGTGGTGGAGATGTGTTAAGTGAAGTAGATTCCGATCAAGAATCGTCTCCTGGACATGGTGATACATATTCTTAAATAAAATCCACAACTCATCCACTCCCTAACAGTCTCACTTCCCCCCTTAACTCACTCTCTTTTTTTTCTCCCATTAATTTTACTACTCCAGTGATGGAACTTATCATCAACCATGGTTAAAATCACACGTAGACGTCTCTTGTCATACATTCTTACCAACTTACCTCACTCTTTGACACGGCTAATAGTTAGATATATCAGATAGAGGTGGCAGCAGCGTCTGAAAATTGGTGTGAGGATATTTTTGATAATTATTTTGCAGCACTTGTCACTTCAAAGCGAAAATTAGATTGATTGCAACATGGTTGATAATATGGGTTTATGAAATATGTATTGTGAGTAACGAACAAACCTGTTTCTACACAATTTTCATAAATGCTTAGAATAATAGCACTATTTTTTTATAAATACTGGAGATAATAACAATTAGTCTTATTTTCACCGGAAGGGCATGTACATATCTTAACTATAGTGTAGATATTGCTGACTAAATTACTTGTAAACATGTTGATCTATTGATAGTTTATATCAAAAGTGACAAATCCATATCATATGATCTGACGTATAGATAAGTTTGATGTGAACTTTGTAACTTTCTTTGATACATTATGAAAATTTAACCATACCTCAACTATGCTACTTTATACATATAAACACAATTGGTAATAAGTTGCGGTAGGCCTATAATCCTGATTAGTTAAATTAGTCACAACCTTAACTATGTATTTCTAAAGTATCTAGATTATAAATAAGTGCAAGTACTAATATTTCCCGTGTTTTGAGTTGAAGTATAGGAGACGCAATGAAAGGTAAATTATTTTCTTCACATTGTGATATCAACAGTTGTTGAATATCTGTCATGAGCTTAGCGGCATTAGATGATAAACTTTTTAAATGAAGAGAAAAAAAATTGTCATTAAATTCCAGGACACACTTGACAAATATTCGACAACTTTTGATATCACCGTGCGAAGAAAATTAAATTATGTTTTCCCACACGAGAAATATTTGATTTATCAAGGCCCAAAAAAATTAAGTTTTGTTAAAAAAACTGCAAAAAAGCTACCTTTTGTTCACATTCCCGACACTTCCAACTTAACACCGGCTATATTTTAGTACTACAACCACCTAGTACTGAACCACCTGTATTTTTCCTGTTTTCCTACAACGGGAGTATTAAGAAGCCTTTATACCCTGGTGAGATGTTAACCAAAGGGAGTATACTGGAGGTTATTGATTGGTCGTTATCAGTTATGACGTCTCAGTGCTCTTTCTCTCTTACACACACATCTTAGACCAAACGAAGCCACTGTAAAAACTTTTTTGACGATTGAAATAATTGAGATAGTTTCGTTTAAAGGTAATTAGTCGTTTTAATTAGAGTTGGGTGGAAAAAAACTAACTCATCCAGAATATTTATACCAGCTATGAATCCCGATTTGGGAAAAAATAGTAGACATAACATATAATAGAAGTATTAAATAAGTAATGTTAAAACTTTTTGTTTTGCTTTGAAGGTAATTTATATAGGGTACATTTTCTTATTTTCATTATTTATCTGCAACTATTTGAGATATGAAATAACTAATCATTGTAAAGTTGTAGTACTATTAAAGATTTTTTTATATATAAAACTACATTTTTAATTCGGGTATTTGAAAATGAATTTGATTCTTATGCTCTTTGGTGGACAAATATTTATCTCTCTTCTCAATTTTTCTTTAAAAGTGTTCCTAGTTCCTGATGCACTATAGTAAGTGACAATGTATATTATTTAAATTATAATCTTTGGTGTAGTGTTTCTACGACAATGTATAGACTTTTTATATTTTCATTTAACAAATCTTACGAGTTTTTAGTAAATATATATTCTAAGATAAAAGCGAGAGAAAGTCTGTGTTGGTGCACTTTAACTTTTTTTTTATTAAAGAATTCGTTCAACTGTTATTGAATATTCAAACATTTCAAATACCTTTTGAACTTCCTGTTGTGACAAGATCGAGTCTGAATTGATTGGTAGCGGGGAAAGAGGGTAAGGACGAGGTAGCCAACTGGTCGACATCAACAAGTACACATATGAGTTCAAATAAAATACTAAGAAATAAAACAAAAGGAGAACATAAATTAAGACCTACAGATTTATAGAACAATTAAGTATGTTAAATTTAAACATGTTCGTTTAAAGATGTTAAAATAATGGCTGATATTTAAATTATCTTAGATGGGCAATTGTTTCGTAGCACGCACAGAAGTGAGGTCAATTTAAAAAAGTAGGTATTAGCTTTGACACAAAAGGGTGTAGGTCCTTCCCTTTATATTTACTACTGGTAGTTTGATATATTGTTAAACTCAATCATGAAGACACATTAGGTTTCTATTAAAATAAATATACGATATTACTTAATATATTAGTGATCTGAAATTTATATTCTTGCTTAATTAAAGAGATTGTAGGAAAAATGGCTTTATAAGGTTAATTATTCCCCCAGTAGTTAATTGATGTTGTTATGGGCTTTATGTTTTGGTTTTTTTTGACAACACTAAATATAAAATTGACACTTATTAATGCGTTTGAAACTTATTCACTGCACGGAAAAAAAAAGTGACACTTTGAATCACAAAATGTGACATGTTACTGGAGAGTTGTAGAATTTTAACTGGCGATTAATTGAGTCACGTTTATCTTTACCAGATATTTCATAGAAATTCTTTGTTTCATATAAATTTTGAAACACCGAGTAAGGAAAATATTACACTCATTTCACATTAAAAGGTGAACCTTGACGTATCCCATACCATAGTGGGTGGAACCATGATATATCCAAATTCCTTCTCTCTTCTCACCCCCCTTCTTTAGTCTAAGATGCAATACAAACTATAAATTAGTGTTGGTGCATAACTTTGCCTTATTCCAGCGTCTAGTGGGACATATAAATTAGTTTCACTTTTTGACAATAATTATTTTAAAAAACTACTAAAAAATACTGTATTCAATTTATACACCAAGGCATGTATTTTGAAATTGTCACTTATGACAAATGGTGTAAGGTGTCTGTGTAAAAGAATGTGATTAATATTCTAAAGTTTTATCAACGTTGATTAAGCCACGCTTATTTTTTAAATATTTTATTAAAAGTGTTTACATATTACAACTTTTGTGTAATAAAATCCTTATTTAAGATTTTCAGTCCTTGTGTAGATTTCCCTAAAATAAGTTAGTTTAAAAGATATACTTATTTCTATACATATTAATTTTAAAAAATGTGTTCACTATGTGACCTACATCGTCAAGTGAGAAATTGCCGCGCTGACCTTCAACTCTAGCGCAATAATTAATACAACGATGCGTAATTTCAAAATATGATTCACGCCAGAATAAAGTCAAAATATTCCAACAAAGTTATTTTCCCTTAACAATCATATAATACGATTTTTATAATTAGAAAAATAAACTAGTTAAAGGTTTTATTATTTCATTTTTATTGAGTTTTTAATCATATTTGCGAAGCTATGAGACTAGGCTTGATAATAAAAAAAAAAGGATTTATATTTAGCCTTCTTCAAAGTAATACAGTAGTACTTTGATAAGTTAAAAAATATTTAAAGATATTTCAGAGCTAATAGCGAGTTTTACTCCTTAGCATGAGATAATAAGTTTGGTAATTTTTCCTCCCTCTTTCTTATTGACATGAAGAAATTGTGGTTGTATGTGAAAGGAGAAAGGGAGTATAAGCTTAGAGAGATTATAGTGGTAGTACCAACGACACAGACCATTGTATTTTAAGCCTTGTGGCCCGACAGCGAATGATAGTTTCTCGCTGACCTAGGCGGCCGCATTAAATAAACCACTTAGTAAAAAAAATCTAATTGGTGTGTACACTTATACAAAGCTTATCGAAAATGCAGACTCAATTTTTCTAATCCTGACCCAAACTGCTCCACATTAATTAAAATATGTGTTTTTGTTCAAGAATTTTTTTTTACCATACTTCTCAATTTTATTTTTATAGCATAATATTCAAGACTGGTGCAACATTAATCGCTATTTCATAAACTTTCTATATTCAGCTGTTATAACATGTCCACCGTTTAGATGGAACGGTCTATACTTCAGTGTCCGTGGGCGTTCACTTTAGATATGGCGTGGGTTGCATTGTTTTGAAAGCTATGAACACCATTAAAAGTTAATATCCCACGGTATCTGATAGTAATATCACCCTTGTATCCTTGCGTGATGTCAATAAACGACGTCTAGCGTTATAGTGTAGAGACCATCACGATTTTGAATGACAAATGCATCCATCATTTCAGAAAGGAAGATAATACACTTTTTTTTTCAAATACAATTTTTTTAAATGTATACAGTCCTACCTAATTAAAAAATGTATATGTTTTCGCTGCGATTAACACTTTTGATGCCCGCTTCAGTTGCTGCATGGTCTAAGGCGTTGCACTCGTAATAGACTAGGCTGCTGATGATGAGGAGATCATATAGTTCGATCCCGGTCATGTGTACTAGGGGTGGTATCTCCTTAGTGGCTTCCCACTGTCTCTCTCTCTTCACATAAATGCGGTTACATTTCATCTAAATTCAAGCATCTTCATCCCTAACCAATTCAAGTACTTTTAATACAGTCATGCGAATAAAGTTAAACTTTATTTCTACTGGAGAAGGGTTTGATTTATTTTTGACCAATAACATGTTTGTATATAAAAAAAAAGTGCAAAAATTACTTTCCTTATCTCGCGTCCCCTACACTCCACCTTAAGCACAGCTTCCCTTTCTATCTTCGTATAAGCTAGTTTGTAATTCATGTGGTTAAACTGCACATGTGGTCTGTCACAAGGCCTAAGTTCTAAAACCTAATGTTTATGATAGACTGGAATTATTGAGCTGGTGAGACCTAGGCTCATAACTCAAAACGATGAGACTAGGTCTTCGGGGAAGGGGGGGGGGGGGAGAAGGCAAAGTTCCCCACATGGTTGATTGCTGTGGTCTACCCATCAACTCCTCACATACATACAGACACTTTTCCTTACTACCTAAACACATGATGAGTCCTTTAATAACCATTGTGTTAAAACATATTACTTTTTTTTTAATGAGACTATTTATTAATCTTGTTTAAAATAATCGTATATTATGTGACTGTTTCAAAAATATAAATTAAAAAACCAGTAAAATATAATCTGATATAGCATTCCCAACCCCCACATGAATCATATATGTACCCACACGCATAGCTGGAAACGAACGTTTGCTAGTCAACAGACTTGACAGCACCCCCTATCCCCCAATCACCAGACCATCATCCCCCCCCCCCCCATTTCCACCATGGAATAAGCCACACGACATATTCTGTGAGTGACGTTTCACTTGGGATGATCCCCCCCTGATCTGCCCAGAGCAGTCAACTAGTTCTTCTCCCCCCTCTCCTTCCCCCATAGCCCCCTCTCAAAAAAACTAAATTCACAAAACTTCACATTTACTTTTGAAAAAAAAAAAAACTACTGAAAGGCACGGGCATAATTTTACTAGCATACCCTCCACCCCCAACCAAAATATGGGGTGTGTGAGGGAAAAGTTTTTTAATATTTTCTTTGTGCAAAACCTAAGAAAAAATCTTTTATAATTTAGTTCACATTTTATTTTATCATTCTTTATTTATTTATTTAGCACCACGTCTTACTATTCGTTCGGGTTATACGCTTAAGTACTAATTACGCTAATGTATTAGGAATTTGGAAGGTTGAATTTAAAGGAAGTGACATCGAATTTGCTTGGAGGGAGAGTGGAAAACCACTTAGGAAAACCACCCCCAGTTCACCCGATCAAGATTCGAACTTTGATCTCCCCGTCCTCAGCAGTCTAGCTCAACACAAAGCTAGTGCGTTAGTCAACTACGCCACCGAGGCAGGTCACTCTTTATTAATATATGTTTTGTTTTCTCCTTATCTTAATATTCTATTTCACTTTTCTTCCCATTTCATACAAAAATTCATAATGTCCTTGCATATTTTTAATTTGTCTAGACACCTCGAATAGAAAGACGTATTCTGATCGTAAAAAAAATAAATCTAACTCTAGATTTTGATAAATGTGGACGTTTCATGATCATCTTAAACCGAAAAAGTTGTTTTTGCGTTGCCATCTGTCTGTCTCTTTGTACATCTGTTTGTCCGTCTTTTTGTCTGTATCTTGGACTAGAGCAGAAACCACGTTACCAATCGGGCTAAAACTTGGTATCTAGGGTTTCTATAAGGATTCTCCGATTTATTTTTGGAACTAGATATTATACGAATATAAAGCCAGATGGCTGACTCACTCACTCACTCACTCACTGACATTAATGTTTACCCACTTGCAGATAAGCTAGAAACTTGAAATTTGGCAAATTTATAGCTTCTAGCCTGTAACCGATGGAAAAATTACAAAAAGTTAAAAAAATAAATTTTAACGACCGAAAAAAATTTAAAATGGCGGAGCAGCTTTAAAGTCGGTGCGGACCTTTATTTGGAGGTCTCTTGTGGCTAAACGGTAAGATCTATCAAAAAATGGATTACACCAACAATGACGAGTTTGGCGAGATCCACAAGTTTGGTCTTATTACTTTTTGTCGTATTTCCATCGGTTATGCCTTAGATAGAGCCATATTTTTTGATTTTAGGTAAATTTTGCACATTTTCTAAATTTTTTAATATTAATTGACACACTTATGGGACAGCTAGAATCATAAAATTTGGCAAACATATTGGCACATCCAATTATCATAAGCGTACCAAATTTAATGAGTATAAGTATGGAGAAACCAAAATATGGCGGGAAAAATACAATACAATACCGGTAACTTGAAGTTGTTACGTTCAAAACAACGCTGGAACTACATTAGTTTATAGACCCCAACGAGCAAAGCGAGTTTATCTCTAGAATTAAATGTAATTTAATGAAGGGTTAAAAGAGACAAAAAAAAAAAGCTAAACTACAAACAAAATGGCAATTTAAATTTTTCCATGAATATAAGTTTGAGGGTATTAAACATAAACAGAAATTTCCAATTTAGATCGTATCTCCGCAACTATTTGAGATACAAAATAACTTACCGATGGAAGGTTCTAGTATCATCAAACATATTTTAATTTGAAGTGTATTTTTAATAAAATCAATAGTTTCTGACCTATAAGCAATCATATATATTTTTATTGAGGTCTTTTTAATGTGAAACTGACTGTTCTACTCTTTGGTGGACAGTGATGCTCCTATTTACTCAATGTTCCTGTAACATTGTATTTTATTTCATGTTTGTTCTTTGGTGAAGTGATTTTGCAACTGTGTATATTTTTGCGTTTAATAAATTCTGAGAATTTCTAAAAATAATATATATTTTTAAGATTAAGAGAAGAGAAATTCTGTGTGGTGCACTGTATCATTTATTTTAATTTTACAGAATAGAGTAAATTATGTTAAAAAATATTATACTTAAGTATTATGATAAATTAGTAAAAGATCGCCATGAATATTTACATAAAGAGTGTATTAAATATTCTAAGATTCCTTTATAGTTTTAACAATAGCTTTTGTATGAACAGTAAAATAAGGGTACACGTTAGTAATAATATTTAGCACCGCGTCTTACTACCCGTTAGGGTTATACGCTTAAGTACTAATTACTCTAATGGATTAGGATTTGGGAAGGTTTAATTTAGAGGAAGTGAACCCGCATTTGCGTGGAGGGAGAGTGGAAAACCATTTTAGGAAAAACCACCCCCAGTTCACCCGACCGAGATTCGAACCTCGATCTCCCCGTCCTCGGCGGTCGAGCTCAACACGACTAACGAGTTAGCCAACTACGCCACCGAGGCGGGTTACACGTTAGTAGACCTAGATAAATTTGGCCTAAATTGTAAGCTAAATTATTTTAGGCTACCTGCCTTTCCATGAAGTTATTTTTTAGACAAAATGACAAGAGTCCAAGCAATTTTAGACCAATTGATTGCGTTTATAATATAAATTTATCGTTAGTTTTAGTACAAATAGCCTGGCACGAAAAAAAAAATTAGGCAAAGTGACATATAATTAAATTGATGTCCAGGCCAAAAGAATTTTGATGGAAAACTCCCAACAAATTTTTTTAATTAAAAAATTCACTTTAGGACAAATTAACCTATACTAAACGACTTAAGACCAAGTGATGGTTGATGAAAACCATTTTACGCCAAGTTACTTTTTGGCCAATTGACATTAGGACAATTGATTTTAAGTCATCTAATTTAAGGCCAAATGAGTTAAGGCCTACTGTCAGAAAAAAATAGATCCAAGAGATATCGTCGCATAGCTTGTTAAAGATCTCTCACATTCATTTTTGAGGTATGTAAGGCTTTTTATTTATCATAATAAGAGCACAACATTGGCTATACTATGGATTGATATTGATAAATGATTCACTCTGAATTGAGTTATGTTTTTTTAGAATTGTTAACTTTTAATGGGGACGTGTAAAGGACACGAAAAAAGAAGTATTTCTAGTAGTTTTTATAGAAAAACATTTTTGTGACCAAAATAAATAAAATTTTGTTCCTGTAGAACCACAGAGTTTAATTTTTTCCCATGGTAATATCAACAGTTGTTGAATATCTGCCATAATTATAGTGGCATTAGATGAGAAACCTTTTAAATGAATAGAAAAAGTTGTCATTAAATTCCAGGACATCCTTGACGGATATTCAAAAACTGTTGATATCACCATCTATAGAAAATTAAACTCTTATGTTTCTATCGAAGAAATATTTTTTTTAGTTTGGTAAAAAAACATTCTTTCTATAAAACGGCAAAAACATTGCCCTTTTTCTCTTGTTTTCTATATTACCACCAAAGGATTCTAGTTTAAAGTTTATTGATATCGTCCTTAAATACTCCTTCCAAATTTTAACAGCCAAAGGCGTTTAGCGCCGTTTCCCTTTTATTTCTGCCCCACTGTTACACTAATAACTCAAAACTAGCTAAGGTTTAATTTATAGGTCAGGTACCCTCATTTGAACGAGAGCTGGTTCATCATAAATGCCTTAACAGTCTTCTCGCACAAATGTGGGTACATTTACTACATATTTTACCCTCTTCGTGACTATCTTATAAGTGCTAATATAATTATATATAGGTTAGGTTGTGAGACGTAACACTTATAGATATAAAACTTCTAATTAATAATTAATACTGAAATATTTGGGAAATAAAATATAATTCCTTATTTTTTTGGTGATATTTGTAGAAATCTATATTTGACTGATTATAATTTAGGCACAATTAATAATCAACACAGCTTTTAAAAAAAAATTCTACTCAAAGATGGTTGGGAATTATCTAATTTACATTTTATTAAAATAAATTGAAACCTCAAGAATAACTTTTTTAGATATTTAAAATGATTGAAATATTGTTGCAGTTTTTTTATAAATTAGAATAAAATAAAAAATAATGAATGAATTAAAATAAAACTACTACATAGTTAGTAGGTTTTAATATCCTCCCAAATAATAATTTGAATATATCGTTCATTTTTGTATTATTGTTTAGATTAACAAATTTTATATTTTTTAGAATCTATTTACATACATACAATATATATATATATATACTTATTCACACTATCACCTTAAGGTATAGGCCAAAAACTGAGTATACATCTCAAATTACCAAAACTCTATAACTAATCCACCCTAAGCATGTTTACTGAAATATCTGTTCAAAGGCTTTCTTACGCCTGAAATGTTTACTTAACTGTGTACCATACTTCTTGGGCTAAACCTTTGGTGACGTGATCTAGCGACGTTGCCGATAACTACAAAGACAAGCGTTTCTTCTACTAGTTCTCATTTGCCTCGTACAAGCGCCACCACCTTTGCCTTACGTACTATCTAAGTTTAGAGGAAGAAGTGACATATATCATAGGGTAAATAGTATTTTCCAAAATTCTAGAATAAATTTTTTCCTAAGTCTTAAATAATTCTTATTTTAACATAAAGACGTAATAGCATTTAAAAGTTTTAGTATATTTTATTTTTCCATCTGAACTTTAACTAATTCACAAAATAAACAAGTATTTTAAATGTTTTTTAATGAGATATAAAATCAAAATTGCAAAAAAAAAATATATCGGAGGTAGTTCTGACATAAGGGCTGCTATTTGATCCCAGAGGATGATATTAAAAGTTTAAAATCATTATGTTTTTTTCATTTTTACTTTCTCGATATCTTACAGGTAGAGAAATTATTGTCATCATCAAAAAAAGTCAAACTCGAGATTTTGATGAATCTCGACGTTTCATGACCCCTTGAATCCGAAAATGTGGTTTTTGTATTTCCGTCTGTCTGTCTGTACTTCTTAGTAGAGCCTAAGCTATTTTACCGATCGGGCTAAGACTTGGTATCTTAAGTTTTCATAGGGTTGCCCCAAAGGCTTTTTGGAATTGGATATATAACCCCAAAATTAAGGGTAGTTTACTGAAGGGCAAAAAGAGAAATAATCAACTTGATCAAAATCGGCTCTAACGATTTTGATAAGATTTCATTTATAAACCCTCATCAATATTACAAACAAAATGGTTACTCTCAATTTTTCGGCAAAATGAATTTAAGGATTCCGTTCAGAAGCATAAATTCTCATTTTTTATTATATATCCCTAAATCTTTGAGATATGAAATTACTTTTATTGAAAATATGTGGGTCTATCAAAAATAAAAATATTTTAAATGAAACATATTTTTATAAAATCAATAATTTTCAAACTATAAGCAAATACAGATATTTTTTAACTTTTCCAACACTTTAGGTAAAGTATTGCGACCGTCAAAAATATCTAGCACGAGATGTTGATGGATGTCAACTTTTCATGGCCCTCCTAACCCTAAAAAGTGCTTTTGCAATTACGCCGGTCTGTGTGTCTCTCTAACCCTATAATTAGAGGTAGTTTACAAAAGGGGGGAAAAGAAAAAGAACGTTTTTCCCAAAATAATTTCTAACGATTTTGATTAAATTCGGATATAAGATTTGATTGAAATTATAAACAAAATTGCTATTTTGATTTTCCCATGAAAATTATTTTTGGGTACTTTACAAAAGCGGAAATATCCAAATCTCTGCAACTATTTGAGACACTAAATAGCATATCATTGCAAAATTGTCGCATGTACTGTACTACCAAAAATAAAATATTTTTATTTGAAATACATATTTTTATAAAACTAATAGTTTCTGAGATGTTGTAAAATATATTAATACAATTTGGTTAGCTTTCGTTGTACAGAAATACTACTTAAGTTTTAACGCAATTATTCTCTAATTCAAAAGAGTAATTAAATATTATTGAGTCTCTCAAAAAGTTTATTTTTCCTTTAACCTCCTAGGGAAAATGTTTATACATCAATGATTTATCCCTATAGTTTTAGACTCAATAGTCAATATTTACATTTTTTACTGGTCTAAATTTATAAAAGATTAATTTAATAGCAATGCGATGATCTGAAGATGTGTAATAATTAATACAATTTAGAAAATTTTATTTGGAAGTCCAAATTTTAATACGAAGTGTTGACCCTTGCGGACCCAATATAGATTTTTTTTATTGGTCCAAATATACAAATGAGGACATTAATTCTTTAAAACCGGTAGTCTAAAATTTTACTTAAATACAACGCAATTTTTTCTCGGTCTTGATAGTGTATATTATCTCGTTTCACAGTATTATATTACGAGTTTTAAGTAAATATCTCAGTTTTTAAGTAATAGAGTGAGAAAGTACATGCGCAGTTACGTACTATTTATTTCTAACGCCATAGAATAGTCAACCTATTAACCTTAGTAATAGATCATAGATTTTATTAAAAGTTGGAACGTCCATAAATTTTTGGCAAACGAAGGTTTGGCTTTTGATCGTTCATTTTAAATAAATATTTTCAACTGATCTATACCAAACTAAGGTGTACTTAAGACACTACTCAAATATATTTATTTTTTTTGAAAAAATATATTTGTGATTCAAAGTTTTTATTTCAACCTTTGTACTTACTTAGGAAATAATTAATAATTTAATAGCTCACATTAGAACTGTTAAATAACTTAGCTCGTTATATTCACGCCTAACCCTGATGCTGTTTTTTGGAATTCTCTCACTTCATTTAGTTATCTTAATCTGGAACGCTTTATTTTGGTACATGTTAAACGTTTAAGTTGTTATAAAATATATATATATATATATATATATATATATATTATAAAAAACAATTAATATATATTAAACTAATAAATATAACATGAATATAATTATGAAAATATTCATAATTCAGTTCGGGAAATCATTCCCTGAATTGTGTCTGGAATAATGAGTTTCCTTACTCAAAATTTTAGATAAAAACATTAATTATAAATTAATATATGGGTCTACGTAAGTTCTATAAAATGAAGGAAAGAGGGAGGATGATTTAAAAGAAAATTCAACAATTCCAAGGAAGCTAATAGAAAACCAAAATGTTTCTCTTTAAAAAGGAAGTTACACGAAAACTTTACAATTAGATTTCGATTTTGCTATTAAAGTTATCCCTCTTTAAATAAAAAAAAACATATCCATTACTGAAGATTTTAGTTGAAACGCTGGTCCATAAACAATAAAGTTTCGTTCTCCGTCGAAATGAGTGCCATAGCGTCTGTTCAACCAAGCTACAACAAAGAGTCGCTTCCGAAAACTCAATTTAAATCGTGGGCTGTGTTAGCTGATTGAGTGGAGGGGGAGGGGTTGGATGGCTAAGGGGGGTAAGGGGTTGGGGTGGAACATGCAGCATAGAGAAAGTGATTAATTAAGCTTTCAATAACCTCTACGAGCTAAAATTGTTTGACAAACTATTAACGAGATCCGCAAAACCAAAATAAATCACAATTTGATTATTATTAGACTTTTAATTTTTTAATTTGTCATAATATTATAGTTTTAAACATGAAAAGAAAGGTTTTCAAAATTGGGACATAAAACTTAAATTGATTAAGAACCGATTTTGCTAATTCTCAAAAATAATCCTGTAGATATATTATTTTTTACTTCCAAAGCATATTAACTAAAATGTGAGCTATAAACGCATTAAAATCTTATTTATATTTAGTTTATTAAATTTTGGTTAAATCAAAGTTATAATTATATTTATATAGAATTTAATATTAAACAATATAAATTTGTGTATAAAAGAATAAGTATTGAATCTTTCATATTGACCGTTTGGATGTGTTTTTTTTAATATACTGGTTCAGAAATTTGATTTATTTTCCCTATATATTTTTATTTTAAAATGATTGGTAAGTTAAAATCAAAAACATAAGAAATTAAATTATTTGCCTTCTAATTTTATAAGCGTTTAAACCGAAGGGGTTTAAGACACGGTGCTAAAACTAATATATATTTTACATGGCACTCGTTGATAGGTGTGAGACATAAGAAGTTGTATTAGTGTCGTTATTACAATATAGATTGCTTCAATAGAGTCTTTCAAGTAAAAATTAATCCTTAATTTGCCTGCAGTCCTTACTCACATTCAGGGCTACCCAAAGGTTTTTAACCTGTAATGCGCTTCCCATTAAGGGTACGCAAAATATTCCAGTAATGGTGACCTTTTTAAAAAATTCCCTGCTAACATAATTTGAACCTAATATAGAAGAAATAATTTTTCTTTGAAACAATACCAGGTATTTAATTGGTTATACATTTTATCATATTATTTGTATTCTTAATGTTTTCTCTCCATTCATATGCCTAAGCTGAAAATAAATTGTATCTAAATTACGTGTGAAGTTATTAAGAAAAAATATTACTTAGCTAAAATTAAATTGTATTAAGAATTTTTTTATACTGACACGTAAAATAGAAAACTATTAATTTTGAAGAATTATTTTGATATATTTATCACACATTCTTCCTAAATTAGGTAATAAGTTTTATAAAAATCAGTAGATAGGCCAGAGATTAGTTGGTTTATATAACACACTTATTTATATAAACAAGTTAAACTTTGGAAGTCTTTCACAAGTCTTTACGCAACCTAAAATATATTTAAAACCTCTAGTTAAGTTATTTTTTATTCCTTTGATTGAGGAAATAATATAATATATGCCTCATATAGAATCACCTGAGGACAACCGTTACAATACTGAAAGGTTTGTTAACATTTATACTGACAGTACATATCTATTAACGTATTACACTTACACTCATAATTTCAAGGGGCAATATTTATGAACAGAGAACAGACACCTTTAGATATAAACTAAAGGCAACTACTCCGACATTTGTGTAGTGCGGGTAGGGTAAATCGAAGGCGAACATTTGATCTTGACGAACAATTAATGGGTATATTGGATAAAAGAGGAGAAGGTCGAGTCAGATATCGCATTCAAGTGCAGTTCTCGCCTCTCTAAGATTGATTACAACATATCAATAGGAAATTATATATATTAAATTATAATTTTTTGTAATTTAATAATAGTAGTTTTTTTTCAATTTGTTGTAATTCTACTTTCTCATATCCAGAGAAAATATTGAAATTATAAAAAAAATTTGACCTCCAGATTATGATAAATCTTTAAGCTCTATTTGCGTCTTAAGCCCCAAAAAAGTGGATTTTTAAAATTTTGTTTGTCTTTCCCTGGCTACAGATCTGATATGTCTCTATGGATTTGGTTTAAAAAATTATCTTTCAATGTTATAAGGTAATACCTCAGGATACTTACTTTATTTTGAAACTAGCCCTCAAATTAAGGGTAGTTTACTAATTAGGTTTTTTTATTTTAAATTTCTAGAGATTTTACTTCACTATTTTGTTTAAAATAATATCTAGGGATTATTTACTTTATAAATAACAACATATACTTGTATTTAGGGTAAAAATTTGTTAAAGGGTAGCTAACTGATTAGTTTCTTCTAAAATTTATATTTGGTGAAGGTTAACATGACAAACAAAACTGTATATATGTTTTGTATAGATAGTATTAAATAATATATATAAAATTCTTGGACTATTGATAATATTACAGCTAACCTTAAAATTTAAGTATTCTTGTTTTGACATTTAAATCCTCCTCTTTCTTCATTCACCCCTCCTCCAATCCCCTCCCCTAACGTTCTATGATGTTGTTCAACATTTACATCCCTCTTTTGTTTCCAAAAAGCCCTTTTGTTTGTAACCAACGGTAAGTTGGTAACCCTGAAGTCTATAAAAAAAAGAACTCGATTTGCCAAGGGCTATTTCCGCATATCCTTCCAGAAATAAGGTCTAGAACAATTACACATCCCCTCCGACTTTCCGGTACTTTCATTAAATTTGCTCAGGCCTAAGGTAAAGTTCAAAACGTGAAGGGTGCATTAAAAACACAGTTTTCAGGTTTTGTCTGAAACAATTGTAATCCACAATGTAATTAGCTATCACAAGCCATATTAAAATAAAAATTAAAAAAAATTATATTTAAAAAAAAAGATGGTTTTGTATTCAAAGTTGAGGGTAAGCTTTTTCCATTTTCATAATTGAATTGTTTGATGTGCCGACAATGCATTGCTAAGGGCTAAACATGAGTACAGCAAAGGGTCGAATATAAAACAATGCATAGTGGTTTATCACACTGGAATGAGTGAAAGGTTACGTTAGGGCACATTAAAGGTTCGACATATATGTCAATATAAATAATTAAACCTTTGTTTGATTAATATTTGATAAAACATTCAACTAATACAAAGTGATGCATGTAAAATTACATAATTAACCAATAATAGAAAAATTAATATGAATCCCAACTAAAAAGACGCTATGCCATATATAACTTGGTTTTTATTACGACTGGACAACTGAAGAACCTCTTACAACTTATTAATTTTGGCCACCAAAATAAATTTAATAAATTAAATAATGTTATTTTATAGATGTTGATAATATACATATGTTGGTTTGTGTTTGTATGCATTAATACTTCTTGAATTAGCTATCAAAATTGACAGTTATTGTTCGTGTTACTTGCATGCTAAGTCAAATAAAATTTAATACAATGTGGATCCTGAAAATGTAATATTGTATGTCAATTTTGGCGTTAAATAATTAATTCAAGAAGTACTAAAGCATACAAACCCACATATTAATGTAGCCATGAATGGTTTGGAATTAAGAGAAGAGAGGAAGATAGAGATTAAAATTAAACAAAAGAAATAGTGCTAATAGAAAACCAATTTACACAAACCGTGATCATAAAAACGAGTGAATAGAAAATTGAAATTTGGTGCAAATAAAAGAGGAAATGACTTATTTTTAACAATATCTAATAGTTTCGTTATTGTACAGTCACTTCTGCAAATACTAAAATTTATAACATCATGCTATATTAGTTGAAGACCCGTGCCAATTTGTTTAATATTAGGTTTATATATATATATATATATATATATATATATATATATATATATATATATATATATATATAGTGGGACCCACTTTAGCTGCAGACAGGAGCTATAAAAAAAAGTTCATCAAGTCAATCATGTGTCCCATTTGACCTTGTTTCCGAGCTACGGTCATGTTTTGACGCCAGTAGTGAGGAGCTTCTTAACATGCTAAGAATTGCTTAAAATGCTCACCTTTAGCATGAATGCAAGCCTGCAGTCGTCATTTAGTGGAATGCTTGAGTCTTTCAAAGATACCAGGTGTTTTTTGGATTCGTTGTTAGCCTTAGGGCCAGTTTCATAGTCAGACTTAGTGAGCCTAAAGTGCGAGTCGATACTAAATACAGGACGACACCTACCTAGACCAAAATGGAATGGGCCAGTTTCGCATATGAAACTGGCCCACTCCATTCAATTTCAGGTAGGTGACGTCTTGTATTTAGTATAGCACCGCACTTCAGGCTCACTAAGTCTGACTATGAAACTGGCCCTTTGTGTACACGTCGATGAAGTATAGTTCAATGTTGGTAGAGGGTGTGTTAGTAAACAATTGGTTCTAAGTGGCTATACTGGAATGTAAACAAGACTATAGCCCCAAAACAAGGTCAAATGGGGGAACCTTTATTATATACTTTTTATTCATTGTTTTTGTATCACCTGTTCACCACCGAAGTAGGTTTACATATGTTAAGTTACATTCTGTCAAGTGCCATTTTCATAGGAAGGACCTTATTTGACAGAAAAGTTATTAAATATATTTTTAATATAATATTTAGAAGAAAGTACAGGAAAGGTGTATGGAAAAATATAAAAGGAACGAACACAATATTACTGTTACAATGAAAAGAACACAGTCCATACTTTACATTGCTGCCAATGAACAAGGAAATGCCTGCCTCTTGAAGAGAATCGATCTTTACCACCTAATCCCCCGACCTAGGTTTCATTCTATCGGAACTTATTAAGAGGGAGTGTGAAACACGCAACGTAATTTCCTAAAACACAAAAGAAAGAAAAAGAAAATTCATGAGGAATTATAGGACACTTATAAAGGAACATGTAATATTTATATATATATATATATATATATATATATATATATATATATATATATATTAATATATATATATATATATATATATATATATATATATATATATATTAATGACAAACACAATAAAGGGACAATGGATTCGAAAATATAATATATTTCCTTATAAAGATATTTAAATATTCAAACGTTAAGTCATGTTATCTGCAGTAATTTTTTCTGTGGATAGCATAAGTAGGCCCCTACTTATAAAATAACACTAATAAAATAGTAAAAGATTATCAATTTTATACGTAAAGTAATAATTACAGTATTTTTGATCGAGATAAACTCTATAATAATATCGACGAATTATGTTTATAATATTGTAACTTGGAAATACATTGATGCTATCTTGATTTCTTTAATAGAAAGCCAAGGTTTCAATGTCTGGGAAGTAGGGGGGGGGGTATGCATCAACAAACATTTTAATCACGTCATTCCACCTCCCTACATACCCCTCCTTCAATCCTGTGTGGTGGTACATTCACCGCGAGACGGAAAACATTTCTATCTACGACTCCCCCTTTTTTTAAAACCCCCACACGCACCCCTTTGGACTCCCCTCAACACCAAAATCCCCATTTGGTCCCTCTTTTTCCCTTGTCACACATGTGTTCTCACGCATGATCGAATTTTACAATTTGGAAATAATTACTGCAGGCACCGGCTTCTCTTTCATCTGTGTTTCCCTTCTCCCTTCCCCTGCTCAATGACCGAATCTCTCCCCCCCCCCCCCCCCTCTTCCACACATACTGACACACGCACATAAATACTTTGCATTCGATTCACGTTTGTCATTGGAAAGGAAATCTAATGTCGTGGCCATATATGCGAGTAGATATAGGCTTACAAAATGCAAAGAGAATAGAAAGATATCAACACTTGGAGGAATGCGATTATTTCTTTGCTTACATCACTCAGTACACAGCACTTATATTTTAACACTAAAACAGCCATACATACATATTTTAACTAAGTGTAGTAATGACGTGAATTTGACATTAGTGTGGATTTTAAAGGTTTATTTATCATTTTAAATCCATCCAATTATATTGTATTCCAATACGCTTTGTGTGTAACGTGCTAGCTGGTACACTTAGTGACATCACAAGCTCAGCCAATCAGATGTATATTTCCATTTGGCGTAACGTTCTTTTCTATATACATTGGGCTTACAGGACTGTGCTGCCTACAAAATCTAATGTAGGGTTTTTCTTAGAAAGGAACGTTTGGAAAATAAAGAAATAATTATTTTGTAACCATCTAGTGGTAAAATTTTAAAAGTATTAATATATATAAATAAATGGTATGATGCACTGCATAGATTTGTGAAACGAAATAATAGATCTACACATTGTTGTAGAAACACTTCACCAAAGATACTAAATGAAATAATATACACTGTTACTTACTCTATGGCATTAGGAACTAGGAACACTGTTACAGAAAATTTGAAAACGGAGAAATATCTTTGTCCACCAAAGAACATAAGAATCAAATTAATTTTCTAGGACATAAATTAAAACGTATATATGTGTGCTTATAGCTCATAAATTATTGGTTCTATTAAAATAAAGTTCATATAAAAGATATCTTTCTTTAATAAACCACAACTTTATAATGATAAGTTGCAGAGAAATAATCAAAATTGGAAAATTTTCCTCATGTAAGATACCCACAAAGTCATTTTCACGAGAAAAAGAGAATTTATAACCTTTTTTTTAATAATGATAAAGAGTGTTTGGATACAAAATATAATCAAAATATTTAGTGCGAATTTTGAGAAGATCGATTTATTTCTCTTTTTATTCTTCAGTAAACTACCCTTAAATTTAGGGCTGGATATCTAATTTAAAAAATTCCTCTAGGGAACCTTATGAAAACTCTAATTACCAATTTTTAGGCCAATCGGTAGAATAGTTTTGGTTCTATCTCGAGGTACAGACAGACAGACGGCATTGAGAAAACCACTTTTTTGGCTTCATGATCTCATGAAACGTATAAATTTATCAAAATCTTGATCTTTCTTGACGATCACAATAATTTCTCTCCAAGGTGTCGAGAGAAAGTAAAAAGTGACAGCTACAGATCACGTGAATTGACGCAAAAAATATGTATAAGTATATTTTCTAACCGTCTGATAATTTTAAATATGAATTAGTTTATAAAAAGTGTTCGTGGGATACTTCAAATAAAATAATATTTTTATCTCAAAATATGGTTCATGCCAATATAAAATTGAACGGATCCGGACAAATGGAAGCCACCAAGTGAACGCTGGCAACATTGGGTGCCAAGACAACTGGGTGCCAGCGTAAAACGTAATGATTGTTTTTACGTAAATATTTATTTTTGGAAGTGTTTTATAAAAAATCACAACAGAGCAACCTTAATTTGTTTGTATCTATAAAGTTTGCCCAGCCTTAAAAATGTTTATCTTAATTGCAAAAAAATCCTAAGAATATGTGTTTTAATTGTAAAAAGCAGTATCTCTTTACAACTAAAGCTCACAAAATTGTATTAATTTATTCGCCAATATTTCAGAAACTATTGGTTTTATAAAAATATATTTCAAACAAAAGTTTTTTATTTTTAATAGCGTTACAATTTTCCAATAACAAGTTGTTTAGTATCTCGAATAGTTGCGGAGATACGGAAATTTCAGCTTCTGTGAAGTACCATAAAAGTCATTTTCATAGGAAAAGGAAAACCATTTTATTTATAATCTTAATAAAAGTATGGATACGCAATTTAATCAAAATCTTTATAGTCGAACAAAATCAATTTTTTCTCTTTTCGTTTTTTAGGGTTCGAAAGGTCATGAGACGTCAACATTCATCAACATCTTGAGTTTGATTCTTTTGACGATCACAATACTTTCTCTACCATAAAGTAAAAAGACGGCACATGGGACTAGTTCAAAATTTAGTTAGTCCTTAAGTGGCGTACTGGTCGGTAAAGTTCTAGAACATTTGTGGACCAAAACGGCTCTGCGGAAACTTCAAGTTTAGAAAGTGTCATATTTAATTATTTTAACCTCTATAATATTTCACTAAGCACTCAAAATTTGCTTTCAGTACTTATCCCTCAAAAAATAAATAAAAACCTTCCCTATTTTCATGTCAAACCAAATACGCATGACACGTCCAAGTTTCTCAACTTTATCAAGTGTGATTAAGGTTCTATTATCTCTTACACTATTATCGTTCTCTCTTTTCCTTTTGTCACGCTTTTTCTACTCCTATATTCTTCCTTTATCCTACTTCTACGGTTCCACGCCTTTTTCCACACATATATATCCCCACCCCCACACCCCCGTCCCTCTACTTCACTCTCTTCCAGTAACGAGTGTTCCATTTGATGAGTCAACATTTGCATTAATTTAGAGCCTTAATCCAGTCTCTAAGTTTACTTCCGCATGTGCAAGCTTTTCAGCCATTCCCGCCTTAAAGAAGAGTTTGAAAATGAGAGGGTAGCTTGTAGAAGGGGTTGAAATGGGGTGGGAGGAAGGGGATATATATCCTTTTGTCTGGGGTTCTTGTTCTTTTTGAAAAAAAAAAGAAGAAAGGGACACTTCTACTTTGAAAGAGGCAGATTGAAACAAAAGAGTCTGTTTAGATTTCCAAATAAAACTTAAAGACATTTCGATAGATTTTGAGAAATAACAAATGCCACATATTTTTCTATCAAATACAAGTTTGTAACTTCCTTCTTGTTGTTTAGTACCATGTGTTACTACTTGTTTGTGTTACACGCTTATGTACTAAGTACCCTAATATGTTATAGACGAGGAAGGTTTAATTTAAAGGAAGTGTACCCACATTTACGTGGAGAGAGAGAGAGAGGGAAATTAACCTCAGTAAACCTGACCGAAATCGAACTCAAATCATCCCGTCATTGGCAGCCCAATTCTCATAGGAATATCCTTTAAAAAATTAACGGTACAAGGGGAAAAGGGGGTAAAGTTATATTTTAATTCAAATTAAGTTAGAACTGCCATCTGTTAGACAATCATGAAACCGTTCTAAAACACTTTAGATGATGGTAAAAAAAAGGTTTCTTTCATTTTTAATTTATTTGGATCACAATATTTGTTGGGGTCCTTATGTGGTTTGAGATATAAGAGTTGTTGTCCTTGAAAGTTTGCTCCTCTTATAAAAAAAAATTGTATTTATTTTTTATCCCTGCGTCCTACTACCTGTTCGGGTTATATGTATATATGATAGTTATTTTAATGGAGCAGGGATGATGTAGGACGCATTTTACAGGTAATATACCCGCATTTGCGTGGAAGCAGAGTGCAAGACCATTTAAGATAAAACCACCTCCTGTAGACCCAAACGGGAATTGAGCCCAGATTTCCCAGCCATCAGCAGGCCAGTCCAACATGAAAGTGACGCCTTAGACCATTTGACCACTGAAGCGTACAATAGAATATGTTGGGGGACATATTAGGATTCTAAATTCCTAACATCTCTGCTGTTAGGGATGAAAGGGGGTGAGTTTTGGTAGGGTAAACGGATCCTGAGAGGGGGAGGGGGGGGGGAGCTGATCTCCAACTCACATCTCCTTGCACTGTACGGACCAATTATTAGTGATCACATCGCTGCATCCTCCAGTTCAAAAATCAGATATCTTAACGGCAAGAGTGTACTAAGTCTCAGAAAGAACCCTTTTGGTTATTCAAAAAAAAAAAAAAAATCATAGTGTCAACCCACACTTAAGCCTTACCGACCAAGAAGCCGTCGTTTGTTGGCAAAGACGGTGCAAACTTCTGAGGGTAAAGGATGTAATGGGCTCAGTATAACGAACCCCCCCTCAGCCCATTATTTTTAGTTTTCTACAATGCAGCCACCACTTTTTTTATTCAACTTGATATTAATCTATATTATATTCTTTAAACGGAAAAAATCGCACCTGGACACGAGACTCTAACCCAGGTCCTTTGGCTTGGTATGCTACTGCTATGACCATTGAGCTATACAGGAATCCCACGTCTAGGTGTCATTTTTCAATTGAAATAATATGATATTTACATGTGGTTATAACCGTAATTAACAAATACAGATAGTAGCTTTATATTTAATCAATCATTAATATACATATATTTTAATCGTAAAGCGATTTATTAAGAAACTAACTACTTGAGTTTCACCAAATATATTTTCATAATATTTTTAAAAACAAAAATAGTAATTAAAACACTGAAGATATTTCTTGAAATCTCAAATTTCAAAATTATTCAATAATTCTCGTGATCAAAAGATTGAGCTTAGAATCAAAGTCGAGTGTATAGATGGTGTTTTTTTATTTATCACATTTTTCACACTCTCTCTATGCAGATTCATCTACATTTACTCTTAATTATTCTACCTTACACTGTAACACAGTCAGTGTGGATAAACGAATAGCCTGGAAGGGTATTAAGAGACGTGAATATCAGGAATAAATTGTAATATTTCTCAACCCACGCTCAGACTCCATCGCTACCAAACATTAATTCATTTCTCTAGATTCATTTTTCTGTCTATCTATTTATCACGATACCCCTAAAACCAGTCTTACCAACGACTAAACGACCCTTATAATATCCTCCCTTCCCTCTTTCGACTCCTTCCTCATCCATCATTTGACAAAGAGACCTAAATACGAAACGTGTAGGCCTGTGTATATGTACTCTGTGTACGTGTACGTGAGGGTAGTATGGAAACAGGGGGAGCAGGCGAGCCAGTCACACCCGTCACATCCACTATGACGTAGCATGAGGGATAGCTCCCTTGGACGTTCGCCAATTAGCGACAATGATCGCCATCAGCAGAAGCTACAAGAACTGGACTCCAGGGGACTTCCCCCTCTCCCAAACGTGTCCCAACCCCCGCGAACTAAACAATACTCTCACCCACCACGTGATGCTACCCCTCAGTTCGTTGGTGTTATCACGAAATTAAAATTTGGGGGAGGGAGGGAGTTGTGTAAGGATTGATCACGGCTACAATATAATAATAATAATAATAATAATAATAATAATAATAATAATAATAATAATAATCGACTTTAATGGCGAAGTTAAGGCTACCGCCTTTTCTTACACTTAACCAATACAATTAAAATGAAATTTAACAAAATTTTACATATAAAAACACACAAAAATGAGCTTCCACACGCAGCTTATTCGCGACTTTTCGCTTGAAAGCATTCAACTCTAATTTCTTTACATCGTTGGTTAGGGTATTCCATGAACGAGAAGCTGAAACAGTGAAAGAATTTTAGTAATGATTGGTATTATGAAGGGGACTGAATAAAGTTGAGTTTTCTTGTGATCGAGTGTTGAAATTATTATTAGAGTTGAGTGAGCGTATACGTGAATATAGGTCGCGTAGAGTTATATTTACTTTCCTCGCCACCTATACGGTATGATTCTGATGAAAATAATCTTTTGGTAACACAACCATAGTTTTGTCACGGTATCATCGATTACATTTTACTTTATTATTAAGGTTATATTAACCCGCCTCGTTTGCCGCGAGGTAAAAAAAGCGCTACTCTCACAGTTGGCTAGCCTGCCGATGACGGAGAGATCGAGTTAAGAATCTCAGTTGAGTGCAGGGGCCTACTGAAGGTGGTTTTAACCAAAATGATTTCCCATTTTCCCTCAATGCAAATTCAGGTACACTTCCTCTAAATATAACCTCCCTAATCCATAAAAACCATTACTGTAGTTAGTATATAAGCGTATAACCCGAACGGGTACTAGACGTGGTGCTAAAAAAAAGAATAAATTAAGGTTATTATCTAGGTATACAGTTTCCATAAAAAAGGCCTTGTCTGACAGCTTTAAGAGCTACTTTAGCTACTTTCACATATTCTTAAGTCAATTCATGCTATCTGCAAATGTCAAATTTGATAGATTTTAGTAATAGTTAAAATAATAATATTAATAAAATGTGTCAATATTGGCTACAAAAAAAAAAGTATTTTCTAAAAAGGACCTTCCCGTGAATATTGCGATAAATTGTTACTTTTATCAACCCGCTTGGCGAAATGGTTTCAAGATCTCCAAGAAGGTATCCTCGTTAACTATTAGATAGATTTATATCAGAATCATACTATGGTTACCCGTTCAGGCTACAGGCATTTAACCACACCGAAGGGATGACGATGGTAGTGTTTTAAAATAAATGGGTCCGAATTTTTGTACAGGGAGATTGAGAAATCACGAGGGAAAAAAACACATCCTGTGTATTTTCGAATAACTCGAATTATAGAGCATTTAAGCTGTTCTAGATTATAAAGAAATTAATGGTAAATACAATGTAATCGCACAAACTTTGTCGTATTGTTTATTATAGCTTGTAAGAAAATGTTCAAAAATGGATTTTCATTTAACTAACCTTAGAAACAAACACACAATCTTTTTTACTAAAGTAAACAATCTTGTGTTACAAATTTCAAACCAAAATGTTCATTGTTAGCAAATTTAACATTTTCAAAAATAATTTATTTGTAAATGACCCTAAAATTATTTTTAATTTGTAAAAAAAGTATTTTTATTTATCATGAAAAATTATTTCCATATATTCATTTTGAGCCCAAATTATCAAGGCCAATTAAAAAAAAATCATATTTGCTATAAATGGTTGGCAGCAAACTACCCTTCAGTTAATAGTTGAAAAATATTTATACCTATATTATTATTGATCATATAAAATAATGCCCCGATACCAATTTTGAGCAAAATCTTTAGAACTATTAAAAAATAAATTTACAAAAATCAATCATCAGTAAACCATACAAAGTGATTTTTTTTAGTAAAACAAATATAAATACTATTTATAAATAAAATATTCAGAGCCATTTTTTAAAATCTTCAAACTAAAAAAGTCATTAGCACACTATTCTTAAAATATTTTTTCTCAAAAAAACTATTATACAGGGGTTTTTTTCTGAGGCCCAGATATAAATTTTAAACAAAATGGTATTTAACAACACTGAAAATGTGATAATCTTATTTTAGTTGTGTAAAATACATTAATTTTGAAGAAAATAAAAATACATTGGATTGCACATATAGCTGCGGATGTGTATGACACTCTGTTTGTAAATCAAAACTTCATTAAATCAATGTTTTAATTACAAAATAAATATTAAATTTTTTACCAACATGAATGTGTATTGCTGCATTTTACTACTTTGAAAAATATTCCGACCTCGATAGATTCTGTTGGACTGCCGCGGTATGTATATCAACCGTGGGTATCCATGCGGTGTGGATCTGCGAATGACATGTGAATGGCAATGTGTGATAGGATGATATGCACGTGGAACAGGTTAGAATTGATTGAACTAACCTAGAGAAAGGTCTACCTTCTGTTATGCCACAAAATGCGGGTTTGTGGAATACTCTGCCCTTTTTGTGATAATGAAATGAGGGTAAAGTTGAACAACGAGTACACGGTTTTTCAATGATACTGAGACAGCTATGTTTGTATTTTGGCTTTGCAGTCCTTGGTTTTAGTCCAAGAAGAAACACTTCTTTTAAAAATGGGAATGTTGGAAACGTGAGATCAAAGCAGTATTTATATTAAAGCTTATTTTTGGTTAACATAAATAAAATATTGCTTCAGTACAATCATTGACTTTAATTTTCTTCACGTGATGATATCAACATTTGTTGAATATCTGTCAGTGGTGTCCTCGAATTTAGTTACAACATTTTTCTCTTCATTTAAAAAGTTTCTCATCTAATTCCACTGTGTGCGTGACAGATATTCAACAACTGTTGGTATCAACATGTGAATAAAATTAAACTCTAAGTATCTACTGGGAAACCATTTAATTTATTTAATCCAAAATTATTATTTTTACATAAACTGCAAAAACAATGGCCTTTTCTCGTGTTCCCTACGCTCCCAAACTTAATCATCACGTTTCACAATATTATTTTTAGTTATATAATGTTCACTTTTTTAACCAATAGATTATATTAGAACACGACTTATATAAACTAGCTTAAATCTATAAAGGACACAACAACCACTTCTCCGGTCGTTAATTTATCACTTTGAAAGAGAGAGACACCAATTTTACTTTTGATAGGCCTACATTATTCGGCATTTCTTGGGACCCTGTAAGTGTTTGGACAATATATTCACTAATGACTATACGTATTAGTGGGTGCGATGGCTAAGGCATAAAACTGTTCTGTTCTTGACGGAGAGGTCCAGGTTTGAATCTCAACTAAGTGCACTGAAATTGTTTTTTTCCCCTCCAAATGAGCATGGAGAGGTAATAAGAGTACTATAATGATAAAGCACATGTGTAAAATCTCCCCCCACCTGCTTTGATGGCCACATGGCCAAAGGCGTCACTAGACTACCGATGAGACAAGGAGATCGGGGCTCGAATCCTGGTCAGGTCTACTGATGTTTGTTACCTTATTACCTATAAAATACCTCCCTCATCATCCTTACCCTTTAACAATAATTATCATAAATGTGTATAGCCTGAACAGTTTATGAGACACGGTAATAAAAAACATAATAGTTTTTATAATAGCTACAAAACAGTATTCTAACAAAAACTAGTGATTAAATAACATCCATAACCTGAGCAGGGATGAATTATAATATTATGTTTTATTAAAATATTATACTGCTTTTTTCTTTATCTGTAAACCTTTCTATTTACCTGGATTCGGTTAATGGATAGTTTAAAAACTAAAATTAATACTATTGGACAGTCACACAAATCTAATATTCTATTTCATCTTTGACATTGCTTCTTATGTTTCAATCTTTGCTTTGATTCTGCTTCACATTTTAAAAGTAGCCTTCACATGGCCATAAATTGATCGATAGTAATAATACTCGTTTTGGTAGTATTTTTAGCAGTATCTCTTACTATTCAGGTAGGTTATACACCTATGTACTAATTACGCTAATGTGTTAGGGAGGATGAAGGTTAAATTTAAAGGAACTGCACCCGCATTTGCGTGGAGCTAGAATGGGAAAAAATCCGGAAAAAACACCCTCAGTGCACCCGACTGGGATCTAACCCCAATCTCCTCTTCATCGGTGGTCAGTATTTTGCGAGAGTAACGTCTTAGACCATGCTGCCACCGATGTGGGTTTTGTAGTTATTGTGGACCATATTTGTATCCAAGTACACTGAGAGGTTGACCATTGGTCTGATGAATCCTGGTTCGATTCTGAATATAGGTGATTAAGATAATTACCAGAGATTAGAATTTAATGACATGTCATCTTGTTGTCAGCTGGCCAATGTGAGAAGATTATTATTATTATTATAATTATTATTATTATTATTATTAGCACCGCGTCTTACTACCCGTTCGGGTTATATGCACTTACGCTAATGTGTAACGGTAAGGTGATTGTGATATGAAATGGAGGACCTACAGTTTAACGTGGAATCCAAACCACGAAGGAGGCTTGGCATTCCACACATTCACAAGTTGTGATTAATACATATCTTGTCAGCGGTGAAGGAAGGGTTTGGCAATAAGATAAATCTGTGCCGGGACCGAAGATTGAACCCCGGACCCTCAGCACAGAAGTCTGACACCTTACCACTAGACCACCAGGTCACCAATGTGAGAAGAATTAGGCCTATTCGCAGAGTAATATATTTTGGTTTTTGACCGTAACATGTTGCCTACTGTACATACAAACATGTTGTTCATAACCTCCCAAATGTGAAAATTTGTAATTATAGGTAATACCTTGTCATGTTTGATTATTTTAGATTTTTAGGTCATATTTTCTTGGTTTAAATCACTTTTTGATTTTTTTTTAGGCATACATGAGTATTTTTTTGGCAGTTTTGGATGTGTTTTAGGTATTTATGTTTAATAAGTTGAGTTTTAAATAATATAGGTATTTTATAAATGAAAAAATACTTTAACATACATATTTTTAACACATTTGTCGGAATGAGAAGATAATATATTCATGTCATGAACTTTATACCCTCCTCCTTGTTTGTTTGTATGTTTGTAATATACACACTCCTTATGAGACAGCAACTAGGCTGGAGAGGGTTGTATTGGTATAGGGTAGCTTTTTTCCTGGAGCGCATATTTGTAAATAAATTTTATTTTATCAGAATGCCAAAGTTAAGTTGTTAAAGGCTTTTCATTGTATGATTTTTTTTAGTTTTCCTTTGTATTGTTGTTTGAGTTATTCGTTTTCATTAATTACGAGCTTTTTTATTACATTTTTAGATAATTTTTTGTAAATTTAAGTAATCTTTTAGAATTTTCAGATAATTTTATAGGCTTTTTTTGATCATTTATTAATTCATCAAAAGTCGGGATCCATTTATTACTTTTTGAATCAAGTTCTTACTGCTACGAATTTGTTAAAAAACTTATCTAGTTTAATAACTTGTTATATAGTATAGCGATAGTTTTACCAGACTAAGCTAGTTTGTAATTCGTGTAGTCTGTGTGTTTATAAACGCACGTTAATTACAGCGATAACATATTGTTTCTAAGAAATTGTATCAAATAAATAATAGCTTTCAATAAAATAACACTTCCCGTTTGCATTTTATCAAGTTTCTTGATTCATACTTTTGGTGTTATAAGATTTAAAAGGGTTATTTAAAGTTAAAACACTTAGGGCGCTAATTTCTTGGTCCATTGATTTTTGTCGGCTTCAAAATATGCAGACACCACGCTTTTCTTTAGTCTCTTTTTCTACTACGCTTAGAAACTACCTCTTAAAAAAGAAGACTTTAGCAACATTTCTTATCAGGTCGTGCATCCTTTATGCGGTATTTGAAGATAGTTAAAAAGAGTTTTCTGAGTCAGCCCCTCACCCCCCCCCCCCCCCCACTATCTTCCCCTAGCTAGCTATTCAATCCTTATAAACACTTCTTTGAAATTACTTGGACTAATTGCAAAATAAGTTCTGTATTCTTACGCAAAATGTTGAAGATGGTAACAAACCATTTTATATAACTTAGATAGATAATTGAAAATGAGTGATGAATTTACTCTTACTATTTGATTGAATGTATTTTCTAGAACATTTTAGAGGGTTATTATTAGTAATAAGGATTATACTTAAATTTAAAGCCCAATATTCATTAGTAGGTCCTTTACAAAAATCATTTTTTAATGCCTAAAATAGTAAATTTTTACAATATGAGTGTTTTTTTTAATATATTTTGATATTATTATCAAAACTATACTATGGATCCCACAACTTGATGTATGGATACATGAAATTAGATCTAGTAGCTTTTCTAGCAGTCAGATAAGTCCACGCCTGTAAAAATTGGACCAAAGCCTCCAAGTCGCTTTTCTCAACCGCTTTGCACCACGTATAGAGAGAGATAGCCACAGAGGTGGGTGAGGGGTCAAGGTAGTATGCTTGGATTGCAGTTGGTCACCGTTGATCTCTTATTGGGTGCAGTAGGGGTGTTTTCACTTCCCTTAAAATTAGGGATTCTATCATTTTGCAAACACTTTTTTTCCGTCCTTACAGAAGTTAAAGTAATCAATTTGTCTCTTTAGTATTAAAAAACATGTATTTTATTTGTATATAAGGAAAAACTCGTTAAAAAAAATCTCAAATTCAACGACGTCTTACGCAAAATTTCACAGTTTTGAGCTAAAAATTAATTATTTGAATAAGATATCTATATTTACCCATTTAATATTTTTCAACACCATCACAACAGAAAATTTTATAGTTTAGAACTGCCCTTTTAATAAGAAAGACAATGACGAAAGGGTATTTTATTTAAAATATATGGCTCTTTATTCTTACTTTCATTCACTATCCATAATTTTTAATGAATCTATTAGGCATGATTTAAAATATTTTTATTGGTACAATAATGTTAATGATTTATTTATCAACTAGAATCTATTATCTAAGTGGTAGGCACTTTTAAAGACGCATTTACGAATAAGGCATACACTCATAACTTATAAAATTAGAATATAACTAAAAAAAAAAACTATTACCATCCAATTTCTCAGAAATCAATTCCTGAAGAAACCATAAATATATATATATTGTTTTATAAAGGAAGTCGAAGTATGACGAAGAATCATTTTGTAAAAGAAATATATACTAAATTTTATGTAAAATATGGTTTTAAAGAAAACAATTATTCGATCATTCAATATTGTTATTGCTATTCTCATTTTAATTTTAAATGAATTGGTTTTCGTGAAGGCGGGTTGCAAATAATATGATAAAAAGTTAACTACAGCCTGGATTAGACTTGCACACTTCCCTCTCAGTCACATTCAAAATAGACAAGGTAATACTAAAGTCTTTAAGACAATTGATTCTATTTTAAATTTATTAATTTAGTAATATATTATATCAAATGTTTTTAAGGTTATTATGTTCTAATTTACATTTAAATTAATCTTCATTTGGTAGTTATAGTTTATATTTTTTCCTTACATACAAAATATGTTTTAAAATTATGTATTAAGAGCTATTTAAAAAATACCGTTTAATCTAATGAATCATTGAATGGCTCTTAATAAAATTTCAATTAATATATATTTATATCAATCAAAAATATTTTAACGCCAATTACTTTTTAGTGAACATTCTACACAGTTTTATGTTTTGAAAATACTTTAGATTTTTTTTAACTTCATTAGATCGTCAACTAGAAGCAGGAAACAGTAACTGTACGATATCTTAATTAATATAGGTTTCCTAAATATTCATTTTGTCAAATAAATTGACAATAAATATGTTTTAATTTGGAACACGTTTCTCTTCTTCTTCTTCTTGAAAAATAATACCCAAAAAGCTGTTTTTTTTTAATACAATGAGAGAGAAATGTTGCAGAAGAGGAGAAGGAGAGAAAAAAAAGGATCAAAATGAATCTGTGTAAATAACGACGTTTAATTTGTCACGTCACATCTTGTTAGCGTCTGCTGGTGCTGACATGTTACGGCAGCTGTCTTGCGGTAGGGGGTGTGACGAGAAAAAAAATAAAAATAGGTTAAAGAGTCAGTAATACCACTTCGAATAGCTTGGGCTCTTCATTTTGAAAGCTAAGAATACATTTAGTTAAATACAGAAATAAAATAGATAGAGTGACATGTCCGTGGACGATAATTAAGTTTAAGCTGTCTCTATAAATGTTCGTCACATTCAGACGTAAACTAATTTGTCAAAAAAGCTAATGTTAGACTAGAACATGTGACAAATGACAAACTGTTATCGTCATGTTTTATTTTGAAACTCTATTGCAACAAAATTATTTCAATAAGCAGTAAATTATACACGCATCATAGAGAAACAGGGAACATTAAAAAAATATATATTAATACGTGTTTGGTTTCTTTTTCACTTGATAGTTAAATATGGACATGTCAAATATATTTTTGCACTGGCGTTATTGATTTTTACTTGGGAGTTTAGTTCCAACTCCATTCGGTACTTTATAAGATATTCTAAAATGTAGCTGGTAAAATCCAAAAACTCGTCAGATGAAAGGGTGTGAGTGTTATTTTTTTAAGTTTTTATTCAGCACCGTGTCTTACTACCCGTTTAGGTTATACGCTCTAGTACTAATTACGCTAATGGGCTATGAATTGGGAAGGTTGAATTTAGAGGAGTTGAAACCATACTTGCGTGGAGGGATAGTGGAAAAACATTTAGTAAAAACCACCCCAGTTAACCCGACTGAGATTCGAACCTTGATCTATCTGTCCTCGGCAGTCTGGATCTACACGAAACTAGCGCGTTAGCCAACTACGCTACCGAAGAGGGTATGTGCGTGATATTAAAATTCGTCTTCGATATAATGTTTTATTAAATGATATATCAAAATTTATAATAGCCACCATAGCTTCAATAAACGTACCCCTTTAAACATATTTAAAGGGATATTTACATGTATAATCAGTCCCAATATAGTATTTTTAAAACTTATATTGATACACAAAATCGGCTTTATATACAATTGGTATGACTTTCCTAGTAACTTATTTTAGTTATAGTTAGTGAGTTCAAGATGTTAAGTTGTGAGTGTTGGGAACACGAGATAAGAGCAGTATTTTTTTTTTTTGATTTACATCAAAATATGTTTCTGGTCTAAAGAAATCAAATATTTATCCAGTAGATACACAGAATTTAATTTTTCTTAACATAATAATATAAGAAGTTCTTGAATATATGTCAAAGGTGTCCTGGAATTTAATGGTCACCTTTTCTCTTCATTTAAAAAGTTTCTCATTTAATTTCGCTATGCTCATGACAGACATTCAACAACTGTTGATATCACCTGTGAAGAAAATTAAACTTTAGTTTTCTACAGGACCATTTTTTTTTTCTTTGGCCAAAAACTTTTTTGCTATAAGCATTTCAAAAACACTTACCTTATCTCGCGTATCATACATTCCTACCTTAAAATGTTTGAGATCTACATCTCAAAACAAAATCTAACAGAGCCTATTTGGATTTTATATAGAACCCAAAAAGATTTAATATTTATGTTTATATTCGTTTTATTACTCATTAACAGTGTTATTCAGATTTCCAGGTAAAAAATATTTGTGGCAGGAAGATACTATAAAAGTGTTTCCACCTAATAATCTTGTGGTTGGCTACACCAAAGGTGGTGCTGTATGCACCAGGGGGGAAAGCAACGTATGCATCACGCTACGCAAACCAATAAATGCATCCCCATCATTCCCTCCTCTTACACACGTGATGGTGTCAGTCATTTCAACTTGTGTATCAAAATGGATGGTCACAACTTTCAACACTTGCTGTAAATTATGAGTATATCTCTCTTCATACAGAAGTTCTGCTGCAAATAAGAAGTGAATCCACTTCCTCAGTCGATATGCCTCCGCGCATTCAACAGCTGTCCTTGGCAGGGTCAACAAGCATATCCGTGAAAGAATCAGCAAATTCCTTATGGGTACCTGTTGTCAGGGAATTTATTGGTTATTACTTGTCTTAATTTACACCGCACACACTCCACTTGCTATGTGCAGAAGATCGATGAGTTGCCTACCCCCCAGGTGCATAAAGCGTCAAATTTAACGTCTCATAGCGCCGCCATTTGTCGTCGCCGACCCTAAGCCATACCCAAAAATATATATATTTTTATCTAAAGATCTAAATAACCTTGTATTGAATTCTAGATGATATGTTTAGGTGTTAGGGCGCTATTCTGAGTTAATTTTAGGTCAAAGACTGATACATTACTTAACCTAGGAAGTAACTTGTTAAAATGGAGTGGAAGGGGATGCCATCTAATTTCCGGATTTTAACAATTTTTAGAGAAAAATTTGTCTTTTTTTTTACAAATTAATAAAATATTATTTCAATTAATATGTTTAGTTTAATTTTCTACACATGGTAATCTCAAAATTTCTTGAATATCTGCCACAAACAACGAGAAATTTAAGTCAGACTTTGTCTTCCTCCTTTATTAAGTTTCGGTTCAAAATTCACTGTGGACATGACAGTTTGTAAAATCATGCTAAACTATATACTAAATAATAAATGCTATTTATTTTAGTACAATTGGAATCTTCGAAAATTCCGATCCATAACTCGCATTTTGTTCCACCCTAACCGTAAATATACCGAATTAAAAAACAAATTCTACACTCAGGTGGTTCAATTTAATTGTACTTTAATGTAACTGATTTCCCGAAATATCCGAGGTGGTCTTAGCTAATTTTTCACGTCCATATGTTGGCAGTGCTACTGGAAGATACTGTCAGTAGCAAGGCAGTCAGGAGGTGGTTCGAGGGTAGGTGGTGTGTGTACAGGAGGAGGAGGGGGGTGAAAATAGAGCCAAGAGCAATCTGTCCTAAGGCGTGAGATGTAGGGAGAGTGAAGGGGGTAAGTGGGTAACGGGAGAGATGGTGATAAGTACACCATTCACGCAGGAGACATAGAAACAAATTGTTCGTCTAGGAGAGAGAGAGAAAAAAAAGACATATAAAAGTTAAAAAAAAAGTCTAAGAATAAATTAGTGAAAAGTTCCTAGAAATTGAGCCTCTCTCTTGTACAAAAAAGAAGTCGTGGTTTTTTTTCTACTTGTTTTATTTTTTATATTAACTTGCTCGCTTCATTTAGTGAGGTGAAAGCAATTATTTAAACAGATACAGATAACGTTAATTAGACATTATAATTATCAGTGGTAGACATTTTATGTTTCGCTTCGTTTCAAATTGATGATTCTTTTGAACACATGTAGATCTAAAATCGTCTTTAATGAGATTGAAGCCCACTTTGATGTCCACATTGTCTAAGGAGTCACTCTCGCAATAATCTGGACTGCTAATGATGAAGAGATCTTGGTTCCAGTCCCTGTCAGGTATTCTGAAGGATTTTCCTAATTTGTTTTTCACTCTCCTCCACGCGTAGTTTAGCTATGCGGGTGGATTAGCTTGTCTATAATAAATACATAGACAAAATAATCAATAAAAAGACTATGTATGAAAAAACATCAGAATTAAAAAAATATTATTAACAAATAATTAACACTAAACAGTAAAAAAAATAAAAAAAGGTATTTATTTATAGATAGTCTACACTAGTACCCCCAATATTGTATTACCATCAGCAATTTTTAAGAAATTTTAGAACACATAGAAAATAAATATTGAGTAACTAGCAATGACAAACAGCTATTAAATTAATCAAAAGCCTGTCAACATTGGTGCTTCCTTTCAAACTTGACAGATAATTAATAAACACAGAACACTAGGTGTATTAAATATTAGGTGTTCTGTCTTACGACAGATCCATTCCTTCTGTCAGTGAACTAAGACTGCCAATGCGCCCTGTACTTTGACTCCTCCTTCAGCTCCCAGAATGTTCTTCTTTCCTTCAAGTCATCCAATATTTGAATCCTCCTTCTTCCTAAGCTCCTCTTTCCCTCAACCTTTCCTTATATATAGTCGTGCAGAAGACAGTTCTTCCTAAAGGATGTGTCTGATCAACATTACTTTGTACTTAAGAATCGCATCCAAAATGGTTCTTTTCTCACCCAAAGTTCTTAGGACTTCTTCATTTGTCAACCTCTCTGTCCACCTGATCTTCTCAATTCTAAATTCATTAAATGCAATTTAATTACCTCATATTATGTAAGATAAGATTATCCTTATGAGGATTTGGATGTAATTTGACAAAAGGTAAAAAGTAGCTTTATTTATTTACAAAACAATAAGGTATAACTATTTAATCATTTTATTTTATCAACATAAGTAAGGTCTGTATGAATGAAAAAACATTAGAAACATATATACTTTGCTTAGTTATTTTTTAACTGCACTTTTCGGTGCACCTACTTTATTAAGACTTATTTAATCTAAATAACTATACAGATGGTGACCTGGTGGTCTAGGGGTAAGATGTCAGACTTCTGTGCTGGGGGTCCGGGGTTCAATCCTCGGTCCCGGCACAGATTTATCTGATTGCCAAACCCTTCCTTCACCTCTGACAGAACGTGTATTAATCACAACTTGTGACTGTGAGGAATGCCAGGTCCTCTACCGTGGTTCGGATTCCACGTTAAACTGTAGGTCCTCCATTTCATCCCATAATCACCTTACCATTACACATTAGCGTAAGTGCGTATAACCCGAACGGGTATAAGACGCGGTGCTAATAATAATAATAATAACTACACAGATGTGTTCATATTTTAAATAAAAATAAATATATGACATTACATATTCTTCTAGTAAGATATACTTTCAAAAAATTTACTTTTAAAATTTATATTCATATAAATAATTTATTGTAACCTCTTTTTAATCATAAGATGCAGCTTGACCTGGATTAAGTTATATTTAAAATAATAAATATTGGATAACCTAATGATAAATATATATATTATATATATAGTATATATTCCTCTTCCTCATCTTTCCTCCTCCCTGACAGAACTCCGTTAGGACTTTTCACTAGATCTAAAGATACTAAAAAACGTAAAAATGAAAAGTCAGAAGACGATCTAGAATTTTATGAACTGTTTTGAGTATCATCTGCTCCCCCTCATAATTCACTCCAACTTAAGTTTTAAGACTCCATTCTTTTTTGTTTCTTCCTGTTTTATTTTTTTTAAATTTATTTTTGTAAAAATAAAAAAAAGATCGATGGAGAAGAGTGGAGGGGGTAAGAGAGTATTGGTTGTAGTTATTTTTTCATTTAGTTCTTTTGAAGACGTCTGCGGTTTCAGTGGCAAGACAGGCAATAACACTTTCTGACTGCTACAACATGAGGATGAACAAAACATTCTGTGGATGGAGGAAGGAGGGGGGAGAGACTGGTGAGGGAAGAGGGGGGAAATAAAATAAAAACATGGTCTGGGTAGACCCGTACGTAAAATTGAGACTACGAGAGGGAAAAAAAATTGTGCTTTCTAAAACTATTTGATACTCGTATTTTGGTGTATATATTACCAAATACTGTTTCTATTGTAATAATAATATTAATAATACTAATAATAATATGTGCAAAGGTCACTTTACAAATGCAAAGTGAAGTTGAAAGCAAAGAATGAAATTTGCGAAGCAAATATGGATAAAGTCAAAGGTAAATTTTTATGTTTTCATACGACTTTCTCCTTAATTTTAAAATAGTAATTCATTACATCTAGGTAATGATGGGATCACGATTAACTTAACGTTCACTTAACTTTCACGTAACGTAGGGTAAAGGTTCCCCTCAGGAGTTTTCAAAGATATAACTTTCACTTAAGGTGAAATTAAGTGAAGGATACCTCCTACCACTGTTTTAAACTAACTTAAACGTGTTGCAAGTGACTTCAACAGGTTTATTCAGTAATTCACTAGTTTGTTTATGTTACGCAGACGAATTCTTCAGTACATTTTTTTTTTCTGCGTTTCACGAACTTTTAAAACGTCGTAGCTTCTTTCTCACGCTTCATTTTTGTCTATTAGTAAAGTCTTAAATTTTAATAACTTTGCAGCATAATCAGCTCTAAATGCTTGGGGTATATTTTGGTAAACAATTGTATCCAAACAGTCCAATTCATTTTCACACGCTTTCAGTGGCCCGTGGTCTAACGTGATAATCACGCAGTGGACTAGTCTGCCGATGACTGGGGTGATCTAAATTTGAATCTCGGTCGGGTATACTAAGAGTGGTTTTCCAAAATGGTTTTCCAGTCTCTCTCCACGGAAAAAAAGGGTGCACTTCCTATAAATATAAGCACTTCCAATTCCTAAAATCATTAGCGTGATAAATACATAAGCGTAAAACCACCAACGGGTAGTAAGACGTGGTGATAAAAAAAAGTCACTGTTTGTGATTTGCTTGAGTTGCTATAAATTAAGTTACATGAATCATGAACATACACTAATTTCTTACGTTAAGTTAACGTTACGTTGTGGAAAGTTTAGTATGTCGTGATCTCGGCATAAAGTGCAAGATTTAAAAAAATTAGTTGTGATTGTATGCTGGCATGTATGTATTTTTCTATGTTACGTTATAAATGTAATTTTATCAGTCATCGGTATTTTAATACCGAAAATATTCTGTTTAGAGAATGATTATACTTATTAAAATATATGATATTTTGTTAGAAATTTCAAAACAATTCATAATAATATATCCAAGTTTCATTTTCTATCGAAGTGTTTAAAGTTTTTAATGGTTATGGCGAATATTTTAAATCAAAGAGATAGATAGTTTACTTTCATCTGCAACGTTTCGTAGCTTCATACAGCCCTAAATAATGAGTGTAATTAATAAATTAGATACCCGTAGTGTCCCAACTAACCATCATCCCTAAATAGATAATTGCTGTTGGACACTTATCTGAGGAAATGCTGGTTCTGTTACAGGTTGGGTTGAGGGATACCAGTAAATTTGCCATTTAATTATAATTAAATTTAATCTCAAATACAGGTTCATTCTACCATTTAATGTAGAGTGGAGCTAGCTTATGTAGGCCTAGTATCTAATTAACTTCTGACCCTACATTAATTTTTGTGTTGACCCAATCTATGCGTTTAGAAATATCACATTAAATACTAAACTTAGCCTAGCTTTTGAAACTAAGTAATCTACTATATTTTTTTTAAAATTTTTTTTATTGTTTTCATATTTCATGATTTTTCTGTAATTTAATTTATAGAAATTAATATTGACAGGGTGACCTGGTGGTCTAGGGTAAGGTGTCAGACTTCTGTGCTGAGGGTCCGGGGTTCAATCCTCGGTACCGGCACAGATTTATCTGATTGCCAAACCCTTCCTTCACCTCTGACAAGGTGTGTATTAATCACAGCTAGTGAATGTGAGGAATGCCAGGCCTCCACCGTGGTTCGGATTCCACGTTAAACTGTAGGTCCTCATTTAATCTCACAATCACCCTACCATTACACATTAGCGTAAGTGCGTATAACCCGAACGGGTAGTAAGACGCGGTGTTAATAATAATAATAATAATAATAATATTGACAGATTGACACTGTGTTTGAATAAAACTAAGATATATTCTTATTTTAAAATTCGTGATTCTTTTGTTAATGAAATATTAGTTTAAGGACCGTTATTACGGCCAATTAATCTGATCAATTAGACAAAATAGATGGAATTATTCAGATTTCGAACAATCGGACTTTTAACTCCACTCTATAGTATAGCTAGTTATTTCTCATTCTAACTCTAAATTTTACCACTAAGCCATAACAACAAGTTATGTGTGTGGTATTATTCAAAGATTTTTTAAAAGTTGGTTATTTAAGAATACATTATTTTAAATATATAACTTATTATTAATAATTGAAAGAGAAATAATAAAAATGATAAAATAAATTTAAACCTAAACAATATTTGTGTAACAAGGTGAGAGGCTAACAACTTAAATTTGGGTAGTCTCATTAGTTTCTATTTTCACAATTTTAATAATTAATGTGACTGTCTTAAGGTGCGGCAGAAGGGAGCGCGAGTAATTTTACAGTTTTTATAGCATTACATTTTGTTGGCCAAAATAAATCAAATATTTCTCCAGTAACAACGTAGAGTTTAATTTTCTGCATATGCTAATAGCAACAGATCTTGAATATCTGTCAAGGTTTTACTGGAATTTTGTCAAAACTTTTTCTCTTTATTTAAAACGTTTTGACAAAATTCCAGGACACCCTTGACAGATATTCAAGATATGTTGATATTAGCACGTGCAGAAAACTAAACTCTATGTTGCTATTGGAGAAATATTTGATTTATCTTAGCCAAAAAATTTAAATTCTATAAAAACTGTAAAAATACTTGTGCTTCCTTCGGCCGCACTTTGAGTATTTATAATAACTACCCTATATTAATCATTTAATAATCATTATTATTAATAACAATTTTTAAAAATGAAATCTGGTTTGTGAGATAGTATTACGTGACAATAAAACTAGTAGTGACTTTAACATTGATGTAATTGGTGTAATTTCTTGAAGGAGGGCACGCGCCCTCCACGCCCCTTTCCTGGATCTGCCCCTGGTGCAGCAATGATCTATCTCTCTCATTTTAGACTCAATAGTCAATAGTTACATATTTTATTGGTCAAAATTTATAAATGAGAAATTTAATAGCAATGAGTTGTGTATCCCCTTATAAAATGCTGAACATTTTAACCGGAAGTCAAAATTTAATACAAATTGTTGACCCTTGTGGGCCCAATATTAATCTTTTTTATTGGTCTAGATATGCAAATGTTGACGTTAATTCTTTGAAAATAAAATTATAAAATTTAGAACCGTGAGTCAAAAAATGTTTTACGTATGTATAGCGCAATTGGTTCTCGGGCTCATTTATGTATTTATTATATTACGAGTTTTGAGTATATCTCCATTTTTAAACTATAGAGCGAAAAAGTCCATGCAGAGTTCTGTAAATTTTTTTTTTTTTAAGTAGAACCCTACTAACCTCACCGCGATTTTTTTGTCCGGTTTAAGCTGTGTTAACTACATAAGTTAGGTGTTATATGTAGGGTGAGACGGGCTCTTAAGACGCTTTTTTTCAATCTGTACTACCTACTCAAGTTATATGTTTTGCATTGAGTGAGACGGGCTTTTAAGACGTCTGGTTAAAGCTGTATAACCTACCTAAGTTAGATCCTATCCATGTGGTGAGACGGGCTCTTAAGTCTTCTGGTTAGAAGCTGTATTACCTACCTAGGCTAAGTTCTATCTCTGGGGTGAAATGGGTTCTTAAGATTGAAGACTAGATATTTTATAAAATAATATCAGCTGCATATTTTTAAAAGCCTAATCGAATATTTAAGCCTATTATTCCATTAGTTTTAGTTAGAGTTCCATGGCATTCCTGTTTAAAACATTGCCAAAAATAGTACAATTACCTTCAACGGATTTGATCCGTAATGGTGGACATGTGGGCCAAGGTGTATACATCGTCTGATCTGTTTTGTTGGTGATGGGGAGGTTATTCTTTCAATCTTAGCTTACATACAGTAGCCCCATGGCTTCTTTGGTGCTGACTACAGCTCAGCTGACAGCTGACTGCTTTGAAAAGCTACCAGACCAATTATGTATCCCTATCCGAACCATATGATCTGCAAAAAACATGTGTTTAGCAGCTGTCACTTCTGACAGTCAACATTTAGGTATATACCTAAATGTTGACTGTCAGAAGTCAGCTGTGAACTGTCAGTAAGCACCAAAGAAGCCATGGAGCTACTGTAGTTCATATTATGTATACTTGTACCAAAAGAATGTTCAGCCAAAGCAACCAGATCCCCTTTACCGTCTTTCACCGGACGTGTTTGTGCGCCATCAACATCTGAAGAAGTGTCGTGTCATGTTGTACCGCCTCACACGTACCGCACACACATGTGTTTGTGGTAAAACACACACTCCTCCTCTCTGACTTACAAGGCGGACCATTTGTCACACATCTATCAAGTTCCTCCCTCCTCCCCTCTACCCTCAACCCTCCATCCAACCTTTCTCCACATTTCCTCCTCTCCCAACGGCCAATCCTCACATGAGCACAGCTGCTATGTTTCTCAAAGCATGTATAGTCTAGCACGAAACCACTAATTTTTACAGTTTTGTCTGACTGTCATAGAATGCCCGTTATTTGACAATTAGACACAACTACTAGATCCACTTCCACGTATTCATACGTCAAGTCATTTGATCTGCAGCTCTCAACTTTGATAGAGATTATCAATAAATATAGAATAACGATAGTAATTTAGTAAAATGTTAACAAAGTTAGCCGAAAAATAATATGTTTGTATTTTATAAAACGGCTTCTCATAAAAATCAAGTGTATTTTTTTTCTGTAACTCTCATCTTGCTACCCATCCTAAACCATCCACTGGGATACAATAATTGCGTAGGGATGGGAGAGATATAATTCAAAGGAGTTTTACCAGCATTTCCATGGAGGGGAAAATTGGAGACCTTTTAAGCAAGAATACCTCAGTAAACCCGAACCGGACTAGAACCTAGGCACCCTCATCACCGGTAATCCGAACCGGACTAGAACCTAGGCACCCCCATCACCGGTAATCCGAACCACGCGAGACTAGTAACTTTGTTCATGTGCTCATGGATACTATTGGTTCATAAAGTTGGTAGTAATTAAATCGGTCGTAGGAATCAGATGATTTCGATGCTGTTTTTTTAGCACCCAGTCTTACTACCCGTTCGGTTTATGCGATTTTGTACTACTTACTCCAACGGTCCTTAGGAATTAGGAAAGTTATATTTGGAGAAAGTGTACCCGCATTTGGGTGGAGGCAATGGAAGATCATTTTAGAAAAAAAATCACTTTCAGTACACCAGACAGAGAGTCGAAATTTGATCTCCCCTTCATCGGCAGTCTAGTCTAATACGAGAGTATCGCCTTAACCATGTGGTCACCGAAGATGTTATTAAATTTGTATTTATGTTGAGCGCAGAGAAATATGTTTGTATTTTCTAAAAGATGATTTCGACGTACCTGTGTGACATTCTCAGTCTATTCTTCTATTAGTCTATGATTTTGACACCCTCACATCTCGCCGTGTGAACCCCGCAGTGAGTACCAACGTAATAAAGATGTCTTTCAACGATTCTCTCTCTACAGTTTAGTATTGCTTCTCTTGAAGAAAAGAATAAATCATTCGCCACTTTGCATGAGAGTGGAGGGCATTTTGAGTGTTCGGGGTATAAACCCCTTATATACCTAATATATACATACACACTAATACACGTGCAGCATACAAATAAACATATGAACACTTGAAAATACATTTTAAAAAATATACACACACTAAAACATACATACACACAAATACACACATGACGTACTCTCAAACATATTTATACATATGCATATGTATACGTACACACTAGATTCTTTTCCACTAAGACACATTACACACTATTATAAATTTGTATTCGTGTAAACAAAAATACATATTTACATAAATAGATGCACACAAATATATGCAAATATTCATAAAAAACTTAGTTCAAAGATTACTTACATAATAACAGACATAACTATTTATCATATGCATATACATACTATATTAGTCTTCATAAGTATACTACCGTCTTACTACCCGTTCGGACTATACGCACTTACGCTAATGTGTAATTGTAGGGTGATTGTGAGATGAAATGGAGGACCTACAGTTTAACGTGGGATCCGAACCACGGCGGAGGCCTGGGACTCCACACATTCACAAGTTGTGATTAATACACGTCTTGTCAGAAGTGAAGGAAAGGTTAGGTAATCAGATAAATCTGTGCTGGGACCGAGGATTGAACTCCGGACCCTCAGCACATAAGTCTGACACCTTAACCCTAGACCACCAGGTCACCCAGTAGATTGAGCAATCTATAATAATAAAAATAAGTTTTGGTTGTCTCTGTGTTTTTCTGTTTGTATGCGATGCCCAGACAAATATTTGGCACGCAAAAATCTGACATTTTTAACATAGGGGGACGGAAGGGTGTCCGAATGCACCTCGAAGCCGGATTTTTAAATATTTAATTAACTTTTTAATTAAGCTATTTTAAACATATATTTCAAGGGGTCACGGGCAACGCCGTGCGGGGTTGCTAGTTATTTTATATTGTTTAGTATTAAAATAACCACCACTGTTCTATAGTGGTCAGAGTTCCTGGCTACAGATCCAGAGGCTCTGAGTTTAATCCCCGGCGCTTATAAAATCTATCTGTGATGCAATGGGTCTGAAACGGGGTCATACTCAGCCTCATGAGGACAAATGAGGAGCTACTTAAATAAATAATTAGTAGTTTAGTTTTAGAAAACAGAATTAACGGTTAGAGGAGTTGTTGTGCTGACCACAAGACACCCTTTATCCGCAAATGTTGGTACTATCATTTCAACAATGGCGGCAGCTCGGTCAATATAGTTTGTTTGCGGGCTCACACGATGGAGTTTTGTTATGTCATAAAATAAAGGATTAAAATTCTTATTAGTTAAGCCTCTAGAATGTATTTCTACAAAATTGCTAATTTTATATTTTCATTAATAATAAATTATAACTAAATATTATGGGAAAAAAGGTTTCTACTTTAAACGTATTAGGCAAATAGAATATAACGTTCTATATAAATTTCAAAAAAGGAACTCCGACGTTCTTACAAAAATGTTGAGCCACACACCATCTATCGAGTGTTCTCATAACTACATTTTCACCATTCTTCTCCCGCTAGTCTCTAGCATATGAGTTTAACGGGGCTTGAAACTGTACCGTAGACAGTCTTCTTTTTTTTTATGACAGATTAAGTGAATAAAGATTTTTCTTTTGCATGGCTTTTGTGGCCTACCAACGTTAAAGTCAATGGCGCGAATACGATGAGTTTCTGCGCATTTTTACAAATATGTACCGACACAGTCAGTCGAAGAAGCTACTAAGTCAAACGCGAGACGAATAAAAAACAATTAAAGATTTTGAACCACAACAAAACCGTCCAAAAGTAAATTGGAAACCGTTTAAAGCATATACTTTTATAAAATAATTTTTCTGACATTTTATTATTATTATTAATAATAATAATAATAATAATAATAATAATAATAATAATAATAATAATAATAATTCAAAATTTTAAGCCACAATAAAACCGTCCAAAAGTAAATTGGAAACTGTTTAAAGCATATGCCTTTTAAAAGTACGATTCGTGATATTTCATTTGAAAAAAATCAGTAAAATAATAAGAATAGTATTGATTTTTAAATATATTTAGTTATTATTTTGTATCAGTTTTATATATTCGATTTAGTTTGAACTATTTTAAGCAATACAATGACATTTAATGAAGTTATTTGAATTATTGTGAGAAATTCGTTTATAAAAACGATCTTCCAACTAAGACTATGTGATTGTCTGCTTATTTAATCAGTTTTAATCAAATTTTCTTGCCATTATAAATTTATTATACTGCTTACAAAGCATGCTTAGAAAAATGTTGTTATTTTACAAAGTTGTCATACTTTTCGAATGTAGAGTACATATTTTTAGATTTATAAATTACAAGTATTTTAACAAATGCCAACTTTTATAATATTTCCTATATTAATGTGAGCTTTATTACAGAAATATTATTTAGTATTATTTTTAACAATATTGTACAGCATTTTTGCAATAATAATAGTAAATCAAATATAACTTATTTGAGAAATTCTGGAATTTTCAATTTCTAAACCTTTTGTATAGAGGACACATAAAATAAAACAATGATATCAGAGGAAATGAATATATATGTATTGAAAGTGATTTATATCCGTCCATAAAATAAGATCATAGCAATATTGTAAACTATAAAGTGAACATTAAATAATTATATAAAACGAAAAATAAAATGCATTCAACCATACACACAAAGGCAAATATACAGATTAAAGCAAGCAAGAAAGCAAGTCAAAAAAGGTGGTTATTTTACTATAGAAGAGAATAAAAAAAAAGGATAATTTATAAAAATATATGGAGTTGACTCTGTTTTTCGCCGTCAATGAGAAAAGCTTGGTCTTCTTAAATAACTGAGCCCGTCTACAACACGATGCAACGCGAATATTTACGTCTACATTTTGAACAGTATTACTTTGCTTTAAATTGAAATAAAGAAAAGCCAGGTCCTAGAAGAAGAAATGAGATATTTTGAAAGATGATTTAATGTCCATTCCATCACATTTACTTCAAATTAAATATGGCTGATATGATTTGTGGATATTTATATTGTTTTATCTTATAATTATTTTGAGAATTTTTACAAAATTATTAAGTCGAATGATTTTCTCTCGATTCATTAGAGTATATTATACTAATTTAAATTGTTTTAGTTTGAGAATATTTTTTTATTACGTCTTAAAAAATGGAGACATTTCTTGAAATTGATTTTTTGAAATGGAAGTTATAGAATGTTTAAGCGGATTATCTTAAACTTATCTTGAATACTAACAATATATCACATGAAATTGTGCTAACAGGCAAAAAAGTGATCAGTTTGACGATATAATTATTAGAAATTATAGCGGCTAAGAGATATACATATTTGTATTCTACTCTAGTCAATAGAATAGAATAGTTCTAGCCATAAATGGAAACTAGAAAATGGTTTCTAAGGATAGAAATAAAGTTTTTTACTGATTAAAAAGAATGTTTTTTGTTGCTTACAATTTTTTTCCTATCGTTGTAGAAGCATTAAAATCTGGTTGTTACCCGCAAAACACTTCAAACACGCATTAAAACGATCACAATTTATCTTAAACAAAATTGAAGCATTGTGAGCTTGTTAAATGTATTTAATTCTTGATCTCTAAATGTTTGTAGTAAGAGAAGATCATAGACAAAAAAATTTGCCAATCTGTGTATAATATAAACCACCTGAATAATATTTAAGAATGAGTAAAACATGATTTTATAAATAAGTGTTCACACATGGCCTAAACCATATTCATTATCATAAATGACCCGCCTCGGTGGGGTAGTTAGCTAACGCGCTGGCTTCTTGTTGAGCTAGACTACCGAGGACGAGGAGATCGAGGTTCGTATCTCGGTCGGGTGAACTGGGGGTGGTTTTTACTGAATGGTTTTCCACTCTCCCTCCACACAAATATGTGCTCTCTTCCTCTAAATTCAGCCTTCACAGATCCTAACCAATTAGCGTAATTAGTACTTAAGCGTATAGCCCGAATTGTTAATAAAATAAGGTGCCATAATTTAATTTAAATTTAATATCATAAATTAATACATATTAAAATTATTTGATATATTAAACTTTTCTATTTTAGCACTGCGTCTTACTTTCCGTTTAAATTATACTCATAAGCCTAAATACGCTAATGTGTTAGAGATGAAGAAGGTTGATTTTATAGGAGTTCTACCCACATTTGCGTGGAAAACCAATTTGTGAAAAATATTTCAGTATATTTTGAGAGTGATGCCTTAGATAATTAGACCATAAAAGTGGTCTTATAATCTTTAAATTAAATTAATTTTATTCTTACGTGTTATGAAAAGAGATACGATTAATTTAAAGATATTTTGGCTGGGAACTTAACACAAGTCATTGACCATTGGTGTAAACGTTAAAAATATTGAACTGGAGATCTTGATTAATGTAGACGTTTTATAAATCCCTGAGAAGGAACAAGCGTTTTCACGATGATGTGTGCCTGTGTGTCTGTATCTTGGCCTATGACCGGAACCAACTAACAGTTACCCGCTTAGGTGGCGACGTGGTCTAACACTCCACTCTTATATTAAGCTAGACTGCCGATTATGGGTAGATAGTTGTTCGAATCTTAGTCGGGTGTACTGAGGGGGGTTTTTCCAAAATGGTTTTCCCATTTCCCTCTATGCAAATACGGGTACACTACCATAAATATAAACTTCCTAATCCCAAAAAATCATTAGCGTAAAAATCATTAGCGTAATAATTATTACATAAGCGTATAACGCTAACCAATAGTAAGGCGTGGTGCTAAAAAAAAAACTGACCGTTTGGGTTTAAACTTGGTATCCATTATTTTCATAAGGTTTCCCCAAGGAATTTTTGAAATTATATATATTATTTATTTATTTGAAGTATTTAACGTAAACTTTCTGAATAGACTGTTTATATTAGCACAAGAAAAAGTTTATAAGCGAGAGTGAAGGAGCCTACCAATCTAGCAGTGAAAGGTATTTTCCCAAAGCTTCCAGGGTTCTGTTACCTGCCACAATCTACATAGGACCCACGGATTTATTTACCTCTAAAGGAAGTTGTGCTACTGAATTTTATCGCACAAGAAAATTCCGTTGACCCCAGCTGGGTTTGAACCTACGAATAACGAGTCCTGAGGTGGACACTTCACCCCAAGACCACCAAGGTCGACCATAAGATATAAAACCCTAAATGTAAGGGTAACTTATTGAAGGGGTTATTCTCAACATCCGTTTTAGCTATTTTGATTATATTTTGTATCCATGGGCTGTTTAACACTACAAACCAAATTACAACTCTCTTTTACTAATGAAAATTACTTTAAGTGTATTTTACATAAGTGTAAATTGCCAATTGTTATCATATAACAGCAACAATTTGAAATGAGAAAGAGCTTATAATTGTAATGTTGTTGTAGTATTAAAAATTAAAGTCTTTAATTTGGAATACATTTTTATAAAACCAACAGTTTATGAGATATAAACAAATATTAAATTGTCATGCTCTTTGGTGGACAAAGATGTTCCACTTTTCTCAATGTTTCTGTAATAATGTATATTTTCTTATTTATGCTCTTTGGTGGGGTGTTTCTGCAACAAGGTATATTATTCCCTTTCACAAATCTTACTAGTTTCAAGTAAATGTCTCTTTTTTAAGGTAAAATAGAGATAAAGTCTGTGCAGTGCACAGTACTATTAATACTTTTTCAGAAAAAAAGGAGTAGCTCCATTTATTTGGATTGCTGTCTAGAAATAACCTGGGATTAGAACGGTGAAGTGGGAGAGGGGAGTTATTCCCTAAGGAGAGTCCCCCCCGCCCCCGCAGAAAAGTGTAACCAGAACTCCCCCAAAGGACCTCAGGATTGAGCCGGGTTGTGGTTTTCAACCCTCTTCGAGGGAGATTGTAGGGGTGAGAGGTCCTGTTCTTTTCATTCGCTGTCCGATGTGATTCCTAAAAAAAAAAATAATAGGACGAGTTTTACTAATTGGGAAGACTGTTAAATGAATCCCTCGGGATGTTGTCGACAACAGAACATGAGCTTCACAGTATCCACTACTCGGTAACATACGTCACGAAGTGAGGGGATAAGGGTCCCGTCTTGTAGTTTGGAAAAAAAGAGTTCTTAGGGGTGTAAAAGTAGAACGGAAGGGGGCACGAGAAAAGGCCAATGCTTTTGAAGTTTTTATGGCAAATTTTTTTTTTTGCTAAAACAAATAAAATGTTGCTTCAGTACAAAAATAAATATTAATTTTCTTCAGATGTTGATAACAACCGTTCCTGAATATCCATCATTAGCATAGCAACATTACATGAGAAACTTTCTAAATTAAGAAATCAAGAAATTTTGAGTTCATCATGTGAATAAAATTAAATCTTATGTTTGTACTGGATTAATACTTATTTATTTTGGCCAAAAAAAAAATGTTTTGCCCTAAAAACTGCAAAAACACTGGCCCTTTCTTGCGCCCCCCTTCCATCCCACCTTAAGTTGCGCGTACTCGCATCTCTGGTCCAACGGTACAAGGCGTCACTCTCGCAGTAGACTAGATGGTGTATGTTGGGAGGATCAAAGCTCAAATCCCAGGCAGCCTTACTGAGTGTTTTTAACCCCTTAACCCTCTTAAGGTTACCGTCTTGGTCAGCGAGAAATTATCAATCACCGTCAGGTCCCATAGCTTAAAATACAATGGTTTGTATCGTTTTCTGGAACTATTTTTATATTTTGTCTCAGATTGTACTCCCTCTTTACTCTTCACCTATAACCACCCTTTGTCATTTTACTAAGAGAGAGGGGAAAGAAAGCTAGTAAACATTTTAAGTCGAGGTAAAGAGGAAAGCTTGCTGATAGTTCTCAATATCTGAACATTTTCTGTTGTGAACAAATATGCTTAAAAATTCGTCTAAATTGAGCTATTGAACAAATTTTCACAATTTTTTTTCTAGCAATAAAACTCAAACTATTGTATTGTTAAGTAAAAGAACCCTGTTGAAGTATTTCGACTTTATTTTGGCATGAACCATATTTTGAAATAAAGTGTCGTAGAATCAAATGTTGCGTTAGAGCTGAACAACTGTATGGAAATTTCTCATTTCTCATGACTTCATTATATGATTTCCTTCCTTGCTATCAACGCAAATACGTGCACATATCCTAAAAATTCTACAATCCTCCTTAATTTTTGATGATATGTGGATAGCATGGGTGGGTAGTAAAACTTGATGGTTTCATAACGACAAAGAATTGTACACTTAGATGACAGAATGGACACATTAAACCATCATTTAGCTTCAGACTAGATCCAACTCCATTATTAGCCAACTATAACCCCGATAGTCTAGATTGTCCACGATAAAGAGGTTAAGGTTAGAATCCTGTGTGGTGTCATTTGGGGTGTTTTCCCTCTTGAAGGCCATTTCAGATGAATTTCCATTTAATTACTCTCCTAATCCTTACCCCTTAAAATAAGACGTAGAATAAATCTTATATTAAGATATTACTAAAAACTACAACAAAACATTTTTCAGACAAAATTAATAAAATATTTCTCCAGTAGAAAGATAGATTTTAATTTTCTTCACATGATGATGTCAACAGTTGTTGAATATCTGCCAACGTGTCCTGTAATTTAACAACTTTTCTCTTCATTTAAAAAGTATCTCATCTAATGCCGCAATGCTTATATTCAACAACTGTTGATATCACCACGAGAAGAAAATTAAACTCTTTGTTTCTACTAGAACAATATTTTATTTATTTTGGACAAAAAAATTTGTTTCCAGAATCTGCGAAAAATACTACCGCAAACTTTCGCTTCCTACCCTCGCACCTTCCGTCATTCAGTTGGATATAATACGTTTGTATTGAATATAAATTATTAAATATAAGAAATGATTTTATTGCTATCTGAAAAACTTTAATGACCATAATTTTTTCTATAAAGTAACCCGGTACGTTGTTCGCATGGTCTAAGGCGTTACTTTCGTATTATACTGATTGTTGTTGGCGTGGAGATCGAGGTTTGAATCCCAGTTGAGTGTACTGAGTCTGACTTGTACAAACCAATTTCCCACTATTATTCAACGCAAATGAGGGTGCATTACATCTACAACTATTACTTTTTCATCCTTATGTCACTAGTTTAATTTTTTATCATTGCCTCTTACCACCTGCTAAAGTTATACTCATATATTATATTAATCTAAAAGAGTAGGGACGAGGAAGGAGACATTTTAGAGCTAATATACCCGCATTAGCATGGAAGGAGTGTTGTAAACCATTTAATAAAAACCATTATCAGTAGACCGGATTAGGATTTGAACTATGATCTCCCTGTCATCAGCAGGCAGGTTTAACTTGAGAGTGACGCCTTAGACCATTCGACCACTGAAGTGGGTCCTAGAGTAATTAATATATGCGTTTAGCCAAAATGGGTACTGAAACGCCCTGAAAAAAAACCCACATTAATGGAAGCTAAGCCCACGTATCAAAGAGAACAAGTTAATAAATTGTTTCCTAAACACGGCCGGATGCTGGCCAGCTAAACAACGAACATTCTAACGAGCACTTAAGTTTTATTTAAACATATATCATCCCTGGGAAGTGAGGCATTTTGAAGGACAGAAAGGGGGGGGGGCACTCAACCGACCAGAGAAATGCGGTAATAATGAAGAGGGAGAGTTGGTAAACCTGCCGGGGGTTTCATCTGTATAAGGTCCACGTGGCCTCGGCCTAATTACAGTGCGCAAGCGCGGAGATGCGATTACTCCTAGCGGCGCTTCGGGCTGCAAACTACTAATCACCGAAAATTAGTTCTGAGCTTGTCCTGGTCTTCTGGGATAGGAAAATAAGAGGAGGGGGAAAATAGGCGCGTCTATACAAATTAATATTTATTTTTTTATGATCAATGAGTTTTGGGTGAGGTCATGGGATTTGGGATGAAGGCATACTAACTAGTCAATCATTTAAAATGGAAATGGGTTTTTGTACCCCCAGTAATCACATGGTCTAATGGCGTCACTCTCACAATAAAATAGATAAAAGGCCACGGGGAGGTCGGGCTTCGAATACCAGCCAGGTGTACTGGAGAATTTTTTTCCGAAACCACTTATCATTATTTCTCCCCTCAAATGTGAATATAAAGTCTGTTCAACGTAGGAATTGTTTTCTGAAAGGCCTTTTTCCCTACCAGAAATCTATTATATAGTAGGATATTAGTAGGAAAAAAGACCTTTCAGAGAGTAATTCCTACCGTGAATGCAGTATATTTCTTCTAAATTCTTCCATACCATCCTTCATTCACGTCTTATTACCCACCCGGACTGACCGAAAAATGAAACTTATGACTTCGAGATAAATAAGGAACAAAAATAGAAAAGTATACACAAATTTTCAAGTGGAGGAGATTGAAAAACTCATCTAAAAACCACCTTAATACAGCCACCAGCATTCGAACCCCAACCTCCACGTCAGGGAATAGCCAGACAAGATTAGATTGACGCCTTTTACCACTCACTCCACAAGGAGTGGGTATAGAAGGTGAGTTTTATTACTCTGTTATTTCGAACTACTTTCACTTTCTCACATAGAGAAATCATCGTAATTGTGAACATTTTTGCTCTTGAGAATATGAAGGATATTAATGTTTTATGGGGCTCAAAACTTTTTAAAAAATGAGTATTCCAATCCTGTCTTCACCTCCTTCCATACACAGGGATACAGCCGAAAAATTTCGTATCCAGGTGCTGTTTATATTTACAAACAAAATAGCAACTTTCGATTACCAATTAAAATTACTTTCGAGGGTACTTAACACAAGCGGGGATTTCCATTTTTGGCTTTTCTACAACTGTTTGAAATGCGAAATAGCTTAGTGTTGCAAAGTTGTATTTTTAAAATTCAAAAATTTTTATTTGAAATATACTTTTATAAGTTCGGTATTTTATGAGAGATTGGCAAGTGTATTTTTTGAATGAAGGTCTGGTAAATTGTTGTGCTCTTTGGTTAATAAAGATGATATTTTTTGCTCAATATGTTTATTTATAGCTATGTGTATTATTTTCTTTATGCTCTTGGATGCAATGTCTCCAACAACAATGTATATTATTTCGTTTCACATATCTTACGAGTTTTAGGCAAAGGAATGAAAACGTCTTTGCAATGAAACATACAATTTATTTTAAATTTGATTTAAAGTATCAAACCCACACTTTCTAAACCAACTGTTTGCATCAGTACACAAACTTATAAACTAACTTATATCTAGAAAAGACACAATGCCCTGACTGCCAGTCATTAATTCGTTACTGAGAAACGTGGAATCCCCCATTTTCACTAATTGTACGTTATTCAACCATTTAAGAAATCGAACCCAAGACCCTTAGATCAGTAGGAAGGCGTACTACTGAATGTACTGAGGCATTAGTCTACTTATCTACTGGTCAAAACCAAACCAACATCAAACAAAACATTTTGTTAGACGAAGAAATGTACACTATTTTTTAATTGAAGCACCTCCATATACCAAAACTTTGTTTTAAGAAAGGATTTTTGTTTTTCAAACACCAAACAACTGTCTGACAATGTCTGTGCAATGTTTGATGGAACGTTTCGAGGAACATAGCAAACTGCACATGCGTGATTTACCCACGTCGTCCGCGTTTACGAATAATCCTCCAGTCCATCACAAACTTGTGTTTGTGTTTTATATAATTTTTACACAAGATACATAAGTAGAGAGTGTGTTTTAAACTGGTTGAGACCAAAACTCGCGTTTATTCTCAGCCTCTTCTTCTTCGAGCAAAAGAAGAGAAAACTAAATCAATGTCTTCCACGTCCGTAGCCATTTTGGTGAGTTGGATAATTATGGTTCTGGTTTCATAAATTTCATGTTTTGTCCGATGATGATATCACATAGCATTGAACCCTTGTTCGAGGAAATTGTCTGAAACAATGTGTTCCAAACCAATTGTTTATACCAATGGATAAGCAGGTGCATTACACGTAGCAGGCTGCAACGCTGCTTCCTGATGTCGTTTAGCAGCGCTGCCAGTAATTGACCAATTTGGGGTACCTATCACACACACGCTGCTTTCTGATGTCGTTTAGCAGCGCTGCCAGTAATTGACCAATCTGGGGTGCCTATCACACACACGCTGCTTTCTGATGTCGTTTAGCAGCGCTGCCAGTAATTGACCAATCTGGGGTGCCTATCACACACACGCTGCTTTTTGATGTCGTTTAGCAGCGCTGCCAGTAATTGACCAATCTGGGGTACCTATCACACACACGCTGCTTTCTGATGAATAATAATTTTGCAGCTCAGTGGAGCGGGAGATATTTTATCATTCTTTCCTCAAGGAAGTTCGTAATGAGTTCATTTTCTTAATCATTTGTCCTCTTGTTTTGTCTTTGTCAAACTCTTGAAACTTTGCTACCAGTTCCTCCGAAGCCTTCTTTTTACTCAAACGAGCCACCTTTTGTTTGGTACAATTCAACCAATTCTCTCGAAAACAGTTTGCTGTAGTTTCTTATGTTTGTCATATTGTACCTAAATATGAGAACACAATCTAGAAAATATAGATACATGCCTGTGAACATATCAATACCAGAAAGGAAACTTGTTAAAAAATGGCGATCCACTAGTATCTTTGTCTCAGCTAGGTTCACGCATGCGTACAACATTCCAGAAGTTGGAAGTGCAGAAAGCTGATTACACGCGAAGAAAGCAATTGTCCGATCATAAAATATCAAAAATAATTTGATATTCGTGATTCTACCAGCTTTCTGATAAGCACACAGATCATTTAAGAATATTTACATGACAATCTTGCAGTGCGACGAAAATATGTCAGAAAACAGCGCTTTGATCTTCTACGTGTGATGCAGCCTTAAGAATTCTTACCATTTGTTTTACCCTTTCGTGATCACAGTTGACATAGCGTGTGCGCCTGGTGAACTCTGCTGTGAAAGATACCTGTGTTTTTGTTGTTGTTTTTTTCGATCTTCCAACGTCGTGTGCCGTCTGTCAGAGAGCAGCTGACATCAAATTACTCTTCCTTCATACACCCAAACACTAACCTTTTGTGCCTTACTACTACAATCATAAGCTTGCTTGTGTTAAAACCTTACCGCTGTGTGCTACAACATCTTGAACGAATTATAACAACTCTCCTCAAAATTCAAATGAATGGGAAATTACCTTAATTTATTTTTCATTACAGTTATCATGAGATCATTAACTTATTTTCTTGGAGTATTGGAAACTACTCCGAACAGATGTTGAACAATTGTACGGAACTATTAACTTTGATTACGTTATCAATGCCAGTAATTGAGACTTATAAAATATTTTTTTTTAATAGTATGGTTTCCTTTATTTAGCAAATTGTTTAGGTTATATAACAGAAAAGTGTGTATATTATTTAATTGTAACTAAAATATTAGGCTATTAAATTGATCAATGGTAAGAGATGTCTTAAAAGGTTGTGTATCCTAAAATATGTAAAATGCTTTTATTACCTTCAAAATATTTATATAAACTTACTTTTAGGTTGGTGTGAGAAAAATATGATTGTGTCGTATATTTTTTTCATTTACGTATATACAAATTATAATCACGTTATATAAGAAGCATTAATTATATATATCCAACTGTTTCAGAAAATGTAGACAAAATACCTAAAATTAAAAAACTTTCTACAAAACACAAATATTAATAATTTTATATATAAATGAGTGTGTGTGTGCGTTTTTCTAATTTGAATTTATTTAATATATTTACTTCAGCCTATATTTCTCTCACTAAGAACTGGTTATCAAACCAAACCTGATAGTTTAAGGTTTTTTATATTTAAAATTCAAATATTTATGTATAAACAATATATATATATTTATTTTAATCAATAGCATTATTTGTTTTTGGTCTTATTTTTATTTCCATTCCTTCTTTGCTTCAACCTTCTCATAGTGAGCTTTATAAACTGTAAACGTTCTATATATTCAGAAGCAACATAACACACGTCACGTGCTATTTTCAGCCCGTCCCAAATGAACGAAAGAGTGGAACCATAGCAAGCCTAGTTTCATGACACCTTTTGTTTTCTTCCCTGGGGACTGGTGACGTCTTCCGGTTCTAAAGGGGAGGGGGGGGACTGAATCTCACGCTGAAAGCGAAAACAGGGGGAACTACACTGGATATCATCTCTGAGGGAAATTTATGGCTAGGGATGGGGAAAAAAAGTATCGATACTTTAGTATTATATACATTTTCCTTTCGATACCAGTATATTTTTACGCGATAACTTTTTATGATACTTTTACTTATAATAGTATTCACACTTTGGTATCGGATTGGTATCGAAAGAAACAAAATTTTTGTTATTTTCACTCAAACTGGAATTAAATGTTTATAAGGCTGGACTATGGTGGAGGAATAAATTACACTATTTCTCAATTCTCACTCATTTTCTGCAAGACAAGCAAGAAGCAACTCTAGTATTCAATCTCTTTTATATAATAATAATTCATAGCTGTTCTTTCATCTTTGTTTATCAGTACAGCCTGATGCCTAACGGGGCGAGTGGTGACCAGTCAACTAGCCCTTATTTTATCAATGAACACGTTCATCATAAATTAAATATGAATAAGTTTTTGTGGAGCTCAATGCACTCAGTCAACTCAAGGGTGCCACAAGCAGACGAAGCAGAAAAAATTATGTGCAATGTTTAAGTATATGAAGCAGGACAAGACATAAATTCTTCTTTGTTTGTCAATAGTTAATAATCTATTTTGAAAGAGTATACAAATGACTACGACTATAGTTAAAAATGGCTCATCACAGAAGTGAATGATGGAATTAAAAAAAAAGTTGGATAGCGAAAAAGTATCTTGCGAAAAAAAAAATCTTTACCGATACTTACTGTTATCGATACTTTTATTTCGATATTAATAGGGTATCGATATTTTTCTTCCGATACTTTTAATGAGTACAGTATTGATACTTTTCTTTCAATACCACATCCCTATTTATGGCTACTATTGGGCAACAGCGTTGTCAATATCTAGTTTCCATGAGTCTTTAATATTTCCTTAAATAATAAACAAGTTTTGCAACAGTGCAGTGCTCTTGTTCGCAGAGTTTCTGATGGATACGTTTTACCCCTGCACACCATATTCACAACTTAACTGAAAAAGAGGATTATTGATTGAATAGCCAAGCTATTATATTTATTATAATTAGGGTTATAGACGTATCTAAATAAGGATATATATATATATATATATATATATATATATATATATAAGGAAAGCAAAAAAAAAACACCACCTACTCCTAGGAAGAAACCACTTGCTACTCATGCAGGATATGAACTATGATATGTAAATAAAATAAACATATATTTTATGTATTTTATTGCTGAGTAAATTTATATTTACTAGAGGTGTACCGATTCATTAAAATCAATTACCGATACCGATTGTTTAAAATAATTGTCTATGCTACGATTATTTACACCGATTAGTCCCGATTATCGATTATTTATTAATAACTATTGGGAAGTATGCTTAAGAGAATTATAAAAGTTAATTAATTAATACAAAAAGATTTTCTTTAAAATTAACAGTTAAAGCTTTGGTAATCTTAGTTTTTGATTAAACTTTGCATAACCGGCGAAATTTGGAACTAGATTGTTAGTTTTATCAACGATGTGAACTTCTTTATTTGGTTGTGTAATCTTGGCATAACCCGCAACCCAAATGCAGTATGTATATAAGAGTGTTTTTTTCTTCTTCTTTGCGATTTTGATCATTAAATTCCAACCTAGAAAATTTTGCTTTAGATTTTACTTAAAAAAACGATTAATCAGCATAATAATCGCCGATGCACTAATGCTCGCTCGATAACGATTCATTGGTATCCGCATCGGTACATCCCTAAATTATTTACAATCATAATATATATCGTTATATTTATCAAATTCTCTAGTCTCTAAATAATTAAAAAATTATACATTGGATTCAGTTTTTTTTACTAAATAAGATATACTTGAACCCGTTACATTTATAACTCCTTTTCTGCGAATCCTAGCATTCCATACACAACCGATGAACACCTCCTGGTTCGACGCCATGAGGAACTCTATTTTGCTGATAACGGCGTCCCCTCTGTGTTTGATTCTCACATTGATAGCATCACCACTGAACGATGATTTCATCTGTTCCATGGCGAGTCTATCAAAGGATGGGTCGTCAATAATACCTGCAAGTTTGTTGAAGCAAACTTGGAGACCGAATTGAGATAGTATATTAGTTTTACTACAGTAGCCGACGTTGACCAAACTGTCAGCTATCCCATGTGGCTATAGGCGTAACTAACAAGTATAATACTCATATGTAGCTGTTAATTTCCGCACGTCCATTAGGACTCTGCCTTTAAATATGAATTAAGAATTAGAATTACCCTGGGCATTGGATGGTTCCTGGATAGCTCAAATTTAGGAACATTGGCGTACCAGCTAAAGGTCCCGGGTTCGATTCCCGTGTCCAGGTGTCATTTTTCAATTGAAAGGAGATTTCGCAACAATCAACACAGAAAGTGCCTTTCTTCACAAGGACTATTGTCACCTCAAAGTTGATATTGGGTGTGGGATCCTTTTCGGTGGCTTGGGGGAGATATATGGGGTTGGGTGATGGGGAAGCGGACATCATAGAAACATGGTCTGTTGGGTGGCTGGGGGGGATATATGGGGTTGGGTGATGGGGAATGGGAAATCAAAGCAACTTGGTCTGTTGGGTGGCTGGGGGGGATATATGACGTTGGGTGAGGGGGAAGGGGACATCATAGAAACATGGTCTGTTGGGTGGCTGGGGGGGATATATGGGGTTGGGTGATGGGGAAGCGGACATCATAGAAACATGGTCTGTTCGGTGGCTGGGGGGGATATATGGGGTTGGGTGAGGGGGAAGGGGACATCATAGAAACATGGTCTGTTGGGTGGCTGGGGGGGATATATGGGGTTGGGTGATGGGGAAGGGGACATCATAGAAACATGGTCTGTTGGGTGGCTGGGGGGGATATATGGGGTTGGGTGATGGGGAAGGGGACATCATAGAAACATGGTCTGTTGGGTGGACTGGGGGGGATATATGGGGTTGGGTGATGGGGAAGGGGACATCATAGAAACATGTCTGTAGGGTGGCTGGGGGGGATATATGGGGTTGGGTGATGGGGAAGGGGACATCATAGAAACATGGTCTGTTGGGTGGCTGGGGGGATATATGGGGTTGGGTGATGGGGAAGGGGACATCATAGAAACTGGTCTGTTGGGTGGCTGGGGGGGATATATGGGGTTGGGTGATGGGGAATGGGACATCATAGAAACATGGTCTGTTGGGTGGCTGGGGGGGATATATGGGGTTGGGTGATGGGGAAGGGACATCATAGAAACATGATCTGTTGGGTGGCCGGGGGGGATATAGGGGGTTGGATGAGGGGAAGCGGACATCATAGAAACATGATCTGTTGGGTGGCTGGGGGGGATATATGGGGTTGGGTGATGGGGAAGGGGACATCATAGAAACATGTCTGTTGGGTGGCTGGGGGGGGATATAGGGTGGTGAAGGGGAAGGGTAGGGAAGGGGACATCATAGCAACATGTTCTGTTGGGTGGCCGGGGGGTATAGGGGGTTGGATGAGGGGAAGGTGACATCATAGAAACATGTTGATACCAAGAAGTAGAAAGGACTTAGGGTCCTTACATCATAATAAGATCATCGGTAGCCATCTGGCAGTAATTTAAGATCCATTTAACATCTATTTCTTAGCCCTACGTTTTACTGTCTCTTCAGATTATACGCATGCTTACTAATTATGCTAATGCTTTAAGGATTATTAATCTTGAATCTAGATGCAATATACCTACATTTGTGTAGATGGAGACTGGAAAACCTTTAAAAAATCCTCAGTACACCCGGCCGGGATCGTAACCCGTTCTACCCGTCGTAGGCAGTCTAGCATATTGCGAGAACGAGGCTTTAGATCATGCATGCATTGAAGCGGGATTTTAACTATTGACTCGTAGGTTTATGCGAAGGTAACTTTTTAACTGTAAAGTCGAAGTTTGAATCCGAAGTCGAATATAAAGTTTTTTTGTTATTTTCACATTGGACCTTTAATGTTTAAATTATCTTTTAAATGCATTAAAGTTAATATTTTTTAAATTTGTATTTATTTGAGGTAGTTAGCGTGCACTTTCTAAACCGACTTAACATATTAGCACACGAGAATTTCTATGAGCTAAAACTCAAGTACCTACCAATTTTGCTGGCAAAGGTATTAACCCATACTTTCCAGAGTTATTTTACATGCCACAATAAATATGGGATCGATGGCTTTACTTCCCCTACGAAGGAAGTTATGCTACAGAATTTTATCGTTAGAGAAAAATCCGTCAACCTTTGCTGGGTTTGAACTCATAAATATCTGGTCCTGAAGCGAGCAATATTTCCCAAGACCATCAAGTTTCGACCTAAGCTAATAAAAAGGCTTGTATAAAACAATGTCATAGCTAGGGTGATCAAATATGCTTATAACATAGTTACTGTCACATTTTCAAACATTTTTACTACTTATAAAACTCTAACTATAAGGTGTGGTTTTGGAAAAAGCGCCCTTTTGAAATCTTTTGACTATATTTTGGCGTGAATAATATTTTGAAAAACTCCTAGTAGAATTAAATATTGTGTTGGAGCTGAAAGTCTCCGCGGCAATTTCTCGCCTACCAAGGCGGCCACATCGACATTAAAGGTACCTATATTTACTTGGAGGGAGAGTGGGAGAACTTGAATGAAAAACAAACACCGTCAGTAGGTGTGTCCCGAGCTATAATTTCAACCTTGTACCTTCTTGTCACTGACCAGACTGGATGACCTTCACATCTGTTTCACGTGACTACCAATGCGGGTAAATGTATTGGGAACCTATAGCCGAGCTTATTAAATTTCTTAAAAACCAACGTATTATTTAGAAACAGGCAATGTTTCACTAAGTCAAGCCTATAATGAAACTAACTGGGTTAAAAAGATAAAAACGTAATTGTTTGTTTAATAGAGGAAGTTAACGCGTAGGTAATTAGATTCGTGGTACAAAACCCCCAACCCCCTCTTCTCTCTCTCTCTCTCTCTATGACCGAACCTTTTTTATGAAGTCATGTTCATGAACATGTTCATAGGCGTGTAATTAAAGGTGGGTGAAAGTGATGTTATTATTTTTCTGATTAGGTGGTCATTTACGGAACAGCTGGTCAGAATACCGTAGAGGGTTGGTGGTGGTTAGGGGTTGTTACTGCCTGATGTTATCTCTACGTCAAAACGGGGGGTGAGGGGGGGAACGTGGATGCATTATTATTTTTTTCTGTTGGAGTGAGATTAACTTCCTACTTTGTAAACACACGTTCCATTTAAATAATTCCCGTGACAATTATAATGTTTTTCCATTAATTTGTCTCGCAGGTGAACAAAATTATTACATACTGACGTTTTATATTGGTTAATTATGTGGGTTTCGGTTACAGTCGCAGGTCATTTAATGTTGTTCAAAAAGCAGAGTAAGTTTATTCGAAAAGATCACATTTTTTTGGTGACAGGATGATACCTTAACCATACTATGATCTATTGTTTTATTTGCTTATAATTATTTATCATGAACTCTTCAATTTGTATCCATTAATTACATAACAATGATTGCTCTGATTAATAAAGAGGGAGGGAATTTAATTAAACACCTAAACCAAGCAAGCAGAAATTAATAGTTTGATTAAATCACACACACAATATACCCGTATAAAGCCCCGTAGGTAACGTTAGGTGTGATTTGAGTTGGGAGGCCTGGGTTAGGTCCCCTGATGGGTGCCCCCTAACTCTCAATTAATACTCACCATACTCTTTCCAGGAGGTTTACGACTGGTTTATTTAAATCATCACGGCTTTTTGTTGTTGCTATTTTTATTTTCTAATAAAGTGTTGTTGACGTATTATGCAACCCTGAACACCAAAAATAAAATTTTACAATCTGAGAGTACAAGATAATTTAAATTGTACGGCGCACAGCACAAACCTTCTCCAGTTTTATCTTAAAATATACATTTACTAAAAACATGTAATATTTGTAAAAAACAAAATAATAGGTTATATACATTGTTGTATAAAGACTACACCAAAGATCATAAATTATATAATATTCACTGATATATTATTTAATTTATGGCTTTAGGAGCTTGGAACAGAGTTACAAAAAATTGAGAAAAGAAAAATGTCTTTGTCCACCAAAGAAAGTAAGAATTAAAACTATTTTCAAAGAACTGAATTTTAAAAGTATATATTTGCTTATAGCAGAGAAATTATTGGTTTTATAAGAATATATTTCAATTAATTTTTTATCTTTAATAGTAATTCAATTTTACAATGATAAATAATTATCTTGTATCTCAAATATTGCGGAGAAATTATGAAAATTGGAAAATTCCCCCTGTGTAAAATACTCTCAAATTGATTTTCATAATAAAATGAGAACCATCATCTTGTTTACAATGATAAACAATGTATAGATACAAAATTTAATCAAAATGGTTTTAGTGAATTTTGAAGAAATCAATTTTTTCTTTGTTTGCCCTTCAGTTATCTACATTTAATTTTAGGGTTGGCTATTTAATACCAAAAAACCCTCGGGATACCTTATCCAAACCCAAAATACCAAGTTTTAGCCCATTCAGTAAAATAGTTTCGGCTCTAGCCTGAGGTATAGACAGACAGACGACATTGCGAAAACCACTTTTTTAGTTTCAGGGGATCATCAAACTTCGAAATTTATCAAAATCTTGAGTTTTTTTTTTACGATCACGATTACTTTCTCTCCGAGGTGTCGAGAGAAAGTAAAGGTGGGAAGTCCAATTCTAACTCAAAATGAAAGTGTTCTGCCATTTTTATAAGCTGGATTTAAACGCTTAAACATTTTACTCAAATGAGCTCACGCAAATCAGTCTTTGTAAAATGATTTACACAAACATACCCGTTTATACGCTCCGTTATATTCCCACAAACTTTTAATTGCTTTAGTAATTTCCAATTTCTTCTATTAGAAGTTTGCGTCACAGTGGTGGCAAGTTTTTGCTAGTTTGTAAGATTGCTAAAGACAAATGGATGAAGAAGAATCATTTTATTAGTTATAGGTTTGGATTGTGTAAAGAAGAAGCTAAAACAATCCAAGAAAATCGAAGGTGGATCAAATCTTGGCTGCTAAAAAGAGAAGAATTTTCATATACTAACTTAATTAAAGAATGGTGGGACTATCCAAATAATTTTTGGAACTATTCACGTATGGACGAAGAAACTTATCTACATACCTTCCGTCTCATCTCCTGTGTGCTATCTCTACTCTTTGCACATGCGCCAGGTTTGTGTGAAGCAACATAATCCCTTTACACGCTTAGTATGTGCGCCAACTTCAACTAGAAAATCAAACATGAATAGATTTATCTCGAACCATATTTTTTGATTTGCGCATACTACTAACTACTGTTTTAACGACATACATGTTTACATAAACCACCAGTTTGTGCAAGTTAATCGAGCGTGTAAACCCAGTATCAAACATTTGTGAAGCATTTCTATGTACTTTAGATTGTGGTTAAGAAAGGTCTCTGCCATATTTAAGTTAAATATTTAAAAATATATTTACTGGACTCCTTATGGGGCTAAGTTATAAAAATTGTTGTCTCGGAATTTTTTTTTTGTGACTTTCCAATTTTTTCCTTACACCCTTCAATTCTGTTTGCCTTTGGACCTATGTTCAAAATGATTTATAGTATTTGGTTTGATATTTAGATGTTAAGCGGCTGTGCCTTCGGAGCTATTTTTTTAGTTTGATCAAGGCTCTGAAATTAAGGGGAAGCTTTTTGATCAGTGTTTTATTGGCTATTTACAATTTTTCGAAAATAGTCACGATGATTTAGTTTAAAGTATAAATCTGGGAGGATTTTGACCTGACAAATAACACCATATATCTTTTTTGTGTTTGAAACATTTATAGAATGGCTAGAACGATTTGGTTCAAAATTAGATTCTGGTGTTTTACAATATAAAAAGTTGTATAAATGTGTCTTTATTTTTATAAAAAATCAATTAATATTAGCTTACTGAATATTTTATTTTTTAAATAGCTCTAATGATTTTGTTCAAAATTGGTATCTGAGGATTATTTTACATTATATATTAATGTATGCTTAATTTTCTAAAAAAGATTAATTTAAGGGTAGTTTACTTATGCAAATTTAATTTTTTTTCTAAAATGCCATTTAATATTTAGTTCAAAGAGGGTATCTGATAATTGGTTAGTTATAAATAAGATTGGTCTTTTATTTTCACACAGATTTATCTGAATGCCAAACCCTTCCTTCACCTCTGACAAGATGTGTATTAACCACAACTTGTGAATGTGAGGAATGCCAGGCCTCCACCGTGGTTCGGATTCCACGTTAAACTGTAGGTCCTCCATTTCATCTCACAATTACCCTACCATTGCACATTAGCGTAAGTGCGTATAACCCGAACGGGTAGTAAGACGCGGTGCTAATAATAATAATAATAATAATAATAATAATAATAATAATAATAATAATAATAATTTTATTTTCACAAATGTAAATTAATTTTAGAAAAGTTTACAAAAACTAAAATTTGAAAATTTGATTATCTGAAAAACTTAAATTTGAAAATTGTATTAGTTTGTTAAAATATTATATATGAAGTGACTATATTTTTACCAACGAGTTGATATATTTGTTTTTCTGAAAAATACTTACTTAAGAGTAGTCTGCTGAAAACCTATTTTTAGTGATTATTTTCTTCTAAACTACTACTATTACTTCTACGACTACTACTAATATTATTATTACTACTACTACTATGCTATATGAGAATGTTTGTACCTTTGGCTAGGGCTCTTGGAGTACTCGGATTTCAAGATTCAAGCCGAGCTCGTCATTAAAGCTTGGAATCGAGATCAAAACTTTTTAGGCTCCTCATTTTCAAGATCTTTCTTGTACGTACAGATACATTTTTTAAATTCAATGGCTATTAGTTTAAATTATTTCAGAAGTTTAATTTATAAATCATTCGATAACTTAACAAGCTGTTAAAATTAATACCAAATTTCAAATAAATAACGTAATTTAGTTCAAAGACTACTTTAAACCGGTAAGCTAATTTGATATTTTTGTTAATTTTCAAAAATTATCCTCGATTGAATTTGCATTGTCATGAAAAGGCAATGCAAATAAAAGTAGCTGAATAAATATTTAACTAATAGAATAATCATTAATTTCAATATTTTTAAATGGTCCCTTTCTAAAATTATGATTTATAATTAAATTAAGTATTTAATATTAAGAATATAATTATAATATTGGCTGTTTTCGAGATCAAGATATTTAAAACTTGTATTTATGCATTCACTTTCAAAACAAACTTATAGTTAGTGTTTAGTTATGTATATAATAATGTAGGACTACTTGTCTAAAATCAGTGTTGATCATCATTGTAATAAATATTTAACCAAACTCACCACGCTTAAAATTTTAAAAATGTAATAATATAATTTCCAGTGAGAGACCACATAAGACACACAGATAAATAGAATTGAACCAAAAGAAGTGTCATGCGTCATTATAAACTAAGGACTGATAAATTAAAAATGAAACATTTCAAATTTCTAACTGATTGGGATTATTACGTTTTCCTTTAGAGTAATTAAAGTTAGGGAGGCCTATTTTATTTGACTTGGCTAATAGTTCTGAAGTTATTATTTAAATCAAAAAGTGATACTTGGACATGGGAATTGAAACCAAAACCTTCAGATTACTACGCCAATTATCTTACCATTGAGCTATCCAGGAGTCATCCAATGTGATTCTTCACTCATATTTTAAGGCAGAGTCTGTGATGGACGTGTGTAAATCTTCAGCAACCTAATATAAGCGATCAATTATTAAGAGTGCAAGCTATCAGATAGCTCATAAGAATATATGTAGGTGTAAATGGGTTTTCTCTTTCACATTGATAAATAAATTGCTGGGGACTGGATGTTGTGTCAGTCCTAGTCTTAGGTTATATTATAAGGTATATGAAGCTATGGCAGGCCCTGTAAGCTGGTAGTGGAAAATAGGGCTGATATGGCTTAAATAAAAAAACTAGCCCAGACCACAGGCTTAGGGATGTGGTATCAAAATAAAAGTATCGATACTATTCTCATTAAAAGTATCGGAAGAAAAATATAGATACCATACTAGTATCGAAAGAAAATAACAATAAGTATCGGTATCGATTTTTTTTCTTTGCAAGATGATTTTTCTCCTTCCAACTTTTTTTAAAATTCCATAATTCACTTCTGAGAGGTGCCATTTTTTAACTAAATTCGTCCTTTATATACTCTATCAAACTAGAATATTAACTATTGACAAACAATAAAAGAACAGATATTTTGCCCTGCTTCATTTGCTTAAACATCGCATATACATTTTCTGCTTCGTCTGCTTGTGGCACCCTTGAGTTGACTGAGTGCATTGAGCTCTACAAAAACTTTTTATTTAGTTTGAGATGAACGTGATTATTGATAAAATAAGGGCTAGTTGACTGGTCGCCACTCGCCCCTTCAGGAATCAGCTGTACTGATAAACAAAGATGAAATAACAACTATGAATTATTATTATATAAAAGAGGTTGAATGCTAGAGCTGCTTCTTGCTTGTCTTGCAGAAAAAATGAGAGAATTGAGAAATAGTGTCATTTGTTCTTCCCCCACAGTTCTTCCTAGTAAACATTTAATCCCAGCTTGAGTGAAGATGACAAAAAAGTTGTTTCTTTCGATACCGATTTGATACCAGGGTGTGAGTACTAATAACAGTAAAAGTATCGGGAAAAAATCGAGTAAAAATACTAGTATCGAAAGGAAACTATCGATTTTAGTAAAGTATCGATACTTTTTCACATCCCTACACAAGCTGAAAACAGTAATAGATGTAAATATATATTTAAGAAATATAATATTTAAATGAGGCTTTATCCGTACTCTACAATAATAGCTTATCTATTTAATCTATCAGTTCTGAAATCTTTACTTAAATGTTTTCTTCATCTACTTCAAGACAAATGTGGTTACACGCCACCTAAATTCTCTCTTAATTACTATTCCTTACTTTATTTTTTTATCGCCGTGTTTTACTACTAATGTGTCAGGGATGAGAAAGATTGAATTTACAGGAAGTGTACTCACATTTGCGTGGAGGGAGAATGGATAAATACTTTGGAAAAACCAACATCAGTACACCCGACCGGGATTCAAACTCCAATCTCCTCATCATCGGCAGTCTAGTATACTGCGAGAAAAACGCCTTAGACCATGCAACCAGCGAAGAGGGTTCTTACCTTATTTGTGAGGATATGTGGACGGGTAGTAGGACATGATGCATTGGGTGAGAGTAAATATCTAAGAAAAACAAAAGTCGTGAAAAAGATGCCACACTGGTATAGAGGTTTATAAACAGTTATCCTGATCATATAGCCGCAAGATAAACGATACGCGATACGCGATACGCGACCAACCATTTCTTTTGAAAATTTTCCTTCTTCATCCTGAGCAACTCAAGTGGAACTATTATTACTATTATTATTCATTTCATTCTATTGAAAAAGTTGCCCAAAAGTATTTTCATATATATTTTTTTTTTTTGCCCATCTTCTTCCACTCCCTTTATTCCTCTATCTCAATCCCCCTTGTCAAACGAATTCTCCGATGTCATGACAGTCGACGCCAAGCGTCGGTTACGGTTGAACGCTCCTAAACAGCGTCACGCTGACCACGTGACACGGGACTCCCCAAAAGTTCCAAACAACCATAGATATGAGAGAACTAGATATGTTTCGTTCTTGGGCACCATTTAGTATGGACAGTGCTGCTCCTATCGGCCAGATTAATAAATAAGAGCTCTGTATCTGGCACTCACATCTTCCCACCTCAATTTTTTTCCCGACATATCCGTCTGGGATATACTCGTAGGCTACATTAACTACGCTAGTAGAATAGGGATGAGTAGGTTAGAGATTAAGAGTAAGTGTACCCGCATTTGCATTAATAAAAAGCAATAAATACTGTCAATACACCTGTCTGGGAAATGAATTTGAGTTGCCCTTCACTGGTAAACATGACTTTATGTACTTTATGTTTAGTTTATCATACTCACCGATGCGAGTATCTGAGTGGTAAAAATGACTCCCATTTAAATGAGCTCAAAAATTAACGAAAACTTTATGTGCAACCAGATATTAAGACGAGTTAAATTAAAATTAATTCATACGTGAAGTTTATAGATAGAGATTCTTTGGATACCTTGTTAAATTATTTTGTAGAAACTCGGCGTTGTAGCTAAACTCATACCTGATTCGTTGGTCGACTGGTTTAGGGCGTCACTCCATCAATATACTGGATCACCAAGAACGAGGAGACATAGGTTCGATGTCTCATTAGGATGTACGAGTGTGGTTTTTATTGAATAATTCCCACTCTCTTTCCACGCAAATGCGAGTACATTTTCCATAACTGCTACATTCCTTATTTATATCTCCTTATAGTAAATATGAGGATATCCCGAACAGGTATTTTTATTTATTTTAAGGTATTTAACCTGCCTTTCTGAACTGACTGACTATATCAGCACACGAGAAATTCTATAAGCGAGAGGGAAAGAGCCTACCAATTTTGACGGGAAATGTATTTGTACATACCTTACTAGGTTATTTTACATACCACAATCAACATGGGACCGACGGCTTTACTTCCCCTACGAAGGAAGTTACACTATTGATTTTTATCCCTCAAAAATATTCCAGTGACCTCAGCTGGGTTTGAACCCATCAACATCGGGTCCTTAGGTGATCACTGTACCCCAAGACCCCCGAAATCGACTGAATCCTATCACGATTGATATCCTAACCTCTCCTTCTTTGATGGGCAAATGTAATGAGTATCTAGCACCTTAGACACGTTTGCTGATGTTGCAGGTCTTAAGGTCCAATTTATGTAGAATTTTTTTGGAAATAAATCGATCTCTCAATAAAATCAAAAGCTTGATTAATTTGTTTGCCAAAATTGAAGGTAGGATCTGCCTGCGTGAAGCATAAATTCACTCGATAGCAGAAATGTAAAGTATAAAACTAGAAACAGCTGATCTCCCAAATATATATTTTATTTTATATTCGGTAAACAGATCTTCAATATTATTATCACGATGGATGTTCTCTGACCATTGTGTTGTGTCGTGAAACAATTGTACACAGAACAAGAATGAAACACGTGCTTTCCATTTAAAGAGCTATTTCAAATCATCTCACCAAAGTGGATGAAGTTATCTGCTACCCGCCTCGGTGGGGTAGTTAGATAACGCGCTGGACTCATGTTTAACTAGACTGCCGAGTACGGGGAGATCCAGGCTCGAATCTCAGTCAGGTGATCAGGGTGTAGTTTTTCCTAAATGGTTTTGCACTCTACCGTCACGCTAATGCGGATTCACTTTCTCTAAATACAACCTTCCCAATCCCTAACATAATAAGAGTAATCAGTAATTAAGCGTATAACCCGAACGGTTAGTAAGATGCGGTGCTAAATTAAAAAAAGGTATCTGCTAGTATATCTCTTTGTAGGCACATATAAACCGAATGCGTCGGTTGGCTTTGAAAATTTGATTGCCTCTCCCAAAATGATGCTGTCACTTATAAAAGGGAAGGCTGGGAATATTTCAAGTCACGCTGAGCGTACAACGTTGGTGAGGCTGAGATTTTGAGATCTACAGCTCTTTACGTGATAACGGTGACCTGGCGGTCTAGGAGGTAAGGTGCCAGACTTCTGTGCTGGAGGTCCGGGGTTCAATCCTTGGTCCCGGCACAGATTTATCTGATTGCCAAACCCTTCCTTCACCTCTGACAAGACATGTATTAATCACAACTTGTGAATGTGAGGAATGCCAGGCCTCCACCGTGGTTCGGATTCCACGTTAAACTGTAGGTCCTCCATTTCATCTTACAATCACCTTACCATTACACATTAGCGTAAGTGCGTGTAACCCGAACAGGTAGTAAGACGTGGAACTAATAATAATAGTAATACGTGATAACGTCGCTTCTCGTCTTTTTAAGCTTCCGTTTGAATCAACTGTAATAAGCTGCTCAGTTCAAATGGGATTTTAGCTAACATCTGAATCTTGACTATACACATTATGCATACGTACTTAGAGGATTCACAGCTTTCTCTAAATAATGATAATTGAAAGTCAGCTCTAAATGACAGTTTGTGGTCATTGGAGTAAAGTGTCTAGTGATATGAATCTCTGCTTACCCTGTCAACACTGCACGCCACGTTAACTGGAAATGACGCGTCTTCACCTCGTTCATCCTCGCCCATTCCAATTGTCGCGAGGGTATACAGGCGGCCCCCATTCGACTGCCACACGCATCACTGGTCACAAGAATGACCGACCGACCTTTTGGAGTTTCAGTCATACGAGTCAAATGGATCAAATAGACGAGAGGGGGTTAGGGGAGGATTTATGACATGAAATTTCATGGAAGCAGTCTCCTAACAACGACCACAAAAAAAAAAAAATCTCGTGGAGAATTGACAGAAATTTCACAAGATTTTTTTTTTTTTCCAACGAGGTTTCAGAAACATCAATGTGACAATCGCCGATGTGTGGAAGGAAATATTAGATCAAGAGCACAAACACTTTATTGGATTAGAACACAATCACATATTCCGAAACGGAATGTTTAGGAAGTTTGTATGAACACTTATTTCTATGTATTTTAGTTTGAGATATTTTAAGAACGATTTAATTACAATAGAGGTAACCTTATATTACAGCTAGAAAAGTTATTAGATCTACGTTAACTTGTTCATACGCCAAGTTATGTGATCTGTAGATGTCACTCTTGATGGATAGTATAGTCTACCTCGGTGTTCTTGGGGTAAAGTTCTCGCCTGAGGACCCGATGTTCGTGAGTTCATACCCAGCCGGAGTCAACAGATATTTCTTGAGTGATAAAAATATTTATTACAACTTCCTTCGGCAGGGAAGCAAAGCCGTTGGTCTCATGTCAATTGTGGCAAGTAAAATAACCTTGGAAGGTATGTGAAAATACCTTTCCCGGCAAAATTGGTAGGTCCTTTTGCACTTGCTCATAGAAATTCTCATTTTTTGATATAATTAGTTAGTTTAGAGAGTGCACAACACTCCTTGAATAAATAAAAATATAAACCACACGTATAACAGAGTAATAATAATAATAATAATAATAATAATAATAATAATAATAATAATAATTATTATTATTATTATTATTATTATTATTATCTAAAATGCTGTCACCACTGACGGCAAAAACATTTTTGTATTTTTTAAAAGGCTAGTTTTAAAATATATATAAACCAACCTGAAAATAAATTACATGATTCTAAACGAGTTTTAAAAAGCGTATCATTTTCATACTAAACAGGTTTAGTGGTGTTTATGGATTCAATATTAAATTATATTATTTTATGTCTTACTTAGAACTAGATTTAAAATTTTTAGAAGCTTAGTTTTTTTAACAGATTTAATATTTATTTCCCTCCTGTTTACATCATATAAAATTATATTTAAATAAATGGTACGGCACACCCGCACAGGCTTTCTCTCTCTTTCTATAAACTCGTAAGATTTCTGAACAGAATAATGTACATTGTATCATCACCCCTCCACATAAGAACACGCATAAAATAATATACAATGATATAGAATCAATGAGAAAAGAGGCGCATCTTTGTCCACCTAAGAGCATTTCAAACAGTTTAATGTCTTCCACAAGGGTCAACACTTCGTATTAAAATTTCGATTTCTGGTTAAAATTTTAACATTTTATAAGGTGTAGCAGATCTTCAAGTCATCGCATTGATATTTAATTATTCATTTATACATTTTGACCAATAAAAAATGTAAATATTGACTATTGAGTCTAAAATGGAGATATATCATTGCTATGCAAACATTTCTCCTAAGAGATTTAAGGAAAAATAACATACTTTTTTAGATACTTATATTTAATTACTCTATGGCATTGGAGAATTATTGCGTTAAGACTTAAGTAGTATATGTTTACAACTAAAGCTCACAAAATTGTATTAATATATTTGCAAATATCTCAGAAACTGCTGCTTTTATAAAAATATATGTCAAATAAAAGTTTTTTATTTCTAATAGTCCTACAATTTTGCAATGATTAGTTGTTTAGTTTCTCAAATAGTTGTGGAGATACGGAAATTAACGCTTCTGTAAAGTACCCTAAAAATCATTTTCATAGGAAAATGAAAATAGCCACTTTATTTATAATCTTAATCAACGCCTAGATACGAATTTTAATCAAAATCGTTTGAGTAGATTTTGAGAAAACCAAATTTTTCTCTTTTCGCCCTTCAGTAAACTACCCTTAATTTTAAGTTTTTATAGACACACAGACAGACGGCATTTCAAAGACTATTTTTTAGGGGTTGGGGGGTCATGAGACGTCGACATCCATCAACATTTCAGGTTAGTTTTTTTTTACGGTCGCAATACTTAAACTTTAATGTCCAAAAAGTTAAAAAAATTCATATAATTGCGTATAGATTGAAAGTTATTGATTTTATAAAAATTTGTTTCGGATAAAATATCTGTATTATAAATATATATACATATTTGTAATGCTAAGTAATTTCATATCTCAAATAGTTTCGGAGCTATTATAAAAAATGTTAATTTACGCATCAGACCGGAGCCCTTAAAGCGATTTTGCCGAAATATTGAGAGTAGCCATTTTGTTTGGAATATTTATTAATGTTCATAAATGAAATTTAATCAAAATCGTTGGAGCCGATTTTGAGAAAATCGACTTTTTCTCTTTTTGCCCTTCAGTAAACTACCCTTAATTTTAAGTTTTAATAGACACACAGACAGACGGCATTGCAAAGACTATTTTTTAGGGTTCGGGGGTCATGAGACGTCGACATCCATCAACATTTCAGGTTAGTTCTTTTTACGATCGCAATACTTAAGCTTTAATGTCCAAAAAGCTAGAAATATATATATAATTCCGTATAGATTAAAAATTATTGATTTTATAAAAATATGTTTCGAATAAAATATTTGTATTATAAATATATATACATATTTGTAATGCTAAGTAATTTCATATCTCAAATAGTTTCGGAGCTATTATAAAAAATGTTAATTTACGCATCAGACCGGAGCCCTTAAAGCGATTTTGCCGAAATATTGAGAGTAGCCATTTTGTTTGTAATATTTATTAATGTTCATAAATGAAATTTAATTAAAAATCGTTAGAGCCGATTTTGAGAAAATCGACTTTTTCTGTTTTTTTCCCTTCAGTAAACTACCCTTAATTTTAGGGCTAGATGTCCAATTCCAAAAATCCCTCGGGCAACCCTATGAAAACCCAAGATATCAAGTTTCAGCTCAATCGATTAAATAGTTTAGGCTCTAGTTGGAGGTACAGACAGACAGACAGACAGACAGACAGACAGACGGGAATTCAAAAACCACTTTTTCGGATTCAGGAAGTCATGAAACGTCAAAATTCATCAAAATCTCGACGATCACCATACTTTCTCTACCTATAAGATAGAGAGAAAGTAAATAAATGGTACGGCACACCGCACAGACTTTCTCTCTCTTTCTATAAACTCGTAAGATTTCTGAACGGAATAATGTACATTGTATCATCACCACTCCACATAAGAACACGCATAAAATAATATACAATGATATAGAATCAATGAGAAAAGAGGCGCATCTTTGTCCACCTAAGAACATTTCAAACAGTTTAATGTCTTCCACAAGGGTCAACACTTCGTATTAAAATTTCGATTTCTGGTTAAAATTTTAACATTTTAAAAGGTGTTGCAGATCTTCAAGTCATCGCATTGATATTTAATTATTCATTTATACATTTTGACCAATAAAAAATGTAAATATTGACTATTGAGTCTAAAATGGAGATAGATCATTGCTATACAAACATTTCTCCTAAGAGATTTAAGGAAAAATAACATACTTTTTTTAGATACTTACTTATATTTAATTACTCTATGGCATTGGAGTATTATTGCGTTAAGACTTAAGTAGTATATGTTTACAACTAAAGCTCACAAAATTGTATTAATATATTTGCAAATATCTCAGAAACTGCTGTTTTTATAAAAATATATGTCAAATAAAAGTTTTTTATTTCTAATAGTCCTACAATTTTGCAATGATAAGTTGTTTAGTTTCTCCAATAGTTGTGGAGATACGGAAATTAACGCTTCTGTAATGTACCCTAAAAATCATTTTCATAGGAAAATGAAAATATCCAGTTTATTTATAATCTTAATCAACGCCTAGATACGAATTTTAATCAAAATCGTTTAAGCAGATTTTGAGAAAACCAAATTTTTCTCTTTTCGTCCTTCAGTAAACTACCCTTAATTTTAAGTTTTTATAGACACACAGAGAGACGGCATTGCAAAGACTATTTTTTAGGGTTGTGGGGGTCATGAGACGTCGACATCCATCAACATTTCAGGTTAGTTTTTTTTTTTACGGTCGCAATACTTAAACTTTAATGTCCAAAAAGTTAAAAAAATTCATATAATTGCGTATATATTGAAAGTTATTGATTTTATAAAAATATGTTTCGGATAAAATATCTGTATTATAAATATATATACATATTTGTAATGCTAAGTAATTTCATATCTTAAATAGTTTCGGAGCTATTTAAAAAAATGTTAATTTACGCATCAGACCGGAGCCCTTAATGCCATTTTGCCGAAATATTGAGGGTAGCCATTTTGTTTGGAATATTTATTAATGTCTATAAATGAAATTTAATCAAAATCGTTGGAGCCGATTTTGAGAAAATCGACTTTTTCTCTTTTTGCCATTCAGTAAACTACCCTTAATTTTAAGTTTTAATAGACACACAGACAGATGGCATTGCAAAGACTATTTTTAAGGGTTCGGGGGTCATGAGACGTCGACATCCATCAACATTTCAGGTTAGTTTTTCTTACGGTCGCAATACTTGAGCTTTAATGCCCAAAAAGTTAAAAATATATATATAATTGCGTATATATTGAAAGTTATTGATTTTATAAAAATATGTTTCGAATAAAATATTTGTATTATAAATATATATACATATTTGTAATGCTAAGTAATTTCATATCTCAAATAGTTTCGGAGCTATTATAAAAATTGTTAATTTACGCATCAGACCGGAGCCCTTAAAACGATTTTGCCGAAATATTGAGAGTAGCCATTTTGTTTGGAATATATATTTATTTTCATAAATGAAATTATACAAAATCGTTAGAGCCGATTTTGAGAAAATCGACTTTTTCTCTTTTTGCTCTTCAGTAAACTACCCTTAATTTTAAGTTTTAATAGACACACAGACAGACGGCATTGCAAAGACAATTTTTAAGGGTTCGGGGGGTCATGAGACGTCGTCATCCATCAACATTTCAGGTTAGTTTTTCTTACGGTCGCAATACTTAAGCTTTAATGCCCAAAAAGTTAAAAATATATATATAATTGCGTATATATTGAAAGTTATTGATTTTATAAAAATATGTTTCGAATAAAATATTTGTATTATAAATATATATACATATTTGTAATGCTAAGTAATTTCATATCTCAAATAGTTTCGGAGCTATTATAAAAAATGTTAATTTACGCATCAGACCGGAGACCTTAAAACGATTTTGCCGAAATATTGAGAGTAGCCATTTTGTTTGGAATATCTATTAATGTTTATAAATGAAATTTAATCAAAATCGTTAGAGCCGATTTTGAGAAAATCGACTTTTTCTCTTTTTTCCCTTCAGTAAACTACCCTTAATTTTAGGGGTAGATATCCAATTCCAAAAATCCCTCGGGGCAACCCTATGAAAACCCTAGATATCAAGTTTCAGCTCAATCGGTAAAATAGTTTAGGCTCTAGTTGGAGGTACAGACAGACAGACAGACAGACAGACAGACAGACGGAAATTCAAAAACCACTTTTTCGGATTCAGGAAGTCATGAAACGTCAAAATTCATCAAAATCTCGAGTTCGATTTTTTTGACGATCACAATACTTTCTCTACCTGTAAGATAGAGAGAAAGTAAAAATAATTTGTTGTTTTACTAAGTATAATTATTTTATTTACTTTCTTTGATGACCAGACAAACCGAAATTACTAGAAGCTGGATCTTTATAAATAAAAGAAAAAAAATATCACATTTATTTTAGGTATTTCTTTTACTTTACCCTACCCTTCCCCCACAATTTGTCTTTGGCATAATTTCATTACGTTTCATCAAGGGGAATCGTGAGCGACGTATCGATAAGGAGGGACGGAAATATATCTCCCAAAGTGCTAAAGGTTCCAACGTCCAGTACTGGGTATTATTTCTGCCATGAATGCCATTAATAGGGGGGAAAAGGGTCTCGAACAAAAATCATGACTTTCTACCCACCCTTCCTTCTAATGTATTTTCCTATTCTGACAATCCTAACGCCCCATGTCATGGAAGAAATAGGAGACTTTCACCCTCCTTGTGAATCCCAATTACTCATAGGACCCCTTTGCTAATTTACTGAGACTTTCCTAAAGGCCCCTTACAAATAGGCAAGGCCCTGATATTATTCTCAGTATCCTCAGAATTCGCGTGGGTGTATATATACACCCTGATTTTTAGTAGGGGATAAAAGATTGTCAATGACAGGAAGATCGGGGATCAAATCCTTGTCAGGTTTACTGATGATGATTTTTCTTAAATGGTTTTCCTCAGCACAAATGTGGGTACACTTCCTCTAAATTAAACTTTCCTCATCCTTAACTGTTTGTTTTGTTTTAGCACCAAACTAGATGTTCACTTTATATGCATAAGTAGTAATTAATATATTGTGTTAAGTATTAGGAAGGTGGAATTTAGATGAAGCGTATCCACATTTGCCCGAAGGGAAAGTGGAAAACCCACCCTCAGTACACCCAATCGGAATTCTAACCCTGATCTCCCTGTCATCAGCATTCTAGTTTAAGTGCGAGAGTGACGCCTTAGACCATACGGCCACCAAATCAGGTCATCCGTAACTCATTAGCGTAATTAATACATATGCGTACAACCTGAACAGATAGTTAGATGTGGTGCTATAAAAAAAAGTCTGAAATTTCTTATTTCCTAACAGATTCGTGCTGTATGGTAGGATATCCTCAGGAATAAAGGACTTTCCTTTAGGAGAAATCTTTTTACAAAATATCCTACTTTAGACACAATCTTTCTCTGAACTAATGAAGATGTATTTGTTTGCCCAGCTGGTCATGTGGCCTAAGGAGTTAACTACATATTTTAACCATTTATAGGAAGTTTGGGGCTTGAATCTAGGTTGCGTAACTGGGACAGTTTTCCAAAATATGAACCATCATTGTTGTTTCTCCACCCTTTCTAGGGGCAAATTTGGATACAATTTCTTTAAACTACCCTTCATCTTCAACCTTTATTTTTAATCTTAAAACTGTTTTTTAATTAAATGTATAGTTTAAAATACTCAAACCTTTTACTTCTTTTTAATTTGGCTTTCTATTTAAAGTTATAAAATATATTATATCCCAAGGAAACAGAACTGACAGTTTAAACTTTAAAGTTTGAATAGTTAAACTTTTATACATTTTTAATAAAAATAATTCAATAATTTTTTATTTATTTTTTGTCATTCGAAATATTATTAATACTAATACATCCACCGCATCTTAATACCAATTAATAATCCACATTAGACCTAAGTGAAGTGAGGAAATAGGATATTGAAATATAAACTATATGTACAGTAAAATCATTTGTTTGGAGTGAGAGTGGAAAACACGAATTCAAGATCTTACATCTCCATCCTGAGTAAATATAATAATACAAGAATTGACGTATAAGACCACGTGCCCATCAATGCGGGTTATTCTGAAATACCCGCTTCAATAGCCGATTTATCTAATTCTTCACTCTAGAAATATACTAGACCACCGATGACGGAAAGTTCGCGGTTCGGATCCCGTTTGGATTTACCGTGGGTGGTCTTTCTTAAAATGGTTTTCAACTCTCCTTCCACGCAAGTTATTGTACACTTCCTCCAAAGTCAATCTGCCTCATCTGTAAGACATAAGAGTACATAAGTATATTTGCCTATAAGTCAAACGGGTAGTAAGACGAGGTGCCAAACAATAATCTGAAGAACCTAGGAGTTTTTCAAGTAGCGGAACTATTTTTGACTGATTTTCCCAGAAATTCTAAAACTGGGGCTTATATCGTAAAAATACGACTTTTAGAACTCACTCAAATGAGAAATACAATCATACTTTTAGAGAACTTTCAGTCTTATTTCCAAATAATGTAAGTTATATATAATCTCTACAATATATTCGGCTGTTTAAATAAGTTTCCTACCTGTGACGTCATGAGTAATCCAGATAAGATTTTTAAAATTAACGAATTTAGGTTTTATTTGGTGAGCTTTAAGGATATAACATAGAAACAAGAGCCACAAATTTTTAAATAAGTATAGTAGGCTTAGTACACCTTCACAATTTTTGATCTTGAATAGTTTTTTCAATATTTTTTACTCGTATAAATCTCAAGTTATTTGATTTTCCTCGAAAAATGGCCTGTAGGAATCTTCCTGTCAGGATGTAGATTAAAAAATTCCATGGAATCATAAATATATACATATTTAGAATAAGAAACAAGAAAAATACTATTTTTAACTGCAAGTCAATACTTTCTAGGTGCAAATTTACTGATCCGCGGCAGAGGGGAAGTGCTAGCAAAAATGTATTCAGTAGAAACATAGAGTTTAATTTTCTTCACATGGTGATATCAACAGTTGTTGAATATTTTTCATAAACATAGCGGCATTAAATGAGAGACTTTTCTCAAATGAAGAGAAAAAGCTGTCATTAAATTCCAGGATACCCTCGACAGATATTCAACAACTGTTGATATCACCATGTGAAGAAAATTAAACTATGTTTCTACTGGAGCATTACTTGATTTATTTAGAACTTTTTTTTATATAGCATCACATCTTACTACCTGTTCGGGTTGTACGTCTATGTAATAAATACTTTAATGTGTCGGAGATGAGTAAGGTTGAATTTAGAGAAAGCGCAACCACATTTGCGTGGAAAGGAGGGGGAAAACACTTACAAAAACACCCTCAGTGCACCCGACTGGGATTGAACCCCGATCTTCCCATCATCGGTAGCCAGTCTTTTGACCTTAGACCGTGGGGCCAAGGAAGTGAGTTTTTTATATAAGAACTGCAAAAACACTGCACTTATCTCGCGTCGTCTACACTCCCACCTTAGATAGAAGCACCCTGGCTATATAAGCCCTCATACGCGAGGTGAAGTTAAGGAAACTGGGGTGGGGAGGGTAGCAGGGGATGGAAGTCAAAATTGAGGAAATCTTTATCTCTACCCCGGTGGTCCCTCAGTCCCCCACTATAACCTCCCCTTTCCTTCTCTCTCTCTCTCTCACTTGTATCATTCATTAATCTGGTGATGAGAAGTGACCAAGTCAGTCCTACCATGAAACTGCCCTACCCCGCCTCCCTTCCCCTCGCCCTTTGTGACCTTTCTTTATGTCCTTGATGAGCAGTTTAAGGCGACTGGGACCTATAGTTCTTCACAGATGATATGGTAAAATCGCCTCGAACACAATTTCTTTACAGTAAATGTAACATAAGTGCTTCTTAAAAGGATATTTACTTTAAATTACTTTTATAAAATATGGCTTTGTATATATATATATATAGTATGTACATATATATATGTATGTACATATATATATGTATGTACATATATATATGTATGTACATATATATATGTATGTACATGTGTGTGTGTGTGTGTGTGTGTGGATTTACTTTTAAATGAAAATTTAAGTACATTGAATTTTAAAACTAATCTAGTTTTTAAAGTTTGCTTGTGTATGTTTCCCGTCTTACTACCCTCTAGAGCTTTCCGTTAAGTTACTCTATTCGGGTATGGATAAGTAAAGTAGAACTTATAGTAAATGTACCCACATTTGCGTGGAGGGAGCATGGTGATAAATTTAGGGAGAAAAAATCCTCAGTATACCAAAGCCAGACTCGAAACCATGATCTCTATGCCATCATCAATCCAATCTAATGCTGTTGTTACACCTTAAACCGTGTGATCATTGATGAAGATTATCTGCATCTAATCACGCTAATGTCGTAGAGATGAGAACTGGACATTTAAATCGGATGTCCCCAATTATTTTTGTTGGAGGTCCGTTTTAAAAACTCCACATTGTCCCGTGGTCTGACAAAACTTTAACAGTGACTCAAGTTCATGCCCTGTGGGACTATACTAATCCAAAACGTGATTTTCTTTTATTTTAGTTATTTTATTTATTTATTATTGCTGGCCTCCCATGTCTACTTCCCAACCACCTCAGAAATAGCATCATTTCTTCTGTTAATTGTTATCTCGTCAAGATCCTTAAAATTGTATCTGCGGTCCGAATGCAGACCTTGGTTCGCCATTTGATGAACACCGTTTTATAGGAAGTGTATCTGCATTTTATTTTAGAGAAAGGTGGAAAAACAGTTTAGTTAAACTGCCTTTAGTCAACTCAAAAAGGCTCTAAAACCCAAATTCTCAGTCACTAACAAATTATACAAAATTATCCTGATGTTTTGTCAACGTTTTCACTGTCAAATGTTTGAAGATTTTTTTCTTAGCACCGCTTCTTTCTACTTGTTTAGGTTATTTGCATGGGCAATATGTACTATTTAAACTAATTATTAAGTGACGAGGAAGGTTGAATTAATATAAATTGTATCCACATTTGCGTAAAGGATAGAAAACCATTTAGGAAAAATCACCCGACCGAGATTAGAACCCTGATCGATCTGTTATTGGCAGTACAGTATATTGTGAGAGCGACGCCTTAGTCCATGAGGCCATCGAAACAGTTTGCTAAATATTAATGTTTATTATGACCAAAGGGTTCATAGACTTATGTTTTCCTTCCAGGATCCCGACAAAAATCCTACCATAAAGAAAGCACATTCAAACATATTAAAGCAAGAAGAAATTTACAATTAGTAGTGAGAAAATAGTTTTAGTGTTCAATATAATATATTATTTTAACAGGGAGTAATAAATATATGTTATCGTAGAAAACAATGCAATCAAGAAATTGCCAATTTGTACAATTATTATTATAATTGTCAGGTATGCGTATATATATTAATAGTAAATAGCCGAAGCTATATTAATGGTAATTACTTCAGTTAGATATCATATTCTGAAAATTGAAAAATGACACCTAGACACGGGAATCGAACCCGGGACCTTTGGCTTAGTAAGCCAATGCTCTAACCACTGAGCAATAAGCCACTACCGAGTCGCCGATGGCTGCGTTATCTTATGGCTTGTGATATTAAACAAAATCACATAATTGTTGCTGACGATTTCTGCTAGTCCATCATAGACTCTGCCTTAAAATATGAGTGAAGAATGACCCTGGGCACGGGACGAATCCTGGATAGCTCAGTGGTTAGAGCATTGGTGTACTAAGCCAAAGGTCCCGGGTTCGATTCCCGTGTCCAGGTGTCATTTTTCAATTTTTAGAATATGATATCTAACTGAAGTAATTACCATTAATATAGTTTCGGCTATTTACTATTAATACAAAATATTTGGAATAGTATGCCCTACTCTCCAAGTCCTTTTTTGAAAATTTAATGCCTATCGAAGCTATTTGGAATGGTCTTTTTCTGGGAAATTTTTGAAAATTAGCTTGAGGTCTTGGGGGTGGCGGGGAATTTTCCTATTTGCTCCTCACTGGGTGTGCCACTGGTCTACCTTATCAAGTTTCCGGCGCCTTAATCCAGGCGGATGTAGGGGTGTGGGTAGGGTTATAGGGGGAAGAAGGGTAGTGTAGATGAGAGGGTGGTCGAGATAAAAGCACTCCCTGTAATGTCCATGTCTATGAGGAATAGCGGGGTTGGCCCTGTCTGACAAACATCAGATGGGCAGTACAGAATACAGTAGATCTTGTCTGCACTGGCCGGAGCTAATTCACCGATATTGGTCAGGGTTGGAATGAGGGGGAGGGGAGAATATTAGTTGGGTTTCCATCCCCAAATTTACAAGCGAGGGAAGGGGAGTGTTGTTGTGTGTGAGGTATTATGAAATATGTTCGTTGATTTTGCATGATTATCTCTTTTTATTTTTTTTTTCCAACTCATATTAATATAATTACCGTCTAAGGATATAGAGTTAATTCAGTCTTGCTTCTAGAAGACAATTTAGAAAACAGTTTAAAATTTATATTGGTGTTGGGAGTGAAATTGACTAATATATACATTAGGCTATAGTTGGCTGCTTTGCAATTAATTATTGTGTTAAATTAAATAATTAATATTTTAATTAGTAATATAAATAAATATATATTTGCTTGGTTCTATTTTTAATATGTATTGTTAAAAATTAAAATATAAAATTTGGTAAAATAATTAATCTCAACGCAACAAGATAACATAAAATTAATATTTTATCTAACTACTATCTAAGACATTACAATCAACACATGCCAAAGCCTTGATTCAAGAAATATATATCAACTTTTTTATTTACCACCGTTCGAATTGTAAACATATATACTAATGACTATAAATTAGTTCAATTTAGAAGAAGTGTACCATAATTTGCGTGTAGGGAGAGTGGAAAACCATTTACGTCCGACTGGAATCAAATCGTGATCTCCCCATAATCGGGAGTCTAGTCTAGAGTGACTGTGGCGCCGTTAACCATGCGATCATCAAAGCGGGTAACTAGATCAACTAATTATGTAATCAAGCGACACAGATTAAAATACTGTAGAGAACACCTGGAACTTATTTGGGTTACCTGCCTAGAATTAATGACCACATGATTTCATTCACAGAAAGTCCTTGACGACTTCGAGCTACGTGGATTCGTAGATGTGCGATTGCAGTACTTTGACTTCGGACTAGCAGAACCATCTATCAGGCATCATTTTAAACTTTTTTTTATTACTAGTAAGCGGGTGGGTGGCCCTAGGGGAGATTCAGCACACCACGATCACGTGATTATCACATATTTAAGAAATAACCTGGAAAATACAAGGATACAAATCAAGCAAACTCCGCTTTAAAGAATATATAAAATAGTAAACAAAGAATAAACCCGACTCAAAATTACGAAATTGCTCCTGTCCTAAACCTTAGTAAGAATATCTTATTCATCAGAGATACAAAATGTAAATCGACAATCCTAAAAAGATTTTGCTGCGTGTAATTTGGTTCTCCCAAGCCATCCGAAACTAAAGCTTTCATAAGGCTTTGCAAGTTTCAACTTCTTAGCAGTGATACACATCAGCATGGACCTTTTGGTTCAGGACTCTGTGGACAGATAAAATGTATCTTAGCAATAGTGTAGGATAGATTTAACTAGGAACCTTAAGGATACTGATTATGAAGACCAGTCCTCGGGCATTAGAAGTCACCCATGAGTTTCAACTGGTAAGGTATATGCAGGAGGTTAAATGCGAGGAGAAAACAAACTAATAGTACAGTATCAAAATCGATTACACGTTTATTAAGAAACAAATTAGAATACAATTAATTGGAAAAGTGGCAAAACTTTAAAACAAAAACATTCATTGATCCTGAAATTCGTATAAATAAAAATATCGCCCCCTCACATATTTGACCCTGCGACCAATTTTTTCTCGCAATTGTAGAACATCAACGGGAAATACTAATAAACCTGCTTTCAAACGTTCTGCGAAAAGCCTCCAGGGAATCCCTTCCCCCTTTGTTCCTATTGTCCCCCCTCCCACGCAATCAACCTCTTTGATATAACAAAACTACAGGTCGAACAAAACCAATGGAAATAATTGAATAATTCTGTTATATAAACGAGTATTTCAGCTTCACCCCTTTTATGTTTCCACCAATAAATATGAGTTTGTTGTTGTATTACAAACTTTGTGTCTACAACCCTGTAGCGGACAGTCGTTCTCAAAAGGTTGTGGGTCTTGTCCCTTGGGTCGAGTGGTAATATCGACTATCCATAAGTTTTGGTGAGTTTGGTGTTGTCAACAGAATAGTAGGATTCTTGAGGAAAGAAAATTTTAGAAAATACTTGTTTACTCTATGAAGGAATTGAAAGTTAATTGGTGTACTAACAAAAGTACGCCTCCTCTTTTTATCACGAAATATTTCTAGCTAGTCCACGTCATTACATCCTATCATTAACTTGAGTTAGTTCTATCCAGTCCACCTCATACATCTATCATTATCTTGAGCTAGTTTTATTTAGTCACCTCATTACACCATATCCCTGTCTTGAGCTAGTTCTATCCAGTCCACCTCATTACACCCTAACCCTATCTTGAGCTAGTTCTATTTAGTCCACCTCATTACACGCTATCCCTATCTTGAGCTAATTCTATCCAGTCCACCACATTACACTCTATTCCTATCTTGAGCAAGTTCTATCCAGTCCACCTCATTACACCCTATCTCTTTAAGCTCTATTATAATGTTATCCTCCCATCTGCAACTAGGTCTTCCCAGTGGTCTCTTCCAAAGAGCTTGCCCGTCAATTCCTTGAACGAGGTTCTAGATTCTTCCATTTGCGCTGTATGTCCTGCCTATCGTAACCTCAAGATTTGATAACCGTAACAATGTCTGGTAACTAACACAGAGTATGTAACTCAGCATTATGAAAGATCCTCCACACTTTGTTATATTCAATGATTTCTGAACCAAATAATTTCCTTGTGAATTTGTTTTCAAACACCATCAATTTCTTCACATCGTGTTAGGTAAGAAACCATGTTTCACTGCCTTAAAGAACACCTGGTAGCATTATTGTTGTTACTTTTCTGAGTTTGTATTTAAAAAAATTCAAACATCTATTTTAGGTCAACTTTTACAACACTTTACTAATTTATTATTAAATGTCCATAAGTATTAATAATGCACTTTCTCCACTACTCTTAAATTTAACCTTAAAATATGGTATTAGGATAAGGCAAGAGAATAGGGAAGGGTTGACATTAAACGGTACAAAGCAGCCATTAGGGCAAGAAAATAATTTAGCTTTGTTAGGTAATAGTAAGAAAGCTGTTGCAAGAAATTCAGAAATTTTATTTGTGGCTAGTAAGGAAATAGGTTTAGAAGTGAACGCTGAAAAGACTAAGTATATGATAACAAAGATTGGCGACGATAATTGAGATATTACAGCAAGCAACATATCCTTTGATAGGGTTAATGAATTCAAATATCTAGGAAATATTTTAACTAGCGATAACAATAGTAGATTGGAAACTAGAAAAAAAAATACAGTCGGGAAATGCTTGTTACTACTCAGTCAGGAAGTTGTTGGCATCTCGCCTGCTGTCAAGAAATGTAAAACCCAGAATATACAAAGCTGTAATTTTACTGGTTGTTCTCTATGGGTGCTAAACATGGCCTCTTACCTTAAATTACGAAAAGAAACTTAGAGTTTGCAAAAACAAGGTGCTTAGGAAGATATTTGGTTCCAAAATGGGTGAAATAGTGGGAGTGGAGGAGGCTACATAATGATTAGCTGCACACCCTGTACTAATCACCAAACATTGTTTTTGAGTAGTAACATCTCGCAGGTTACGGTGGGCAAGTCATGCAGCGCGAATGGGAGTATCTAGAACCGCGTTCAAGGAAGTGAATGGCAAACCCAATGGGAAAAGACCACTTGGAACCCCCAGACGCAGAAGGGAGGATAACAGTTGCATATACCTGAGAGAGATAGGGTGTAGTGAGATAGAATGGTTAGAATCAGCTCAAGATAGGGATGGTTGGCGTACTTTTGTGAGTGCGGTAGTGAACTTTTGAATTCCTAATGCCATAGAATAAGTAAGTATTAATAATATATTATACATGACACATGACGTGTCGAATACATTATGAAAAGTTTTTCTAGTTGACTCATTATCTGGAGAACTATACAGGTTGAGACTGATGTCTTTATGTTGGTCCACTAGCATAATAGAGGGGGTTTGGGGGAAAAACATAATAGCTCTTACAGAAGTGATGGGATATTTTCACTATTTAATCTACTATAAAATCTTTAAATTTATCTAAAAATATAAATAAAACATTAATCGATATTAGCTATCCTCTAAGTCTTGACTGAATATAGAAACCACTTAGAATTCAAGAATTTAGATACCAGAAATCCCTGCTAACACATTGTTTCATAAAATGGGGGTTATCGTGTTTTTGCCCTGACCCGATCAATATTGATAATGCAAAATATAGTTTATATGTACACATGGGTGAGTGATAAACTAGATCTAAATATCAATTTCATTTTAGCTTACTCTCTATTTCCAAAATTTCACACATATTTTACATAAAATAATAAACTTAGACGCTTAGGTGGTGGCATGGTCTAACGTGCTACTCTCGCAGTGGACTATACTGCCAATATGGGGAGATCAAGGTTCGAATCTCTGTTGGATGTACTGAGGGTGTTTTCTAAATGGTTTTCCACTCTCCCTCCACGCAAATATAGTTATACTTAATATAAATATAGCCTTACTAATTTCTAATATTATTAGATTAACTAGTATATAAGCGTAAACCCATACGGATAGTAAAACGCAACGCTGAATAATCTGACTATCTGTCCGCCTTTTACGATTGATCGATAATTCTTTTTTACTTTGTCTTATTAATTCACCATTATAACGGTATATTGATCGACTGTAGGCTGGATTGGTGAGGTAGGCCACGTTATTATACTATGATTAGTGACCAAATCTTTATTAAGGTCCAAGCCAACAATATTACTTTTTTTTCAAGTTTATTTAAACCTTAAAAAGTTTATTAAATAATATCAATAAAAGTTTTCATAGTCCTGATTAATGTTTTAAGAATAAAAATATGTTAGTTTTTAGATATTTTTTAGTTCCTAATTATATGAAATCAAAGATTTTTACTGTACACAATAGTTTCTGACTCATCACATTACCTTTGTACGTTTTAATATACCATATCAGCTGAAAAATACCTTTATTAAATTTTAATGATAAGAAAATCCTATTTAATGCATATAGACAAAAGTCAGGGAATTTTCACAACTTATTAGGTCATATTCGTTTTAAACTTCTATCAACACACATATTAAATAAATGCACAGCCCTATCTTGACTGTTTAGCACTCTAACCCTACAATTAGGTTAACATATCTTAGTTACAAAAATACGTCGTAATCCCGAGCTACTACGAAAATACCCAAAACCCAATTGGTGGCACATGGTCTAAGACACTATTTTATCAATAGACTAGACAACCAAAGATGGAGAGATCGGGGCTTGATCCTGGTCGGGTGTACTGTGGGTGGTTTTTCTTAAATGGTTTTCTACTCTCCTTCCAAGCAAATATAGGTAAACCTTCTTTAATTTTAACTTTCATGATCCCTAACACATTAGTGTAATTAGTCATAACCCGAACGGATAGTAAGACGCGTTGCTAGAAAAGTATTTTTAAATCCGAAGATGTACGATTATTTAAACTAGCTACGGTTCTTCTATGGGAAATAAACTTAAATTTCTCAACTTTGTCTAATTTTAAAATTCTAAAATTATCGCAATATAACAATAAAAATAAAGCGATGCCAGCGTTCTAGGAAATGTTTTTGGAACCTCATTTCCAACATATATTATCAAAGTAATGGGAACAAGCAATCAAAATCATGAACAAATATATAAACATAAAAATATGTTCATGTTTTGCCTTCCAATTCCATGAACATGTCACATACGAAACAGAGGAAACTGTGTATCATTCTATAAGACGTAAACAAACCCAATGAAGCGTTTCTTTTGACATTCAAATAAATAAAAAAAATGTTAATATTTACAAAGCTGCTCCCTTGATTCTGAACGTCATACAATATTGGTACTGAAAATATTCACGCAAAACATTTAATGTAAACATTTTGTAGGTTAAACATTTTTCATTGACATGTCTTTTTTTGTTCTAATGTGTTATTTTGCCTTGTTTTTATAATTACATACAGTAGGCTTGCCTTAAGGTTTAACAAGTTTTATTTGTTTTAAACGTTACTTTTTTGTGGCATCGCATCTTATTATCCGTTCGGGCTATACGCTAATGGTTTTAGAGGTTAGGAAGTTTATATTTAGAAGAAAAAACAGCCACATTTGCATGAAGGGAGAGTGGAAAACCTTTTGATAAAAACACCCTTAATACACCTGAACGAGATTCGAACCCCGATCTCCCAATCATCTGCAGTTTAGTGTAACACGAGATTAGCGCATTAGACCATGCGGCGACCGAAGTGGGTAAAAAGTTACTAAACTTAGCTTCATATTGTCATAAGACAAGTCATGTGTTCGTAGCTGCCCCAATTGACAGATTAGGTGTGTGTGTTGATATATTTAGAGCACACATTGCTAGAATGTCTGTGTACGTAGGTTTACTGATTTAAAAAAATATATATTCTAAGAGGATTTTTAAACCATTACGACTATTTTTTTGGGACAAAAGTTTTTTTGCATTAAGTCTTACTACCCGTCTTAGCTATATGCATTTAATTTCACTAATAAGTTATGAATAAAGAAGGTGGAATATAAAGAAAATTCACCCAAATTTGTATATAGATAAAGTGAGCAAACCATATATTTAAAAACCATCCTCATTACACCAAGATGGGATTCGAACACTGACCTCTCCTTTACCGAAAAAACAAGTATATAAAAGATTTAGTCAGCTTAGCCACCAAATTATTCATTAAGACAAATTCAAAAGGCGACTTACTACAATCGTTCCTAGGTTACCAAACAGAATTCTTAAACTATAAACAATTTGTTTCAATATTTAATTTCAAAGAATTATCTACACCATTGGAGAGCAACACACATGAGGTCTACCAATCTATTTAGTGTGGTCAAAAAAAAAACGATAGCATAAAAAAACAAGTTTAATAAACTTCAAATATAAAATTAAACGATAATAGGACTGAAATTTTTGTGATTTTAAGGAATAGAATGAAAATATTTATATACAAATTTCCTCTGGAAATAAATTTTTCAAGTTTTTTTTTATCAAACCTTATGCTAAGGCGTCACTCTTACAATAGACTGGACTGTCGTAGTAGCGAGATAGAGGTTTGAACCCTGGTTTGGGTGTACTGAGTCAATTTCCTAAAATGGTTTTACACTACTCCTCAACACAAATGTGAGTGCACTCCCTCTAAATTCACACGAACGCAATTAGTAAATAAACGGGTAGCCCGAATGTGTAGTGAGAGTTAAAAAAAAGAGATCTTACACTTCCTCTAATTCCTCCTTGTAAAAGTGGTTGACATATGTAGATTTACAGCTAATATCCGGTCGTAGTGTTACAATTCCTCCAAGAACAAATCATATTTACTTTGACTCACGCTTTGACATGGGCAATCCATTCTGACGTCCTAAAATAAAATATTTTAATATCAAGTATACATTTTGTGGTAACATGTATTACTGAAAGGATATATATATATTAATTGTTTATTTGTCATGCTCTACACGGCAAGGGACGTATTGATAGAGATTTATTTATTTGATGTTTTTTATATAATTCTTCAAAATGTATTTTTCAAATTTTTTTAGTACTAGTTAATTTACTAGGAGGAAATGATTAAGTCGTTTTTGATCAACTTTTCTATGATATGGTATCGTTTCTTCCAAATATTTTTACAAATTTAACTTTACTATCCACATACAATTTTAATTTAAATAAAAAAAACAAGCATTCATTTTAGAAAATGTTGATTTAATCTAGTTACACTAAGGGGTAAAACCGGCTTGCTATTTATTTGACTTATGAATATAAATGTTTATTTTAGCAATGAAATTAGATTTTCACGTATTTAAAAAAATTACATTAGAAATGAGTCCTGTGCCATTTTATCCCATGTACAGTTAATTATTGTAAAAACGGTGGTTAACTCCAAAAAATAGGTTTACTAAAACTAAAACTCACGTTTTGATGTTATATAAAGTAACATAAATCACATAATGACACTACTTTATACAGGGGTAGAGGGTTTGTTATATACTCTAATAAAAAATAAAACAAATTTTTTAAAGTTTTAGTAAAAAAAACCGCCACATTTGCTCTATTAGAATAACCACATTAAATCATAAAAACACACAGACTTGTTGTCTAGCACATATTATCAGTGAGCCATTCGTCGTGACCTAATAGACATAGATAAAGTAGACCTACTAAAGTATTTATAAAATACCACGTTTCCCCATTTCTAGGAGGCACGAACTGCCCCTATGGTACAACTAATCATCCCTCATAACGGTGACAACTAACCCCCCTTAACGGGCAGCCCACCCATCCTATATACTCGAGGTTAAATAGCTAGGGGAAAAAAAAAGAAGGTATTTTGATGCTAGGGGTGTAATGTGCGTGTAACTATGATGGATGCTTTTTGTATCTGTGTATAAGACCATGTGAGCTTGTAGATACTGATTGAGGTAGGGTAGAGGGGGAAAGAGGGCATAAACCCCCTCATGTAGTTCCATCCTTTACCCTGAGAGGTATCATGTCCTCTAACACTTGATGACAATAGTAGAAACCTTGTAAATTCTGCTTGGCACAGAATTTTTTCTTGGAATTTATATTGTGAGTTAAAATAAACTATTACAAATATATTGCTTAAATGATCTTAAATATAATTATTTTTAGCGTGATTCTTAAGGTAAATAGCTCCGAGCTTTCACAATAGTACGTCATCTTTCTTGAGTAAACACATTTTTATATATTACACATCTATTGATTGAGGAGTCGTCAACTTAAAGGTTGGTTTTATATTGCTTCCATATATCTAGAGTTGGGCATAGACTCAGTCCGTTGACCACACTATCTGGCAGACAACACATTTATGAGGGAAGTTTCGAGAGTTCGGTGGTTTGCCCTTGACTTCCACACTGAATATCGATGAGCGAGCGCGAAAGGGTCTACCAATTTTGGCGGGAAAGAAACATTAATATAACTTCCAAGGTTCTTATGCTTGCCACAATCGACATGGGATGGACGGCTTTACTTGCCCTCCAAAGAAAGTTATCTATTTATTACTAGCGCTAAAGAAAAATTGGTCAACCACGGCTGAGTATGAACCCCCAAACATTGGGTCCTGAGGCGAGTACTTTACCCCAATAACACTGAAGTAATCTTATTAGACGTGAGACTATCCAAATAGTCTGGTACGTTTTCACAAATAATGAACACAAGTTGTAGGTGCCTGTCCATGCACAGTTAAATTAGCAGTTTTGTAAATTGACCTTGGCTCTTGGATCTAATGTTGAGATTTCCTCCTCGTTATTTTTGAAAAGTAGAATATTTGCTAATAAATTTAACAGCACTTAGTGGGACTTGGTTGTTATTGGTCATCTTATTAACAGATCCAAGAAGTGATCACTAAATTTAAGTCTTCTGGCTTGTTGTGTAAATTATGAACAAGTATAAAAAAACAAGTTTTCAAAAAGCACGTTTGATAAGTTTTATACTTCTAAGATTATTGTTTTTTGATTAAGTGAACAGTCGGGAAAATACAGGAAACAGGTATACAGGAAAAGAGCTAGACCAGAAGACGAAGACAGGGAGACAGACAGGAAGACAGACAGTAGGACAAAAAGGCTTGAAGATAGGTGGACAGAAATACATGTTAGGAAGACAACAGGCAGGCAGACGGACAAAAAGACAGAAGACAATTTGGTGGACAGGCTTTGGTGGACAGGCTTGCAGAAATACAGAAATACAAAAATTTACATACAGGCAGATTTACAAAAACTTATATCATTCGGTATAAAATATTATTTGCTAAAACTTATGAAATAAAATAAAGTTTTTTAGTAAACATACAAACTGTTGAGGACTAGGCTGTGTATGCTTTAATCCATCTGAAATATTTAATTTATACTCATTTTTTTACTAAGCTTCCGTGTAAATTGTAGATTTCTGAAAGATCGCTAATGAACATGAAATTTGTAAAATCCCACCAAATATTTTTTTTCAAACTAAACCTGTTTGTTAAAGGGAATGTTGATTTTTGATCTTTTGGGGGACAAAATTTGATATTAAATTGGATTACCCGTTTTCCTGCAGGATATCCCGCAACTGCTAACTTTAATAACCTCTAATGGATGTAGTGTCTATTATTACTACTTTTGGAAGTTTTCTTATAATAAAAATATATATTTTTAAAGAGTATATAACCAGAATCAGTGTCACTCCCATTCAAAGAGGATACATCAGTCCCTCCCCTCTCCAACAATCCCCCAGTATGACGTATGATGGGCTCACCCTTAAAAGCCTCCCTCTGACCAACTCAAAGCACCCCTTTCTAGGGGGTGAGGAACGATGAGCCCTGATTCCAAATTTAATGACGGGCGTGAGTCATTTGTTGTCAAAGAGGGGTTCTTATGGATGAAGGTTCCTCAGGGCCACAATGGCAATACGTTATCTCTTTTATTGACCTAAAATCCTAGCCCCCCCCCCTTTCCCCTTAACGACCCCAATTTCAAACTCTACACCAATCACTCACACTTATCAGAGATGCCCATGTATTTGATGTTCAATGGAGGTTGAGAGGAAGGGGATATCATTGTTTAATTTATGTGGGGTAGAATGTATTTGGGTTGATCATCTCTTTATCTCTCTCCCTCCTCAAACTCCCCCCCCCCCCCCCACGCTTCCATCCACTATTTTTTCCCAAATCAAGCCTTCCTTTGATTACCTTTTTAAGACGTTCTTATTGGCTAGATTTCACTTTCGGACAAGGCATGCATTTGGAAATAAATTTTGTCAACTATAATAAAGCAAGTATTGTAATAATGAACATTTTTCTACCTCAAGATCTTGAGGGATCCTTAGGTTTTATGTTACACCTCCCCCCACCCCCATTTCCCCGCCTTTACCCTTCTACCACCTCCCCCCCCCCCCCAGAGTGGGTCATACATTCTCTTTCCTTCGGGTTACAGCCAATACAGTTTAATACATTTAATTTGAAATTGATCCTTATATTGTCATGATAGCCATACCTTGGGGCATTTTTTCAAACAGTGATTTTAGCCTTTTAATCAAGGATAGCTTATCGAAAATTTGAAAATTATATAAATTTAAAATTTGTTGATAATTCTCTAACCTTTTTGTTCACATTGAATGTCTGGAAAGGATTTTACATAATGAATACTACAGTATGTAAGTTTTTTTTTTTAATATTTGGGATTAGTTAAATTATAGAGATTATTTCTGAAAGTTTGAAAGTTTTCTATAATTACTGTAAAGATTTTGTTTAAAGTTGGATATCTGTAGGGGTTATATCAAATATAATAATAATATATTTAAGTTACAAAATTTCATTTGAAGGTAGTTTACTAAGAACATATTTTTGAAAATTTTGTTTCAAACTATAATTTACTATATTAATTCAATCTTCATCCCTAACAAATTTTCGTAATTAGTTCATTTGAATATAGTCCAAGTGGGTGACAAAAAGAAACATATCATTGGTTCTTTTTAAATAATGATTTTTTTTTGTGTGGAAACTTATTAAAAATTTAGCACATTTTCTCGTTGTATTAAAAATTTATGTAAACAAATAAATAAAAATAGCCATATTTAAATTATGTACATTAAAAATAAATTAAATAAATAAGAGTAAAAAAAACACAAGAAAACACAGAGACTTGGTTTATTAAAAATAAAACTCTGTCCTTTGTAAAATAAACTTTCTAAAGCTTACCCCCCCATCTTTTTCCAACTTTTTTTTTTTTTTAGTGAAGTGAGTCCTTCCAACTCTATTCATCTTTTGTGCTTCCTCTATAAAAGAACTTCTCGTCTAATGTCGCGAAAGTAAATATTAGAAGTCCTTCATCCACCCCTTTTTTTATTCAGGTCGACATTGTCTCTGGAAGACGCACAAAGATCACGGTCTTATGAGACCGCAACGTTATGAATCGCCTTTTATAAACCCTAGTACCAAGGACTTTTTATGTCTCATTTAAAAATTTAAAAAATGTTGCATATACGAATTTAATAGTTTATTTAATGTGGGGTTGAAGGGGACGCGAGAGAAGGTCAGGTTTTTACAGTTTATATAGCAAATCCTTTAATTGGCCAACTTGAGTAAGATATTTCTCCAGTAGAGACCGACTCTAAAATTCTTCACATGGTGATATCAACAGTTGTTTAATATCTGTAACCCACCTCGGTGGCGTAGTTGGCTAACGCGCTAGTCGTGTTGAGCTCGACCACCGAGGACGGGGGATCGAGGTTCAAATCTCGTTCGGGTGAACTGGGGGTGGTTTTTCCTAAATGGCTTTCCGCTCTCCCTCCACGAAAATGACGGTTCAATTCCTCTAAATGTAACCCTCCCAATTCCTAGCCCATCAGCGTAATTAGTACTTAAGCGTATAACTCGAACGGGTAGTAAGATGCGTGCTAAATATATTTGAATATCTGTCATAAGCATACCGGCATTAGACGAGAAACTTTTTAAATGAAGAGAAAGGTCTGTCATTAAATTTCTGAACACCCTTGACAGATATTCAACAACTGTTGATATCACCATGTGAAGAAAATTAAACTCAAGGTTTCTACTGAAGAAATATTTTGTATTTCTTTTAACCAAAAAAAGTTATGATTTAAAAACTGCAGAAACACTGCTCTTTTTATCGCGTTTCCTACATTCCCATCTTAAATGATTATTCTGGCCTACCCGCGTCGATCGAACACGTGGACTAAATGTCAAGGTTAATCTAGATTGGTTTGGCTGATGACTAGGAGGTCGGGTTTGATTACTGGTAGTATATATTGAGAGACTGTTTTCTTTGATCTTTAATGGTCCTCAACTCTCCCTCCCCACAAAAACTAGATATTTTCCTTTAAGTTCTACCTTACCTAACTTTACCTCATTTTTTTGGTGATTTGTGCTGTATTTCTACCCTTTCGGGTTAGACGCAAATTATAGCCTTATAATTTTCTCGAAATGTGTTAAGAGATGAGTAAAGTTGATTTTAGAGGAATTGTACCTGCGTTAGGGGAAGAAAAAGTCAAAAAATAGTTTAGGAAAAAAACACCCTCACTACACTCGACTGGGATTCTAACCCCAATCGTCACTCGACCGGCAAGTCCAGTCAATTGTGTGAGTGACACCTCAGACCAATTTTCCAATAAAATGGGTCATTAATGTCTTTAAATGCGAATTTATGTGGTAAGGATATGAGGGGTTGGGGGATAAAAACATCTAAAAGTTTTCAAAAAGTCTCAATAATACTTTATATTTATCTTAACGTGGATCATTGCAAAGTGGATGGAAGAATATTGTCATTCGTCTTCGCTTTTTCTTATTTATTAAAGATCTTTAAAGGGATCTAATCCTGTTCAGGTATATTAATTTTTTATTATTAAATGGAATCTCGATCTCCTCCTATCTCAATGGAGATGACTTCCTCTAATTTCTACTTTCCTCCTTCTAGCCGCACCGGTGATATATATTAGCCCGGCCGTGTAACCAGATGCCAAAGTATTTGTGGCTGAAGCGGCAATCTGCAGCACAGAGCGCTCTCGACAATTTTTTTTGTTTGCTACTAGGTGGCAGCACTATCCACGGAGAACAGCTCCAATCTTATAAATGACAAAACGAGAGAAAAACATTATTTGAAATTAAATAAGGGAAACTGGTACCCATACCACTGAACATAATTTATTATTATTATTATTATTATTATTAATTATTATTATTATTATTATTATTATTATTATTATTATTATTATTATTAATATATATTTATTATGGTAAGAAAACTTAACTATGAAATAATATTACAGAATTATTACTAAAAGCAACAAGGTTATATTATCAAGGTAATATAGCATTGAAATATCATTATATTAATTGTATCGCTGTATATGTAGATACGTTAATTTTAGTGAAGTGTTATAATTTTGTATAAAATAAGCCGCAGTCCAATTTTCGTAGGCTTACAAATTAAAAAACCTACAGGTTCTGCTTTCGCGTTTCTTTAGTCATGCTTACAATATGCAGTCTAACCTAAAGATGGATATATTATCAATATTTACAGAATAATATTATTAATACATTAAAATCTTATCAATGTTTACAGTATACAAGTCTATATTTTCATGATATTTATTCAATTGATAAAGCGAGCTCTGATTATTTAATGGAAGACACTAGATATAGAAAACTAAATATTGGTAAATAGAAGTCCCTTTCAAGGAAATGTGCAGCTGTTATTAATATCTATGAAATTTGAAGCAGCTAGTGCGAACGTAAAATATCTCGGTTAATAAATACTCCACTTTATAAAAGTAAACTAGTTCAAAGCTAGAAATCACTTCATTTCAAAACCCATTTTATTCTAAACAAAAAAGTAGCAAAAAGTAGCGTAACCACCTTCCACGCCACATAGTCAATTAATTAAGCAACCACAAAAGGGAAACTTTTTGACCACAAAGCCCTATAGCAAAATATTTCTATCAAAGCGATAGACTACGAAACAACCCCTCACCCCCCCACATTAAAAAAAATACCACGATAAAACAAAGATACTTAATGTTTTATCTAATTTTAATGTTAGCCACACAATATTTTCTATAAAAAATCAAAATGGTTTCCGCTTGGTCTAACTTATATAGGGTGACGTCATACCTCATTTAACGTATGCTTGGGTACGGCATATATGCGGTATTGGTGTGCGCATGGAGCAGTGCATGATGGTCCCAGTGGGCTACATATGGGCAGTATCACGCCACAAGCACACATCGCTGCACACAGCTCGAAAACTCTGACCCCATCCCCCTCTTTTGACTTCTGAATACCCTCCCCTTTAACTCTCAAAATATATCTACTCCGCTGACCCACCCCCTAAAAAAAATCGAATGAATGAAATATAAACGTATCGCTTTTAATTGGACGCTATATTATTGCTTCGTCATGAGTCCTTTTGTGATTTATACCCCTCCCCCCCTCACACACACTCAAACCATAGTCCCCGCACCCATTTCCCCTTTTCCTGAACTTGATAAAATATTGTGATTGAATAAAGAGTTTTTATTTCTATTTTCTGCTATTATTTAATTTAAGGTTAAATTTCAAAAAGCTTGAAGAAATATTTTTTCGCAAAGCTAGGAATTATTTTTTTAGTTTAATTTTTTCAAGGTAAGAATGAACATACTAAGAAAAATGTGTCCTATAAGATTAAAATATGTAATTGTAAATATTAGACATTGCTTTTGTTTTGTAGTTTTGGTATATTTATTCAACAGATTGTAATTTTAAAGAATTTTTAATGTGACCGAGTTGGGTGTTGTTCTGATCTAGATTTAAGTTAGCTTACCGATTACGATACAGGCCATAATCAAAATGTTCAAAAGTGCTCGTTAAATACCTTAAATAAAAATGCTTATTTTTATGGTTTTTTCCTCCGATTCTTCGGAAAGAGATGTATCGTAATCGTAAAAAAAATATAAAAACGTGTGATTTTGATAAATTTCAACATTTCATGATCCCCTGAAACTAAAAACATGGTTTTCACAATTCCCAACTTTCTTTTGTCTATGTCTGTTTTGTATACCTGTATCTCCGACGAGAACCTCAACCATTTTACCGATCTGGCTGAAATTTGGTTCTTCCTATGAAAATTGGACCTTATGACTCGTTAGATAATGGCCAACCGGCTAATTTGACTAATGAGGCCGTTTACCAATCAGGACAAATTGGTACAATAAATAGTACAGTGATTATCCTCTTTGGTGGAAGGCTACGCCACTTAACCCAGATTTGACGATCGATGATCGTGTGTAATTCATGTCATAGACGTATGGTTGACCGTTTTTGAGACTTTACTTTGTATTAAAACATATTTAATTGCATCTAAAATCAACCATCCTAAGGATCATTATATATTTCTATAATAATATTTTAACAGATAAATTGTGAAGTTTTGACCATACTGGAATACTTATAGTTGCGAAATATTTTTATTAATTCTAGAACTCGAGTTAGCATAACTAAGCTAATGTGTTAAAGATGAGTAAGGTTGAATTTATAAAGAGTGTACCAAATTTTGGAAAAATCACTCTCAGTACACATGACCGGGATTCGAACCCCGATCTCTCAGTATATTGTGAAAGTGATGCCTTGGACTATGTGTCCATAGAAGCAGCTGCAGAACATTTAAGTAGAAGCTATATGTAAAAGAAGATATATGTGAACACAAAGCTTCGGCAAAAACTTTCTAAGCTTTTGGTTTTCAGATTTGTTTTACTTTACAAATAGTTACCACCATAAAACATTTAATTTTTTAATTAAATTTTAATTTTTTTTTTTTTTTGACAGCGTGTTTTTAGTAGTATCATGGTAACGTTGGTTTGGTTGGATTCTAGTAGGGAGGCACATTTAGAAAACTCAAACACACTTTTTACTTTCCTTCGACACCTCGGAGAGAAAGTATTGTGATTGTAAAAAAAAATTGGACTTGAGAATTTGATAAATTCGACATTTCAATACCCTTGAAACCAAAGTGGATTTCGTAAGGCCGTCTGTGTGTACCTTGGGCTAAAGCCGAAACTCTTTTACCGAAAGGGCTAAAACTTGGCGTCTGGAGTTTTTAGAATTTTCTATCCAACCCCGAAATTAAAGGAAGTTTACTAAAGGTAAAAAATAGAAAAAAATAAGTCCAGTGATTTTAATAAAGTTTCATATTTAGACACATTTTCTCATAAAAATTAATTTGAAGGTACCTTCACATGAGATACATTTTCCAAATTTCATCATTCCTCGCATTTATTTGAAATAGGATTTAACTCATCATTATAATTTTATAACACCAATAGGTTATGAGATATAATTAAATTTATATACTTTTTAATTCCGGTTTTTGAAAACGAGTGTCATTCTTATGTTCTTTGGTGGACAAAGATGTTTCTCTTTTCTCAATCTTTCTGAAAGAGTGTTTCAATCCTAGTTCCCAATATCGTATAGTAAGTAAAGACTAAGAGTGTATATTATTTCATTTATGATCTTTGGTTGTAGTGTTGCTACAACATTGTATTGACCTATTATTAGTTTAAAATCTTACGAGTTTTTAGAAAATTTATATTTTAAGATAACAAAAGTTATGTTAATTAATGTTTAGAAATGATAACATTTTATTTATTAACACCTACTAAGGTGTCCACGTGATTTGAGGCATCACTCTCATGTCAGACCAGACTGCCGATGACAGGGAGATGGGGTTTCGAATAACGGTTAGATGTATTGAGATTGGGTAGGCCTATTTCTAAAATGATGTTTCTCCCTCCCTCCACACAGTAGCGGATTGATTCACTTTAAATTCAGCCTTACTCATCCCTAACCCATTAGAGTAATAAATATCTACATATCCAACTAACACCGCATCTTAATATCATTTAAGAGAAATTGTACCTGCATTCACGGGGAGGTAGAGTGGAAACCCATTTTGTAAAAACCGGCCTAGTGCAAACCCCATCGAGAGTCGAACCTCGATGTCCCTGTCATCGGCAGTCTAGTCTACTGCTAGAGTGGCGCATTAGACTAGACTGCCATCGAAGTGGATGCCATACTCCACTATTATGATTCATGGATGGTAGAAACAGGGCCGAACCTCAAAGGTGTAATGTGCCCTAGACGAGACTTAAACCTTGACCATCCATCCATCACCCTGAATATAACTGGCCTGATACATTTTTAGAAAGAGTTAAAATTATTATTATTATTATTATTAGCACCGCGTCTTACTACCCGTTCGGGTTTTACGCACTTACACTAATGTGTAATGGTAGGGTGATTGTGAGATGAAATGGAGGACCTACAGTTTAACGTGGAATCCGAACCACGGTGGAGGCCTGAGCATTCCTCACATTCACAAGTTGTGATTAATACACGTCTTGTCAGAGGTGAAGGAAGGGTTTGGCAATCAGATAAATCTGTGCCGGGACCGAAGATTGAACCCCGGACCCTTTAGCACAGAAGTCGACACCTTACCCCTAGACCACCAGGTCACCTTAAAATTAGTAAATGTTTCAATTATTTTCTTAATTAAAATTTCCAATCCTACTTGCACACTTGGACCCCCATACGTTTCCACGCCACTTAAAATAAAATAACAATAACTTTGTAATAGCTACAAATCAGATAAACACTAAATCGAAAATAAAATCACCGTAATTATAATATGCAATTTGAGCTTTGACTACATTAATAATTAGAGTAAAATAACAAAACTTAAATATATATATATACGCGCTAGTTGTTCAATGGAAGATAAATTCTAAAAAATAATTGGAAATTCCAATGCTTTTTTTCCATTACTAGTTTTGTACGCAACTCAAAATGGTGGTTTTGACCTACTGAATCTAATATGACATAGGTAAGCTTGACTGAAACAAATGAATAAGTAAATGTGTGGGCTTGTTAACAAGTTCTAATAGCTCTCTGTTTTCACCAACGGGTTCACTTTTAACCAATGTTTAGGGTTGGATGTACGTACATAGTTAATATATTTTTGATATAAGATACAAATTTAGATTGTATTATTTCTTTATTTTAAAATAATCATGGGCTTATTAATTTAAATAATTATTTTTTAATCAATAGAAACTACTAGATTTGGTAGAAATGCGTCCCTAGAAAATTTGTGCCCCAGGTAAATATCACAATAATGTCTATTGTTCTTTGATTTTTGGGTGCTTATATTTACGTAATGCTGTGACCAAAAAAGTATATCTAATATAAACAATAATATTCATAGCTTTATTGATTTAAATTTACTATGACCCACTTGGTTTCTCGAATGTTTTAGGGCAGGTAGTTTCCAACTAACGGCCCACGATGCCTTTTTTTTTTTTTTAGGACACACAAAGTTTCTTGGGAAGGTAATCTACTTTAGTAAAATTGATGTTATTAGAAAATCACCAAAACCAACACCTTGGCTCAGTCAGTAGAGTGTCTGCCTACTGAGCTAAGGGTCCCGGGTTTGATTCCTGGCATTCCTAAAAATGTATAATTGGTGAAATATGTGTTGATCCTCTCACATTGATAAATTAAACGGCGTAGAACTGGTTTATGTGTCCGTCCTATACTTAAGTTAGGATATAAGACATATGAAATTACGACAGGCCTAGCAAGCTGGTAGTGGAAAATATATGTCTTGAATAAATTAACAATAAATAAATTAACCAAGTATCATGCGCTCATGTTACTAGATTTGTGGATATAATTGTAGACCTGCGGCAACTTTAAGTTGGAAGCCCTTGGTTTAAGAAGTTCATCAGGAGAGAGACTGATCTACCAATGATTGGTAGATCAGGTTTCGAATCCTTGTGGGGTTTACAGAGGGTATTTTTTGACTTGGTGGCTTTCCACCCTTCATCTCCATCAAGGCGTATGTATTTTGTTTAAATTCATCTTATGTTATCCATAAAACCTTAGCCTACTTAGTACACACACACACACACACACACACACACACACACACACACACACACAACAACAACATAACCAATCACGGCGTTCCCTAACGGGGTAGGCCAGAAACTGTGCATATAGCTAAGAAAAACAATTTCGTACTTAATCCATCCTCACGAACTTTATCCACACTTCCCTATCCATACATACTCCCTTCGCTTCAACAATAGTCATAGTCAAGTCATACATGCACTTTCAGTCTTAAAATACTTTATGCTTCTCCTTTTCAAACATTCGTTTACAATATTTAGCCACGTCTAACATGATCTACCCCTTCCTTACTATCCACACACTCTACCTTCATATATTCGCCTCGTAACTCAATCCACACCCATCCTCTCAACATGCCCAAACCAACGTAATTAGTACTTATTCGTATAACTCAAAAGGTTAATAAGACGAAGTTATTATAAATGAATCCAAAGAAACTGTGAATCGATTCATGGTATGATAAATAATAAAAATCAAATGAAAAAAAATCCATAAAGGGAAAGATAAGTAAGAATGGTAGACATAATCGCTAGTGACATTTAATTATTGTGTTTATAAAACGGGAGAAATTATATTAATAGTAAAATTTAACCATACAAAACTTTATCCAATATTTAGACAAAATTATTAAAGCTACATTTATCAAAGGTACAACATTAAATGACAAGATCTGTGAATAATTCATTTCTTTACACAAGGTAATGCATACTAATTTCTTGAAAACCTACCTTCTCCCCGCCCTCTCTACCCTGCTACACATCCCCTCTCTTTTTTTTTTTTCACCAAACACACTTTTTAATGCTTCAAGTTCTCTCGTGTTTTACAAAATCTTGGTTTAAAACTACTTCCAGTAGGATGATGTTTTCACACGAGTGTGTTACCAAGTTTAAGCTAATTACGTCTTGCGCTTTGCGTCAACTGTTACGGTCTCTTCCCCTTACTCACTCTCCTCATAACTTCCTTCTCCCTCTCTACACTCTACGTACATTAAAGTGTAAATACCCTTGGTAGGACGAACATGTACACTTTCTCTGATGCAAGGAGGTCTCATAAGAAGACTGTATCGTCGCCCTACGTTAAAAGGAGTCATGTAAAAACAGTAAGGATATCTTGCAGGATTTAAATTTTCAACTAATGAAGATGAACATTTTTTAATATTTCCAAGGAAAAGCAAAATTCAAATTTTGTGCAGATTTAAACCAATATATTTTTTATGTACACGCATATATTTACTAGTAATTCTGTGAACGGTAACCTCATTACCTTTTTTGTTATTATCGTTAATAAAGTCTAAACATGTTTCTTTGGGGCTCTAGTTGGAATATATTTCGAAATTTCTCCTTGGAATTGAAATTGATTTATTTTTCCTTGTGGATCAAGATAGACAGAAAATAAATGTATTCTATATTAAATAGTATTATTGTATTTATATAGAAGAACGATTTTTCAAGCCTTGTAACACGTTGGCCCTATTTTGGAACCTTCTTTTGTTAGAAACATCCATTGGCAGGTCATGCAGATACCTCCTGATGAACTTTCCAGGGGCAAGTTCTAATCCTAGTCTCGAGCTTCATTCAAGTTGTCAGATAAAGGTCAGTCTAGGGAAGAGAACTACTTCCCGAAAATAGGCTTTCTATCTCTGAGGGAAACTACGTACACTATTAAACCAAATGTAATCCGAGCTACACTAAGGAATATATGTATGCATTCATTGACTGTGTTACATTATCATGTGGTTCAATATTTAACATCTGGATTTAATATATGATTATATACAAGTGTGTTAACACCAACATTGTTTTATGGATGTGAAGCATGGGTTTGTCAGGAGAAACACATAAGCAAGGTGAATGCTATTGTAATAAGATATCTAAGAAATATATGTGTAAAAACTCGTATGGACAGAGTAAGTAATGAATGTGTGCTGAAGGAGTGCGGTTTGAAAGGTCAATGTGAAATAAATGTCTTACGTTGGTTTGGGATTGTTGAGAGGATGAGTGAGAATCGAGTGACTGAGCAAATATATGAAGGTAGAGTGTGTGTATCAATAGGAAGGGGTAGGCCATGTAAGACGGGGTTAAATATTGTATACACTGTGTGAATAAGATAAACTTTAAGAGTTTTATGAATAAAAGAGCATGTGTGACTCGGTGTATGGATGTTGTTAAACCAAAGGTAGTTTGCTACGATAAGAAAGTTAGTAAGGATGAGTTAAGTATGGAGTTTTTTTTTTTTTAGCTATTTGCACTGTTTCTTGCCTACCCCGTTAAAGAACGGCATGATTAGGAATGTATGTAATATTTTTTATGTATGTATGTGAGTATAAAATACAGCTTTTTTTTAAAAAAAGATTTACTTTCCTGACTGCATGTCTGCAGTTGTCGTACACCACACTATATCCAAAATACGTTGCATTCCAATGCTTGTATAGAGGCTGAAGGTGCCCATCTTGAGCACTTCCTATAATGTTAATCAGCTCCATATTACTCGAGTACAAGCATTACTATAACTAGGAAACAAACCGATGACCTTGCGGTCTAGGGGGTAAGGTGTCAGACTTTTGTGTTGAGGGTCTGGGGCTCAATCCTCGGTCCCGACACAGATTTACCTGATCGCCAAACCCTTCCTTCACCTCTGACAAGACGTGTGTTAATCACAACTTGTGAATGTGAGGAATGCTAGGCCTCCACTGTGGTTCGGATTCCACGTTAAACTGTAGGTCCTCCATTTCATTTCACAATCAACCTTCCATTGCAGATTAGCGTAAGTGCGTATAACCCAAACGAGTAGTAAGACGCAGTGATGATGATGATGATGATAATAATAATAATAATAACTATGAAACAAGGTCAAATGGGACATGGTCATATCGACGTCTTTCACTGTTTTTGTATCTCCTATCTACCTCTAAGGTGGGTCCTATATGTTACGGTACACTTGTATAGTATATATATATACATATATATATATACTATATATAAAACATATTTGCTTTTAAGAAATCTCGCCCACCTTGGTGGCGTGGCTAGCTAACGCGCTAGTTTCATGTATTACCCGAATGGGTAGTAAGGCGTGGTGCTAAGTATTATTAAGATATCTCGTTTGGGGGATATATATTTAAGTTACTACATTTATCTCACTGCAGTCAAAATTGACAGGATCTTTAAGAAAAATTACAGCTACATAACACATGAGTTTTACGTGTAAATTGTTTTATATTGGTACACCTGCTTTGGTGGCCTGGTGGTCTAACTTGCTATTCTCGTAGTAGACTAGAGTGTCAATGAAGGGTAGATTGAGGTTCAATTCTTGGTCTGTTGTACTGATGCTGATTTATCCAAAATGGTTTTTCACTTTAACTCCACGCAATTGCGGGTACACTTCCTCGAAAAATATCTTCCCTTACCCCTAAAATAGTTAGCTTAATTTTACATAAGCATATAACTCGAACGGGTAGTAAGACGTGGTACTAAAAAAAACTATATTAACTTTAATGGCCGTTTAGAAGAATTTTGGCAATTTATGATGTACAGTCCAATTTTAATAAAAGAAGCTAATCTGACAGCAATACAAGTTACTAGTTCTACTTTCCCGTAATCATAGTTCAAATCAAGTGATCTGAAGCTGTCATTTTTGATCGATTTTATCAATTAATAACTTTAATAAAATAGTGGTCTTGGGCAAAAGTTCTCACCTCAGATCCCGATGTTCGTGAGTTCAAACCCAACCAATTTAAACTGATTTTTCTCTGGCGATAAAAATCCGTAGCACAACTTCCTTTGAAGGGGAAGTAGAGCCCATGTTGATTATGACATGTAGAAAAAACCTGGAAGGTATGTGAACATACCTTTCCCGATAAAATTGGTGGACCCTTTCGTTCTCGCTCATAGAAATTCTCGTGTGCTGATATGTCGGTTCAGAAGGTCCACGTTAAATACCTCAAATAAAAAAAACTAATAAAATAGAATAATTTTATCAATTTTGGCACTCAAAAAATTATGTTTATATTTTCTAAATGGATCTTTTCTGTGAAAATCTGTCTGTATTACAGTTTTAACCGGTTTTAATTGTTTTAACACGTTTGTGTTTCTTTTTTTCCCTATCCCCCAACTTTATTCCTTATATATCATAATGTGCTCGCCAGCTGATGAGTTTAGCACTATTTACAACCGGAAGTCGTATTCACCTCACCTATCTCAAGGCAAGTTTAAATGATGCTAATAGAGCTCTCTGCTTTAGTTCAACACCACCACGGAAGCACTTTATAAATAGATCACGATCTGGAAGCGTCAAAGAGGCGAGTTAAACGTGTTATCTGTCGCGAGTAATAATTCGTTGCTTTTCATTTCACTGAAATTAGTGTTTCATCTCTCAGTATTAATAGTAGAGTCTTTCGAAACTACTCTTTGTAGTTCAATATTGAGAGATTATTATTATTATTATTATTATTATTTATTATTATTATTTATTATTATTATTATTATTATTATTATTATATTATTATTATTATTATTATTATTATTATTATTATTATTATTATTATTATTATATTATTATTATTGGCACCGCGTCTTACTACCCGTTCGGGTTATACCACTTACGCTAATGTGTAATGGTAGGGTGACTGTGAGACGAAATGGAGGACCTACAGTTTAACGTGGAATCCGAACCACGGTGGAGGCCTGGCATTCCAACATTCACAATTTGTGATTAATACACATCTTGTCAGAGGTGAAGAAAGGGTTTGGCGAGGGATTACAACTTGTAGTTTAGTTGCTCACGAATTACAAATTTTACTTAAGTTGATTGTGAATTATAACTTTTTGTTCAGTTGTTCGCGAGATAAATTTATCTCGACCCTTCGGAGAGAGAAGTAGACTATTGTGATCGCAAAAGAAAAATCGAACTTGAGATTTTGATAAATTTCGAGGTTTGATGATCCCCTGAAAACGAAAAAAATTATTTTCGCAATTCTGTTTTTCATTTGTCTTCTGTATCTTGGTCTAGAGTCGAAACTGATCTATCGACCGGGCTAAAACCTTGTATATAGGGTTTTTCATAATTTTCTCTTGAGATTTTTTTTTAGAAATTCATCCAACCATAAAATAAAGTTAGTTTATTGAAGATTAAAAAAAGTGTAATTTTTTTTTTCAAAATCCACTCTAACAATTTTGATTAACTTTTATATCTAGAGATAGAGTAACATTACAAACAAAATGGAGATCTCTGTTTCCAATTAAAATGACTCAAAGATAATTTTACGAAGCAGAAAACTTCAATTTCGATCATATCTCCGCAACTATTTCAGATACAAAAAAAAACTTACTTTTTCATAATTGTATTTTTGAAAAATTATTTTCATAGCACGAATACATAAACATATATATTTTTTTAGTTCTTTGAAATTATCAATATTTCTGTAACAGTGTATATTATTACATTAATGCAGTGCACCATTTTTTTTTTCACCTTTATTATGTGACCAAAATTGGCCGAATAATCACAAATGTTTACTATCGCGTTCTCTCTTGGTTCAATTTGAACTTGATCACATCAATAAGTTGATATAGATTTGCTAGTTTACTTGGTCTTGGGTTTAAGTGCTTGCCTCAAGACCCGATGTTCGTGGGTTAACACAGCCATAGTCGACGGATTATTCTTGGATGAGAAGAATCCGTAGCACAACTTCCTTCGAAGGGGATAAATCCGTTGGTCCGGTATCGATTATGGTTGTCTTTTCCGACAAAATAAGTAGGTCTTTTCACTCTCACTCATAGAAATTCTCCTGTGCTGATATAATTAGTTGGTCCAGAAAGTGTACATTAAATAACTCAAATAAATAAAATAGCTCACGTGGAACAATCTTTCAATTCGAACTATTAGTTTGTGAACTACTCATATGTGGAAGAGTAAGGACTAGTACTAAGACGTTGTGGCAGAAAAATTATAGTTTTTACACATATTTGCAGAAAAAATTGTTGTATTTTTTGTCATAAAAAACTGCATCGTTGTTAGTTCTCAAATATCTTGAAATATTTTGTTGGGAACCTATAAAATATGACTGTATTTCCTTAGAGTAAGGCTCAATATACAGCTCTTTTTCATCAAAGCTAGTCTCATAGCTCCACAAATATGAATAAAATCTCGTTTAAATAGAGCTAATGTTCCATTTTTACACATTTGTTTCTATTGATAAAACTCAAAATATAGGGTTGCTTGGGATCTTTTACTTTATTTTGGCGTGAACTATAATTTGAAATAATATATCATAGAATTAAATATTGTGCTAGAGCTGAACGTCTGTGTGATAATTTCTCGGTTATCAAGGAGCCTCCTTAAGGTGGGAGTTTAGGGAACGCAAAAAAAGGCCAATGATTTTGATATTTTTATATAAAAACTTGTTTCGGCAAAAATAAATCAAATATTGCTCCAGTATATATTTAGTTTAATTTTCTTCACATGGTGAAATCATCAGTTATTGAATATCTGTCAAGGGTGCCCTAGAGTTTAATGACAACTTTTTCTCTTCATTTAACAAGTTTCTCATCTAATGCTGTTATAGCTAATGACGGATATTCAACAACCCCCACCTTATCATCAGCATGTTTTATCATCCTGTATAAGTCCAATCGACACACCAACCGAACAGAAACCGGCTCAATTCATCCCCGGTAACCTGGTGGTCTAGGGGTAAGGTGTCAGACTTCTGTGCTGAAGGTCGGGGTTCAATCCTCGGTCCCGGCACAGATTTATCTGATCGCCAAACCCTTCCTTCACCTCTGACAAGATGTGTATTAATCACAACTTGTGAATGTGTGGAATGCCAGGCCTCCACCGTGGTTCGGATTCCACGTTAAACTGTAGGTCCTCCATTTCATCTCACAATCACCCTACCATTACACATTAGCGTAATTGCGTATAACCCGAACTGGTAGTAAGATGCGGTGCTAGTAATAATAATAATAATAATAATAATAATAATAATAATTCACTACAAACATTTTTGTTAAATTTCACGACTCGGCCCAAAGCCACGCTTAGGAGTTCTTTAGCGACCAAAATATAGATAATTTATCTCTGTCTATCTTTCATTTTTACAAAACTGTGTTCAAAAAAGTGTTGTATTGATGTGCGGTAGTGGTAACCAGGGCAGGCAACACCAGTAAAGAGCTATTAGCACGCGGGAGGTTGGCCCCAATGCTGTTATAAGCCGCCAAGTTTTCCCAGTGGTACCAATCGACCAAACACGGCTTTGGCAACGTTACCATCGTGGTGAAATGGGGGGTAAGAACGTTTTAAATTATCATTTACGGGTAATTTATCATGCACTATATGAACCGATAGGCTGTACCAACACCCCGACTTACAAACTAACTTAATCAAAAAACAGACATAGCACCCAGCCTCCAAGCCATTGTTATAGGGAGGGCCCTCCAATTTCACTGATGGTTAAATGTTTCGGGAAAGCCGGGTATCAAACCAGTGACCCTTAACTCAGTAGACAGACGTGCTACCAGCAAAGCTAAAATATCTGATGCTAGGTTTAAAAATACGAACTTCTTTGATTGATACGTTTCTAGCCTTTCCATCCTTTATACTTCACAAGACACACTTCGGTGACCGCATGGTCTAAGGTGCTACTCTCACAGTGGTCAATATCAAGGTTCCAATCTCGGTTGGGTGTACCGAGAGTGTTTTTTCCCCCCAAAATGCTCTTTAACCATCCCACCACACAAATGTGGGTACAATTTATAAATATTACCTCCCTAATCCCTAAAACTATAAGCGTAATTAGTAGGCCTACGTAAGCGTAAAAACCGAGTGGGTAGTATGACGTGGCTCTAAAAAGAAAGAGAAAAAGAAAATACTAAACAAGTTGTGCATATTTAAACAGGTGAAATGAAAGATGGTAAGTGTATCGTCAATATTTTGATACTATTTTAAATACAATTTTTGTTTTGAGCTTCAATTAATCCACCAGAACGCTCTGATGAGTTGCAGGCGTCCATCATACCCGCGTTATTTACTAAACGGTTTATTATTTCAAAATAGGGTTTACGCATAAACGGAGCTTAAAAGAATCATTAGTCAGAGTTACAAAACATACATTTTTAGTTTTATAATTTTAAAACAATAAAACATAAAATGTTGACACTAACTCAATTTAAATCACTTAAAGAGGTTTTTTTTTTGTGATTTTTATGCATTTTTTATAACCGTCTTTCTAATAATAAATTTGGTTTTAAACTTAGTTTTTCTTACCCCCGATAAATCTAGCTCTTTTTTAAGATGAGTTTGGTTGCTAAAATGATCCATCAAAAATAATGGCAGCTAACGGGTTTTTTAAAATTAATTTGTTGCTCTTACAGGTTTCATATTAGCGACTGAAGAGCTAATTTCAAATGGGATCTAAAAGTATCTAATTCTTAAAAGTCTGAAGAATTCTTGTATTATTTATCTTTTAAGATTGTGGTGTTTAGAATATTAATTTGTGGCTTAATTAATCTGCGTCAAGGTTTTTGTCGTATCACTATATTTTGACATTGTATTTACTATATCTTAAAATAGACGAAACATTAATTTTATTTGCTACAACAGCTTAACATTTTTTTAAATAATTGAATATTAGAATCTCTTTATTTAGATCAAATAAAGTGGAAAACTACATACATTTGATCACTAATGTAATTTTTTTAAATCGCGTCTTACTACATGTTTAGTTTATACACTTATGTACTAACAACGCTATGGATCTTAGAGATGAGAAGTTATTTTCAGAGGAAGTGTTTCAACATTATCGTGGGAGGAGAGTGGAAAACCACTAAGTAAAAACCACTTTCAGTATATTCATCTGTGATTCAACCTCAATCTCCCCGTTATCAGCAGTCTACTCTACTACGGATGTAGCGCCTTATACCATGCGGCCACCAACGCAGGTCTACTGGGTCTATTTTGGGAATATGATTTGGCAGGACCATTATAAATATTGCAATGTTTGAATGTACCTCCAATTAGACGGCACTTTTGATGGGATGTAAATAGTCTTAAAAGATGTGAGACGGAAAATATTCCTTTAAATCTTTAAATAAAATTTCAATTTTTAGAAAAATTATTTACTAATTTTTGGTTGGGAAAAATTTTTAGCATTTAAAACTAGTCACAAGAAAACGAAATAAATTACGATTCTTTTCTCACAATCACCTATACACTACAGCACTTGGTGGTTAAATGTGTTACAACGGTGGATCTGTTGAATATAATATACGTTAATATTACAATATTATTAACAAAGCCTTTACAAATACATTTTCTTTCCCTGGGATTTAAAGATATGAGTATTTTACCGATAAATGTTCGTCTCTTAATATCATTATTTGTTTGGACTCTATTTCAGTATAACGTCAATAAGATAATTATTATTATAATACTTAGCACCGTATTTTACTACCCATTGGGTTATACGTTTACGTACTAATAACGCTAATGGGTTAGGATTTGGGAAGGTTGAATATATAGGAAGTGAGCCCGATTTGCGTGGAGATAGAGTGAAAAACCATTTAGGAAAACCACCCCCATTTCACCTGAATGGGATTCGAACCTTGATCTCCCCGTCCTCGGCTGTTAAGCTCAACACGAAATGAGCGGGGTAGCTAACTATTCCACTGAGACGGGTATAGTTATTATAGTAATTTTAAGATTGCTGTGAGTGTTTTCTAACACATTATCCCTCTAAATTAACCTCTAAACCCTATTTGATGATTTCATATATCTAGTATAATTATTATTATTATTATGAGGTTTATGTCCGACACCTTGGCTTGGTCAGTAGCGTGTTTGCCTACTGAGCTAAGGTTCCAAGGTTTGATTCTCGACATGGCTGAACATTTATAATTGATGAAAATATGGGTTTACTCATTCGCATCGATAAACTAACGGCCAGGGACTGGATGTTGTGCCTGTCCTATTCTTAAAATAGATAATAAGGCATATTAAGCCACTACAGGCCTTGCCAGCCGGTAGTGGAAAATATATGACTTGAATAAAAACTGCCCCAGGCAACAGGCTGTAAACAGTAATGGATGTAAAGTAAAAAAGGTGTTTTGTTTTAAAAGTCCATTTCTTTTTTCAGTGAACTTAGACCACCAATCCGCCCTTTCCTGTGCCTCCTCTTTCAGCTACAGAGTTTTCTTCTTTCCTTTCTGTGAATGTTACACCCTTATTAGGGAAACTGCCCATTTTATAAATCGGGCAAATTTCTGTCCGTTTCGTGAGCTGACCTGTTCTATTGAACATTTCATGAACTGGTAAAAAAAAAAAAATGCATCCTAAACATTTCTACACTTGTCCAATTTATGGGCTCAGTTAATGAATTGGGCATCACATGCTCTACTAAATCCGTCAAATGGATGAATTTCTGCACAGTACGTGAAAGGGACAAGCGAAGAAGCCAGTTAGGCCTACTATAATGGGCAGAAATATTTCCAACTCATGAAATGGTCAATTTGTCTTTTGGGGTGTAATATGTAACTAAGAGTATAAGGGAAAAGACGGGAAAGTCGCAATTACCAAATTTTCCAGAATAATAACTTTTACATATCAAACCCCATAAATACCCCAGCGAATACTATTATTTTTAAATTAATTTAAATATGATAGAAACCTCTTCAAACCATAATCTAAATTGCACCAGAAAGGTATTATGTATCTCTAACAGATGACAGCACTAACTCAATTTGTGTTAAAATTGGACTTTCCTCATTCCCCCCTGTGTCCTTAATATATAATAGGCTCTAGGTGTTGCCCCATTGTAGACAATTTTCATGTTTAAAATGTTCATCTCTGTATGTATAGGGCCAATGGAACCTTGGCAAAAAATAAAAAAGCGCTTTCAACAAATCCCACAACCAGGCCACCATGAAACAAAGTAATGCGGGTGATATAATATATTGACGTTAACACACGCCCGTAGAGTGTCAACTGTCAGTGATGACCTTAAACCAAATGACGTACAAGGTGATACGCTTCTTGGGAACTTCCTGCTTTATTATTTCACTATTTTTACTGTTTTTTTTAAGAATAGCTATACTATGTTGCATAGCTTGAAAGTTTCGAAACTTCAATATAATCGAGCATCGGTTCGTAGGAAACCTTAGCTTAGTGGGTAGCGTGTCTACCTACTGAACTAAGAATCAAGGTCAGGGTTTCAATTCCTAGCATTGCTGAAAAAATTACTATTGGTAAAGATGGGTTTTCCCCTTTCACATTGATTAACGGCTGGGGTTTGGGGGTGGGTTAGTTATGTATTGTTATATATTTGAGCTAGTTTATAAGTCATGTGTCAAATAGGTTTATAAAGAGTTCTTTAAGTATCTCAAATAAAGTTAAAGTATTCGATTCTAAATTCCTAGTCATTAATACACTGAATATTCGAATAGGTTTCAAAAATTTAAGTATCAATAGGTCTCTGATTCGGATCAATAGGAATATAATTTGAAATTCGGGTTTGGAAGTCAAACCTATAATCTCTAGTCCAAATTTGGATCGTCAAATTTTAAAATCTGTACAGTTCTATTTAAAGTAAAAATATAAAAAATTTAGTTTTAAAAATGTTTTTAAGGCCACTAACAAAATAATTCTATTTTGTTTGTCATAAATAACAATGAGAATATTAAATCAACTCTACTCATATAATTTGGTCCTTTTTTGTGTAGGTTTGTTGCTCTCTAAAATACACATGTCTATATAATTATTTTTACAAATAATTAAAATTATTTGTAATCAATGTGTTTATTTATAGTTATATCTATTTGAGATTCTTTTTTCAAAATCTCTATAAATCTCGAAATTTTCGAATACCATAGAATTCGAGGGAATCAAGGATTCAAGGGTTCCTTCTTTAGTATAAACATATATTGAGGCTTAAGCTTAACGCTTTATTCTACGCATGAAATGAGCACATCACGGATTCTATTGGTTAATTTGAGGTTATGTTTTAGGGCCGCATAGGGCCCACGGGCCATAAGTTGTCTCTCTGATAATATACATACTAGTTTATACTCCTAGGCGGAAACTTACAACCGAAATAACCACAATACACACTTGGCAAAGATAACAAGCTACCAAAGAGCTAAGGAAGGAAAAGGGGGTTGGTTTTTTGCGCCAAGATATGAGGGTTGGTAAAAGTAGAAGTGGAGAGGGGTGAAGGGTAGGCCAGTGTTAAGGGTGCAAGAAAGTCGTCTCAAGGAAGGGGGTAAGACCATGGAAGGGTATGCGTGTGTTTAATTACCGCATCTAAAGTCTTGAGGAAACTTTAATGTGTGTGTGTTTGTTTGTGTGGGTGGCGTTTTGGGGGGACGCGTTGGTTTCGTAGGATTAAAAGGGGTTGCCTGGGTTGACATATAAGCAGTGCGAGGTTTTCTCAAATGTGGCTCTTATTTTATACATTGTCTCTTTATTCCTTTATGTTTTATTTTTGTTCACTTTATCTTAATTTCTTCCTTTGTTTTTTCCCGTATTTACCATATAATTGTGCGTTTAGGTTACTAATTTTGTTTTCTATGTTTGTACATCTGCCTTCCCAAATTTTAGCACAAGCTTCCTGGTTTTCTTTTTTTTTATCCCTGTCCATCATAGTTCCATTCATCGTCAAATAACTTTTTACATATTATTATTTTCTTTATTTATTAATCTTTTTCCATCTTTCTGCTTGCATTTTATTTCTCCATAATCATCGTAGGGTTCTTTTTCTTATTTGTGTCTTTAACACCCGACGTTTCTTCCTTTGGCTGTCGATACTTGTCTAGTTTTTTTTACCCACGATATTGCTCTCTCTCTCTCTCTCTCTTTATGAGCATCTTCTTATATATTCTGCAATATTTATATCTTTTTATGATCCTTTAATCTTTCTTATCTCTTCCCCTCTGTACACGTAATTCTCCCCTATTCATCCATATATCAAGATTTATATGAGGTTTCATCTCTGTTTTACCACCTTCGTTTGTTTTCTGTTATTTACTCTTTGTCTCCTTCAACAGCACCATGTATTTCAGTTGCTTTATCTCTTTCTTCGAACGTTTGACATTCTTAAATGTAAATAATATAGTATTCTAGGAACATATGGAATATAAGGTACCCCCAAGGGGTTTTCGGTATTAGATGTCCAGCCCTAAATTATTTAAGAGTAGTTTACTAAGGTGCATAAAGAAAAAATATCGATTTTCTCGAAACTTGCTATAACGATTTTGATTAAATGTTATATCTAGACATTGTTTATTACTATAAACAAGATGACAATTTTCATCTTCTCATAAAAATTACTTTGAGCTTACCTTGAATGAGGGATATTTTACAATTTTCATCATTTCACCACAACTACTTGAGATACGAAATAGGTTTTCATAGTAAAGTTTTAGTACTATTTAAGATACAAATATTTTATTTGAAATATACTTTTATCAAACCAATAATTTCTTATCTATATTTAAATATATATATATGTATATATTAATTAAGTTCTTTGAAAACGAATTTGATTTGTATGCTCTTTGGTGGAAAGAGATATTTCTCTTTTCTCTATTTTTCTGTAACAGTGTTCCTAGTTCCTAATACCATAGAGTAAGTAACAGTGAATATTATTTCATTATGATATTTTGTGTAGTGTTTCTACAACAATGTATAGATCTATTATCTCGTCTCACAAATCTTAAGAGTTTTTAGTAAATTACTATTATAATATAAAAGCGAGAGAAAGTCTGTGCGGCGTACCGTACCATTTATGTTTATGTGGTGTGTGAATGCTCGGTTAAGTCTCAAGCGCTTGTAATATTGTGGAGTCATTCATTGATGAATACCAATATAATCAGGAGGTTTTGATCTAAGTATCTTTTACATACTTCACATTGTTAACAGTATTAACATATTGATTTATAGAACACCTTACAATAAAATAAAATCCCTTTTGGTTTCTAATCTAAAGCCAAACTATTGTAATCGTAAAAATATTTGCGCTCTTGATTTTAATAAATCTTTACATTTAAAGTATTCCCAAACCCAAAAAATTGGATTATGTTTATCTTTCTGTCCTTAGCCACAATTCTAGAACCATTTGATGAATTTTATTCATACTTGATATTTTTAATATAGAGGAAGTGAACCCGCATTTGCGTGGAGGGAGAGTGTAAAACCATTTAGGACCCCCCACCCAGTTCACCTGAGCGAGATTCGAACTTCTATCCCCCCTATCCTCGGCAGTCTAGCTCAGCATGAAACTAGCGCGTTAGCTAACTACGCCACCAAGGCAGGTCTATACATTAAATAATGTTAGGTTTATATCAAAATGATATGATATTTTATTGATATAAATATAAATATATTTTTAGCCTTAAAAAACACATATAATTTAAAGTATCAACTTTTTATTTTTGACATGAATTAAATTTGGATATGTTAACCCTAAATCAAACGTTTTATAAATAAAAATAATATACATTTTTAGCTAATATTAAATTTAAGAAGCTTCTCTGATTGTTAAAAAGGAGGCTTTGTAGCATATCTTTTAAGAAGACCTAAAATATATTTGCATAAGTGAAATGTTTGTTCAGTTTAAGTGAAGGATGGTGAGCCAGTGAATCTCTCTAAAGAATTATGGAGTAGGGTGAGGAGGGTGAGGAGGGTGAGGAGTAAGAGGGGTGGGGGTGGGGGTGGGGAAGAGTTGCTCCAAGAACCCCTTCTTCTTCTCCATTCTGCGAAACTACCATTTTACTTCTCGGTAAAGCAAGACATTACACTTCTCTACACAAGAGGAGTAAAACATAAAATTTAAATGAAGATTCGTGGTTTTGCTATGTGCTGAAATATACACCCCATTCTACCTTGGGCTTCCCATGCATTATCTCGTTACAACGTCGAGATTTATACATGTTCAGGTAAAACTTGGATCTACTGTTCCACTCCCATCTTGATGCTTACCATTCTATGTCTTCATATTATATGGAAGGTAGGAGACTCACGCAAGAACATTACAGTTCAAAAATACTTGAATTTCAAATTATGGTATCACTTTGTGTTTTGGGATATTTAATGGATAATAAAGGATCAAATATTTTAATTTTTTACTTTCTCATATCAAACGAGAGAATTGAGACTGTAAAAAAATGGATTTAAAGTTTATGACCAATTTTTACGTTTTATGTGAACACACACCCAAAAAAGTGGATTTTTTTAATTCTGTATGTTACCATGTCTGTCTGTCCCTGGTAATGGATTCAAAATAATTTGATGGCTTTTGTTCAAATTTAATATTTAGATATACCACAATTTTTTTACCCTAGCCCTTAAAATAAGGGTAGTTTACTGACTATATATTTTTCAAAAGCTTGAAATATTTTTATAAATGACTTTAACAATTTGGTTTTAAATGGTATTTGAAGAATCTTTTACTTGACAAATAACCCTGAATACTTTGTTTTTGGGTAAAAATGTTGACCTCTTTGATCTTGGAGTAAAGTTTTCGTCTCACGACCTGATTTTCATGGGTTCAAACCCAACTGGGGTCAATCAATTCTCCATGATAGACAAAAATTCGTAGCAAAACTTCCTTCAAACTTTGATGTCGATTCTGGCATGTAAAATAACCTCCTCGGTGGCGTAGTTGGCTAACGCGCTAGTTTTGTGTTGAACTTGACTGCCGAGGACGTGGAGATCGAGGTTCAAATCTAGGTTGGGTGAACTGGGGTGGTTTTTCCTTAATAGTTTTCCACTCTCCCTTCATGCAAATGCGGGTTCACTTTCTTTAAATTCAACCTTACCAATTCCTAATCCATGAGCTTAATTAGTACTTAAGCGTATAGCCCGAACGGGTAGTAATAAATTATGCTAAATAAATAATAATAAAATTATTTCATGATGGTGGATTTTACAAGATCCATGAATGTGAACGTGTAATATATAATAATATAATTTGAAGAATAAACAATAAGGTGTATTTTTGTTTTTACCATCCTTACATCTTTGAAAGATAAAGTATTGATATTATATAAGATTATTAAACTCGATATTTTGATGGATGTCAACGTTTCGTTAATCCCTGAACCCCAAATTTTTACTTTCTCAATAACTTACAGGTAGAGAAAGTATTGTGCTCCTAAACAAAAATCAAACTCAAAATTTTGATGAATGTTGACGTTTCATGAGCCCCATAATCCGAAAAAGTATTTTTCGCAATACCGTTTGTCTGTCTGTCTGTCTGTCTGTATACCTGTCTGTACCCAGGGCTAAAGCCGAAACTATTTTACTGATTGGGCTAAAACCTGTTATCTGGGGTTTTCACAGGGCTGCCCCGAGGGATTTTTCAAATTGGACTCTAACCCTAAAATTAAGAGTGGTTTACTAAAGTGTGAAAAATAGAAAAAATCAATTTTCTCAAAATCGACTCAAATGATTTTGATTAAATTCAATTTCTAAACTTTCATAAATATTACAAAAAAAATGGCTACCCTTAATTTCTAGTCAAAATGACTTTAAGGGTTTTGTACAGTTGGTAAATTCTATATTTTGATAAATTAAAAAAATTATTTGAAATTTAATTTTAATAAAACCAATAGTTTTCAAACTATACTCAAATATATATAAACTTTTCCAACACTCAAGGTCATTGCGACCGACGAAAAATCTAACACAAGATGTTGATGGATGTCAACGTTTCATGACCCCATACACCCTAAAAATTGGTGTCTGCTTAACCCTGAAATAAAGAATAGTTTACTAAGGGGGGGGGGGCGAAGAGAAAAATTCGATTTTCTCAAAATCTGCTCTAACAACTTTGGTTAAAATTCGTATCCATGCGTTGGTTAAGATTATAAACAATATGGCAATTTTAATGTTTCCATGAAAATAACTTTTATAGTACTTTACAGAAGCAGAAGTTTTCTTATCTACGCAAATATTTGAGATACAAGATAATTTATCTGTAACAAACATGGCTTTCAGACGTGATCAAATCTGCTGCAGAAGATGGATTGATTCATTGAAAGGCCGCCAATAGTTGCTTTAGTCGCTAGCTTAACATGGGAGGCTATATACTCTTGGCGCCAAGTCTCACATACACCAAAAACTCGTTTTTGTTGATCGTGGAATGTGGTGAAGTATTATAAACTGGTACTTCTGTCTAGCTTCTTGTTTTACCCTTCAGTCTGACTCTAGCTTTTGTTGTATCAGTTTGATTTTTATTTAAACAGAGATAATAGTGTTTCGGTTCTGTTATACTTGGCGCCACTGTTTGTACTACAAATACTACTAGTTGAATATTAGTTACTATTTTGTTTATTGTGTAATATGTTTATCGTGTTAACTTTATATTAATATTTAGTTCTTGTTTTGTGATAAAATTTAATTTTGTGAGTTATTTATTCAATTTAAGAAAACATGTCTTATAAATGAGAACAAGAACAATTATACTAAATTGCGACTAAACGAATCAAGCATATTTGGTTTTCAAGAAGATTTTATGTTTATTTCATGTACACTAAGGAAAGAGAAAAACGTAATTTTAGCATATAGCATGCTTCAAGATAATGGAATCCATCCCAACGATGAGAAAAATAAACCCGAGATCACAATCTTTTATAATTCAACAAAAGGTGGAGTGGTTACAGTTCATGGAATTTGTGCAAAGGCATACACGATGGGGGTCTATGGTTATTTTCTATGCTCTCTTAATTGTTACAGGTATAAATGCACAAATAGTCTATATTGATAATAAGCCCGAAGATAGTACTATTTGCACATCATTTTTGGAACTGCTTGCATTATCTTTATCAAACGAACACTTAAACCGCAGAGCATTACTGACTAATATTCCTTTGGAAGTTCAACAAAGATGACAAGATGTAGCTGGGATATCTCTTCAAACAATTACATCTGATCAATTTCATGAAGAAACAAGGAAACAGTGATATTTTTGAAAGAAAAATAAAGTCTAAAATTTGTTTTGTAAATTTTGCAAAAAAAAAAAATGTGGTTTAAGCCACGCAGAATTTTCATGCCATGAATGAATGGTTTTACACTAAATGAACAATTAACAAATATAATAAAGTTATTAAGACTGTTTATTATAAAACATAAGAAAAAATCTTAAAATGAGTAAAAATTATTTTTTTGTGATATTGTTCAACTTATGTAGATTCACCGTAAATATATATTGTAAAATTTAAAAAATTTAAGATGTGTTTATAAGTCAGTTATTTATTACATATATTAAAATATATAAAAATAAACAATAGAGTATTTTTAAGTTCTTTACCTTCCACTGACCAAAAACAAAAATAGGTCTTTCAGACTAGCACTCATGCAATATTCAAGGGTGCCAGCCAGCACTGCAGGGTTAAATGTCGAGAGAATGTAAAAATTAAAAGAAGAATGAATCTTCACCTAGATTTTATATAATATTTTCAAATCTATTTAGAGTAAAAAAGCAACTAAGCCGTGTATGGGTTCGTCTATTGTCTAAATGAGGCCATATCCATATTCCAGATGGCTCATTACAATGATAAAATACTTCATAATAAGTAGCATCATTTGACACGCTTCGCATTTTAAATTTCTGTCATATTCCTTTTTTCAATTTCCATCCTATATTTTTCATCTTGTTTTGCACGCACCGGTCTGTGAACCGACCCATTTCTCAGTTGTAGCCGCCATATTTTCAACCTCCCCCCTACTTTGAAACTATGGCCTTGAAATATTTAATTTTACGCTCCATGGTGTCAGTAATTGGTTCATATTTAGTTGTTCATTGTCAAACTGTACAGTGAACAAAGATTATTCACAAGTAGTGTAAGGTTTAATTTATATTTTACATGATTCATTGGCTGAACGGTATAAGACGTCACTCCTGCTGAATACAGGAAGTTCGGGATTTGAATCCCGGTCGGGTGAACTTAACAAAGTTTTTCTTGAATAGTTTTCCACTCTCCTTCCATTAAAATGTGGGTATATTACCTCTAAATTGTTCCCTTACTCATAACTAACCCATTAGAGTAATTATAATACATGTGTATAACCTGAACAGGTAGTAAGACGCTGCGATAAAAAAATTATTGGACTTTTTAGAAGGAAATTTTATACCATCATCTGGCTGTAGTAAATTTGTATTATATATTGTAATATATTATTTTTATTACTATTTATTATTATTATTTTTATTAATATTATGACTAGGTCTACGATATAATATGCTACTGTTGTTTGAAATTCCATTACTTTAACTCATTCTCTCAGGTTTGAGAACGTTCAACGAAAATTTGTCACTGCTTGCAGGTTTTAGCTTATTGTGTCTGGTTTTTACATATTTATGCCTCTACTATTCTTTAGTTATTATTTAATTTCTATTATTTTTTATTATTATTTACATTTTTCATAAGTATTTATCAGTAAGTAACATTATTTTTCTACAAATTATTTGTCTTATTTTCTCAAGTTATTATTCGTACTTCTAAGCTACTTGGGTACTTTTGACTATAGGCCGGTTCAAAAGTTTCTTGACTTTTGGCTAGCACGTTAGTAAATAAAATTTAGATTACATAAATATAAAAACTACAAAGAACACTCATGTTATCTCGTAGATATAATTAATTGTAATTATTAATAGCCAAACAAGCTATAATTATATATAAGCTTTTTTCGTGTTTTTATTACGTTATTTTAAATTATTTTATAGGAGAAATCACACTAAAGGGATTTAAACAAAAGACGTCTGAATTTTTACACCAATGAATATTTACCAAACATACGTTATCATTTTATTAATTTGTAATGTATTAGAAGCATAACAGCTTATGAAACACTTTTCACCCGCAGCAGTTGCTACAAGAACAAATACGTCAGTCTTGTCTTGACCAGCTTACCAATTATAACGTTTGAATTTAGTTTCGAATCTCATAAAAGTGACCCAAGGGAGATTTTTTCTTTTTGAATGATCTTCCACTCTCTCCCCTCTCTCTCTCTCCCTCTCTCCCTCTCTCCCTCTCCCTCTCTCCCTCTCTCTCCCTCTCTCTCCCTCCCTCTCTCTCTTCCTTCCCTCTCCCTCTCTTTCTATATCTACATAAATATTGCTAGAAATACATTTCATCTCTGTCCTACCTTTTTATCATGGAGACGACCACAGTCTCTCAATATAAAGTCAGGTGTGCTAACATTTCACCATAGTTTGCCGTTTAGTTCTCTTGGTAAATAAATATTACAGCATGTTATAATAATCATTATTGTGCAAACATATTACAATAGATTCGTGACTATCCGGCCTAGAGTGGTAACATTCCGGGCTAGATAACGGAAAAGCCGGCTAATACGGAATTGAGTATAAATAGCTTTCATTATGGATTTTCCTACAATTTTTTTTAACTTTCACAGAACATTTAAATTTGTTTTAAAGGTATCTGCCCATTTTCTGATTCGATGTAAAATGGGAATACAGTAATGGTAGGGGGACAATAAAAATTAAACGAGAGATGAATTTTTAAAATATTTACTGTAAATTACTTTATTTTGTAAATGGAACATCGGATACAAAGTAAGAACAAGAAGTGAAAATAGAGCGTTAAATGGACTACATTGTAAATTTAGTAAATGTTTTATAGTGGATATGTACCAGTTTATTTATTTTAAAACGAACTTGCTAACACCAGAACCGGGCCGGATAATATGGAAGACCAGATAATCGAAGGCTCTAGTTTGCGTCTCTAGTGTATTTTCACTAAGTAAGGTTCTGATTTTAAAACACTCGCTATCTCAAAATGTAGCAAAGTGTAGGACGGAAAACACTAATTGGTATTTGTTTTAAGAATGTGGTCAAAAAAAAATATTTGCCTACACATAAACCTTCTTCGATGGCCGCATGGTCTAAGGCATTACCCTCGTGTTAGACTAGACTGTGATGAATAAAAGATCAACGTTCGTGTCCCGATTGGATGTACTTGGGGTGGTTTTTCCCAAATATATGTTCACTCTTCCAATACTCAAATGTGGGTACACTTCCTTTGAATTCAACCTTACTTATCTCTAACTCATTAATGTAATTAGTAAATATGAGTATAACCCTAACATGTCGTAAGATGAGGTGCTTAAACAAAACACATACATAATAAAAAAGCATGGATAGAGCTACTAAAATATTATAAGCAATTATTTTGTTAGAGTGTACACATATCTCAGTAGGGGAGATCTCACATATGGTTCTACTCTGTGTCCTACACACGGAGCTAGTATACACTCTGTGTATATCAAACATGGAGCCCTTAGAATCTTTTGACCAGTTATAATTAAGCTGGAATGGAAATGAATGCGAGTTAAGGTCCATATTTTTGCGGTTTTTATAGCAATTTTTTTACACATTAAATAAAATATCTCTTCAGTAAATAAGCTTAGTTTATATTTTCTACATATAGTAATCTCTACAGATTAAGATAAAAAGTTAACGTCTAATTCCGTGATGCCCTTGACAGATATTCAAAGACTGTTGAGATTAATATTTGTATTATTATTATTATTATTATTATTATTATTATTATTATTGTTATTATTATTATTATTATTATTATTATTAGTATTATTATTAGCACTGGGTCTTACTACCCGTTCGGGTTGTACGCACTTACGCTAATGTGCAATGGTAGTGGATTGTGAGATGAAATGAATGACCTACAGTTTAACTTGGGATCTGAACCATGGCTATTCTCACATTAAACTAACCTGCCGATGATAAGGAGATCCAGGTTTGAACCTTGGTCGGATGTACTGAGGGTTTTTCTCTGCAAAAAATTTCAAACTTTCTCATCTATATTACTTGAGTTTGATTTTTTTTTTTTTGCATAAAATGTGTATACAAATTTGCGTGGAAGGGTAGTGAAATATCACTTATGAAAAATCACCTTCAGTACACCTGACAGGTATTTGAACCTTAATCTACCCGTCATTGGCAGTCAAGTCTATTGCGAGAATAAAGCTAGTGACGCGGCCACCGATGCTGGTAGTTTGTTATTGCCTCGTCGGGAAAAAAACAAACAAACAAGCCTGACTATCGTAATAAAAGTTCCTTATTAAAGTTTGATGCCAACCTCATAAAAACAAACGTGTGGCTTGCGTGAATATTCTGACGATAGGAAAGAGAAGATAATTACCAACAGCTTGATGTCATCTTCGCGACAAACTAAGTTTAGGGGTTTTATGACATGACTTCTCAAATATCTACCCTTGACTTCAGATAAGGAGTGTGTAAATTTTCTCGGTGTAAATAACGTATTTATTCAATCCTTATACACACACACATCCTTGTCATAAAACTCCAGATATATTGTTTGGTGAATTTTTAATAAAAATAACGTATGAATACGGGAGGTACATACAATCAAACTTTTATAGAAACAATATTTTAGAAAATATAAATCTCTTTACATATGTTGTTTATAATTAACATTTATAACACCTTACTATATTATTAGTGTTATTTTATATATATTGATAATATCCAACGAAATTTACAGCTTCATATATCATTACCTGACGTATGAATACGTGAAACTAGATCATGTATAGTAGCTTTTCCAGCTGTAAGATAAGGTTCATCCTAAAAAAAATATTATACTGTATTTATATTATTGAGAACAACAACATTTGCTTAGAGTCGTTATTACTTTCTCTCTATCTTACAGGTAGAGAAAGTATGGTGATCGTCAAACAAATCGAACTCGAGATTTTGATGAATCTTGAGGTTTCATGACTCCCTGAATCCGAAAAAGTGGTTTTTGAATTTCCGTCTGTCTGTCTGTCTGTTTGTCTGTACCTCCAACTAGAGCCTAAACTATTTTACCGATTGAGCTGAAACTTGATATCTAGGGTTTTCATAGGGTTGCCCCTAGGGGTTTTTGGAATTGGATATCTACCCCTAGAATTAAGGGTAGTTTACTGAAGGGAAAAAAGAGAAAAAGTCGATTTTCTCAAAATCGGCTCCAACGATTTTGATTAAATTTCATTTAAAAACATTAATATATATTACAAACAAAATGGCTACTCTCAATATCTCGGCAAAATGGCTTTAAGGGCTCCGGTCTGATGCGTCAATTAACATTTTTTATAATAGCTCCGAAACTATTTGAGATATGAAATTACTTAGCATTACAAATATGTATATATATTTATAATACAAATATTTTAACCGAAACATATTTTTATAAAATCAATAACTTTCAATCTATAAGCAATTATATGATTTTTTTTAACTTTTTGGACATTAAAGTTAAAGTATTGCGACCGTAAAAAAAAACTAACCTGAAATGTTGATGGATGTCGACGTCTCATGACCCCCACAACCCTAAAAATAGTCTTTGCAATGTCGTCTGTCTGTGTGTCTATAAAAACTTAAAATTAAGGGTAGTTTACTGAAGGGCGAAAAGAGAAAAATTTGTTTTTCTCAAAATCTGCTCAAACGATTTTGATTAAAATTTGTATCTAGGCGTTGATTAAGATTATAAATAGACTGGCTATTTTCATTTTCCTATGAAAATGATTTTTAGGGTACTTTACTGAAGCGTTAATTTCCGTATCTCCACAACTATTTGAGAAACTAAACAACTTATCATTGCAAAATTGTAGGACTATTAGAAATAAAAAACTTTTATTTGACATAAATTTTTATAAAAGCAACAGTTTCTGAGATATTTACAAATTAATTAATACAATTTTGTGAGCTTTGGTTGTAAACATATACTACTTAAGTCTTAACGCAATAATTCTCCAATGCCATAGAGTAATTAAATATAAGTATCTAAAAAAAGTATGTTATTTTTCCTCAAAGCTCTTTGGAGAAATGTTTGCACAGCAATGATCTAACTCCATTTTAGACTCAATAGTCAATATTTACATTTTTTATTGGTAAAAATGTATAAATGAATTATTAAATATCAATGCGATGACTTGAAGATCTGCAACACCTTATAAAATTTTAAAATTTAAACCAGAAATCGAAATTGTAATACGAAGTGTTGACCCTTGTGGAAGACATTAAACTGTTTGAAATTCTCTTAGATGGACAAAGATGCGCCTCTTTTCTTATTGATTCTATATCATTGTATATTATTTTATGCGTGTTCTTATGTGGAGTGGTGATGATACAATGTACATTATTCCGTTCAGAAATCTTACAAGTTTATAGAAAGAGAGAGAAAGTCTGTGCGGTGAGCCGTACCATTTATTTTTTCCTGTCTAGACTACTTATAAAATTATTTTGAATTATTAATGGAGTTTCAATTTATTTCAAAAATATAAAAATATGTTCGTAGGGATAGAATATGTTTATACATCTAATTTTTTTTCCCTCCATGTATCTATACCATTAAACAAAAATAATGCATATTTTGCATTATATCGTGACTACATTATTTTCTACAATACGCTGTCAGCATAAAATAAACAGTGACTTGTTTCTCTCAGAAAATTGAAAATGCACCATTAAAGCATTGCATAGATTATTAATGTAGCCTTAGTATAGTGCTTTATAAACTTATTATTATTAGATTATTCCGAAAAAAAAATTATTTCCTAATATAAAGTTAAAATGGGTGCATTCTATCCTCCCTCTTATAATTAACAACGTTGCCTATTTGGGGATTTCAAAGCTATTTTTCAAAACGGGTTGCTTCTAAGCTTGACGCACCTAATCAGTCTAAGTATTAACTAAATTAGACGTCAATACACGAAATTGAAAGAGAGTTAGAACTTAGCATTTCACCGAGTGAAGTCTCTAAATTACCTTCTGATAGCCCTTCCCCTCTTCCACTGTATAGTATAAACACCCACTCTACTATTTGCACATGGATAACATTAGCTAGCATTTCCAAATTACATGTTTTCTTGATTCCTGTTCTAAATAATCATATTATGCTTCCATAAACTCTTTTAATCTACATCCTGACAAGAAAACACCTACTGACAATTTTTTATGAAAGATTTAAAAAAATGTAAAAAAAAACTACTTTAAGATAATAGAAAATCTTTTTATGACAATCTAAGACTATTTTAAGAATTATTTAAGGATCTAAATTTTTTGTTTCAATGTTATCTCTTTAAAAATCTGTGAAAAAAGATTCAATACATTAACATGGGAAATCCTATTTGACTTACTGTGACGTCACAGGTATGCTGAAGTCTACAATAAGCCGAAACACTTATAGTAAGCTCTAAAAAAACATGGATGAATGTATACGTTCGTAATCTACCACAGGATGAAAATGTTTTATTAAAATAAAAGAGAATCGTTGAGAGATAAAAGTCAATGGTAATTTTGAAACAAGTAGTAGTAGTAGTAGAAAATCGTTAAATGAATAATGAAACGACGTAATTTACTTTATTGGCCAAAGTACTAAAAAACAAAAAAGTATTGCGAATTTATGGAGAATACGTACAGAAAATATGTTCTGTATGGGACCAAAATAATGATTCCAGGACGTCCCAATTGATTCTCAATGCATGTATGGGCTAGTTACCCCCTCCCTTAATCCTAATCCCTTGTTAATTTCCATACATTCTGACAAAAGCCATTGAAACCTTCTGGTTCTATGTCAGAGAGAACAATAAGTATTTTGACAATGTCCACATTCATGGAGTCACCTGGAAGCTATAAAAGCACAAAAACCAACTGTCCCCACATCCCTTAACATCATCCCTGATCTACCCCTAACCTAGCCCCCAACCCCACAAATCCCCTATCACCCGAACAAATTGTATCATTGTCGTTCTTCGTTGTGTAAAAAGGGTGGGTGTGTTGGCTCTCAACCTCTTTCAATATCTCACACTAACCGTGGGATGTCACGCATGTCAAATTTGAGGCTTCTCTGCCCCATTTTGACATTATGAAAGCATCCTTTACGTTCTCCCTCTCCTCCATAAGGAATCATTTATTTCCCACACATCCGAACATTTTTGCCTCGTTTGGGATAGACCTATTTATAATAGGTCTTTGAAATGCCCTATTAAAGGTCGCGCGATAGGGGAGGGAATGCATACTTAAGGGTGCCTCTGATTCATACGTCATAAATAGAAAGCTTCAACCATGAATTCAATGAATTATTATTGTATTACTTTTTATAACACCACGTCCTACTGGGTGACCTGGTGGTCTAGGGGTAAGGTGTCAGACTTCTGTGCTGAGGGTCCGAGGCTCAATCCTCGGTCCCGGTACAAATTTATCTGATTGCCAAACCCTTCCTTCACCTCTGACAAGATGTGTATTAATCACAACTTGTGAATGTGAGGAATGCCAGGCCTCTACCGTGGTTCGGATTCCACGTTAAACTGTAGGTCCTCCATTTTCATCTCACAACCACCCTACCATTGCACATTAGCGTAAGTGCGTATAGCCCGAACGGGTAGTAAGACGCGCTGCTAATAATAATAATAATAATAATAATAATAATGAACCACGTCCTACTATCGACCTGGGCTAAATGCATAATTATGTACTAATTACGTTAATATGTTGGCGAAGAGAGAGATGGGATTTAAATGAATAATACCTTCATTGCTATTGAAGGAGAATGGAAAATAATTTAGGAGAAAATAATCTTATTAAACCCAACCAGGATTGTAACTCTGATATCCCCGTAATTGACAGTCCTGTCCCTCGCGAGAGTGACGCCTTAGACCATCCAACCACTTATGGGGGTATATAAGATTACTAAAATATTAATATTTAGCTAATAATACAAATTATTTAAATTTGTTAGCTTTTTTTTTCGTGGATCGCGTCTCACTACCATTATGGGATATTCACATATTTACACTAATAGGGTAGATATGAGGTAGGTAGGACTTAGATAAATGGTACCAGTATTCTCAGGATATAGATAGTTTGCAACCATTTTGTGAAAAGTCACCTTAGTACATCTGATCTGGAGTCCATATATATATATAGACAAATACATACACTGTCCTGGAATGACTTGCAAACAAAGGCATTAGTATTGTGTTGTCTGGTCTACCATTGATGGACTAAGTATTTATATACAAAACAGGCTGTTCCAATTTATGTAGGAAGTAATTGGGGTGTGGATAGTAGAACTCAACACAACACAATAAGTTCTTACGAACATATGCCCTATGTTCTATGTTCTAAATTCAATGGTTCCCGAGATAAGGTCTTCCAAGTTTTTGCTTTAATTGTTAACATCCCTACTTGATACACCCCTGTTGCACCTCTTGTAGGTGACGTAACACTTGTGGTACACAGGGAGAGCTGCATCTATAATAACAGGGGTGTGTCAATTAGGGATATATTCTAGTGGATCGTTGCAGCAATGGCTGAAGATTAATACAATAAGACGTAATCTAAACTTTTTATTGACAATAAGCCCTCACTCGACTTTCTAGTTAAAAGTTTATTCTTCAATGGCTATCAACCATACATAAATTTTTAGCGTTTGGTGTGTAAATCGGATCAAAACCTATACTTCCCCCTTTCACACCACGATGAAAACTTTAAAATAACCTCTCTCCAAGTTAATTGTCTATTTGTTCCAACGAACCACTCAGTTAATAATAGAGTTATTATTTTTAACCCAAGAGAAATATTTTATTTACATATATTCACTCATGCACAAATCAGTGTTTCTATGGTGATGTAAACAAAGAATAGTTTTATAGACGAGTCACTGTGAATACAGAAGAATAATATATAAAATTCACTGGGAACGTCGGGTTTTAGTTTTAGGGTACTATATTTCCAGACATCCTGGACCCCTAGCCTCGTTTGTCAAAATCGGTTAAAATGTTTTCCGTGATTTCATTTACCCGAAATGGTCTTATCAAATTATAAATATTATAGAGATAGAGAGAGGGATAGAATGAGAGAGAATGAGGGTAGAGGTGAAGGGTGTGTGACTGTGTGTGCGAGTGAGTGTGAGAAACTGCGTGTGGAAAACTGAGTGTGAATATTGATGGGGTAGACAATTTTTTTTAATACCGTGGCTTACTACCCATTCGAGTTATACGCTTTTGTACAAACCACTCTGGGGATTTTAGGGGTGAGGGAGGTTATATTTATAGAATTGTACCCACATTTGCGAGGATGAAGAGTGGGAAACTATGTTTGAAAAACCTCGCTCACCCCATCATTATCAGTCTAATCTACCACGAGAGTAGCGCCTTAGACCATGCGACCACTGAATTAATATAACCAGCAAATTTCCAATTTGTGATATAAATTACTCTTGCTAGGGTTTATTTTGTTACCTAGTTCTAAGTGCGCAGAGCGCGGAGAGTGACATCAATATATCGGTCCAACAAAGTTGAGAGGTCGGACGTAGTGGCTTCTGTTGACACGACTTCAAGCGGAGGGAGGTAAAAGCCCTTAAAAAAAAAAAAAAGACAGTCAAGTACAGTTCCAACCGGAAAAAAAAACTATGAGAAAAATAAACAAACTGCCCCTTTTAACAGTTTTTCTCATCTTGAAAAAAAAAATTCGTAAGAGTCTCGATATATTGCAGGGTTGTCCTTGAGTCGTGATTATCAATATTTGATTTGCAATCTTAGATGAGTCACACAAAATAGAGAGAACGCAAGAGCAATAAAGAGAGATAAAAAAATATGTGGAATTGATAAAGAAACTTAGAGAGCAAAAAGGAAAGTAAGAAAGAGAAATGAATGTAGAAAAAAAGAAATACATCATGACGATGTTAAGAAATGAAAGTGAAGTAGAATAAAACGGAAAGTGGTACATAGTGATATAAAAATGGTTGGAAGGGGAAAAGCAAGGGAGACAAAAAAAGGGGGGTTATGTAACAAGAGTATGTGAAAGAAGAAAAGGTTATCACAGAGAAATGCTGCATTTGTTTTGATTGAAAGCACTTGTGATAAAGTGAGTCTGAATGAGTCACTCAAGCTTTTCTGTCACCAACACTCGGAAGAAACTCTTCTTCAAGATAGATGCCCACCGTGGTGTTGGGGGTGCTTGCAGCTTACGTCCGAAAGGGGTTGGTTTCATCCCTTATGACCCACCTGCTGTTTGAATGGTTGGTTTCTATGCGATGTTTATTACAATTTCCTCAGAACAAAATAAAGATTATATTAAAGTTTCACTTAAAACCAACTTTATAGCTTAATTTGTTTGTTTGGGTACCTAAGGGGGCTTCCTCTGCTGCTCAGATATTCAGCTCCAATGTAATATTTAATTCTACGATGCATTATTTAAAATTATGGTTCAGGTCAAAATAAAGCAGAAGGTTTCCAAAGGGTCCTTTTCCCTTATTAAACCTATAGTTTTAGTTTTATTAATAGAAAAAATAGTGTGTGAAAATATGACATTAGCTCATTTTAAACGACTTTTTAAACATATTAGCTAAGCTTTGAGACTAGGATTGATGAAAAAAGACTCTAGATTAAGCATTTCTCTAATAATATTGCTTGATAAACTCCCAACAGAATATTTTAAGATATTTGAGATATATTTATAAGCGAGCGTTAGTATTTATCTCGAGATAAGAAGTTTCATAGTTTTCTATACCCTCTTTCTTATTGACATGACATAGAATGGTTGTAGTTTAACTGTGAAAAGGAGTATAATCTTAAACAGAACATAGAATTAGTTCCATCAACAACCCAGACAATTATTATATTAATTAAAGACGTGTGGCCTGACGGCGACTGATACTTTTTCGCTGACCGAGGCAGCCACCTTAATACGTTTGTTTAATATATTCTTGAGACTTACCTTTTACGAGCTTTGGAAGCTTACAAGAATCTACAGTTGAGTAGCTTACAAAAAATAAATATCTATGACACATAGTTCTGTTCCAATATGTACTCTGCTTATCCTGAAAGCCATCAAGCTTACCTTACACGTATCTTCTATGGTACAGCTTTTAAGATAGGGTCATAGTGTAATCAATCTAGAAAAGACTTATACCCTTCAGGATAAAGAATGTTCATGATTAAAAAAGGTATTTCATTTTAGCTTCCAGAGCCATTTTATGTAATACTATTAGGATAAATAGATTTAATTGATAGTTAGGCTAAATCTTCTTTTTTAATCCCTTCTCCTTATTTTATATACTCTTATTCTACGACGACGACATGTTCCGATGATTTTCATCATCTTCAAGTCTTATTTGTATTAAAGATCATTAATTTTACTTCATACTATTGGAAAGTTTGTGAAATTTTACGGATCTATATGGAATGAATGTAATGTAATGTAATGTAATGTAATGTAATGCTGTAAAAGAAGATATAACCTTACCTTCAATTATTATTAGGGTCTACTCCTTACCAAATAAACATGAACATTATTATGAATAGATTTAGTTTAAATTGTAGAAGAATACCACTGTTTGTTATGGAGAAAGACTCAAATTCAATACACATTGAGGGTAATATAATATAATTAGTTTAAAATGGCGATGGAATTCAAGAATCAAAGTGAAGACTTTCAAATCAGGATATTTATATTAACTAGATTATGTTTGTGTTCAACGTCATTGTTGGCTTGATTTATTTATTGGTGCTTGTTTGGGCTACATCATTCTTATTCCAGTTTGTGGCAAGCTTAGTTAGTAATTATGTAACTTTAGCCAAAAGAGTAAGAATACATGTGTGCCACTGTAGTTAAACAAACTTTCATGGGAGTAGCCTTATCTGGAATTTGGTAATCTTACTAGAGCTCTAAGTATATGTAAAGTCATGTGATCTGGAGGGTTCTCTTTTGATGAGTAGTATCAATACCTTTAAAATAGCTTTAAGAATAAAACATATCATGGTTGACCTCAAGAATATGTTTTTATTTTACTGAAGGTTTTTCTGAGCAGAGTGCTAATGGTGCTACGTTATAATTAACTTATAGTTTAAGATAGGTTTGTGTATACATGTACAAAACAATTGTAACTAATATCCTAGGATTTTAAATATCATATTGGAACAAATTTTGCCTAAATAAAGATAGTGAAATGGTATTAATTATAAAAACCAATTTCAGGATTATTAATTATAGCAATCACTCACTGAATATTATTCACAACACAGCCAAGCTTACAAGCTTACAGCTTATCTCTAATAGACACTAAAAGGGCGTGAACAATGTACCAAATAAACCACGATAAAGGGAAATTCAAAGGAGGCAATTCTTCCATCATTAATGGTCCCACATTGTCAACAAACTCACCGAAGGTATAAGGCCAAACTCTCCGGAAATAAATCAATGAAGCGGCGACATCTTTTGTTAAAAGCTTCCAGTTTTCTTCTATAGCTCCTGGTAGTGACAATGGTCAACTTAAAAACAGTCTGTTAGCGACGATGAAAAGAGCTCTGCTCCAAATGGTGGAATATCAAGAATAGATCTTTTGAGTCCAGCTTGGACTGTTGACGTGCGGTCCATTAGAAAGCAGGGGCTTACCATTTTGACGCAAAAGTCTGAACATTAGCTTTGCAGCTTGGTGTCTCTTTCATTGATCAATTGTGAAACCTTTTGATGAAATATATTTAATATTATTTTATTAACATATGAAAATAGCTAGGACTCAGATTTTGATAACTTAAAAATTTTTGAAAATAGCCTTTAAAATGACCTAAAACTATTTTTTAAGATTGAGTTCAAAATTATTTACAAAGAATATAAAACAACTTAAAAAAAACTCATACACGAATAAACCAAACACGCACTTTACAAAAATGGAAACTAAAAATATACATCCATTAAAAAGTATTTTTACAATCAACCTCTTGAATTTTGCTTGGTATATTATTGATTTACAAATATCTGCGTCAGAAGTAATAGCTGACAGGTGAAGATGATACATAGTACATAGTCTACATTATCTTCTCAATCGAAAATTTGTGTGATTAAAACATTTGTTTGAATATTTATGGATTTATAAATAATTGATAGTATTTAATCATATACTTTTTCAACATAAATGCCTTATAAGGACAAAAAAGTTCTTAAATTGAACACAAAATCACGCAAACACAAAAAATATATCCAAAAATTTTAAAATTACAAAAAATGGCCAAAAGTTTACTAAAAACTTATAAATCCATACAAAGAGGGAATCAAGAACAGTTTATGTTCTGATGAGCATTCCATACGATGAGCCAAAAAAAAAAAAAAAAAATGCTAGCAAAATTCTGGCTCTGATGGTAGCATATTATTTGGTCAAGTACTAAAATACATTCTGTAGATCTAAATAAAAATATCCATATATTAAGATAATGAAAGTAGTCGAAATACTTTTAGTAAAATGAACAAGTTTTTTTTTTTGCTTTGTCTATGATTTGTGTTTTTGTTTATTCCATTTGTAGTTTGGTAATCTGAATACAATAATTTATAATATTTTAATGAGGAAATATAAAACGCACAAATTGGTTAATCTTTTATAATTAACATACAATATTTACTTTTTTATTAAAGGAAGAAATTTTTTTTCACACTTATAGATAAATCAATTTTAAACACAACATTTTCAATAAAGTCTTCACTGAATTAAGCAACTACTGCTTTTTTTTTTACAAAAGTGAAAATTAATTGTTATTTCCAGTGGTTCTTTTAATCTTTGTTCAACATGCCAAAGATATCACATAATTTGAGAAGAGACAATCGCACATCCAGAAATTTACTACAGTGGAGGGTAGGGGGGGAGAGGGAGTTGGTTTTACTTTATTCGTCACACCTGCCTTAGCTCTGGTTATATGTTGGCAACACTGTAAGACAGTATAAGGGAACTTTCTTCCTCCCCCCCAAAACCACAGTGCCTTTTTATCTCAGCTCGATAGTAGATGGCATCATAACAATTTGAATATAGCTTTGCAATAATTATTATTAGCAGTGAGATAACACCTAGTATTTTACTTAAATGATGTTTTAATTGTTGTTTATATCTTTTTAATTAAATTGATACCTTAAACGTATAACTATTAAGTATTATATAAATACCAATCCTCCAATAATAGATGTTTAAAAAAATTGTGTATCTTTAATGTATTCCATATAGGAATTATTTTATTCCAATCAAGAATTTTAAGAGAACCTTTATTTTCAAAATGTTTAGCCAAGACACTTGGAGTTTAACCTGCCTCCAGCAAGCTTAATTTCGTGTTTCATGTGAGGTCTGTTCCTTGTTTGAGATTATATAAGTTTAAATTTTTCAAAATAAGAGTTAACGTGGATGTGTGCCCATGACTCTGACATGCTATCGGGATAAGGTGTGTCTGCCATCTTGTATTTTTCAATTTTCGGAAATTTCTCAGAAAAATGTCATGGTCCATAGCATCCATACCAAATTTCAGTTCTCTGGGATGAAATTTTTACGCTGCGTCTACCATATTCTATCCACCATCTTGGAATTTTCAATTTTAGGATTTTTCTCATAAATATATAATGACTAGTAGCATCCATAACACACCTTCTCTTTTTGGTATCGAGAAGTGGGAGAAATAATCCTGTAAGGGCAGACATAAATCCAATGGATTTTATATACCAGGTCTTCATTTGAAAACTTTCCACCAAAATAGCTCGAAAACAACATAATGCACAAATAAATGTTAAAAAAAAAATTGTTTTGTTCTGAGAGTTAAGTATGGTGGTAGGGCTGGTATGGCCTTGGGTGGCAGTGCTAAGGTGACGTTAAGGCCACTTAGATTTTTTTTATTACATATTCCTGTAGATCATGTTTTGACATTCTCAAAATGGTGATTTTAAGCTTTTTAAAGTAAAAGATATCACGATAAATGAGCATCACAAGTTTCTGAGTCACCAGCACCGGGTGCTGCATTATAATTCGCCCTATTCAAAAATATCTCGGGAATATACAAGTGTGTGTGTGTGTGTGTGTGTGTGTGTGTGCTGTGTACTCACACACGTGTTTGTTCACGTTTAATCGTATTTGTAAAATAATTATTGAGCAAAACACTTTTTTTAATTTTAAGTTTAGAGGAAGTTTTCAAAATGCTCTCCATTTTGAGCTAAATAATGATATAGTCTATTTTATAATTCACTTTAAACTTTTCGTAGGGTTACTTTTGTAATATTTTTACGTGCCATTATTAGCCTATTTTTTAACTCTTCAATATTTGCGGTTTATTCTCATAAATAAGGTAATTTAAATGTCACCATGAATAAAATCTAGGTGCGTTAGATCAGGTGACCTTGCTGAACAATCAATTGATCATATTCTGCAAATCCATTGTCCATTAAATCTGGTTTCTAACCATTGACAACTAGTAGTGTATGGTGAAGGGTGGAGGAGACTCCATCTTGATGAATATGTAAAAGATCTTCATCAAGCTCCATATTTCCATGATTCTCTAATTGATTTTCTAAGACGTGCACTATGAGAGGCTGAATAGCTTCTTCAAGCATTCCCAAGTATTTTTCCACTGTCAAATCTCCATCAATAAATTCTGGACTAATAATCGTGTAGACTAATATACCTGCCCAAAATTTTATTTTTTCTGGCCACTGTGTTTGTCCGTCAGTAAAAATATAAGGATTTTGATCACTCCAATAACGACCGCTTTGTTTATTTACAAAACCATTTAAGAAAAAAGTTCACGTTTCAGAAAAGTAGATACATTCTAATAACAATGGATTTGCACTCAATAATTTGATCATTTCTTCACAAAACTATACCTGCCTATCAGGATCATCTTCGATTAATGTTTGATGTACCTGCATTTTATATGTAAGAAACTTATTTAATTTTAATGTCTTAAGAGCCGAACCAATTGATACACAAGTAGCTTTAGACACTTCCCACACTAAGCTTTTGGGATTTGACACATAACTTTCCAAAATTTCCACTTTAGATTATTCACTCAATACTATACGCATAATCCATTTTTTGTTTGCGATGGATCCAATTTCTTTGAATTTTGAAACAAGATCCAAAACAAAACTATGGGTACGCTTTAACTTGGTGTCTTTGGTTGAATGTTGCTACCCTTCTTTGAGCACATTAAACTTCGGCTTCAAACAGAAAATATCAATTTTGTTTTCTTTTCCAGACTTTAAACAATTTTTCAAGATTGGATGTTAACAGGAGAAAACAAACGATGCATCTAATGGATTTGTAGCTAGCATTGATAGTAACGACAATGTTCTGTTACGATCTTACACACAAACACAGCTATCTTCCCGAGCTATGTTTGAATAAGACAAATTCTAATGCTGCACCCGGTTCCGGTGACTCAGAAACTTGTGGGGCTCATTTATAGTGATTGCTTTTACTTTAAAAAGCTTTAAACCACCATTTTGAAAATGAAACAACGTGATGTACAGGAATATGTAATAAAAAAATAGGGAGTCTCATTTAAAATAAATCAAAGGGACCTTAACGTAACCTTAACAACGTCACCCAAGGTCATACCAGCCTTTCCACTTTACTTACCCCTCAGAACCAAACAACTTTAGTTTTAAAAAAATTTCTGCAATGAGTTGCTTTCGAGATATTTTGTTGGAAACTTTTCAAAATAACACTCAGTATCTATATAAGCCATGAACCAAAATTTTTAGCGATTATAACTCATCTTTAGTGCTTTATATTACATTTGTATGTCACATGTTTTAAACCTCCATTACATTTGTTTGCAGTCTTGAGGAAAGATAGGTAAATACCCTCATACCTCCTTCCCCCTATCAGCTTGGCTACAAATCTGACAAGTGATGTTACTCATATTACAATCCGCCGAAGAAATATAAGACCATTGTTGGGTTGTTTCAGATTTATTCATTTGTTTCTACTTCCTTATTTGATAGTTACACAAAGCTTAATACTATCCTGATTGGCGGATTGTCTAGGGGACATATTTTTGTACCCTGACTCTGACAACAACTCGCCTGGTTATCAACACAGCTATTAGTGGTTCTTGGGTCACTACCAAGGCAGGGCATTCTGGGCTTCACGGGATTGCACTGATATACTGCACCCTACTTACCTCTATATGTTTTATTTATTTGATATATTTAACGTGCACTGTCTGAACCGACTGATTATATCAGGAAACGATATTTTTTATAAGCGAGCATGAAAGAGCCCACCAATTTTTGGTCGGTAAAGGTTCTTTCACATACCTTCCAGGGTTATTTTACATGCCACAATTGAAATAGGACCAATGGATATACTTCCCCTCCAAATGAAGCTGTGCTTCAGATTTTTATCATTCATGAAAAATCTGTCAGCCCTAGCTGGGTTTGAACCTACGAACATCGTGACTAACTTAGGTAAGTGATACAACTCGAACCAGATATCCAACCAGACATCCTATCATGGTACGTTTTATATATTATACTTAAGAAAACAGTTAAATTGAGACACGTTAAACTGTTTTAACATATTAATAAAACTTAGAAAATTATGTATTTAAAGGAAATCTTCATGGCTTCAGCCATCAATTAAACCATACTGAACGAGTGGCCACTATCTGTTGGTGAAGATAGTGCCAATATCTGGCGATAGAGGGTGTAATGTTGTCAGCACAATGAACACTCCAGCTGTTACTTTTAGTTTTCTAGAACGGAGATGCTGCTTTTTCACACAAGTATCTTCTCATTTGTCCTCTCGTGGCTGATATGACCTCGTCACAGACTCGACTACTTCACAGAAGATCTGGAAACACTGGAAATCAAACCCGGTATCTCTGGATCTATAGCCATGACCATTAGATCACAGAGGCAATCAAAAATTTTGAAACGAAATCAAAAGATCAAATTAGAGATTTTAAATTTTTTAAAATATTTTTGGTAAAAAGATATTAGACTGTACCCAATTTGGTTATAGTCAAATGAGGCATGCAGAAACGGCACTTCTGGTATGAACCTGATTTTTTTATCTAAATTTTTGATAAATCGGTCTTGGTACGTTTTTTAAGGACCCCTTGATACTGAATGGGAGAGAACAATTTACTATTACAGTCCCATCAAGTTTTACTGCCAATAGCAACAACCCACCCATTCCAGTGAATTGGAAAACCTCGACCACTGGCCACGAACATATTCTGACTCACACAAAGGTCTCTGAGTATCTCGACCATCTCTCCTCCTTCACCTTCACACCGAGAGAACCTTTGCACACCTTCACAACCCTCAACATCGCCATCTTGACGGAGAATGTTTTCCACGAGTAAACGAAAGGGTTGACGACGTAATTCAGACTTGTCAGCGAGAAGGTCAAGTGGAACATCAAGTCTACGACGTTGCCTTGGCAATTTGACGTAGTCCTGAACAGGACGACGAGTGTGATCGGGGTCCAGCACACGACGTAGCATAGTACAACAGCTAGGAGGACCCTCCCAGACTTGGCCCGGACGAAAGACCGCGAGGCGAGAGAGCCCCATTTCAGAGGTTCCTGTTTCTTGGAGGACGTGACGGCCTCTCTGTGGATCCTCCAGTGGACACCGGTGACGAAGATGAGGATGAACATGTGGGAGAACATGGGAACGTAGTAGTAGAACAATTTGGGGATGACTAACTGCGTGTCACACTTCTTGTGAGGGGACCAATTGTTCCAGACGAACAGCGTTGCTGACGTTACTAAGCCGTTCACCCACACAGCGCCTATCAGCAACGTGGTTTTCCTGGAAAAAAACAACAGACGCCAAACATTTGATTATCCACTGCGTCTCACTACCCATTAGGGTGGCATCTTTATTAAATTATGGTAATGGAGTAGAAGTGCGGTAGCTATATTTTAGAGAAAATGTGCCCACGTTTGTGAGGAAATAATTTGAAAAACCTAGTATAAAAATCACCCACACAACACCCAGCAGGATTCAAGCTTTGAATTCCCATCACCAGCAAGCCAAGCTAAATGAGCTTGACTTATTAGACCACGTGTCCACTGGTGTGGATACCGGTAATTTAAATGGTATTATTTGGATTGGTTCATCTTTATTTATTTATTTATATTTCTCCATGTGAACCTTACATTTAGCTCACATGTAAAACCATCTCCTTGGTCACATGGTTCAAGGTGCAAATCTCGCAACAGTTGGGCTCTTGGTGACTGGGAGATCGCGGTTTGATCCCGGTTGGGTGCAATGGGGGTGGGTTTTACTAAATGGTGTATCACTCTCCATTCACGCAAATGAGGTGCACTTCCTCTCAATTTAACCTTCCTCATCCGTAATCCAGTAGAGTAATTAAAACATAAGAGTAAAACTCGAATGTGTAGCAAGTAAAATCGCAAGTACTCAAACAAATTAGGAAGACTAGAGAAAAACTACAATACACATATGTTACACTTAATATGTAGGGCTGTAGACTAATATTCATTAATATCAAACTACAAGCATCAAATTGAAGACTATTTAATCTATAACGTGAACATCAGTTAAGTTGTGGACTACTGGCCATTCAAGTAAAACAACATCCATCAAACTCCGGACAATTGATTTTTCATATCAAACTGCATCCATCAATCTCCAGACTACTGGCCATTCGTATCAAACTACATCCATCATACTCCAAACTACTGGCCATTCACGTTAAACTACATCCATCAAACTCCAGACTACTGGCCATTCGTATCAAACTGCATCCATCAAACTCCAAACTACTGGCCATTCAAGTCAAACAACATCCATCAAACTCCGGACAATTGACTTTTCATATCAAACTGCATCTATCAATCTCCAGACTACTGGCCATTCGTATCAAACTACATCCATCATACTCCAAACTACTGGCCATTCACGCCAAACTACATCCATCAATCTCCAGACTACTGGCCATTCGTATCAAACTACATCCATCATACTCCAAACTACTGGCCATTCAAGTCAAACAACATCCATCAAACTCCGGACAATTGACTTTTCATATCAAACTGCATCCATCAATCTCCAGACTACTGGCCATTCGTATCAAACTACATCCATCATACTCCAAACTACTGGCCATTCACGTCAAACTACATCCATCAAACTCCAGACTACTGGCCATTCGTATCAAACTGCATCCATCAAACTCCAAACTACTGACTATTCATATCAAACTGCATCCATCAAACTCCAGACTACTGGCCATTCGTATCAAACTACATCCATCATACTCCAAACTACTGGCCATTCACGCCAAACTACATCCATCAATCTCCAGACTACTGGCCATTCGTATCAAACTACATCCATCATACTCCAAACTACTGGCCATTCACGTCAAACTACATCCATCAAACTCCAGACTACTGGCCATTCGTATCAAACTGCATCCATCAAACTCCAAACTACTGACTATTCATATCAAACTGCATCCATCAAACTCCAGACTATTGGCCATTCATATCCAACTATATTCAAGCTTCAAGCCTTTCTAGATTATATAACCACAATTGAATTATATCAACGCACCTGTTATTCATGATCTCATTGTACCGCAAAGCGTGTACCACGGCGTAGTATCGGTCTATAGAAAGGGCGACCAAGCTGTATCCGGCTGTCATGTGAGACTGTATCATCAACACGAACCTCGAGACGCACAGATACTTGAACTTGCTCAGAGTATCGGACACGGAACAGAAGTACACGAACGACAAGTAATAGATTAGCGAGAACCCCACGCACAGGTCAGCCAATGACAAACTCAGCACGAACCGGCTGGAGACGTTCGTGGAGAACGCTGACGACGATCTCTGGCTTCGTTTCGGGCGCAGTATGGCCAGGATGATGAAGAGGTTCCCGGAGATGATGAGTATGATCGATGTTAGGTCTATGACCCCCAACGTGACAGTTAAGTAATCCCCTCCGATCTTGTAGAAGCCTTCGTCTTTGTAGCACATTTTCAGTCTAGAGAGATAGAAAGAAATATAATTAATATGATTATTGTAATTATTTTAATTGTATTAATTCTTATTGATTTTCACAACTACTATTTACTGTTGTAACTTATTATTATTATTATTATTATTATTATTATTATTATTATTATTATTACTATCATCATATCTTAGTGACTATTTATCAGTATATATCATTACTCATTAGTTAGCAATGGGTGTTTATTTTATTTTCGTTTATAATTATGCGTACATGTAAAGTACTTGTGTATTTGTCGGTGCTGGCCTTTTATGGGTTTTATAATTGCTAGCCAGCACTACAATAAAGGAAATATAAATTATTATTATTTTTATATTATATTATTATTACTTTAGTGGAGGAAATTGGAAACGAATTTAAATTAAAGTTTCACTCTTCTTAAGTACTTTTGCTTTTACTCATCACTAAATTATTATCACTATTGAGTCATTTATCTTATTGATTTCCCCCTGATATATAATGATTTGGCCCCTAAATTATTTTCACTGTAATATCTTGGATACTAATATAATTTATGTATTATATTGTAAGCCCTGTATTATTATGCATTTTATCAGTGCTAGCCTGTAAAGAGGTCATGAATATTGGCTTACATTTTAATTAAAAAAACTGAAATGAAATTAATATCGTTACTAACATTATTATTTTAATGAAAATTACTTATTCTGGTTTTAGTAAAAATAATATATTTTGTGTATGTATATTGAATGCCAGGCCTCCACCGTGGTTCGGATTCCACGTTTAACTGTAGGTCCTCCATTTCGTCTCACAATCACCCTACCATTACACATTAGCGTAAGTGCGTATAACCCGAACGGGTAGTAAGACGCGGTGCTAATAATAATAATAATATGTATATTTGCCCTTGAAAATGTTGCAATTCATGGTCCTTCTAGTCAAGACACTGATATCAAGTCTTGTTATCTACAGCTGTCACTTTTGATATATAAACTACCATTAACTATAAAATAAAACTAATAAAATAAAATACTATCAACTTTGATCACAAAAATAATTGTTTGTATTTTTTAAATTTGTTATTCCTATTACGTCTTAACTGTACTTAAGTAAATAATTGAAGTCATCACCCTAGCTCAATCCTTCCTACTAATCTAATGGTCCAAGGTTCAAGTCTGGGCGCTGCCAAAATATTTATTATTGGTGTAACGGGCGGGCTTGATGATATTTGTACTAGATTTAAGTTAGTTTATAATTCGTCTGCTGAATTAATGACTGATTCAGAAATTGCATGGTAAATACCTCAAATAATATTAATTGTAGGTTTATATGAATGGTTTAAAATATACGTTTAAATATTAGTTAATTTAAAAAACTACTTAAATCATGTGCAGGAAAAGTTACAATCTATTGTTACACAAGACAGTTAATTATCTATATCTATTCAATATGCAAAACAACCAATAATTTTACAGCACAGTAGTTTTTTATTAAAAAAAGTGTTTAGAATCATAAATTGTATTTTGTTTTATTATAGGAAATCAGGTTTATTTACATTACATAATACAGTAAGTAGACAACCTTGTATACTTTAACGACAAAGCAGGTATAATTACCAAGGATACACAAACACAGTAGTTAAGATAAACATTCACTTAAATTTCATGCGAGATTTATTGCATAGTCAACATTAAAAAAAAAACATCGGATGGTTTGGAGTTGAAATATTTCACTCATGTGTACAAATGGATTTTGCTTTGTGGGCTACATTTATTTATAAGTCTTAATCGGCACAGGTCCGCACACAGATGTGTATTGATATGAATATCTTGGTTAGTAATATTGTTTAAATCATTCAAACTGTAAGCGTTTTATAATAATGAAGTGATAGTCATCGGATTTAGTACTCACTTTGTCCACAACTATCAAAAAACCAACATTTTATCATTTTATATCTTTATTCGCTAAAGATTCTGGTAAAAGAGATCAAAAATCTCAATAAGGATATAAGGCTTTAACATTATTAACACGGGATTAAAATATATTTACATAAAAAAATGTTAAAATTTAAATTTTAAATTCTAAAATGTGTGGGAAAAAAATTGTAAACCTTTTTGCAAGACAAACACATGCTAATGAATTCATTAAAAATGTGGAAAAACTTTATAAGTAGTTTTCCCTTTAATCGGGATCGCAGGGGCCACGAGAAGAGGTAAGGTTTTTGCAGTTTTTATAGGAACACTTTTTTTTGTGAAAATAAATAAAATATGGCTTTAGTAGGAACATAATTTGATTTTCTTCACATGTTGATATCAATAGTTGTTGAATATTTGTCATTAGCATAGCAGCATTAGATGAGAAACTTTTTAAACGAATAAAAAAGTTGTCATTAAATTCCAGTACAGCCTTAACAGATATTCACAAATGTTGATATCACCATTTGAAGAAAATAAAACTTAGTTTCTAATGGAGCCATGTTTTATTTATTTCAGCAAAAAAAAATATTAATCTATAAAAACTGCTAAAACTCTTAACTTTTCTCCTGCCACCTGCGCTTCCACCAGGAGAAAACTTATTAATGCTGCTATGCTAATGACAGATATTCAACAACTGTTGATATCACTATGTGAAGAAAATCAAACTCTATGTTTCTACTGAAAAAATGTTTTATTCATTTTGTTCAAAAAAAGTTTTTGTTACAAACACTGCAAAAGCACTGACTTTTTTCGTGTCCTCTACAATACCACCTTAAATATATTATATAAACCGTGAGTATTTTTTCTTAGTAACGCAAGTTAAAACTTTAAACAAGTAGTTACGCTTCCATGTAGGCTATCTTAATTGATTGGTTAATTATTTGATTTAATCTTAACATTTATTGGCAAATCAGATTATTTGGCTCAGTATTAGTTTGCTTGACTTGAAAATGCTGGAGACGGAGAGAAGGTGGAGAAGAGATAGGGATATTATCCCTCCAGGGTCCACCATCCTTCTTAGAATAATCCATTGCACCCCCTCTTCCGAAGAAACCTTATGAAATTTATTAAAATTCACCCTAAACCTCTAGAGTCAATAAATTAATTTAAGGAAAACGTTAATCAGTACTAAGATGAATATAACTTAATAACAACATTAAAAGTAGGCTTTCATATAGACTGGTTTGACGGGGACAGAAAAAAATGTTGGGATTCGGATCCAAAACGTGTGTACTTGGGGTGTATTTTTCTTAAATTATTTACTACTCACCCTCCACACAAATGCGTGTAAATACCTTTATAGTCAATATTTCTAATCTCATCCCATTAGCCTATTTAAAAGGCGTGAAGTCCGTACGGGAAGTAACCAAATTAGGGTGTGGGGGGGGGGGGAGTAATATTAAACAAAACTTTCAACAGAAATATATATCAGATCTACGGAAGGGGGGTAGGTATCTAACAACTAACAGAAGGTTTTTAATTGCAAACATTGTTTGAAAGTAGCTCATGTCACCCTTGTGTAAATAATTATTATCTGCCTACTAATACTATATTATCAATAAAATGTTTTATCAAACGGCTATGATAATACTTCCTTTAGGATGACTGTATGGTTAGCTTTTTCTAACTTATTGAGGGAGAGAAAAAGTTATTAAAACTATGTTTTTCGTTTTGTGGTTGTGGTAACAAGATATATTATATAGCACATGAAATAAATAAAAAGTATTATATTCACACCTTGCATCTTGTTATAGCTTGCTGCCAATATAATAAATGATTTATAACTATAACTTATAGAAAGAGACATACAAAATATTATTTTCAAAATAAAGCTATTTTTTTTGAAAAACAGCGAATTGAACCAACCTAACTTTTTTTTTATAAACCCTTGTTTAGCCTGGTTCATCATCTTTTAGAAACTCTCGTTTGAAAATTATTTTAAAGTGAACACAGATGCTGCTTCCACAAAAAAAAAAAATCAATGGTTATTTTCAAAATTTCATGATTCAATTATGTAAAAAGTATTGAAAAGAAAAAATTGAAATAAATTTTATTTGTGAAATATTTGACTGCGAAAATTGTCAACAAATCAACATTATGGTCTTGCAGACCATATGGTTTAGTGAATGAATACATGCTAGCTTTTCCTATTGTTACTTACCACCTGTCCTACCGTAAATAGAATATTCAAACCACCGTGATCTGCACTCCCAATAGATGAACCTTGGCAATGCACCCGATCAACCAACCAATAGCTGGGATGTCTGGGGATGTTCACGGCCTTTGTCTATAGTCGTAAAATTTACTATCGTTTTAGAAGGAGTCTGTGCGTAAGTGTTATGCACAATAGTCGGTAAAATTGCACGTGCCAAGAAGTTAACTCATACGGACAGTGGTACAACAATGACATCCATTTAATGACTTACTTTCGAGCAGGTCGTGCATTTAAAAGAACAGGTTTTAACTTCTAACTAGATATTTCATCATTTCTCTCGAACCCTCGAGAGAAGTATTGTAATCGATAAAATAAATCTAACTTGCGATTTTGATAAATGTAAACGTTTTATAAACCCCTGAAACCGAAAAACTGATTTTTGTTTTATCGTTTGTCTGTCTGTATCTCCGACTAGAGCCAAACCATTTTACCATTCAAACTAAAACATTGTTATCTGGGGTTTCCATAAGGTGCATCCTCCCCCTCTAGGGATTTTTTGAATTAGATATTCAAATCTATGATTAGGGGTGGTTTACTTAAGAGTGAAAGGAGAGTGAATCAATTTTCTTCAAAAACAATTTTTATTAAATTTGGTATCCAAGCATTGTTTAACGATACAAAAATAACGGAAATCTTGGTTTTCCCATGAAAATAAATTTAAAGGCAATTTAAATAAGCAAAAGTTTACAATTGTGATCATATATCCACAACTATTTGAGATACTAAATAGCTTATCATTAAAAAGTTGTAGTACTATTGAGAATAACGATATTATATTTTTATAGAACCAAATGTTTCTGAGCTATAAGCACCACCCTAGCTACAACAATGGAATTTTCAAAATCTCTACTGGAGTTGGAGAAAAATACATAGAAGAATACATTGAACAATCTGAATAAAATTAATCACTGAATGAATAATTTTACTAATATAAACGTCAATAAAAAACATAATCATTGAAAATATCTGTTAGTTGTCATTATTAATTCATTTGTGTTCACATCCTAATCCTAACTACGGACGTCCTTTCCTAATCACAATTCTAATCTCACCAGATAACATAACCAAATATCATAAAATAATCAATAAAAACAAAACCTTATGACAGTTGACTTTGGGAATGAATATAATACCAGAGTGAAAAAAGTATAGGATAAACATATATAATATTAAGGTTTTGAGTAAAATAAACAAAAAAATATTTATTGTTGAAAAAAAATCAATGGAATAAATATCTTGACATAAAATTAGATATTAATTAATGTTCTGGATAAATTGTCTGAATATATTTAATATTTTCTGAAAGTTTTACATAAATACTGGAATTTTGATGATAAAGAGAGAGAGAAATAAAAAAATAGGCTGGATCTCACCAATATAATATGTTGTGTTGAAACAGCAAAGTGTGCACAATTGGTTCCCTCTTCTTAATTGCACACAATCCACAGTTTCTGAATATCATTGGCTCTAGTCATGACCATTTTTAGTTACAGGCCGGAATACTGAATTTTGGCAACACTGCGTTGAGGCCGGTCAATAGCACAGCCACATGTAGTATTGCTGATTTAGTTCAGTTTGTTTTACTGTGCTGGATGTTTGTTTCTCGTGTGATTTTACTTGATTTGAAATGTTGTGTGGTTCATTCTTCTAATATTTTGGTTCATAGAAAAACATACAATAGATGAACATTTTGTGGATGTGATTAGTGATATTCAACAGTTGACATGATTCCAAAATTCTCAGTTTTGTACATTTGTGGCTATGCTTATTACAAAGCGACTTTTCGTTTGGAATGCAGTCAATCCATTACAATTTTTATAATTGAGCATGATGCAGATGTTAACTCTTTCAATGATCTTACCAGAGGACTAATTAGCCCTTCAACAACCGTTTTGAGGATTGAAGTTTATGGACATTCTATAATGAAGATTTTAATAATATAAAAGTTCGAAAATAAGTTTCTTCAGCACGAATATCAGAAGAAACTCTTCCTGTGCACTCGCTTTGGTGGCCGTAGGGTATAACGCGCTACTCTCACAGTAGACTAGACTGCAGATGACGGGGAGATTGAGGTTCGAATCTCAGTCGGGTGTTCTGATGAAGGTTTTTCCAAAATTGGTTTCCACTTTCCCTCCACTCAAATGTGGGTAAATTTCCCATAAATATAACCTTCCTCAGCCCTAAAACCATTTATATATTCAGTACATAATGACCGGGTAGTAAGACACATTGTTAAATAAAATAAACAACTTTTTCTGCGGTAATTCCATATTTTCTTTGGTTTTGTCACCGCTTGGAAATATACTTCCTACCAACTACAAGTATAGGAACTATAAATTTTGCAGTGAAATTATTATTCAAAAAAGAAAAAAAAGTTATTTACAAAGTAATGTTTCAAAATTCTATATCCTAAGGCTGGTAGGTTCAAAGCAATTCTTAAAAAATACTGTTGATTTTATTGAAATAGTCGATAAAGAGGACATTTGGGCATGGTCATTGAACCCGGGACCTTTGGATGAGTCAACAATCTTGCTAGGCTTTGAGCGATTGCCTTTTGTAATCTTCATCATAATATTCTAATTATGTTTGTGTACGTTACATAATCTTTATCCATCAAATGTATTTTAAAAATTAATTTTTACATGTTTATTTGTTGTATTTTTCAACCTCTGAAGTATTTTTGTTAAATGATATATGTAAAAATATTTTAGATTAACTGTCGGTATAGTTAAAAGTGACTCATCACTTTTTAAATGAAGAAAACTGTAAATATTCACACGATTCTCCCTAATAACAAGCAGATCGCAAGGCCTCGATGACGTCACTACAAGCGGAGTTGCCACATTTAACACTCTGGCTTGTAACTAAAGACGACCATGCTCTAGTTCTTCCCTAGACACTCAGCTTTCTATTGATATATTAATATTCCACTTTTAAATTGGGTCTCCACTTTTAAAATACATTTTATTAAGACCACAAAAGATTTTTTCCATGTTATAATGACGCCGAAGATGAAAGTCATAATCTTCTTCAAATAGTGTTCCAGGAATCAAATTCAAAAACGTTCTTCTTTTCAAATCCAAAGAGAATATTCATAGCATCAAAACAAAAGGAAATGGTTGGCCATTGACTAGGGATACATATAATATAAAATTCAATGTTATATAAAAGTTGAAGTATTTATTATTTTTATTATTATTTGTAAATGTTTTAAAAGGAATTAAAATATTAACTTCCACTGTCAAAATCGTACCGCGCTAGTTTGAAGTATTTGCATCACTTTTTTTCTTACTCTTCTATAATACGACGCGCCATCGCTTACATGTCCAACCTAATATTAATGGCCGCCACGAACAACAAGAGTCAATAGTGTGTTTAGTAAAGAGGTAATTGTTCTTCCATATTACAAAACTCGTTATTTAAATTATTTTAAACAATGCTAGACGATCTTCCTTCCATTATTGGGAATGGACATAAATTGTTTGTTAAACACAACTTATTAGAGTGTCCATGTGGCAGACGAGCTTTGAACACATTTTAACTTACCAAATATTGAGAAGATATTTTAAAATATTTACAAATTAGAAAAATATATGGAAATATATGATATGGTGGTAAATCACATTACAGTTTCTGCAAAAGTGATTACTATTTAGCTTCCCAAATTATACTAATTTTTGATAAATGTCTCTATTTTAAGATTAAAAATAAAGAAAATATATGCCGTGCACCGTACCATTTATTTGTTGTAATGTTTACTTTCAAATATAAAGTTTTTTAAGGCCGAGTCGTAACAAATATTTGGGTTCATAAAAAAAATATTGCCTTGGTAAAAGCATAGAGTTTAATTTTCATCACATGTTGATATCGACATTTCTTGAATTTCTGTCATGAGCATGGTGGCATTCATTGTCAAACAAACTCTTTAACTGAAGAGAAAAAGTTGTCATTAAATATCAAAACATCCTTGACAAATATTAAATACATTATGAGGTCACCATGTAAAGAAAAATAAATTCTATGTTTGTATTTGATCAAGATTTTATTTATTTTGGCCAAAAAAAAAAGGTTTTGCCATAAAAAAACTGCAAAAACACTGGCTTTTTCTCGCGCCCCCTTCCATCCCACCTTATAAATGTTCCATTTTAACAGCTGATCTTTTTAACGACACCCATGAATTTTACGTTTAATATGCTTCTGAATTCAAAAATCCAGACCCAACAGTTATTCTTAGTGTCCCCAGGTCTGTCTCTATATTTTATGTTTTATAAAATGGGTCAAGAACATTTGGATCTTCTAGTGCTCATTAAAAAGATTTAAAAAGTATAAAGTATAGCTAGCTCCAAAAAACAACTCACACAGAGATACAGGCAATTTTGTATTTCAGTAGTAACCAAAATTATGATAAGAGACAAAAATGTTATTTGGGTTTATATGTCACAAATTTATTACGTTATCAAAACAAAGGATATTATCCATGTTGTCCTTCTAGTTTCACACAAATTTCACATCTTCGAATCATACTTTTTGCGTGATCTTTGAAAAATCCTTGCCTTCAATCAAATCAATTCGAGTGCAGTTTTCAACTCGATGTTGTAAGTCTACCTAATCATTTATTGAATACGAAAACACTAATATTTTCAGTATCCCAGTATTAAAAAAAGTTCGAGGAGGTCCAGTGGCATGGTGACCCTCTCAGTACCCTAAATATAATAATTTGATTTTTTTTTAATAGGGATACTGAAAGGATTTTATGTATTACTTTTCCAATTAGATGATTTAGCTTATTTAAAACAGGGAGTTGAATGCTATCGTCATGCGATTCAATCGCAATCACGTATTTTTTTAAAGAGCACGCAACAGTCTAAATATTAGATATGAAATGTGTGTGAAAATTGAAGGATAACACGAAGCACCGGGTTTTTAGTAATAAAATAGTAAATTGATTCAATGTAAATCTAAATATCTTTTAATTTTGTATTTTAATTTTTATTACTGATAAACGAAATTGTCTGTGTCTCTGTGTGAGTTGGTTTGCGGACCTATCTTGACTTTTAATAATTTTAATGAGTACTACAAGATCCTAAAGTTCTAAATCTTTTTAAAATATTGTATAGTCGGTTTGTACCTTGGAGTACAGCTAAAACTGCTTTATGTATTTTATTCAAAGGTGACCTGGGAGTCGAGGGGTAGGGTGTCAGACCTCTGTGCTGAGTGTTCGGGGTTCAATTCTCGGTCCCGGCACAGATTTATTTGATTGCCAAACCCTTCCTTCACCTCTGACAAGACGTGTATTAATCACAACTTGTGAATGTGAGGAATTCCAGGCCTCCAACGTGGTTCGGATTCCACGTTAAACTGTAGGTCCTCGATTCCATTTCACAATCACCCTACCATTACACATTAGCGTAGGTGCGTATAAACTGAACGGGTAGTAATACGCGGTGCTAATAGTAAAAATAATGATGTTTTATTCAAACTTGATAGCTAGATTTTTTTAAAGCTATACCTCAAGGTGACATTGTAATCTTAATTCAAACTTCAAGATTAAGGGTAATTAATTCTTATATAGTTTTTGAAAATCAAATAATTTTAAAAGGGCTCGAGTTATTTACTTGATTATGTATATCTGAGGTGCGTTTGAAATTATGTAAGATTGTATATCTGTGTTTCTTAAATTAATTAAAAACTTTTTTTTAATTCTATCAAAACGATAACAGACAATACGACAAAGCATGTAACTTACGATTGTGTCATATCATTTATTTATCATACATTTACTTAGGTGAGTATAGCGGAGACATAGACACTAATATCCAAGGGGCCAAGAAAAGGACAAGATTTTAAATAGACCTATAAGCACTTTCATGGAACACTTCTGGTAATATGCATTTTGTTTTGCGTTTACTTTAAGCAGGAGTGTATAGGACCCTAAAAATAAAGAAATGTTTTTTCAGTTCTTAGATCAAAACTTTTTATCAAAATAAATTAAATATATATCCAGTAGAAACATAGAGGTTAATTTTCTTCAAATGATCATATCAAATATTCTTTCTGTCAAGATGTCCTGGAAATTAATGATAACCCTTTCTCTTAATTTAAAAAGTTTTTCATCCAATGCAGCTATGCTCATGACAGATATTCAACAACTGGGGACATCACCACGTGAAGAAAATCAAAACCTATCTTTCAACTGGAGATATATTTTACTTACTTATACAAAACAAGAATATTATAAAAACAGCAAAAATACTGGCCTTAACTATCTTTCCCTACATCCCCACTTTAATAAATATATGAAATGTATGCATTAAAGTTTTTTTAAATTCACCATTGTGGATTTTTTTTTTTTTTTAGGAAAATCACCGTTAGTTTATCCAGCAGGGATTAAAACCTAGTCATCTTAGTCACCGGGAAGATAGTCTATAGGAGTCTGAGATTTAATACCACGCTCCTACTGTTGAGGATTTAGCTTTGTTTTAGATAGCTCTACTCTAAAGAACAGTGAGGCACGTAAGCTTAAAATGAATTAAAATTTCAAAAAAATACTTACCAATATAATTTAATTGTTTCATTAATTTATTTGACACATCACAGGCACACGTTTTATAAGAAAATTATAGTTTCTACTATCAATGAACATGACTTATTTAGACGTCCTTTGAATCGTCTCTAAAAATGTTATTAAGTCCTTCATTTTTCCGCGCATGGTTTCACAAGAGACTATTGCGCATGCTCTACTTAATATTGGTGCGAACTATGTTCACGTGCACGTTGTTACGGCCGTACCAAGTCACTGAGTAATCTTAGCGGACGACTCCAACTTGGCAACTTACCTTCAAGGTTACTGGAGGATTTGATGGACTCCGTTAATAAGAAACAGATGGGATCGAACCGCGGCGCTGTTCTAACATTTATTTCTCCCCCCCCCCCCCTTTTACATCCTCTATCCCCCTTCCATATTCTCATGACGTCACGGGACATAGAAGAAAATATATATAACGCTAAGGATTTGTCTGTTGAAACTTAAAAGAGATGATCAAATATATTTTTTTTAAAAAAAAGAAGGGAGGATGTGACAGTTCTATTTGTGGCTTAGTTTGAGCTTGTGTGTGTATATCATATCAGCCGTGCTAACCAGGTCTATTGGTGGCTATAAGCAAATATTTGGTGAATGTCGACGAGAAACGGATAATTTTTAATGTGTTTGTGTGTGTGTGTGCTTGTGCGCGCGCGCGCTTCACGTTTTTCCAACCATTCAGGCTATATATATATATAAAATTTTAAGTTTATGAAGAAGTCACTATAATTGCTGACTTTAGAGGAAGTATAGTTTTTAAATAGGGATACTCTATTCGAAGGCCTTAAGTAAATGATCTTGATCGATCTAAAATAGTAACTAAGTTATCAATTCCAAGAAAAAGAATGTAGGCTCTTGATTAGATCTTGAGAAGATAGAGTACATGATTCATATAAAAAGATTTTGCTTTAACCATATTTCAAACATGAATGGGCTTATATATTTTTTTCTAATTAATTAAATAAAATACAAAATAATGAGTCTTTTTGCTTACTTATTTTGAGATAAAGGATAATAAAACCAAATTTGACTCCATATAGCTCGTTAAATTCAAGGGGTTGAAATCATTGAATTACTATTTACTACTTATAACTAATTATAAAAGTGTTAAACTTGTGCAATGATCTGCTGTAAATAATTGATATATATATAATTCTTAGATGCCATTTTATTATTAATGTTAGAATCTCTAATATCCTTAAGTATTTTGGAATTTGTAGATTTGAAGGAGCCATCGATAATAAACGTATAAAATATTTAATATATTCATATAAAAAAAGCTACAAAATCACACGAATGTCTCCGCCAATTTGGACAGCCCCTCGCACCGCGACGCAGTCCCGGAATCTCTTTTTCCGATCTTGCAATGTCCCAAAACCCTCCGTATTGCCTCCTTTACGGCGACCGTCTTCCACGAATACAGGAAAGGGTTGATGACAAAACTGAAGTTGGCAAGGGAGAAGGTGACTCGACATAGTAGGTCCATGGCAACGCCTTTGTACGCCGTGTATTTGCTGACGAGCACCACGACGGTGAACGGCGTCCAACAGAGGACGTAGCACACAATTACCACGACGAGTACGCGGGCCGATTTGTCTTGGACGGCCGAGGCGATGGTGGTGACGCTAGACTTGATGTTCTGCTGGCGTCGGTCGGAAGCGACGATCTCCAGGTGGATCCTGAAATGGACGCCGGCAAGGAAGGCCACGACGAAGAGGTGTGAGAACGTCGGCGCGTACAGGTGGAACGTGGAAGGTATCAGAAGCTGATCCTGACACTTGCGGCTCGGTGACCAGTTATTTTGGTAGAAGAGGAACAACGTGACTACAATAGCGTGCAGCCACACTGCGGCGATCAGGAGGGTAGAATTTCTGAAAAGAACAATAACATTAGACATATAAATATCTGGCCATTCACGGCGATGGTCGCATGACTTATAGAAGTAATATTTAACCTGAGGTACAAAAAAATTATCTTAGGGGTAGTGTAAAATTGCAAATACACATTAATTTGTTCTATAATATGTATGGCTTGAATTATGCAACAACAACTTTGAGGGTACAAAGTTAAAGTATATAATATATTTAGCACCGCGTCTTACTACCCGTTCGAGTTATACGCTTAAGTACTAATTACGCTAATGGATTAGGAATTGGGAGGGTTGAATTTAGAGGAAGTGAGCCCGCATTTGCGTGGAGGGAGAGTGGAAAACCATTTAGGAAAAACCACCCCCAGTTCACCCGACCGAGATTCGAATCTTGATCTCCCCGTTCTCGGCGGTCGAGCTCAACACGACTAGCGCGTTAGCCAACTACGCCACCGAGGCGGGCTACAACGTTAAAGATACAGTGGAACCTGAATAATTCTTACCTCCGTAATTCGAAATTGTCTTTAATTCGAATTTTTCAACCGGTCCCGTGAATTTTGCAATAAAACAATGTTAAAAAATTTGTGGCTAGTTCGAATCTTGTTTTGGTTGATTCAAACTTTTCGTAAGTTGTAATGTACTGTGCAGTATTGTTTTCCTAACTCTAGTTGTGGTGCCATGTTGTTCTATTTTTGGAAACAGGTGAGGTGACGTTGGAATGCGGTCGGTAGCCTTCTTCAACCCCCCCCCCTACACCCTACCCCGCTCACCCATTCATCTTTGTTTTCACGTACAGCTCTGTACTACGTTAGTCAAGGTTTAACCTCTCGAGCGGTTACGTACGCTGGTCTTAGTGATTTGGCCGTAGTGATATTCTTGTGACGTGCGAGCTAGTTTTGTTTTGTTGTTTAGTTTTGGTTTTGTTTAGTACAGTCTGTACAATATTGTTTGTGTATCGTGATGTCAATGTCCAAGTCACAGTCCTATAAATCATTATCTCTGACCGAAAAAGTAAAGGTGATAAAGGATGTGGAAAAGGAATTTTAAAATAAATCAGAAATTGCAAAGGCCTTCGGAATTCACCCTAATACATTTTCAAAATTTTTGAGTTTTTTTTTTTTAATTGAGCAAATGAAAATGAGAGTGGACAAGACAAGTAGTTCAGGAAAGGCTTATCCCGAGTGCGTCAGCTGCCGTGTGACATAGCCATCTCAGGCGTTTTTTTGAAAGTCTCAACAATATAAGTGATTCAACTTTCCAGTCAATAAATCAATTAGAATCATTGCCAAACCCTTCCTTCACCTCTGACAAGACGTGTATTAATCAAAACTTGTGAATGTGTGGAATGTCAGGCCTCCCCCATGGTTCGGATCCCACGTTAAAATGTAGGTCCTCCATTTCATCTCACAATCACCCTACCATTACACATTAGCGTAAGTGAGCATAACCCGAACGGGTAGTAAGAGGTGGTTCTAATAATAATAATAATAATAATAATATATCAATTAGAATCATACACTTTGACTTTGAGACTTAAACCAGGAAAATAGATTACAATCCCTGGCTTTTTAAAGAAATTGTGAACAGATTATGTCCAAATACGTTAAATAAAGTTTTTGAGCTTGGTTGCAAACTTAACTTTGTTTCTTTTCAATATCCTTTTAAAAAACTTATTTAATTTGAATTTTTGGATAGTTCGAATTTTTTCCTGGTCCCTTCAAGTTCTATTTATCCAGGTTTCACTGTAAAATATTATACCTTGAGGTACGTGAACAAAAAAAAAAGGTTAAATAAAAAATAAAAAATATAATAAAGGTGGGTACATAATTATTTGAGGAGAGGTTGATATAAGCAAAAACTATAAAATGTATGAGCAAAAAAAAAAGAAAAAAGAAAAGTAGTGTGGAGAAATAGATGATAAGTTGGGACATTTATTTTAATAAATTTATTGGTCGATTGGAGACCAAAAGGTTTGCTGACCCTGGGTCTAAGGCAGTGGGCCCCAAAATTTTAGGGCCATCCACCCCTTGGTTATATAAACACACAAGCCACTAACCTAATCAATAGAAAGCATTATTTAGAATAGTAGTTGGCCTTACCAACTAAACAAGATGACTCTAAACACAATGATATTTAATTACATATTTATTCGAAATCCTATCAAAACATTTAATATAGTTACCAAAATTGATGAACTATAGCCAGTGATACCAGCTTTTAAAAGTCTAATAGTAATATAGTAGGTCTCTTAAATACCATATTGAAACATTTAGGCACAACTAGTTTACTACATTTTTTAGCGTCGCGTCTTTACACTCGGGTTGTACGCTTATGTACTAACTACGTACCCGCTTCGGTGGCTGCAAAATACAACGCGCTACTCTCGCAATTGACTAGACTGCCATCAACGGGGAGATTGACGTCCGAATCTCAGTTTGGAGTATTGAGGGTGATTTTTCCAAAAAAAATTTCCATTCTTCCTCCACTCAAATTGGATACATTCCATATAAATATAGCCTTCTTATTCTCTTAAAATCAATAGCGTTATTAGTACGTAAGTTTATAGCTGGAGCGGGTAGTAAGACGCAGTACTAGAAATAAATAATACTACTTTTGCAAATGGTTTTAGAGATTATGAAGGTTATATTTAGAGGAAGTGTACACGAATTTGTACGTGAAGGGGAGTGGAGATATTTTTTAAACCACCCTCAGTACACCTTACCTAGATTCGAACCTTGATATCTCCGTCATCGGCAGTCTAGTCTACTGCAAATGTAGTGCGTTAGATCTTGCAACCACTAAAGTGGGTTAGTTTATTTTTAAGTAAATTCTTAATGCAACTGATGGGCTTGATGAAGTGATACCAGTTTCTCAAAATCTGGTTTAGAGTAACTTATCACCCATCTAAGATCACCCTTCCTAGTGTCCCAATGCCAACCACTCTCTTCCTGGTAATCCCACAGCCCTCATGAGGCAACATATACCACGTTTGGGATCACTGGCCTGAATAACTTTTTCATGTAAGACTGTATTGCGTGTGACGATGAGATTGAGGTTAGAATCACATTCAGGTTCGCGTGGGATGTTTTATTTCCTAAATGGTTTCCCACTCACTTTCCAAGATGATGAAATTCCAGGATGAAATTCTCTTATAATGTAAACCCTCCTAACGTATATTATATTAGTGTAATCAATGTATGAATATATTCCGAACGGGTATTAAGTTTATGTGAGGCAAAAACATATCTGATCAAAAGAATGTGATGAGAAACATGATCTGGAGTTTCTAAAACAATGTTGAGTTCTCCTAAGGGCACTACCTACTTGAAAGGATATTTCCTTACACTGCAGTGTTTCTTATGAGCATGAGACTACTAAGCTAAAATTACTACAATAATAATCAATTATCTTAAGACTTTCTGTTTTGACCGTTTTAAAATATGACTTAATTTATTTAAGAATGCTATATCTGTTTCTCAACTTTTGTCTTCATTCCCTGAACTGAGACATTTTGCGTGTAATGTAGTTGTAAATAATTGAATGTTAACTTTATGTGTATATATTTTTAAATGACTAGACTTAGGATGAAAGCTGTTTTAATGCTATGGATGGAGGCTAATACCTTTAATTTATTTTGCTCCCTATTTTGAACATTTTGGAAGTGAATTTTGGGTACAAAGCAAACTTATTCTGACACATCCTAAGAAGAAACTATCTTCTGCATGACGTCATAGAAGGCAAGGTTGAGGGAAAGAGGAGCTGAAAAAGGAGCAGGATTCTAATAGTGGATGACTTGAAGAAAAAAAAATTCTGAGAGCTGAAAGAGGAGGCAGAGGACCGGGTGCATTGGTGGTCTAAGTCCACTGACAATAGGAATGGACCTGTCTTAAGACAAAATATCTAATGATGATAATATTTTAAAAAATTTTTTTTTAAATCTTGAAAGTCCTTAACCTCTGTTATGCATCTCATTGCTCAAGTAGGCTTTTCATAATCAAATGGTTCAAGTGCAGCCCTTTAATGTTTAAACTTTGTATGTAAGGAAATGCCAATTACTTACCAATATCTACGTATGCTGCAGAAACATGGGTAGTAAGAGAACAGGATAGAAACAGAATGCAGACGAGTGAAATGAGATTTCTGAGAAGCAGGATCGGCGTGATGAAATTTGACAGGATGAGAAATGAAAGAATAAGAGGAATAGTAAAGGACGAATCAGTCCAGGACAGGATAAAGAAGGTACCACTTATTTGGTATGACCATTTGAGAAGAATGAAGGGGGAAAGGATGCCCAGGAGGAGGCTGGATATGGAGGTGGGATTTAAGAGGTTAAGAGAATGACCAAGGGAGAGATGGCTGAAGGGAGTAGGGAGGATTGTGGAGGAAGAGGAGAGGATTGAGCCAAGGTGGTGGGAGAAAAGGAGGTGGTGGAGAGGCTTATGTTCCAAACACTCTGAAAGTATAAAGCCTTTACTATTTTTACTTTGTTTATAATGAAGGTAAACATATGATTGGCACACTTAGGATTTATATAAAAATAATGTATTACCTGGAATTAATGGCCTTCTTATAGATGAGTGGTATAACACAGCGAAGTATCGGTCTAGAGCTATAGGAACCAGACTATACCCTGCTGTCATATGAGCCTGTACCATGAGGACCGCTCTAGAGATACACGCATACTTGCGGTACCCCATAGCTTCAGTCACGGCCGGGACGTAAGTGAAGGACAAGTAGTAGATCAACGTGATCCCAACGACCAGGTCTGCCACGGAGAGGCTCAAGACAAATCTACTGGGGATGTGCTTGAAGAAAACCGACGATTTGGTGCGATGCCTTCTAGGTAGGAGTATGGCAAAGATGATGAACGAGTTCCCGATGACGATGACCAGGATCGTCAGTAGGTCCACGAAGATGAAGAAGAACAGAAGGTATCGCCCTCCGACATAGGAGAGGGCCTTCTCATCTTGTAAGCACATGGCTTCTTCTCTGTAAATGTCAAAACAATACGCAGGAGCTTAACGTTAACCTGTGTTTCTTGAGAATAATTCAATGATTTTCTAAGAAAGGGGTGATTTTGAATAATTTTATTATGCCGACTAAAAAATGACTATCCGCTTTCTTCCATCACGTCTGGAATTTTTTTTTTAATTAAGCCCCATGGGAAAGTTCTTTTAATATGTTGGCACAATTTTTGTATTTAAATTATAGCATTATCGGACATTTTTATTTACATATATATTGGAAACACTAATTAAATTAATTTGAATCACTTTTTAGCTCAAGTATGACAGGATATTCTAAAAAAAAAATCGAGCTCACACTGTTTAAAACTATTGAACACCATCCTTAAGATCTAGAAAACAAATTACTGAAGGAAGCTTTATTTAATATAATTATGCAGGTTACGTTTAAACATAGACAAGATCAACTTTAAGATATTTAAAATAAACGCGTCCAACTAGTTTTATTCACATTTTCTAAGATTCAGGTTTGATCCTAAACGAGTGTGTTTCTATAGTTTTTGGAAAAATTGAAACAAGTATGTATAGTACACTCCGTTTACCCTGAATGATAGAATTCTTACCTTGACGTGATACACTATGTCCCTATATCATATGCTGCACCATATTATAAACATGCAAGGTAAACATGTTACCTTACAGGATGATTGGATACATTTTCTCCTAAACTAAGCAATATAGAAATTATATCATTCTTTCTAGTTGCTAAAATTGCACATGAAACAAAATGGAATTTAGGGTAACCATGTGGTTACTTATTGATACACAATCACTAAATACAAATACCGAAATAAAAGGTCAATGCGATTATATTATTTTTAGATGTGTTTTCAGTAAATGGAATAATTGTATTTTCAAATGTAGGCTTTTTTTATTTCCGCTATAACTATGCTTACAATTAATAACAGAAGTTTAAAATTGCCCAAAAAAATTAACAATTTGGAACAATTCACAATAATTAGTGTGTATAGGTTTTATTTATGGTCATATTTCACACATTTATTTTAAAGTCATTTTATTACTATTTTGATTTAGAGGTTCAAAGTCTACTTAAAAAAGAGTTGATGTGTATTTTGCTTTTAGGCCTAGTGTTGATAAAAAAACGTTATTAATATTTCAAGAAAAAAATTATAAACCGATTTAACTAACTTGAATCATAAAAAACATACATATTAATTTACTTATTTATTTAGCGACGCGTCTTACTACCCGTTCGGTTTATACGCTTAAGTACTAATTACGCTAATGGATTAGGAATTGGAAAGGTTGAATTTAAAGGAAGTGAACCCCCATTTTTGAGGAGGAAGAGTGGAAAACCATTTAGGTAAAACCAGCCTTAGTTCACCCGACCAAGATTCAAATCTTGATCTCCCCGTCCTCGGCAGTCTGGCTCAACATTAAACTAGCAAGTTAGCCAACTACGCCAACGAGGCAGGTATGTTAACTTAGGTTAGTCAATACCTCATCAACAAACATTTTGACAAGAAATAAATACCAAGTTAACATTTTTTACACCGAGTAGTCCGAGCTATCCACACAGATAAAATGTATCCACAGTTGTGTACGGATAATAAGAAGCAACATAGGGATTTTTGTTAAAGACCCATCTGAGATTCAAACTCGAACCGTCTCCTCACCAACTAAACAGACAAGACCGCGTGCCACCAGTACAGAAATAAAAAAAAAATACTTATAAGACTTAGGAAGTCCAAGAACTTTTATAGTTTTGATTGAAGCATTCATTTAGTTATTTGGAGAGATTTACAGAATTCAGTTTAAATTTAATGTATTAAATATTTTAAAGTATCTATTATTTTATAGGAAGCCTTTTTGAATGAATCCCAGATGTATAATATTTTAACAAACGAGACTCCCAATAAATACCAAAATTCGAAAACACCACATAAATAATTACTAGACATTCAAGAAACATATTTTACCATCTAATGATAAGCTTAGTATTAATATATAAACTCTCACCCATATAGTAAACATATGACTATTGTTTGTTACTCAAATATTATCTCCGAATCTTCAGCACAATAAACGATTTTTACTACACACTAAGACCTCGGTAACCTATACTCAACTGCCCCTAACGCAAGTTTGAAACTAAACGTCTTTTGTCACAGCCAGCTCAATTACTGAAGGCGGGGCATGCCCCTTATAACTATTGCACGTGTGTGGATAGGGCGCGTGCCTTGAAAAGGAATGGGATGGTCAGAGCTGTGTTCGGCAGTTATCCATTAAGTGGATGGGCACAACAACATTGAATGAACCTTTCATACAGTCACATTGATACTAATAATGAGAATCATAGCTACTAGTTTTAACCACATTTGTGGCAGTGACCAAAGTTGTTCAGTCTACTTAAAAGAGTAGAACTAGTTTAAATTAATCCTTAAAATTAGTAACTGTTTGGGTTGCAGATGTAGGGAACTTAAGGTAGGGGCAGGATTTTTTCAATGTTTATATAAAATTAATTTATCAAAATAAATAAAATATGTCTCCAGTAGAAACATAGAATATAATTTTCTTCGCATGGTGGTATCAACAGTTGTTAAAGGCTAACGCGCAAGTTGTGTTATCTAGACCGCCAAGGACGGGAAGTTCGAGGTTAGAATCCCACTCGGTGAACTGGGGGTGTTTTTTTCTAAATAATTTTCCATTCTACCTTTATGTAAATGTAGGCTCACTTCCTTTAAATTCAACCTTCCCTAGTACTAACCCATTAGCTTAGTTAGTACTTAAGCGTATAATAACTCAAACGGGTAGTAATACATTGTGCTGGAAAAAAAAAGTTGTTGAATATCTCTCAAGATTGTTCTGGAATTTAATGACAGCTCTTTTTCTTAATTTAAAAAGTTTCTCATCTAATGTTCATGACAGATATTCAACAAATGTTGATATCAGTATGTAAAGAAAATTAAACTCCTAAAGATTATTTGAAACAATATTTTTTCAATTTTGCCCCAAAAAAATTACTATAAAAACTGTAAAAACACTGAACTCACGTTCCCTACACATCTAATAATAAAGAGGGTTAACCCACATGAGTGTAAGAATGGCCTAAGGTGTCACACTCGCAATAAACAAGACTGCCGATGACAAGGAGGTGGGGGGTTTGAATCCTAGTTGGGTGGACTGATGGTGGTTTTAAAAAAAGAGGTTTACACTCTCCCTCCATGCAAATGTGGGTACGCTTTCTTGATACTTATCAGTCTTCATCCCTACCTCATTAGTGTAATTAGTATTTATGCGTATAGTCTGAACAGGTAGTAAGGCATGGCTCTAAAATATACATATTACATTGATAAATATTTTTAAGTTTCTGAGGCTTAAATGTAGGGTAGCTTTCAGAAATTTTACGCTATGAAAATAATTTGATGATAAATTTATTCAATTATATCTTTAACTAATTGAATACGTGATTTTTTAATTCACAGGATGTTCTCTATAGTAAATAATTGTGTAAAATGTAAATGTAATTATGGTAGTTATATGAGTCTATAATGTTAAAATTCAATCATTTATGCAATAAGAAATAGATTAAACTCAATTAATCAGTTATTTTGCATATTAATTTTTCTGGAAAAATATAAAACATCAAATTAATGGAGTATTCCAGTTGCTAAAGACACAGTACTTAACACAAGTCCATGAATACATTTAATATATATGTTTTGTTATACTTACATTATGTGTGAGTGTAGATTTTCTTCATAATTTCAAACTATATTCATTTTAAATTAAAGTTGAAAAACAAAAGGAAAATTACTTAAAACGTTTTTACCACATTCTTTCTTTTTTCTTTTCATGTTTATGTCATTGATGTAAACACATTTTTAAATGTGTTTAGTGGTAAAAATGTTTCCACTGTTATCACGTTATTAAATATAACTCCGCATTGTGCTTCGTCGAGAAAACAAACATGTAACAAACTGGAAGTCTTGCGGTGCGTTACAGAAATAAAACCACTTTTAGAAACACTCAAGATGGATATTCTAGTCACAAAATGTACATTTAAAAAATAATGTTTCTAAGTTTTGCAGACCACGATCTTGAAGCGCACTTATCGCAGTTTATTTTGGAACAACTCCAGAAAATAGAACAAAAAAAAAAGAGGTGAGTCGGGGTTCTTTGATGTTCTTCAGCAGTGCCTTTAAATCAATTGTAAGAAAACAATCAACCTCAAGTGAGTTTCAAGCTCTATTAACATTGTTTTTTTCGATAAACGTCTTTATCATTTACCAAACCAAATTAAAAATAAAATATTCTGAAGTGTTAAAAAAAAGAGTATATGAAGTGCTATGATTAAAAATTTAAGTTATTTTCATATTTAACTTTTGATGCATATTTTTATTGTACTCGTATGCACTTTATTAAATTTACACTACCTCAAATAATATATTTAAAAAAAATTAAATCTCTAAGATACACATTAATCGAATGGATCGCGATCCTATCTTTCCAAGTCTTGAAGAAAGATTGAGTTTCGGTTAAACCGTTTGAATCCTAAATGATAAAACAAATGCCTATCACGTGGCGCTTTTAACTTGAATGACGTCACTACTTCTCTAGCGAGCGATGGTCCACAACAAACTTGGTGTGTCTTAATTTATCCGGCTTGACAAGGTCGATTGTATTAAGGTGACTCTAATCAAAATGTTAACAAACGGGGCGAAGACTAATAAAACGTTATTACTGTTGACTTTAGGGGAGGCCATAGGATTCTTTATTAGTGTTAGACTGTAGGTAAGCCATAAAGGGCCCAGTTTGACACCAGAGGGGGTCTTTAAATCACTCTTTAAATAATATATTACTTAAAATAAAATAATGTAAGCTAATTAAGCAAATATTCCACGTTTGTGGGCACTCAGAATAAATATAGTGCTCATCTAGTCTGATACTAGCACCACTGGTCGCTCTCGGGTTTGACTGCATTGCCGGCGATGAAAATATCTAGGTTTGAATCCTAGTCAGGTGATGCACAACGTCTTATGAGCCATTCAGATTATACGCCTGTATACTAAGTGCTAAGGATGAAGAGGATTGAGTTTAAAAGTAGTGTAGCAAAAATTTCCGTAGAGGGAGGTTGGAAAAACCTTCAGGAAAACACCCTCAGTATACTTGGCTGGGTTTCGAATCCTGATCTCCCCATCATCCATTCTAGTTTATTGCGAGAATTACGCCTTATAACAGGTGGCTAACGAAGTGAATTCACTCAAGTGTATTGAAGGTGTTTTATTCATAAGTGGTCTCCCACTTTACTTTGACGCAAACGTGGGTACATTTCTTCTGAAATTCTATCAGCGTTTAATCCGAATGGAACCTAATATATGATAAAATCCTACAGTGTGCTTTATTTTGTTACATGATGACCAGAGTTCAAAAACTAGATGAGTGTATTGAGGGCCTTTATTACTCAATTCTCTCCCATTCTACTTCTACGTTAGTGTGAGTATATTTCTTCTAAATATTACCCTTATCATCCATAGCTTATTAGTTCAGTTACATACGTACATCCCATACGTGTAGTAAAACCTCGACATATGAAACAATTGTATTTTCAAAACCATTACTTTGTTTTGGGGTTATTTTGGGGTTATCTTAAATAAAAAACTTTTTAACCAACATTGATGTTCGAAAAGTCAAAGGCGTCCCTCTAACAATATAATGAAATGCCTATGACAAAGATATCATGGTTGGAATCCCAGTCGGGTGTAATGAGGGTGGTTTTCCCAAAATGGTTTTCCACGTAAATGCGGGTACACCGCCTCTAAATTCAACCTCCATCATTTATAATATATTAAAGTAATTAGTACATATGCGTTCTAAAAAAGTAAACAAGTGCCAATGCTCTTATTATATATGTAGCTGGCTATTACTAGTTTAAGGTTGGATATATTATAAGCATATTTCTTTAGTAAGCAAATGTTTAGTAAATAAACATTTTAAACTACTATACAATTTCACAAAAACTGAATATATTATAAATTAACCAAACTGAAACTTACCACTTCACTGGACCTATTTCATCCTCGTGGTAACTGTTCTCCAAACAGACTGGCTTGGATTATCTTCGCTAAGCTGATCATTTATTTTACAAGATCGTGACCTTCATGAAAACTTTTTTAAACCTTAAAAAAAAATTACTCTTTCATCTCCTGTATGCTTGGATACAAACGGTTGCCAAAACATGGCCGGTCTTAGTAGAAACAAAACTGTAATCAATCGAAAGGGTAACGATTGTTTCCGATCAATCTTTTCCCCCAGACAGTATTTACGAATAGAAATATTCTAGGCTATAAATCCACCCTTGACGCTCCGATTGAAATGTAAATCTCGAAAGTTACAATATTCTAAAATAGAGATCATCCCAACAGTTACTGAGCCATTAATAGCTTAGGTCTGGTTTTGAACTCTTTTTAATGAAGATGTTCTAGATCTATAAAAAATAGGTCTGTATAAGAGCTATTCGCAAATAAACTGCAGTCTATTTCTTTTAAGGTGGGGATATAGGAAACGTGAGAAAATGCCAAAGTGTCTTCAGTTTTTATATAAAAGGTTCTTTTGACAAAAATAGTTAAAATATTGCTCAAGTAGAAACATTGAGGTTAATTTTCTTCACGTGTTGATATAAACAATCGTTGAATATTTGCCATGAGCATAGCATCATTAGATGATAAACTTTATAAATGCAGTTAAAATGTTGTCATTAAATACCAGGAGACCCTTGACAGATATTCAACAACTGTTGATATCACCATGTGAAGAAACAACTATATACCGAAGCAATATCTGATTTATTTTGATCAAAAAATAAAGTTTTGCTATAAAAACTGCGAAAACATTTACCTTTTCGCGCATTCGCTAGATCTTCACTTTAAAGAGGTTGTCCACCTGTGACGTAACAGTAAGTCGAGACAGGATTTCCCTTGTTAATGTATTTACTTCTTATTCAGCGAGTTTTGAAGTTAGAACACCAAAACCAAAAACCATATATTTTTTAATAATTCTAAAACAATAGCCTTTCATTACCATGATATTTTTTTTGTTCTTGAAGTAGTTTTTTTTTTTGTAAACAAACTTTTTTGGAAGTAACTTAGGTTATTTTAGTCCATTAGCGAAAATGTTCAGAATGTAGATCGAAACAGTCCATGAGTCTATCTATAATAGGAAACCGGAAAAATATATTTTTAAAATCCAGGAAAATATTGTCTATCTAGGCTAAAATATTAGAGTGGGTGTGTAAACTCACCAGAGGAAGAGGGGAAGTTTTATAATCAGGTATATCAGAGAGATCTCCATATGAACAAATCTTTTTCTTCGTTTTATTTCTATTTCGTATTTTGGCATCCAAGTGTGATTGTGCTTAGTGTGCTTAATGTGTCAAGTTAAGATGAAGCTTGGAATTCACCAAGAAGGTAATGTCATAAACATATTATTATTTATATAAATATGGGCTTTATGGCTGTTTATACATTTCAGATTAAATACAAAATCAATCATCTTCCAACTAGGGGGCCTTTGAATTTATTTTACTAGCCTTACATTTTTGTTTCACACGTCTTACAGCTTACCTAGCATTGTTTAATATACTGTGCAAAGAAACAAAGAGAGGAGAGTGAATATTCAATAACGACACAAACACTCTCTTGAAATGAGGTTGGAAAAACCACTTGAGAAAAATACTACCCCAAGTGCCACCAGTGGGAATTAGGTCTCGGCATCAAACAACAGTCCAGAGCTGAGATTACAAACAACTACATCCATATCGCTGGTCATGTGGATAAATACGTCAGTCTTGTCTTGTTTTGTTGATAATTACGAGATCATGGCTTCAGTCTCGTTTTTGATATACTGAGCTAGTTTTAACTCACAGATTTTCCACCCCACTCTCCTCTACGAAAATGCATGAACATTTTTCCTAAATCCCGCTACCCTTATTATAACCAATATAAATACTCGGAAGGTTTAATGGGTAATATTACGTGTATCTCCCACCGGTGGCCGCACAATCTAGGGCGCTACTCTCGCAATGGATTATACTGCTGAGGGCGATTAGATTGGGGCTCGATCCCGGTCTTGTGAATTGAGGGTGGTTTTTATTAAATGTGTTTACACTCTAACTCCACGCAAATGAGGGTGCACTTTCTACTAATTAAAACTTCCTAATTCCTAACACATTAGCGTAATTGGTTAATAGGCATATAACCCAAATGGGTAGTAAGACACGGTGCTAATAAATACGTGCATCACAAAAAATATATAAACACTTCACAAAAGCTGATTCTTAGGATATTTCAGTCCAGATAAATTTTATTTATCATTTGTTTATAAAAAAAGACTGCCAAAGTAAACGATATATGGCCAATGGGATGTTGCGCTTAGCATAAATATTGACAAAACCTTTAAGATTACACGATTTTGGTTTTTACTGGAACTAATACCAATATATTTTTATGACACTATATATATATTTTTTTAAAAACATAGTCTATAAGTTGACATTTTTCACTCTGAAAAGTCCAATAAAAACACATATTTCTGAGAGCTAAATGCCCGTAAAACGAAAGGTAACTGTTATAGGAGCATAGAATGGATATTTGTGAATCGGACTATACAATTTAAAAGGTCATTAAACAAATTGTATTTCGATCTATATTTTTCTCCTACTCTGTTTGTTCTCCTATTGATGGACAGCTTCAACCAAGAACGTTTGCCCCAATTGGTTTTTCGCGTTTAGGAATTCCTAATCCGACTATTCAAGTGCGTAACACATACCTGTAATTTGTTTATGCAGTAGTGCATATAAATATTAATGAATGTGTCCATACGGCTGTGTTTTACCAGCAAAATTGTACACCCCAAACTTACAATGCCATTTACACACGAGCTTAGATAAACTGAGGCATTTTCTCATTATTTTCAGCAACAATTTGAGATCAATAAGTTAAGCTATCTTGTTGCTTATCTTAAAAGAATTTGTATCCACTCAATCATGATATCTAATTAAATTCTATCCCGGTAATTGATTAGAAATACATGAGGATGTATCACGCTACATCACTAGCTAAGACACGACCAAACGATTTAAAATGTAGGTCTGCATAAAACTTTCCACTTTATCTTGACCATCTCGGAATGATATATATTGTGATCGTCAAACAAAATTGATCTCATGATTTCAATAAAATGTTGACGTTTCAAGATTCACTGTAACCGGAATAAATTGCCTTCACGATGCCGTCCGTCTGTCTGTATCTCGGACTAGAGCTGAAATGGATTTGCCGAACGGGATTAAACTAAATATCTAGGATTTAGATATTCCTAAAATTAAGGGTAATTTAATGAGGGGCAGAAAAGAAATAATCGACTTTCTTAAAATCCGCTCTTAAAGATTTTTACAAAACTTTATATCTCAAAATAATTCAACATTAAATAAGATAAGAAATAATCGACTTTCTCAAAATCAACTCTTAAAGATTTTTACAAACTTTCTATCTCAAAATTGTTCAATATTACATAAGAAAAGAAATAATCGACATTCTCAAAATCCACTCTTAAGGATTTTTACAAAACTTTCTATCTCAAAATAGTTTAACATTACAACCAAAATAGAAACTCTGATTTTTCCACAAAAATGACTTTTAGGGCACTTAATATAAGCGGAAACTTTCAATTTTGATTTTTCCGCAACTATTTGAGATACAAAATAACCTATCAATGTAGTTATAATATATTATTTTATTTAAAATTTATACCAAACCAATAATTTCTGAGTTATAATCAAATACAGTAAATTTTACATATATTTTTAATGGAGATCTCTTGGTGGTGAAATTGACTGCTATGCTTTTTGGTTGACAAAGATATTCCTCTTTCCTCAATGTTTCTGTAACAGTTTTTATTATTTCATTTATGTTCCTTTCTGGACTGTTTCCGCAAAAAATTTATATTATTTCGTTTCACAAATCTGAAGAGTTTTTAATGTCTATATTTTAAGATAAAAGAGAGAAAAATACCACTTTCACCATCACCATTTACATTAGCAGTACCGTTTATAATTTCAATTCTAATTAATCGTGAACTGAACGGATGTTTATATAATTAAAGGCAAATAATCATCATAACTATTTTTCATAAATTTAATAACGCCTTTCTTTCTCGTGTTTTTTTTTTAAAGAAAGCCATTTATTTCTTCATCACGCTTGGAATTATTTTTTCTCGCAAAAATGTTTGTTAGATGATGCAAGCTAAGATACTCTATTTTTCAATTAATATGTTTAAAACCCACTTTGGTGGACGAATGATCTAAAGCGACACACTCTCATTATACTGGACTTACAATGGCGGAGAGATTTACTTTCAAATCCTGGACAAGTTTATTGAGTGGTTTATTCCTCTATATGATTCTATATTCTTCTCCCACTCAAATGCAGGTACACTTTATCTAAAATTGTCCAACACTTTATCAAGGTCGGTAGCGTGTCTGTATACTAAGCTAAGGCTCACGAGTTCGATTCCTGGCATGATTTAAAAATGTATCAATGGAGAAATGTAGGTTTCTCCTTTATAGAGTAATAAATTAATGGCTGAGGAGATAGGTATCGTGATTGTTTTATATTTACGATAGTTTATAAATTGTCTGTGACTTGGTTCAGAAAGTGCATGTTAAATACCTCAAATAAATGGGAAAAAAAATCTCTAAAATCAACCTAACTCATCACCAACCAATTGGTGTAATTAGTTCATATGAGTGAAAGGGTAATAAGTGAAACTCAATGAGAATTTTTTTAAAACAAAATATCTATTAAAGACTTAATCTTAGGGTTAAGGATGAGAGGAGGATGTTTAAAGGTAGAGTACCCATGTTGATTATTGATTAATAAGACTCAGTGATACGTCAAGTACTTGCTCCTTGTCGTGTCACTGGTGGCACGCGTACCCCAGTTTTGGAGCCACAGCACTGGAGAGTAAACAACACAATATCTCTTACTATTTTTTCGGTTTACTAAACTTCTGGAGAGCAGCGATCACATTTTACTCGAGGTTTATTAGTTACTTGATTTAAGGGTGTTTAACAGAGATTTGAATTTTTTTTTTCAAATCAATTTTACTAAAATAATTGAGAATGGAGTAGGGTACTTTATGATGTCACAAACCCTATTGTCATGGCCATACATTGTTAAGGTTGACAAATTTCGTAGATTAAGATGGGCGGGAAAATTATTGCGAATGGAAGAATCTAGAACCTTATTCTGGGTACTGACTGGCAAACCCAACAGGAAAAACCATGTGGAATACCTAGAGGATATAAATAGTTCAAGATAGGATAGGGTGTAGTGAGGTTAACTGGATAGAACAAGCTCAAGATAGGGATAGGGTGTAATAAGGTGAACTGGATAGAACAAGCTCAAGATAGGGATAGGGTGTTAATAAGGTGAACTGGATAGAACAAGCTCAAGATAGGGATATGGTGTAATGAAGTGGACTGGATAGAACTAGTTCAAGATAGGATAGGCTGTAATTAGGTAGACTGGAATAGAACTAGTTCAAGATAGGATAGGGTATAATGAGGTGGGTTGGATAGAACAATCTCAAGATAGGGATAGGGTGTAGGGTGTAATATACTGTGGAGTGTTTTTTTGGGTGCCTTTCGTCGTCAAAGCCAAATTGTAGATAAATTCTTTGGAGGTGGAGGTATGTCGTGGCTGGTGTGTTGCTGTCGAGCCTCTTGTTGTGGAATCACTTTGGGATCTGGTATCATGATGTTGTAGGTCAGGTTTTAATATCACTTTATACAAATGATGTTGTTTTTAAAGAAATTAATTTTTATTTAAATATATCATCAATTGACCCACAATTACTATGTTTGATTAATAAATGCGGCAGCTTAAACTGGATAGCTTAGCGCGTCACGGACCATTTTACTTTAGGATTGGAAGTCAAATTCGAAAATTGGACAATAACTTATCTTGGGCAGTTCCTATATCAAGGTTGCGGACAGAATGAAGAGAGGAGCCTTTTTTTCAGATACGGTATACGTTTCGAAACAAATCATTCTAGAATATTCTCTGTCTTTCTTTCTTTTAGTCAAACTATGTTCTATTTGTTCCAGAAGGGAGGGAGAGAGAAAGAGAGTGTTTTCGAAGTGGTTTCACAAGTATTTGCTATAGGGTTGTGGGGACATTTAATAATGGAAAACATAAACTGACGACATAGATTCGTTGTAAACAACAAACAATAAATAATTAATCATCCAGATGTATGAGTAGATATTGTAACACATGTGAATGCATTTAGTTTCATGATCTGAGATTTTTCATTAATTTTAAATATATTAAATGTGTCACTTTTGATTTGAATTATTGTGAAATGAAGAATCTATTTCATTGCAATTTGGCGTACTGTTTTTAAGAGTAAGTAAGTAGGTCTATATAGGTAATTTGTTGAAAACTCTTTGAACCCTCTTGAACAACAAATTTTTGTTCTAAAAATAATTGGAGAAAATCATTAGTATTATCGTCGCCACAAAAACTTCTTTGACGAATTTAAAGAAATTTGTTTTTAAGTTTTAGTACTAAATCATTATAACCTGGATTAATATGGTGGACTATTTGTATTACAATAGAAATGTAAGGTTTCCAAAAATTTTAATTTTATAACTTGTTTATAAATAGATTATAAATAGTTACCCCATAATTAAATAAAAAGCTAAAAAATAGTTCATAGCTCACATGAACATTTTTATAAATGTACGAGTGTAGAAGAAACTTAATCGTACTAATCGACCGTGGAAAAACCACTTTAAAAGTAATCCCGTGTGGGAAACTACGCCCTAAATACATCGGGATTACAATCCTGACCTTCCTCAATCGTGACCATGAAAGATGCGAGTCTAATGCCTAATGTCATCTATCAACCACCGCGGCTCTGGGTGGGTATTTACGATACGAAATGACTTTGCGTTGTATTTAGAAATTTAAATGAAAATAGTGGCAGATACAAAAACCGTAAAACTATTCAAACAAATATATTTTCAACAGTAAAACAGTTTTTTTGTGTGTTGTTAAACATAAATATAGGTTTTATAGTATGAAGAGTAATATAAAGTAAACGTAAACAATATTATCGTTTAGAACGGACTTTATCCAAACAAACTTTTAATGTTTTAGAATGTAAAATAGTGACACAAAATGATGTGTTAGCTAAAAGGAAAATATATATTTGCGTTAGCTATAAGAAAAAAGCCATTTTATTATTAAGTAGCTATTTCAAATAATTTTATTTCTAGTTCACGTGAAATAATAAATTAAATAAGTTTATCTATAAATGATAAAGAAATAATATTAACTGTTAAATTTAAATCAGATATACTCTGATAGATAGTGAGGTGTCTCTTAAATGGTTCCCTACTCTCCCTCCAGGCCGATTCCCTTGAAATGTTACCTTCTTTACCCTATATTTGATAATATGTATATAAAAGGATTGATGGTGACTAGGTTTGAATCTTGGCTGAGTTGACGGAAAGGATTTTTGCCTTCCTGTTTTTTTTTTTACATTCCGCTTTTTCACGAATGCAGGTACAATTCCTTCAAACTAATCCGCTCCACACTTAGATTATAACCTTCTGTTATAGGCACGAATACAATATTTATTATTAATTTATATTTCAACTAAAACTTCGCAACAAATGTAATATTTCATTCTAGGGCTCCTTGATATAGAATATAGATTTTGTTTGGATTTTAGTAGGACATATTTTATTTTTCTATCAGTTAAATTTATTAAATAGATTCAAAACAATTTTGATAAATAGTATGGTCGAATTATATAAGGCTTTTATCTCACAATAGACTAGACTGCTAGTGACAGGGTGAACGGTTTTCAAATCCCGGTTAGATAATATACTGAAGGTGGTTCTTCCTGAATGGTTTTCAACTCTCTCTCTCTCTCTCTTTCTCTCATGGAAAATGCTGGTAAAATTCCTATAAGTGCAACCTTTCTCATCCTCAACACATAAACGTATATAGTAAGCATGTGTACAACCCGAACGGGTAGTAAGGAAAGGTGCTAAAATAAACACATAATAAAAACCATATATTTAAAAATCATAACTTATCTAGAAAATTCTAGAGTTTTTTTTGGTAGGAAAATATTTTAAAATAGTTTTAAAAAACTTGCAATCATAATTGACAACATTTTATTTTGTTGTTAATATTATTTAAACTTATTATCTTAGATATCAAAATTGATAGTTGCATTTCACATGATCTAACATAATACGAATACGTGACAATTATTTTAATAACTGATTTTATTATCACAAATGTTTCTTAGAGTTAGAATTGAAATATATAAGAAGCAATAATATAAGCACATACTTACACGTGCTATAAAGTTTCTTAATCTTTTTAATATAATAGATTTTATTTAGTATTTACTGTAATTAAAAATATAAACAGTAAAAAAGCTTGATTCTCAAAATCTCTAATAACATTGCAATATAGTACACGTTTACCTCCCTGTGTTTTATAATGGCCTTGACTGGTAAAGTGTTTTCATGTCTAAAACACATATTTGATCTATTGTTTCCACAAGATTAGAATGTTTGTTGGGTTTACAAAAATTTCTAAGTGAGTGTATGGGTCGTATTATTTTGGGATGCTTGTGTATAAATTAAATGTGCCGCACATGATAGCCACAAAATGTTCATGTTTATTTATGAGAAAAATATTATTAATGACAACATAGTGCTACCCGCATTAGTGGTAACGCAGACTAAATGTTAAAATCGATTATTTTATGAAAAAAAAAAGGAAGCTCTATTTCAAATAACAGCTGTACTTAGTTTTTTTTTTTTTTGTACAGGTTATTTGAGTCTTCCTCCAGAAAAAATTTGGGTAAGTTATATCTAGGCTCTATTTTATTAATCTCTCACCCAATAAATGTATTACGATAATCCGGGAAGGCTTTAAGATGTGATAGAAGAAAGCACCGTAGTTATCAAACAATTCCACATGTGGTTAAATCTTAGCTTCCATCGGATTGAAATAATCATTTAATAAAATAAAAATTTTAGGTAATTAAAATACAGATTAAAAAAAATAGTTATTATAGATTTGCATATTATTAACTTACTATAGAATTTGTCTAAATTCTGAGAATGTTGCGTAATGTAAAACTTTATGCATTGATTGACTGAAATAATCACAATGGCAAGAAAAGCATAGCATTTTCTAGGGAGGGACAGTTCTGTTTTTTTTATATCTCAGCTATAGTTTAATTTTTTTAATTTTTGAGTAAACCTCGGTAGTTTTGGAGGGTAAATTACTCATATCAAGACCCGATGTTGGTGGGTTCAAATCCATACGGGGTCAATGGATTTGTCTTGATTAATTAAACTCCATAACATAGCTCCCTTTGGAGGAGAAGTAAAGCCGTCTGTCCCATGTCGATTGTGGCATGTTAAAGAACCTTGTAAGGTATATGAAAATACCTTTTCCGGCAAAATTGATTGGATTTTATAAAGTAAACTTAACACATAGTACTCATTAATTTATTTAACTCTTGCTCATAGAAGTTCTCGTGTGCTGATATCATCAGTCGGTTCAAAAGGTGCACGTTAATATATCAAATAAATACATCTTTAAAAAAATTTTTAGCACCATATCTTACCATCCAGTGAAACGTTTATGGATTTGTTACACTTAAGTGTTAGGGATGAGAAATGCTTAGTTTAGAATTAGTGTACCTGAATTTGCACGGAAAGAGTGTAAAAACAATCAAGGAAAAAATCACCTACAGTATATCCCACAAGAATTTTATCTCCGATTTCCCGTCAGCGGGAAAACTAGTTTAGACGAGGTATACGTCTAAGTACACCAATGCGGGTCCGTTTCGGTTCTCGAAATACAAATTATTATAACCATTTAAGATTACTTAACCATTGGATTCATGAATTGCTTAGTTATCTTCATTACAGAAAGACGAAAACAATTGAGAACAAATTAATTTATTAGTTTGTGTGATACGTATAATTTTGAACCATGAAGTTGAAACCGAAATCCTAATTAATGGAGCCTGAACTGGCAGAATATTGGTTACCGATCCGTCACTATATTTTCTCATAAATAAAAATATTGAACAATTATTCACATCACATATGAAGCACATGTTTTGTGTCCAAACACAAACTCTTCGATTCCAATATCGACGTCATTTGTCCTCGAGGACCTCATAAACCAGAGCTTGAAGTCCTCTTTCTCCATCGCTTGAAGTTGTCGACTATGTCAAAGATCGCACACTTCACGGCGACGTTCTTCCAAGAGAAAAGGAAGGTGTTGAAGATGTAGTTGAAACTGGCCAGCGTCATCGCCAACTGGAACAGCAAGTCCACCAGCTCGCTGCGACGCACCGACCACTGCCGCACCAGGATCAGCGTCGCCAGGGGCGTCCAACAGACAGTACAGCAGATCACCACCATGACGAGCACCCTTGCGGACCTCTTTGCGGAGACGAAATGACTGGCCTGACCGATGCCGGCAAGGTCCTGGGACACCTGCCTCTGTTCAAAGTCGACGGTGATCTTGTGGATCTTGAAGTGTACGACTACGACGATGCCCAGGACGATGATGTGGGTGATTCCAGGGATGAAGACGAAGAAAAGGGGGAAGATGACCTTGGGCTCCTCACAGTTCTCTGACGGCGACCATTGGTTCAGGTAAAATAAAGAAGTCCCTGCCACCAAGGCACTCAACCACACGGTCACGATGATGAGGTTAGCTTTTCTGAAACGAGAAAAACCTCTGTAATTTTACATGTAAGACAAAGTCTCCTATTGTTTCTAAGGGGTCATCCATAAACCACGTAACGCTGTTGAAGATGGCGCAATAGTAACATTTTTTTTAGCACCATGTCTTACTACCCATTCTGGTTATACGCCAATGCACTAATTACCCTGGTGTTTTTAGAGATCAGGAAGGTTACATTTAGAGGAAGTGTACTGACCAAGATTCAAACCTCAATCTCCCCATCATCGCCAGTCTAGTCTACTTTGAGAGTAGCGTGCTAGACCATAAAGCTACCGAAACGGGTTCTTTGGTAACTAAATGTTGTTACATTGGGAGGAGGTTTGCTTCATCACAGTGCTTAATAGAACAGATTCTATAAGTTACTTAAATTCTAGGTAACTGTTTATATTTTGAAATAATTTATATTAAAGATTTAAAATTGATGTTGAGTTATTTTAGATCTGATCCCCCCTTGTAGTGTCATAAAAGCTTTCCTATGAAAACTAATGACTTTCACACTTGATAGGAAGACCTAGCACAGGTTGAAGGGGGAGAGTGGCCAGGACAAATGCCATATTTGATATTACTGGGTGGGGGGGTGGGGTACAAGGGAGTGGTGGTAATATAGAAGCGTTACGTGGTCTATGGATGACGCTTAAAGTCAATGTTTCTTATTTTTTCATTTGATTCTCATTTAGTCAATTGGTTCAGTCACAGAATGTGCTTGTTAAATACCTAAAGTATAAATAAAAGATATCCAAAAACAGTAACAAATTTTTTTTTTCGCGTTTGGCATTACTGATTGGGAGGGACAAGACATCCAACTTGGTCACCTGTATGTAGACTATCAACCCTTCTTGTGGCACGGAGCATTGACCAGGGTACATTGATGATAGTGGGTATGGAGGTGTGGGCCAGTGGGAGTCTTAAACCTAGCTTAAGTCTAATTTACCAACCCCTGGTGACCGTTGGTATAATTACCCTTGAGAGAAATATACCCAAGTGCCAGCCGAGGGTCAAACCCGGTACCCCTAGGTACGTAACCAAACGGGATGATAAGAGTGAATGGAAAATAGCCCCTGAAGCGATATTACAGGGAAAATCAGCTATATTCCACCAACAGGGGTGTCAACCTCTTCCTCAACATAAAGTGTCAAATATTAATAATGATGTTTACCAATATTATGAGGCACAGCACTTAGCGTAAGGACCTGTATAGACGTACACGCACTTTAAGCCATACGTGAAAAGAATACACGATTTCTTAAATAAACATTACAAGTCCTTGAAACTCCAAAGAACAATTTTTAAAGTTAAAAATAGATATGAGGTGTTTTAAATTGTTAAAGTCATGTAACAAAAAAAAATACAATAAATGTGTTCTTTTACTTCCTATCGTTTGAGAGATTAAGTATTGGGAATGTTAAAATAAATGGTATGGAGCTCCGCATGGACTTTCTCGCTATATTGTTTACTCAAAACATAGTTTACTCAAAACTTGAAATATATGTGAAAAGAGATAATATATAATAGCAAACACAAGCATATATTGTACTATACCTATGTAAAACATTTTTTGAGTCTCGGTTTTAAATTTTATAATTTAATTTTTAAAGAACTAATGTCCTCATTTGTATGTTTGGACCTATAAAAAAGATCAATATTGGGCCCACAAAGGTCAACACCTCATATTAAAATTTCTACTTCCTGTTAACATTTTCGATATTTTATTAGGTGTTGAACATCTTCATGTGATCGCATTGCAATTAAATTCCTCATTTATAAATTTTGACCAATAAAAAATTTAAGTATTGACTATTGAGTCCAAAATGGAGATCATTATTGTATAAACATTTTTTCTAGAGGTTTAAGGAAAAATAACAAACTTTTTGAAATATTTACTTATATTTAATTACTCTACGGCATTGTAGAATTATTGCGTTAAAACTTAAGTAGTTTCCCTTTACAACCAAAGCTACAAAATTTTATTAATATATTTGCCAATATCTCAGAAACTGTTGGTTTTATAAAAATATATTTCATATAAAAAGCTTTTTATTTTTAATAGTACTACAATTTTGCAATGATAAGTTATCTAGTATCTAAAATAATTGAGGAGATACGGAAATTTCAGCTTCTGTAAGGTACCCTAAAATCATTTTCATGGGAAAATGAATATAGCCAGTTTATTTATTATCTTAATCAACGCCTAGATACGAATTTTAATCAAAATTGTTAGAGCCAATTTTGAGAAAATCGATCATTCTCTTTTCTTCCTTTATTAAACCACTCTTAATTTTAAGTTGAAACAGACCTACAGACAGATGGCATTGCAAATACCACTTTTTAGGGTTTGGGGGGTCATGAGACATTGACATCCATTAACATTTCAGGTTAGATTTTTTTTAAGGTCGCTATACCTTACCTTTTGTATTCGAAAAGTTAAAAAATATAAATATTTGCCTATAGCTTGAACGTTTTTGGTTTTATAAAATTATGCCACGAATAAAATTTTTGTATTATAAATAATGAATTACTTTAATTGTAATGAGAAGTAATTTCATATCTCAAATAGTTTCGGAGATAAGATAAAAAATGGTAATTTACCATCAGACCATAGCCTTTGAAGTCATTTTCCAGAAATATTGAGAGTAGCCATTTTGTTTCGAATATTTAAAAATGTTTAGAAATTAAATTTAATCAAAATTGTTATAGCCGATTTTGAGAAAATAGATTTTTCTCTTTCTGTCTTTCAGTAAACTACCCTTAATTTTAGGTTTTTACGTACGTAGGTTTACTATTCTTCCCCCAGCCATTAGCTCAACATACTTAATTACTTTGTTACTCAAAACCTTATTTGCTAACTGTGAAAGGTTTAAAAGAAAGAGTAGGATCTGGGGGGGGGGGGGGTCTGGATCCCACTAGAATTTGTTAGTGAACCACCCCCCTAGAACAATTAGCTTTCTACGTCCTTGGTGGTGACAAGTTTATGACGGTGGAGGTTTGTTTGATAATATAGAATATGTTTATAGTGAAGCAATGTTTGCTTATTTTCTAAAAAAAAATGTTGCTTTTAAAATTTGAAAATCACTTACCTTTTCTCGCGTCCCCTACATCCCCGCCTTAACAACAACTTACGAAAAAATCACTTGTATAAAGTCACAAAACAACATATATAGTTATAGAGTCCATTTGAATTAACAAATAGTTATTAGTAATACATATTATATTTGGTTATCATGTAAGATACTCAAACCCCTGTAATCAAAACTTTAGCAAGGATTTTTTGAAGGTAAGGGTATGACTGGAGTATATGTACGAATATTTAATAGCTCTAGAAATTATTTAAAGTTGTTTTAAGGCAGTTAAAGGTTGGTGTTCAATCAATATATGTACTAAAAATATATATTTTTTTTTTTTGCATGCATAGTAGTAAGCTTAATATTTTAGTTTTTTCTAATCAACCTAATGCGTTAGATGTATAAACTATTCTTGTTTAGTGAATATAGTTTTAAGAAATTATATTTAAAATGTTTGAAAAAATTAACATAAAAATTTAAAACTTTATTTGAGCAAATTTGCTATTTTAAATCAAGTTATTATCTTATCTTATATTTTTAAAGTACACTCCCTTTACCCTGAACTGTAGCATAGCAGTCTTACCATGCAGGATTACACGATCACCCTATCCTAAGTTGTATCATTGTTTAATAATGAAAGGTAAGCTTGCTACCTTTATGGCTATACGAAGGACATACCATGATCTTGGTATAAAGCTTGCTCCTGAAAGCCTTATTTCGTATTATACTCCTAACGTACAGTAGTATTATATTCATAAGATTAAAGGCCCTCTAGGACGTTAGTAGGAATTCCATTCTGGAAGGCCTTTTGTCCTAACAAAATACCTTCATACAGTAGGATTCTGCTACCAATTAAGGCCTTTCAGAACGGACTTCCTATATAAATTAGTGTATACGTATTCATAACACTAGGTATCTATCAAATGGTTCTACCTTTTTTTCATAATATCCCTGTACCTCAGCGCATGAATGACCGCGAAGTAACGGTCTATGGCAATGGCTACCAGACTGTACCTGAAGCTGTATACGACATCACCATGAGGGAGAACCTCGCCAGACAAGCGTACTTGAAACCACCTAGGAATTGAGCGACCCGCAGAAGTAGTTGAAGGCTTGGTAATAGATGCATGCAAGACCCACGGCAACGTCCGCCAAGGAGAGGGACAGCACGAAGCGGCTGGACACGTTGGTGGCAAAGGCGGAAGTGTTGTTGTGGTGGCGCCTCCGGTGTAGGATGGCGTAGGCGATGAAGGCGTTCCCTAAGATGAGCAGGAGTATCACAAGCAGGTCCGCGGCTCCCATAAGGTAGAAGAGGTATTGACCGCCGAGGCAACTTTGTGGCACACACATGTTTCATCTAGGATACAAAAAAAAGGTCATTTAATAGTGGCTTACTGATGAGTAGGGCCCAGATTTTGATGACCAAATGACCAAGTTTTCAAAAAATGACATGAGAATATGAAAAAACTGCCGTAATAAATACACACGACCAAATCAATCACGTGCTTTTTTAAGTAGATTTAAAAAAATGGCAATGACAATCCTTAAACAACTAAACACTTGCATTCTGATAAATATAATATTGATTTACTAATATGTGATTTATAAGTAATAGTACCTATAATCTGAACGGGTAATAAGACGCGGTGCTAATAATAATAATAATTATTATTATTATTATATTATATTATATATATATATATTATATATATATTATATTATATTATATTATATTATATTATATTATATTATATTATATTATATTATATTATATTATATTATATTATATTATATTATATTATATTATATTATATTATATTTATTATATTATATTATATTATATTATATTATATTATATTATATTATATTATATTATATTATATATTATATTATATTATATTATATTATATTATATTATATTATATTATATTATATTATATTATATTATATTATATTATATTATATTATATTATATTATATTATATTATATTATATTATATTATATTATATTATATTATATTATATTATATTATATTATATTATATTATATATTATATTATTTATTATATAATAATAATAATAATTATAATTATTATTATTATTATTATTATTATTATTATTATATAAGTAATAGCTTCCCACTCCTAACACAGCCCTCTCAAGCCTAGTTGCAGTCTAACCAGGAATGTGTATTTTACAACCAAACAAGCAGAGAGGATACAAAGTTCATTGCCTAGGCTATCTTCTCACTCCGACAATAATTATGCTGTGAAAACATTTATATATTTGGTAAAATATTGATTTTATTAAGAAATATACTTATTCATCATGAATGCCTTAAAATGTCTAAACAATTCCTACACTTCCTTGATTCAAAAATTCCTATAAATGACTCTAGAACGCAAACTAAGACAATATGACCCCAAATCCCAAAATGATATAAAATGACCAAAAAGTACCTATAAAATTTACATTTCTACAACCAGGAGATCATTAACAAATTTTATGTGCTCATGAGCATTGTATGTGATGAACCAAAAAAATATGACATTTCATCAAAATCCGAACTCTGGTGATAAGCGATGTTTACAAATCAAAATTGAAATTTTTTGGAAATTAGAGTAAAACCACCTTCCATACATTCTACTGGAATTTGAATCCTGGGCTACCCATAATTAGTATTCCAGTCTATTACAAGGGTGACATTATGGACTATTCAACAACCGGTCCAGGTTTGAAGCCTTGTCAGACAGTTCACTAACCACTGGGGATAGAGAAGACTGGGATGGAATTGGCCTAGTTCCAAACACTCATAGTTCAATTTTCCTGTACTGTTGTCATTTATATGTTGAACATATTTTTACTTTCTCTTGACCCCTTGGAGCTCGATCGTCAAAAAAATTGAACTCAAGATTTTTAAATGTGTCAACGTTTCATGACCCTTTGAAACTGAAAAAGTTATTTTTGCGTTGATATCTTTCAGTATATCTGTTTGTATCTCTGACTTGAGCTGAAATAATTTTACCGGTTGGTTAAAATTTGCTCCCCCCAAGGGGTTTTTGGAATTAAATATCTGACTCTAAAATTAAGGGTAGCTTATTGAAGACAATATATATATATATATTTCTCTAAATATATTGTAACGATTTTGATTACATTTATTATTTAGATACAGTTTAACTTTACAAACCAAATGGCAAATTTCATTTTTTCATAAAAATAACCTTGAGGGTAATATATATGAGCAGAAATTTTCAATTGTGATTATATCTCCGTAAGTATTTGAGATTATTTGATTATCATTGTAAATATTTAGTAGGCCTACTATTAAATCTAAAACACTTTTGTCTGAAATATATATTTATAAAATCAATAGCTGTTTCTGAGCTAAAAACCTCTAAGACTTTGAAAATGTAATTGAGTGTTATGCTCTTTGGTAGACACAGATGTTACTCTTTTCTTAATACTTTTGTATCTGTGCGTACTATTTGGTTTATGCTATTTGGTGGTCTTTTTCCAAATTTTACAGATTTTTAGTAAATGTCTCTATTTTAATATATAAGATGGATAGACTTTGTGTGATGCACCGTACCATTTATTTTGTAGAAAGTTTGACATTAAGATTGTTTGGATGGTCTTTTTTACCCATCTAGGGTAGAGCGCACCCTCAAATTATCAGCTGGATAGTGTCACCCTCTGGTTACATCTGGGAGATAGCCCATATATTCGTTAAGTACTAAAATTGCAGTGGTTTTCAATTTCCTTCAGCGCTGAATTGTCAACGAGTGAGTGAGCGTGAAAGTGCATACCAAAGTGAGCAGAAAATTACTTATGCTCGGCATGAGGTAAATATATATTAGATTTAACTATTTAATATAGGGATGATTAACGTCGTTACAAAAGAGTTAACGATTGTGTAGAGACAATTAGAACATTAATAGGACAAAGGCGATGCATCTTTATTATAGCTTTGAACCACGTCCGGTTTTAAATGAGTCACATAAACCTTTCAACTCTTCACTGAAAGCTCATAAGGAACCATCCTACCAGGCCTATGACGTCTGGTGTTGCTATGGGAAAACTTGGCGTCACTGGGCGAATACGTTGGCATGTGAAGTAATATAACTCGGATAACGACCACCCTGATCTCATTTATAGGGTCCTTCAAAGAGGACATATTTAATTTCTGGTTACAATTACAACCATGGTTCCGTCATTATTCCTTTGTATATACAAAAAATAAAATTATTTATTTGGTTTTTTTTTTCAATGATCTGGTATATCTGCGTGTTTACACTTATATCGAAGTAAGGGGTAGTAAAGTAGGTTTTAGAGAAAAAATATCCACGTTTACGTAAGGGGAGGGTAAAATAACGTTAAGGAATAAACATTTGAATAGACCTGGCCAGTGCTAGAACCTGGACATTTCTATCACGACAAACAAGACGATATGACTGACGACGTTTTTGTTTATCACGAATATCAGTGCGAGTGACGGTTATTTGACTTCGATGGCCACATGGTCTAAGCCGCTGTTCTCTCAGTAAGCTATACGGCCAATGACAGGTAGCTTAGGGTTCAGATTCTGGTCGTGTGTACTGATGGTGTTATTTTTAATAAATAGTTTCCCACTTTACCTTTATGAAAATTTGGGTTGCATGCCCTTTCTAAATTCTACCTTTATCCTTGTTAAGCTACTAGCGTATTTAATATGTTTGTTTGTAACCCTAACGATTAGTGAGACTTGGTAAAAAAAATCTATTTGAGTTAATTTGTTAAGTCATTTATTTGTAAAATATTGTACGTAATTAAAAATTAAGTCTAGAAAAGTTTTTCAACTTCTCGAAATGGGTATTAAAAATAAATCAATACAATTTAAAACAAAATTGGTAGTCTTATTTTTTTCTTTCTCTGGACCCGTCAAGAAAAATTGAAGCCAAGATTTCGATAAATATCAACATTAATTTGGTATGACCTCCTGAAACCGAGAAAGTGGTATTCGCGATGTCGTCTGTCACTCTGTTTTTATCTCTAACTAGAGCCAGAACCATTTTACAGATCGGTACCTAAGGTTTTCATAAGGTTCCCCCAATGTTTTTTGAAATTAGATATCTAACTCTAAAATTAAGGATAATTAACTTAGGATAAAAAAGAGAAAAAATCAATTTCATTAGAATAGGCTCTAACTATTTTGCTTAAAATACATGTCTAGACACCGTTTAACAATACAAACAAAATTTTATACATCTCATTTTACCGGGAAAAATATTATTATTTTAATATATATATTTTATTATTATTATTATTTTACTATTGAATGTGGGAATGCAGCCTCCACGTGTTGATCATTAATGTAGTCCTCCAATTTATTCACATACCCTACATTGACATTAGGTAGGTATAACCGAAGGTAGTAACGCGTGTATAATAATATAATAATATAATATATTACTATATATTATTAGCACCGTGTCTTACTACCCATTCGGGTTATACGCACTTACGCTAATGTGTATTGGTAGGGTGATTGTGAATGAAATGCAGGACCTACAGTTTAACGTGGGATCCGAACCACGGTGGAGGCCTGTCATTCAACACATTAACAAGTTGCGATTAATACACGTCTTGTCAGAGGTGAAGGAAGGGTTTGGCAATCAGATAAATCAGTGCCGGGAACGAGGATTGAACCCCGGACCCCTAGCACAGAAGACTGACACCCTGCCCTAGACCCCAGGTCACCTCCGGGAAAATAAATCATTAAGAATCAATGTGTTAAAAAGTTTGTTAAAAAAATGCACACATTTTGTTAGGACCAAAACCTGAGGAGGCCGTCTCCCTCCCCCCTACCCCCTACCACACCACACCACAAGCACACACACAACCACACACACACACACTCAGACCTTGACTATTTCTGTTTCGTGCTCGTATTTCCAGTTTTTCCTCTATTCTCACATCTCTCGAGGATGAAAACCTGTTATTCTCAATATTTTTTCCATAAATTCAACTCATAAATTTATGCCATACTAGTAATATTAAAATATTTATTATACACATACCTCGGTATACATTGCTAGTTAATTAGTATGTGATAATAACCTATAGTTTTGGAATGAACACAGCTGCATCCACTTCGTTGTGTTAATACCATCTTGTCAAATATTTAAAAACTTCGTTTAAAACAAATATGTATTTGTTGCATCAAGTTAATTAGTGAATATATAAGTGGTAGCTCCTATCTAGGAAAGTGAGATTAACAGCCGAGGAGTTCGTTGTGCTTACCATATGACACCCTCTCTCCGCAAATGTCAGCACTATCTTCCCTAACGGCGAGGGCCGCTCGGTATTTATATCTCACTTGAAGTCTTGCACAAAGGAGGTAAGAGAAGGTTAAGTAGGCTACCTTTAATATTTTATGTTTCTTCGTTCATGTTAATCACACAACAATAAATAATTAATACATAAGCTTATAACCCAAACGGATAATAAGACGGCGGTGCTAAGAAAAAATATAAAAACGTAACTAAATATCATGTTTAAAAAAAACTAGTTCAGTATTTACAAAAGTAAACAAGCAAAAAGACACCCAAGTTTTGTAATGAACGATGTTTTTTGTTAAATAAAAAAATATCTAATTAATTGAGCAGCCTCTAAAGCTTAATATTTTTAGCAAATTTACAAATATATGTATACTATTCTATGACTTACAATTTTTTTTAAACTTAATACAATATTAAATTTTGAACTTTCTTAACAATTTTTTTAAAATTCTGTGAATATGAGTCGTTTAAAATGTGTATGTGTAAAACATAATTAGGTATTTAGAAAAGAAAGTTCGAAATACTAACTATTGATATCATAATTAGCTAGTTATAAAGGATGACGGGATAGCAGCCGGGAAATCTAATTGTAGATTGGGTGAAAAGTAATATTATTAATAGTAGTTGACAAATGTGTATTAACCACAACTTGTGAATGTGTGGAATGCCAGGCCTCAACGTGGTTCGGATTCCACGTTAAACTGTAGGTCCTCCATTTCATCTCACAATCACCCTACCATTGCACATTAGCGTAAGTGCGTATAACCCGAACGGGTAGTAAGACGCGGTGATAATAATATAATAATAATAATAATAATAATAATAATAGTAGTTGGGCAACAGTTAGATCAAATAATGTTGTCCAAGGTTATAATCTAGGAAAGATGGTAAAAAATATTATTAGTGAAAAATGATATTATTTTGATAAAGCAAAGGTTGTTTACAATAACCCTTTCTGAAAATTAAACAGTATATTAATTGATACTAGCTTTTTATGAATCTAAAATATAAGTAAAATTATATATTTTATAGACAAACATACATATAATAACCCTCTATTTAGAACAACATTCAACCCCTTTATAGAGGGTTGTGGTGCTAATATTTTGTGTTTACGAACCATGAACCAGCAGTAATAGCTAATTTTAACAACGCATACTACCACCCGTCAGGGATATAAGCCTTTTAATTACACGTATGGACTAGGAATTAAGACGGTGAAATTTAACGGATAGTAATTAAATTTAAAAAAAACACTTTAATACACCTGCCCGGGATTTTGAACCCAAACCACCCTCTCATCAGTAAGCCAAACCAAATGAGTTTCCCATTTGGTCCACATGTCCACCCATGCGGGCCAATAGAATTAGTAAAAATAATAATAATAATCTTATGTGAAAATTCCTTAGTTAAATTCTCGTCGAAAAACATTCGAGGAACAAACAAACGTCGTGTCGTGTCGTGGAGTGTTTCCAGGTTAATCAGAGCTTGTTAAATCTGTACCTTTCATATATAATCTCCCACTCTATCCACATTTGACCAATTACACATAGGCTCGGTTCTACACACCTCACATGGGAATGTATGTTCGTTGATAAATGGCGGACAAGTGTTCTACTGAGTGATGAGAACCATTCACAGGAACAGTTTAATATAACTCTGCTTACCCTGGCAACACTCCACTACAAGCCACCTGGGGACCAAAAGAAACTTACCTCAAAAGTTATCATCCATCCCTTGCTAATTAATCCACGCAGATTCTTGGATCCAAAACGCATGCGTGATAGTTGATACGCATCGTTGGGTAAAAATCCACTCACACGCACTCCCGTGAAGACGACCAGACCGCTTTCACACGTGGTCTACACTGCACTAAACCAATATGTGGCCACTGTAGAAGACCTTGGGCGGGTTGGACGAACAATGTGGGTGCCGTGGATTAGGAGGAAGAACGACCTAACTAATCTAGACACGTTGATTTATTTACCTTTACATCCGCATGTGTAATACACTCCTATATTCATAGAAAGACCCCTTATCTGACAGCTAGAAAAGCAGGACTCTTTGGATCTGCATATCACCTCTGAGGAAGCTACAGATCTTGTGGTGAAAAGTTTTTATCATCGCTTCAAATACGTATGGTACAATTTTACTGATATGTGGTTTATAAATTTTAAACAAGGAAGTCAAACTCAAGTATGAGTCGCCAGTAACTAAGAATCTTAATGTTACAGCTAGTCTTTCTTTCACTGGAGTATCATCCTAAAAAAAAGAGGTGTTTTTTTCTCTCTATTTGACTAAAAATCAAATTAATTTGGTACTCACCCTTGATCTCGATGGTCTTGGGATCAAGTGCTCGCCTCAGGAGTCGATGATCATGGGTTTAATTCCAGCTGGGGTTGACAGATTTTACTAGAGCGATAAAAATCCTTAGCACAAATTCCTTCAGAGGCAAAGCAAGGCCGTTTGTCCCATGTCGATTGTGGCATATAACACAACCATGGAAGGTATGTGAAAATACTTTTCCGGTCCAAATTGGATGGTTCTTTACTCCTTTCACTCTCGCTTATAGACATTTTCTTGAGCTGATATAATCAGTCACTTTAGAAAGTGCACGTTAAATACCTCAAATAAATATAAATAAAAAGTTACCCGCTTTGGTAGTTGTAAGGTTTAACGCGTTACTTTCGTGTTTTAGACTAGACTGCCAAAGGGAGAATAGGGTTAGATCCCTGTCGGGTGCACCGAGGGTAGTTTTCCTTAAATGTTTTCCACTATCCCTCCATGCAAGTGCTGGTGCATTTCTCTCAATATAACTTTCTTAATCCCTAACATATTAGTGTAATTAGTACATAGGCGTATAAACCTAAAGTGTAGTAAGACGAGGTGCTAAAAAAAAGTAGGTACTTGAAGTCCTGGCTTGTCATCCGAAGAGAATTCCTAAAACTTCCAGAATTTCTGGGTTCCCCAGCCAACAGGTCATGGTCATCACTTTGAAGTTCGGTCAAAAGGTCAAACACACAGTTTTTAGCGCTTACGAGTGGAGAAGGTCAAACCAACACCATTTTTGTCTTTCTTATTTTCACACTACATAAAACACGTCCGCTAGGAGAACATTCCTCAATAGATTTCATAATGCAGACTAGGTAAAACATGTTATAAGTCAGTTTTTAGTTGTTTTTGTCAATGTTCTATAACATATGTTATACAACACTCAGCTGTAACATTGCTATACAACATTTTTTGTAATGGACCTTAATCTACTCGCTCTCCGTTTTGTTGGAAGGTGGTGAGCCGGGGTAAGAAGGAGCTATTGGCAAACTCGACTCTCCAACGTTGAGAATTTTTTTTATATTTAAGGAAATATTGACAACATGAAAACCAGAAAATGAACCCGCAGTTTTCCATTAGTACCAATACAGTTTTTTCGGATATAATATCCAGTCTACTTTCACTTATTCATACGTTAAGTCATATGATTTGCAGCTGTCACTTTTGATAAATATTACTAACATTTTAAAATTACACTAAGAATAGAGTAAAATACGATTAATATTGACAGAAAATGTTTGTATTTTATAAGAGATTCTTCTAATAAAAATTTGACTGTATTTGTACCAATATTTTATTACTTTTCCAATCGTATGATACAGTCCTGGGATATTACGCTTAAAGTAATACCCATTGGCTTTTCTGTTAAGTAACTATTTCAATTGAATTATTTATTAATTTATTACCAAACAAAGCCGATTGATCAATGGTATCGAGGCTTGGGGCCTTAGAGTCTAGATTTCAGAATATATCTATTGCCCTCTATAAACTTTTTATCCTTGCATCTATTTATTCCTTCAAGGCCATGGTCAGCTACTCTAGCCTTGCGTCCAACTGGTCTAAAATAACAGCCTGATATTTCAATTAATATCAGTCAGAACTAAAAACTGGTTTTTCACCTATCAACAGAATTTCACTGAGTCCAGTTTATTATGTTTGGTTGTTGTCTTTCAATAAATTCCAGATAAATTCTGTATTTATAGTTTTGCTTTGAGCACAGCTTTATGGCCAACAGATGGTGGAAATAAACAAACATTTTAAAACGATACAAATTATTATTTTTATAAACTTTTTTCGTGTGATCATTTTATTTTTGACATATCCGTCCAAGTATTTTCAATCATTTACGCAAGTCACAAATTATGTATTTTTTTAGTCTGTTCAGAGCTAAAAAAATCTTTGGAGGACTTGTGTGTAGTTAGTCAAGTAAGAAAGCAATTCCAGCTCAAGGCTACCTTACAAAAAATGTTTGTGTTGACACCCACTTCTACTTTACCATTTTTGTCAGAGAATTCGTCTATATCATGTAAATTGAAATTTTTTTATTTAAAATCATTCATTAAAAAGCTACACCCAATTGATTATTTTTTAGAAAAAACATTTATTCCTATTTATCATGGGAAAAACAAAGGATATACCCATTTGAAAACAAACTATAGAAATATTTTCAAAAAAAAAAAGGTCAAATATTAGATAGTATAAATTAGTAAATTACCATTAAAAAATTTTCCCCGTGAAACAAGTATATACATTCTTTTTTATGTCAGAATCCTCCTCATTAAACAAACTTTTTAAGGACTGTAAAAAAATATGAATTTTCAAAACTGGACATCATTAACCTACTCCTAATTTAAAGGTTAGAACCAAACTCAATAAATCACCTCAAACATATTAATATTAAGATTGATCATAATCCATTTAAACGTTGCGGCTGCTCCCCAGGGGACAGAGGAAAGACATGATGATATTGATATTTATAAGATTCAATTCTCTGGTTTCAAGGACACATACAACTTAAAGTATCATCATATTTTCGTTGTCAAAAATTTTAATGGATAGTAAATCAACTCTAAATATCGGAAAATAAAAAAGTACACCTTACGTATTCGGTCAGGGTTGAACCCCAACTACTTAGGTTAGGGTAGATATGGCACTCACTCCCTCATTTAAAATTCCAAAGATTGAAAACCAGGTAGAATTTAATTGGGGAAGGGGAGGTGTCTAATACTAATATTAATAATAAAATCGAAAAACGTTGATAGAAATCACCCCAAAGCCAACATTTCATGGATTCTCCCATGTTTTGCATCAAGCAAATGTCGCAATATTAGTATGCAAATGGTGATAGGTAGTTTCTAAGAGGGGAATATGTACACAGGCCTTATTATTTCGTGCTGGTTCAAGTTTCATAAAAGAAAATGACCGAGCATTCCAGATAAGAATGTTTAACCCCCCCTTTACTCCCGGAATGGATGAACTGGGTTTTAATTATTATTGGTTAGGGCAAGTAAACTTTTGAGCACCCTCTGTGAAGTAAAGATAACCACTTCTCATCAAATTTCTCCCAAAAAACCAATAAACTATAAAAGTTTATTAGTTAAAAAAGTTTTAATCTGGACAAGTTCTTGATTTTTTTTAATGGTTGGTAATTTGTTAAATAGTTTGTTGTGTTCAACGATGGTGCTGATTACTATCTTCCATTGGTGAATGATCCAGTGAAGAAAAGTTTTTACTTCCTTATTTTTATATTTCAAAAATGTTTTCGTGGATGAATTTTTCCGTGACATTATTTTTATTTGGTTTTTGAGTCTGTTACTTTGCAAGAAGTTAAAACACTTAAAAACCTGAAGAAACTTCTCGATTTTCATCTTCTATTCTACGGGTACTGGCAACTTTAAAGTTGCTACACGTGAACTTAGTGTACATCGTGCGAACTGCAATCAAATTATTTGACATCGCTGGGAAATGAAAAAAAAAGATGTGGTAACGTATTCACGGACAGAAAAGGGTAAAGATTATAATGAAGAATATTGATGAAAAGACAAATTTTATTGTAACTTAAGAAAATAATTCAAATCAGAGCTATTAATTTTTAAATCTGGGGTAAAAATCAATACAAAAAAATACATATTTTATAATTATTAATAAGAAACGTGTCGTTTAAATATATATATGTATATATATATGTATATATATAAATATATATATATGTATATATATATGTATATATATGTATATATATGATATATGTATATATATGTATATATGTATATATATATGTATATATATGTATGTATATATGTATATAGGCAGAGTCAACTTCCTTGTTTATCAAAGTCACGTTGTTTTCAGTAAAGCAAAGCATAAACTCAGATATTTTGGGATTGCTGTGTAAATTCACAGCTAAAGACTTATTTTTAGAAACCTCAATGAAATTCACCAAATAACATAAATTATATATTCATTTCTTTAGAGATTTTGCAAATTTGTATACTTTAATCTATAATTTGATAGTCCTTTACGTAAGTAAAATGATTTTATCCAAGAAAATAAATTAGGAAAATTGGTTTCGTAGAACTCAAGAAAATTCTGTAAAAATTATTTTTGTTTTTTAAAATCGTTTCTTTCTATTTGAAATTTTTAGGGATTTGAAATATTTGGGTACATTCTTAATTACTTTCTCTTAAAATTAGAACCACTTTCGACAAATCCAAGAGTCATTTTCGAAAAGAATCACATTAATCTCCAAAGGATAAAGGTTCAAATTACTTCCAGATGCTCATTATAATAATTAATATAATCCCTCGATCAGAGTGTCTTTTAAAAAGATGTGTTTCACAATGATAGAGGTGTGGATATTATTGTACCTATACCATCTCGTATATAAATACTATTTGGGCTTAAACCAATGAACTGTAGTTATTTTCCTTTATTCCACGACCACAAAGGTGGATTACCTCACATCGTGACGGAAAATTTAATTCTTGATTATATAAAAACAAAGATTTGCACCAAATAAATTAAAACATCTTCAATAGAGACGTTCAGTTTAATCTTCTACACATAGTAACCTCAACAGTTCTTGAGTGTTTGTTATGAGTAGGTCTACAATGGAATTTAGTCATGCATTTTTTAAATTAAGATAAAAATCACTATTCCATTTCCATGATAGTCATGATTAATATTCAAGAACTGCTGGCATTCACATGTGTAGAAAAATAAATTAAATTAAACGGATTTACTGAAGCAACATTTGATTCATTTTGGGTCAAATGGACTTTTTTTTATAAAAACTATTTACCTTACATTCCCACCTTAAAATGTTCACCATAAAACATATTTTATCTCGGAGTGGAACAATTATATTAAATTCTCGAGAACGTTGTACATTAGAGCTCCGTAGAATTTTTCTCTGGGAGAAGATCATACATATATGTTTGGTCGTTGAAGCTGCGAAGGAAAATTCTGATTGATCTCTGCTGAGGGGATTTAAGAGAGCTTCACAATATTCTCTGTTCTAATGTCCCTGGAGAACGCTTCAATCAGAATCTTCTTTCAATCCTCCATAAAGTGTTTACTTAGCCAGAAACTGTAGCAAATTGAGGAATAAATATTTCATTTCGAGGTACAGTCCGTACACAGTAACGTTCAAAAGCTATGTTGTAAGTGGTACGCAATATTAGTGAAACTGCCCAGTTTACGAATTGGCCAAATTTCTGTCAATTCCGTGAACTGGCCTCTTCTCTTGAACATTTCACGAAATGGGCAGAAATGGCATGAACGCGTGGCCATTTCCTGAACTGGATATTACTATCCTATCTATTAAATTAAGCTGATCTGAAATTTGATTTCATATATCATATGCTAATAATTACAAACTAAACCAACTTAACTAAGCCTAACCTTCATTCCTAAATTATTTAAGGCAAAAGCTCGCACAGTTAATGAACTGGGCAACACAAGAGCTAACGGGCCCAATTTATGAACCGGACGATTTTTTGCCCAGTACATGAAATGGACAAGCAAAGAAACCAGTAAATGGAGTAGGCAGAAATTGCCCGATCCATGAAATAGCCAATTACATTTTTGGGGTGTAATATAAACATAGGATGTTTCATTTATATCAAACCTTTTTATGTTTGAAAAAATTTCTAACCAATGTATGTCTGGTAGATTGTATTTTACGTAAATTGAAAATATTAAAAAATCAATGCTAAAATGTAAAATATTTTCTTCAAACAACAAAGTATGAAAAATTTATTTTTTTATATTTTAATTACTTGACATATCAGTGGGTAGACAGTCTAAATGTGAAGCTCATAAAATCTAAAATCTAAATATTTTCTGTGACATTGAGGTTAGGCCTACTTTCCTACTGTAATGAAATATTTTTTTATAATTTTCTATCATACGAATAAGCAAATGTGGGTACAGTTTATCTCAGTTATACTTTACTAATTCCTAAATCATTGGAGGTAGAATTCCTATAGCCCTAGATTTGAAAAATAGTAGTATAATACAAATCTGGTTCCCCCGTGACTACTAGAATGCGTTTTAATATCAAAAACGTAAATCTCGACCAGTTTGTTTATGAATCCATCGTCACTATTTAAAATTTTTACTCTAATGGAGTGTTTTTCATCATTTTTTTTTCAGGCTATGTCACGCTGAAAAAGGTATTAAAATTGTTAAGGCACACAATCAATTTTTCTTAGAAGAAATTTTATAATTAAAATAACCAGTATTAAGTTTATGTTTAAAAGTTTAATAGTTTAAATTATAGTATCGTTGTGTTATTTTTAAAAATAATATTGATTATGTATTTAAAAAGATTTAAGTATTATTCTCAAAAAAATCTCGCTTATTTTTTTTATCTTCCCTTAAACTCCACGGCACAACTGTTGACCCTTCACGGCACACCAATGTGCAGTGGCACACTGGTTGTAAAACTTATACTAGGTAGAGTGGTAGGCTCTAGCTCACACAGTTATTACACTTATAATTAAATATATGTAGTGTATAAATAAGTAGATTATGTACATGTATAATTATACATAAGTACATTCTAGGTATAGAATATAATTTTAATTTTACATCTAAATATGTTTAGGAAACTAAGTCTTGTAAAAAAAGTATTTTTTCCACCATCAACCTTTAAACCATTTAATTAATTACTACCAACCCACTTCGGTGGCCACATGGTCTAACACGCTACTCCAGCAAAAGGCTAGGATGCCAATGACGGGGAGATTGAAGTTCGAACCTCGATCGGGTGTACTTAGGGTGGTTTTTTTCCCTAAATAGTTTTCCACTCTCCCTCCACGCAAATTTGGGTACACTTCCTCTAAATATAAATTTACTAATTCCTAAAACCATTGGCGTAATTGGTACATAATCGAATAACCTGGATGGGTAGTAAGACGTGGTTCTAAGGAAAAACTAATTACCTTTTTAAGCACCACGACTTACTACCTGTTCAGGCTAAACGCTTATGTATTAGTTACACTAATGCGTTAGAGAATAAGAAGATTTAATTTAGAGGAAGTACACCCGCATTTGCGTGAATAGAGAGTGGGAAAATAATTTAGGGAAAAATCCCTTCTGTGCACCCGACCATGATCGAAATACCTTTCTCCTCGTCTTCGCCAGTCTAGTCCAACACGAGAGTAGGCGTTAGACCATGCGGCCACCGAAGTGGGTAGCTAATTACTTCCTAATATTATAATGAGTCTCCTTTCCATTCATAATATATGATATGACTGTACACACGTCTTGTAGGCTAAGATTCTCTCCCAAGGTCTTCTCAGTCAACCCCCACGTAGGGGGAGGGCGTAGGGTTGAGAAAAATAAGAGAGGGGGTAGGGAGAGAAATACATGTAATATAAGGGTGGGTGGTAAAATGGCACTTGTCATCCTCCCCTTTGGCAAGGAGGTGGTGTGGGGGTGGATGGGTGGGGGAGGTTACATCTGCCTCTTCTTCAGCGTTCTACCCCACGCCTGACTCTGTTACTACCCCTGTGGACAACATACACAATTTCTAAACCTCTTCTTAGTCATAAATAGCTCTCCACCCCAAAGCTCGTGCAAAAAAAAAAAAAAATCCTCAAGCTTTACGATAATTGGATTTAACCTTGGGGGTTAACGACATTATACAATAGAATATATTAGTAGTAGTATTTTATCTATTTTCGTCTATTTTCGCTTAAATGGTCCCGTCACTTAGGCGTATTCATCTTGAGGGATTTTAGATAGATAATGAGGTCATGTGTTTTATTGAAAAGATCGGTTTTAATGTTTGTCATTATATTTATTGTGGTCAACATAGGCCACCAATAACTTACTAGCCTATCGGAAGTTTTTACCACCCTGTGGTCACGTGATCAAAAAGTCAGACCCGCAATAGGCTGGACTTCTGTGATGAGGTTGAAGTCGAAGCTTGGTCGAGTGTACTAAGGGTGATTTTCTATTAATGATTCCTCAATCTATAATTTCCAATCCTCTATCCATCTAGATGTTGATGCACTTCCTCTGAATTACCTCACTCATCCCTATACCTGAAGAATATTGTTTAAAAGTAATAAATAAAAAATTAGCAACCCAATTTCTTTATTTTTTACTCGGCATGGATATGAAAAGATAGTTAAGTTGGATTTTTAACTCAACTATTTGGGTTTTAAGGCAGATACAGTAAGATTTATGTATGAAGTAACATTTTCTTTTTACGAAAGTTACTATAACAAATTTAATGAATTCCTGATTCAAGTCATGTGATCTGCTGCTGTCACTTTTGATACATATTAACAATACCTATAAATATTTATAAAAATAAAGTATAATTTTATCAATATGCGCTAAAGCACTAAACGCTCCATTATCAGGATCTTACTATAATCGTTTATGTTCGTGGAAAAAAGTGTTGCAAAAAAATTTTGTATTATTTTGAAAGAAAAAAAAAATTCCGCTTTTTTTTTTTAGCACCGTGCCTTACTACTCATTCAGGCTGTATGCTTAGGGCCTATGTACTAATTATGACTAACTGCAATGGATGAGTGATGTTAAATTTAGAGTAATTGTACCCACGTTTGCATAGGAGTAGAGGGAATACATCCTCAGTAAGCCCAACCAAATTTCAATCCCCGATATTCCCGTCATTGGCAGTCCAGACGATTGCGAGACTAACGCCTTATAGCATTTGATCACCGAAATGGGTCACCTTTTATCCCCTCCTTGTTTTTTTATGTAATGAATTTACACGTACCATAAATTTATTTTTCCATAAAATAAAAATTATGGTAGTCTCCTCACGATATGTGACATTAGAACAGAACACAGGACTTCAGACGCCCGGAAGGAACACACGCACGCACGTACGTACGCACGCACGCAACATAATATATTCATTCCCGTTCTTTGTTTACACAGCACGATGCCCGGGCGTCTAACACTGTTTGTTTATCATTAGCGGTCACGCGTCGTGTCGATCACCAATATAACGAGACTAGCGCCGCTGACAGCGAACAAGTGAACCAAACCGTGTCACACGCGGTGGCTCACTCAATTGCAGGTACTGTCTAATGACGTGGTAATGGTCGGGATGCTTATCAGTCCAAGCATTCCGACCAATCAATACGCTCGTTTAATTATTAACAGGATTTAATGAAACATGAGGGAGAGCCTCCTAAATATTATGTTGGATAATATTGTCCCACGATTTTTGAGAATACATTTATATACTCATAGGTGCCATTAGAGATTAATTATTGGGGAATGAGGAGGGAAGGAGTATAATTGAGGAAGGAGAAACGAATGAAACTATTTTCTCTTTAAACTAGAAATAATATATATACATGTATGTATTTCAAAACAAATAGATTACACGAATAATATGATAGAGAAATAATTATATAAGTAGAATAAAAAACTTACCTTAGTAATTTATGCATTTCTCCAAACGTGTTCACTGTTTCTTTGATGGTAAATACTAAAAGTTTCTCATTTCAGCATTTTATTGGGTGGGATGGTGGTGGGGTAGTGGGGGCCTGCCGCCCTTGTTCCCCCTTTTGGAGACTCACTGATTATAATAAAAAATAACAACCCAGTTACAGTATTTGATTTTAATGACAGTGCTTGTTATTAATCGGTTTTTAAGATGTTTTTGTCTCATCTTAAGCTTAGAAATATTCAACTTATAATATACAAAACTATAATCCTACCCGTTTGTCTCTGTCTGCTATTCATAAATTACTCAGGATAAATAAAGAGTATTCTTTAAATAAAATGGTTACATATGGAAACATTGTTCGCAAACATTGTTTCTTGATGTTTCCGGTTGCTCGCAAAAACAGTAAACAGTTTGCAAACAGTTTGCCAACAAAGGAAACATATTATTTGCAAACAGCTAAACAAACATTGTTTCCCGTCCAGAGTTCAGTTGAGTAAAAGATGGTTGCCGTGGAGGATTCTTCCATGTCTTGTGAATTGTACGTAACAATGGACTGTTCAAGAAGACAGGGGATAATAAAATGGTGGTGGATGAATGCAATGCTGAAAATGGTCAATAACATGGAAATAAGCTTCTGATTGAACAGAAGATCAGAAATTGCAGTGGTTTTAGGAACGTAACTCGCATATTTCTACAGAATGAAGTTCTTTTATAAATGATTAGTTTCAGGACAGTTGACAAACAAATGGCTTAGCCCACGTGATTGTTGTCGACAATAATGGCAAACACGTCCAGACATTAAAACATTGTTTAGTGTAACCCATTTGAAATATATTACAAGAAATATTGTTCCCTTTCTGGGAAACACAAGGGTAGCACGAAAACATACTTGCAAATGCTCGAAAAAAAAGCGTATAAGCCGAACGTGTAAGTAAGATGTAATGCTAAAAAAAATTTAAAAAATTTGCAAACGGTTTGGAAACTAGAACAATATGTTTCCGTTGAAATATTTCCATTTGCGTACCAGGTTCTATAGTCAGGAACACTATCCGCTCACTAAGACCTCCATTTTTTTACTTTTAATTTATGAGTAATGAATTAGAAAATGAAGAGGGATGGAGGTGGATTTTAATTTCGTATTAATCCATCCTTTACCACCACAAAGGTTACCTTTGTTTCAACCCCTCTTTTAAGGTTTTGACAGGAAATACTCCTTTTTCCCTCCTGACTTTAGAAGTCCCATTAATTGTAACGCTTAACACTTAACAGATCAACCCTCTACAAATGGTGCGGCGTGTTAAAAAAAAAAACTCTCAAAAGAATTTGCATAGGAACTACTAAGCTATTACACGCTTTAAAAATTTACAGGGTTCCATCTCACCTTGATAAATCCAGACAGTCTGACGTCACGTAATATGTAAATTGGTAGAAGGTAGTAAAATCGTATGCGTGAAAAAAAAAAAAAGCAAAGGTGAAAATACAAAAGATAAGGTTCTTAATTGAAATGATCCACACGTGAAAATGAATAAGAGAGATTTGATGGTAAATAGCGGAAGGAAAAGTTGTTAAAAAGCTGTTAATCTCTTGTATTCTTATTTCCCGTCCCTTTGAAGCCTATTTAAGGCTACTGTATATTTTTTTAGCAAATTGACCATAAGACTATTAATACTTTTTGTTGTGCCGTATATAAGTACTATCATTATATTTAAGGTAAAAAGTTATTAAATTTCACGGAAGCAAACATGTTAACATTTTGGCAAAATTTACAAAACCATTTTGAATTTTCACAAGTTGCTTGGATTGAATTTGTGTGTTAAATTGATGGGCAATCGTAAAAAAAATTAAAAGCTGCTAATAGCTATGAGTTATCTGATCATCATTAAACGTTTATTTTAAGGTAAAGAATAACCGTATTAATATATTTAGCCTAGATTTGTTCTCTGTTAAAAGGTGAGTGATTTATAGTGAGAGCAAATATTCAATTTTTTTTTAATGAAGAAAATTTGTTTATGGTTATAGACCTAAACAAATTAGAGAATCAACTTTTCCTACCACGTGTAACCATCAAGGTTATATACAATTTGAACTGTTTAGTTTAAAGAAAATGCTATAGCATTTACATGGCACATAGAACTTATAATTATCCAACCTCTGTACACCCTGCAGGGATTCAAACCTCCTATCTCATCATCAGTGGAAAACCAAACTAGTAAGACTGTGAAGCATAACATATATATTTAATGTTAACATTTCCACATTTATGGATCACAGCTAGAAATACGTCTTAAAATTCACTTGCTATCATTTCTCAAACCAGGGTAACAATACCTATTAGTTTTTCTTAGGGTCTACGATCCTGACATAAACTTATTTTTAGCAAGGGAAATCACCCCAGGAAGTGTACCCTTCTTTAGGTTGCGAGGTGCGTAGACCTCGAGACTTTTATCAGAGGAACATTCGCGGTCAAGCCATTACCAGAATATGCGTGTTCGTGCAGTCAATGACTATGGAGGTAGAATAGTCACTCCAGCCCAATATTCATCAGCAATGGTCATTGTATTATCACATCAACTGTGTCCAGCCTGTGACAGGGTCACTTTAGTAAAATGTATCCATCTCACTCTATCCTTCAACACACTTACTCCTTTAATTTCTTCCATTCTTCTCCTCTCACTTGCCCACTTTCTGTTATCTGGTCCTCCCATCTATTTCTTGGCCACCCTTGTGGTATTTGTCCTACATACTTTACCTCCATTATTTTCTTTGACACCCTCTCTTCTCCATCCTCACTACATGTACATACCATCTCACCCTTTGATTTCTCTCTACTTCCCTCACTATTCCAACATCCTCATTATATGCTCATATCATCTCACCCTTGCATTCTCTCTAACCTATCTCACGCCTTACTACTAACCCAACATCCTCATTTACATGCTCATACACATCTCACCATCACTTCCTCTACTATCTCAACGTTACTCCAACATCCTCATAACATGCCCCTACCATCTCCAGCATTGCTTCCTCTACTATCTCATGTACTCCAACATCCTCATTACATGCTCATATCATCTCAGTCATTGCTTCCTCTACGATCTTACGTACTCCTGTATCCTCACTCTTTCACGGATAACCTCATCAGCAATATAAATCATTTAAATACTAAAGATAACCGTTGATATGGAAACTAATGTTTCCTGGCACCCAAACACAAAATATCAAAATCTAGCGCTGATTTGTCACTAACGTACGATAATCAATGGCGATCATTTCATAAACTTAAACCAGTCAGGATTCGAACCAAGGCCACCTGTAGCAGATACGACGCGTGCCGTTATAACTGACAAGTGACATTTAGACCAAGCACTCACCGAGGCGGATTTACGGAAACACTTTGAGCAAGTTATCTCTTATGCTTCAATAATTATTGTAAATTGCATCACAAAAATAAGATAGTAAGTACTAAGATTAAAAAATATCATTTATATGTACTTTCTTTTTTATTGAAGTTATATATTTTTTTATCTAAATCAAAGGTAGATTTCATAACACTATACTAAACTTTATTTTGCAACACATATTTAAGTTTAGTTAATCGGAGATATAAATATGATGTGACGTGCAAAGGTCAAACATTCCAAACAACAGGGAGTTGGCCATGCAGAATTAATTAAGGGTGGCAACTGTAATCTATAAATATGTCTTTGGTTGGGAGATAACTGAAAAGAGGGTAGCAAGCCATGGTACACACGGGTTGTGGATTAACTGATAGGGGTACATAAGAATTGCGGAACAATTCATCCGAGCTCGGTACTACCCGTACACGAACTGCGGATTAAAATTAAATGTTTAATGACTTTGTTCAAAATAGAACGTGGAGGTTAGGTTAGGTTAGTCTAGGTTAGGTTAGGGTATGTTAGGTTAAATTACTTTAGGTTAGGCTAGGCATGCCTAGGTTAGGCTAGTGGTTAGGAGTTGAATAGGATTACAGGTTGTTCCGCAATTCACGTGGACTGACTGACAAGTATACTTTATTCGCAATCAAGTGCGCTCACAAGCGGTCAAGAGACAGTTGAGTGACAGAGATAGACTCGGAGACTATGGACTCCAACAGTGAGTGGTGCGAGCCGTGATACGAGTCGTGCGAAGTACACATTTGGTTTTGGTGCTAGCGGGCGTGATACGGCCGGCGTGGTACAAGCCAGTCGAAATATGAGTGGCACGTAACTTTGTAGTCCAACTAGACTATGGCGACTAGCCGCAGCTTTAGCCCCTACCATCATATATTATTTATGAATCAACCATTGTTTTATAAAAAGATATACAAAATTATATAAGGGGTTTAAGAAAGTTGTATTAAATACTAAACAATCTTGAAAAATATCATGAAACCTTATTAAATTTTATATATAAATAATGATGTAATAAAACAATTAGTAAGTAGAAATTATGTAACAATACACCAAAAGATATTAAGATTAAGATATTACATTTAAAATTAATCAGGCTCGTGAACAATGGTAAAATATATTTTTTGTATATGATTCATTTTTTATTTCATTCACTTTATATTTTAATAATACTTAAAACTGTGAATGATGTTGTATATTTATATAACGTACAGTGAGCGTACAACATTTTAACGACTAGATTCAACGTAATTCCACATCATCCTCAAATATTTAATATAAACAAAATATGGTTAAATCATAATGCAAGCTAGAAAATAAAGTTAAGAATTAAGAAGAACTGCTAACAAAGAGGCATATAGTTAAACGTTTTTGATAAATAGAAACTTACTGAAAAATATCGTTGTTTTTTTAGCACTGCTTTTTCACAATTGAATTTTGGGGTAAGCTGTACACAATTAAGACTTTTTTGCACTACATTTTACTATACGTTCGGGCTATACGCTTTAGGTTAATTAAATTGCAAGAGTAAATAAGGCAATTGTTAAAAAAAAATACACAATCATTTTCCTGGGGGTGTAGGTGAAAATATCACATTGATTTTCATGTGTTGAAAAACAACTCAAGATACACCCAGCCTGCCATCGAACCCGGCCTGTCAGATGATAATATCCTATACGAATATGACGATTTATAATGTTCGACCACCATTTTGGGTTTGGACCATATTATTTCATGAATCATACATGGTAAAAGTACATTAGGAGCTGTAAAAAGTGCACTTTATTCATAAACTATTACAATCCAGTTATGATAGTTCGTAGATCTGAATATTGGCTCCAACACTTGCCCACAATTTCCTTTTGTAGAATTCATGAAGCGACCACTTATCTAATTGCGCCTCAACTGTAGGGGAAGAATATTTTGTCAGACACAAACAAGATTGCCATCATGAAAAGAGAAGTTTTTAAAAAAATGGGTAAGGGTTGGACAGCAAAGAGAAGGGAGGAAGATTTCAAAAGCCCTTACGACAGTAAAGCCATAATGTCTACCAAAAAACATACCCCTTTGGAAAAAAAAAAAAGAAACAACAAAACTTCATTGAAAATAATTGGATGAAGTTAGCTACGATTATATATAAAAAACGAAGTGCTTTTTAGTTGATCAACATTATTTCGGCTATTCAATATATATTGTCCCTCGTAGGGTGACATATTTGCATGTGCAAGGAGGGTGACAACTTAGTACACTCTTTAGATATAAAGGGGGGTGATTTCAAAGAAGAACTTGGTTTTAAAATTTAGTTTGACTACATACAGTTCTGAAAGAAATTTCATAGTAACTCGCTTTACGGATGAGAATGATACACTTTTATATAGAGAAAAAGTATTGTAATAATAAACATTTTTGACCTCAATATTATTGTGAATATTTAAGATTTATGTAACCCCGCACTCAATAAGAGGAATTTACTATAATATATGTATGTCTATATTTGTGTTTAGTTCAGAAACAATTTGATAGATTTTTCTCCAACGTGATATTTTTATATTATAGCTTATAGCTTATACATAATAACTCTTTATTTTATTATGACTTTAGCCCTTAAGTTTAAGGTAGTTAACTCTTGAGTGATTTTTGAAAATTCAAAATGTTTCAGAAACGGGTTAGCGATTTTGTTTAAATTTATATTCAAGTATTATTTGTTCCCCCAAATAACATTGTATATTTGATTTCTACGAAATTTTGTTGAATATCGTAACTCACTATTTTGTTTTATTTTTTTAGCACCACGTCAGATTACCTGTTTGGGTTTTACGGCTACGTACTAATTACAACCATGTGTTAGGGGTTGGGAAGGTTTAATTTAAAGGAAATTCACCCACATTTGCATGGATGGAGGGTGGAAAAATATTTAGGGAAAACCACCCTCAATGCACCCGACCAGGATCGAATCCAGTTCTAATCGTCCTCGGCCGTCTAGTCTAATGCAAGAGTGGCGCGTTATACCACGTGGCCACCGAAACGGGTTTTGTATTATTATTATTATTATTATTATTATTAGCACCGCGTCTTACTACCCGTTCGGGTTATACGCACTTACGCTAATGTGTAATGGTAGGGTGATTGTGAGATGAAATGGAGGACCTACAGTTTAACGTGGAATCCGAACCACGGTGGAGGCCTGGCATTCCTCACATTCATAAGTAGTGATTAATACACGTCTTGTCAGAGGTGAAGGAAGGGTTTAGCAATCAGATAAATCTGTGCCAGGACCGAGGATTGAACCCCGGACCCCTAGCACAGAAGTCTGACACCTTACCCCTAGACCACCAGGTCACCTTTTGTATTATTAAAATAAATTGGAGGAAGAGTGTGAACTGTTTAAGACGATCTATGAGGGGGGGAGGGGAGTAAGAAACCCATTCTGGGTAGATTATTGCTCAAATCCTGGTTGAATTAAATGTGATTAGCCTTATCGTGATATCTATGTTAACATGAGATATTTCAAGAGATTAAAAAAATCACATTAGGATACAGGTTATGTACCAGTCATAAAAGTCACGAAAAAGTCTTAAAATGAGATTTCGGTCATAAAAGGCCTTATAAAAGTAAGCTACTGATATTTTCAGAACCAAGTCTTATTACTCATTTGAACTATACGCATATGTAATAATTACGATATTGTGTTTAATATAAGGAAGGCTGAAATTGAGGTGTACCCACACTTGAATGGATATAGAGCAGAAAACTATTTAAGAAAAATACTTTCAGTACACTTTACTGGGCTTTGAACACCGATCTCTCCGTCATTGGCGGTCCAGCTTATTGTGAGATAGAAGCCTTAGAAGATTCAACAACCGAAGCAAATGTTATGAAACTAGCTCTCAAGTCATAAATTTTTGTGAACCAAGTAACTTCTTTGTGCAAGTTAGAGTATCAATTTATTTATACTTTGCTTAAAATTATATTTCATTTACAGCTAATCTCCGGTATTTTTTATACTTTTTTTGTCAGTAATATCTATAAATTGGTCATGAAAAAATTCAAGATGTACGGATGGAAGGAATCAAGATTTAAGCTTAACATATTTGTAGTTTGTTTAGAAATAAAGTTCTCGCTAAAATAATATATTGCTTCAATACATTTGGTTTAATTAATTAATCTTATTTCTAGTAACCTCAATAGTTCTTTAATTATTGTCATGATAGTCGTGGAATTTGAACAGAAACTGTTTAAATTAAGACAAATATATATATTTTTTAATGTTCGCTATGTTAATAATATATGTTCAAGATCTTTTGATATTTTACTGTGTGTAGAAAATTAAACTACACGTACTTAACAATATTTTATTTATGTTGGTCAAAAAAAAAAGTTGCTATATCTAAAGAATGAGTCAGAAATATATGATGGTTTTACAAGTGTAATAACTTTTGTATTTTCGAACAAAGAATTGTTTACATTTTGTCATTAAACTCAGCATAATTTTTCCATTGTTATTTACACTATGAAATCATTTTTAAAACACAAGTTAGGTATGGAAAATAACGTCTTGCAAATGTCCTCCATTTTCATTCACACATTGCTGAAGTCTTGATCTGAAGTTAATCATGACATCATGAAGCATGTTTATCGGTATTGTCCTAATTTCATGTTCGATAGTAACCTTGAGTTATTCCAAAGTGCGTGGTTTATCAATGAAAACTTTCGACTTTAGATAAACCCACAAAAAATAGTCACCTGCCGAAAGATCGGGTGACCGCGCTGGCCATGGGATATCTCCACAAAGTGAAATTAGCCATTGTGGGAACATGTCTCGAAGCACTGCCATGGAAACCTGTGGGGGGTTGCCCCATCCAGCTGGAACCACACTTGGGCGTTGTCAGTTGCCCCATGGTTACTGAAATGGCAATAGCTGACGAGTAAAGTGACCACCTCCCCCCTTCCTCTGACCACCGTACTTGCCGCCACGCACTTTGGAAGAACTCAAGGTTGCTATCGAACGTGAAATTATGGCAATACCGTTAAACATGCTTCATGATGTCATGTCTAACTTTAGGACAAGACTTCAGCAATGTGTGAATGAAATGGAGGACATTTGCAAGACGCTATTTTCTATACCTAACTTGTGTTCTAAAAATTGTTTCATGGCGTAAATAACAAGGGCAAAATATGCTGAATATAATGACAAACTATAAACAATTTTTTGTTCGAAAATACAAAAGTTATTACATTTGCAAAACCGTCATATATTTCTGCCACACACTATACAAAAACATGTTCTATCTTAACATGAGCCACCTTCAGCCTCACCTTAAGAAGATTATAATTCAAAAATACCCAAAGCGGTGCACGGAAAAAAATTGCATAAGTTTCATATTATCGGGTTTACTGGTATACGGGAGGTCAGGGTTCAAATTCCAGTCTGGTGCATTGAAATTGTTTTTCCTAAATAATTCCTCCTCCCCTTCCAGATAAAATGATTGTACACTTACTCTAGATTTAATCTCACCTTAATTTACTATTACCTCTAATACAGAAATTATAATTTTTGTTTCATATAAACCACTTTTAACTCGTGGGTTGTTGCCAAGAAAAACTAGGCTTTAAAGGGACTTAATAAGTAAACTTTTCCCTACCACTTCTATTTGACCAACCACACATACGATAATCATATTACCTTAGCCTTAAATGACAAATTTAGTTAGTGAATGGACTGAAGCCATTTACTGCAGTCCAATTCTCATAAGAAGAACCTTATCTGACAGCTACAAAAGTTACTAGTTCACGTATTCATACGTAAAGTCATTTTATATTCAGCTGTAACTTTTGATAGATGTTATAAAAATATGTAAAGTAAAACGAATAATAAAATATTATTTAAATTGAAAAATCATTGGACACGGAAATCAATTCCGAGACCTTTGGCTTAGTAGCCTACACCAATGCTCCTACCATTGAGCTATCCAAGAGTTGTCCCATGCCCAGGGTCATTCTTCACTTACATTTTAAGACAGAGTCTGTGAAGGACGTGGGTGATTTGCAAGCTACACATTATGTGTAATCAATTAAGGTCACGATCTATTAGATAACGCAGCCATCTTCGACTCGGTAAGTTTTTATGCTGCCAACATTACAGAAACAACTGTACGAATGCACATATCATGATGGATTAAAAAGCAAAGCTCTTATATTTGTTGATTACTTTTATACTCCTCTTTCAATTTAAATAATATATTTAGATGTGGCTATAATCGTAACAAACAAATATAATAGCTAACCTATTTAATCAAACTAATAAAACAGTAAAATAGTATCAATGTTTTCTCTCGATGTGTCTGTACGCGTAATCCAAGATGCTTCTAGCCCCCCATAAATGGGAGATCAACACTGAATAACCAAAACCTTTTTTGATCCCCTTGTGAATTTTCCCCGCCCAACTCTTCTTCTAAGGCCTACCTTATGTCGTACAGTCTTTTTTTTTTTAATGAAGAGAAAGAGGAGGTTGAGGGCTACGGAGGACTTGGGGGGGGGGGGGGGTTGTGTGGTTTTTAGTCCATCGACACTTTAGTGGCACAAGAGATTAGTCAAGTCTTTTTTTTTCCTGATGAATAGCTCCTACGAAAAGAATATATTTCCACCCTTCTCCACCCCCTTAATTCCAAAGTCCCCGTCATATATTATGATCCAATACCACCCCTTACTCACCCAAGAAAAATAGCCTATTTTTATCTTTATCTCTCTCTTTTTCCAAAACGATTCTTTCCATCTCTGTAGTGATTGTACGTAGCTTGCACCGTCCTTTGTGCTTTATGGGGGGGGGGGGGGTTTCCACACATGGTCTACACATGACCTCATACATGGGCCCACACAAGGCGGTTCCTTTTATCCCCGATGAAAAGGAGGGTACTTAGGGTTAATGGGGATAATCCCGGGCCCTTCTGATAATACACTAGGGAGAGGTTGGATTACTTGCGCCCCCCACCCCCACACCTTTGGTTGGTTAGTTCGTGGATTTGGTTTAATATTATTGGCAGTTTGTTATGTAACGTGTTTCTTCTCTCCAACGCGTCTTACTACCCGTCCGGGCTATACACATTTGAATAATATTAATAAGGTAGGGATGAGGAAGATATAAATTAGAGGAGAGTTAATCGTATTTGTATAAAGGTAGAATGGAAAAAAACCGTTATAAAAAATCACTCTTAGTACGTTCGTGTGGGCCTCACTTGACACAGTGTTCACCCGGTGATTTTTTTTTTGTTTTTGTTTTTTGCTCCACGTCTTACTACCCTTTCGGGCTATACGCTTATTTACTAACTACTTTAATAGTTTTTAAGGATGGTATTTTGTGTGGAGAAAGAGTTGTAAAACATTTAGGAAAAACCACTCTCAGTCCACTCTGCTGAGTTTCGAACTTTGATCTCCTCGTTATCAGCAGTCCAGTCTACTAGGAGAGTGGCATCTTAGACCATGCGGTCACTGAAGTGAGGACTCAATGTTACTGGGTTAAAAGCCAGCTGAAGTCAAAGGATTTCGACTTATCGATACAAATCCGTAGCACAATTTCCTTTGGCAGGGAAGAAAAGCCGTTGGTCCCATGTCAATTGTGGCATGTAAAATAATTCTGGAAAGTTTGTGAAAACACCATTCTGGAAAAATTGGTAGGCCTTTTCTCACTTGATCGTAGAAAACCAGTGTGAAAACCACACATAAAATCACATCAGGACCAACCTTTTGGTTGAAAACGCTTAATACACTCGCCTGGTATTCGAACCCTGAACCCCTTATTATTTGTAAAAGTCAACTAGAGAGCCTGAAACTTAGAACCTAAGCTAATCAAAGTAGGTAACGTTTTATTACAATTTTAAACGATAGAAACACGTTTTAAGAAATTAACTCGATCTTTGGAGTAGTAATGAAATTCATCACAACAGGACCTTTGGAAAGGAACCCGTTTAAGGGCATTATCAGTTCTATATCATTTTTTGAGCTTATGCACTAGATCTTAAGGTAGGGATTAGAGCAAGTTGTTACTTTAATTGATCTGTTTCAATATCAATTATGGCTTTGACAAATATGGAAGTGGCAGATATATTAACGAGACTAGTAGTTACATTCAATGTATAGCCAGTCCCTGTGATGAATAGAGGGAAGGTGTCGCTTTTAAGGTCAGTTGGTGACTTGGAAGATTGATGTGTGTAGTACCTTCTGGTTCAGTGAGGAATTTATCCACTCCTTATTTCCCTAGTACGCCTCTTCAGGGCTGCTTAGGCTTTACAGCTGATGGTGGGACTGTTGAGGAACCAGCCACTCTTCGGGTTAAATACATATTCTAGTGGATGAATTTAGATTGATTTTTTTACACATAGTCTTCTCAATACTTCTTGAATATTTGTCATGAGCACTGAGAAATTCTAAAAAAAAAAACCTTTTTATTTAAAGAGAAAAAGTTGTCACAAAGTGACACCACTATGCTCATGACAAATAATCAAAAACGGCTGAGCTAAATGTGTGTAGAATATTAAACTAAACTTAAGCCATATTTTATATGTATTGATAAAAAAAACATAAAAATACCGGCTTTAGCTCGCTTTGCCTTCAATCCACCTTGAGTTGAATGATTAACATTTTATAAAGTAGTATTTATATGTCTTTAATTATTTTAATTAGAATATAAAATGCAATATAAGTAATTACAGTATTGGATTATATTTTATCCTATTTTAAAACTAAACTGAAACAGTGATTTTATTTTAGTGATATCAGTATGCTTAAATTCTTTCTAGGAATATGTATGAATATTTTTCCATAACCCTTTTTAAAGATTAAGATTATCTAAATAGCACAAATTTTTTATAAACTTTTTTATCTCTAAACTTATTTATTATTTTGATAACACATTTTACAAAATCATTGATTTACTACAATAATTTTTTTTTAGCTCTACCTCTTACTACCCATTTGGGCTATCAGTTAATATACTGATTTGATAAGTGTTTGAGAGATGAAGAAGTGTACCCGTATTTTCTTGGTGGAAGAGTGGAAAACCATCATCCTACAGAGGTTAAAACCTCGATAAGAGTTCCTCCTAGTGATGTGTCTGATCCAGTTTGCCTTGTACAGAAGAATCACCTCTGAATGGTTCTCTTCTTACCCACCCTTGTTAGCACTTTTTCATTTGTTACCTGTCTGTCCCACAAATTTACTAAGTACTCTCCAGAAACCTCATTTCAAAGCTCTCCAAGTATTTATTTTCCATCTTTCTAGAGTCAAAGCTTCTGTCTATACAGCGCGATGTTTGAAAGTATCAGAATTTCATCAGTTTATTCTTCATTTCCAAACTCAACTTTTGGTCAGCAGTAACATCTTCTTGTTTAAAGCTTCCTTGGTTCAGTAGGCATGTTTGGTCAACACACTTCCCAGGTACTTGAAATATTCTGTTTTCCAACTCCTGGTTTCCAATTTTAGTTTTCAGTGGCTCTTCACTTTTTGAAATCCCCATTTTATTTTAATTACAGTAGATCTCCATGCAATATCTTCTCTCTACCTCCACCAGCTGGTCTGTCATTTCCTGCAACTCTTTTTTTATTTGATTAGTAAAATTGTAAAATAACATCCACAATGAATATAAAATGGACAAACAACTAAACAAGAGATAATCTAGCCCTACTCAAATTAGAATAATACGCGATTTGTGTGTGCAACTCCGATCTTCAGATTTTTTTTTACCCTTGTTGGTTAACAAACAGGTCCACCACCAAACACACACGAATGAAATGAAAATCCCACCCCAGCTGTTAATTTCCCCGCTCATAATCGTCATCAGAATCAACACGTCCCCCTTGCAACCGCCATTACTAAATTATCCACCGCATACAAACCACATTAATTGACACGACAGATCACTTACCCTGGCATGGATTTAACCTACAAGCATAAGTACATTAACTCTACCCCCTCCTCCACCCTCTACCCTTTTATAAATCAACCAAAATAAATTGTTGTTTTGGTGGCCGAAATTGGATTTTGTGTTTAGTGTCGCCACGGTTGGAAAATCACTCCCTGTAACCCACCAAACCCCTTTTCGTCAAACCTCCCCCTAACGCTGGAAACCGTAATCCAATTATTTGAAGAGTTTAGTAATTAGCCATTAATTATACAGGGTGTTCCATGAAAAACAGGGTATGATGGGGGAGGGGTGGGGTCATTCTAACGACAGCACACCCCTCCATCATCCCCACTCCTCGTCCTTGTGTAAGCTGCTTGCGGTATTTATATTGAGAGTTGTTGGACCATTTAGTTTTGGTCGGAGAAAGATAGGGTGGGGGGTGTAAGGGAGGGTGGTGTTAACTGTGTGTTTGGCGTTAAGGTCAAATGTCACGTCGACCATGAGGTTTGTTGACACCGCCGACGTGCAAATTCACCCGAAGGATATCCTTCCCTATTCGTGGGGGTAAGGGAGTCCGAGCCATTGGTGGTCACGTGGGAAAAACGTTAGTCTCATCTAGTCTGGTTTACCGGTGACTCAATAGTTAATACAGTATCCTAACAAGAAGCTATTAAAAAATTTACCTAGTACATTTATTAAGTTTTACTCAAACTCTTATATTTATGTGATTACAGACTGCTCAAATCATACTCTATATGCAGTCCATTTTAATAGGAAGAACCTTATCTGACAGCTATAAAGGTTACTCAACCTTTCACGTATTCATACGTCAAGTTACGGGAACTGTAACGCTTGATATATATATATATATAATAAAAATGATAACATGGTAAAATGTTATCAATGTTTGAAGCAAAAAATACGTTTGTATTTTCTGAAATGCTTTTAAAATGAAAATTGGACCGGAATAATCTTACATTGTAAAGTGTATTCTGTTAGTATATTAAGCTTATAAGGTTTTTTGTTACTATTCTTGGTTGTTAATATTAATTAATTATATTTATTTTTAATTACTACGTTTAACACTCTATTAAAGGGAATAATTTGAAGAGATAATGAAGAAAGAGATGGCATAGAAGAAATGCAACTGAATTACCTGGCACAGTACCTACCAAAAGGTTTTCCCACCCTCCTCCATGCAAATGTTAGTACAGACTACAGATTCTACTTATTATAACTCTTCACTCCACTCTAAGTAGTGTAAATATACTAATAGCCTGAACGGGTAGTCAAACGTGGAATTGGGCTTTCCTGAGCAGTCCGTGCTTGATAAAATAAAGAATCATTAATAAAATCGTTCAATTATTTTTACAGGCTAACCACAGGTTGCCAACCCTGTGGTGGTACAAACATTAATTTGTCATTAGTCTACAATGACCCCGGTTTCAAAATCCTAAAACTCCCCCCCCCAATCTCCCACCTACCCACACGAATAAATTTGAAAATAAAAATAGAGGTGCGAAAATAAATCCGCACCACCACTGCTATATTATACTACTAATGCTCCACAGGAGTCCAACATATTAAACGTTATTATCTAAATGCAAATGTCCTTTTAATTAATGGCCAGTACTCACCCTCCCTCCCTCCCTTCCTCCCTTTCCCTTCCCTTTTTTATGGATGAAAGCCTTTGATACGAATATGCAGTTATTCTTGACGCTCTTGGATAGTCATCTATTACACTCTTTTATGTCAGGAAATTCAATGACATGGGTCAAAGAGAAATACTAGGAATTGTTAAAAATATGTTTTCAAACAATAGCTAAAAGTCGGGTTTATTATAATATTACCGTTCTTCCCTGATGTTGGGGCCAAAAAACGTATCCCGATTTTGTCCCCTATTATTTAAATAAAATAATACAATTTATAATGTGTATGTATCAAATACAAGATGTTAACCAAGTTTAAGGTTGGGATGTAGGGGAGACGAAAATACATCAGTATTTTTACCTTTTATATATATATTATTAAATAATTTATTTCACTTAAACGAATCAAATATTGCTCCAGTAGAAACATTGAGTTTAATTATCTTCACATGGTGATATCAACAGTTGTTGAATATCTGTCAAGGGTGTCCTGGATTCAATGACAACTTTTTCTCTTCACTTAAAAAGTTTCTCATCTAATGCCACCATGCTCATGACAGATATTAAACAACTGTTGATATCACCTGGTGAAGAAAATTAAACTACGTTTTTACTGGAGCAAATATTTGATTTATTTTGACCAAAAAAGTTTCGCTTTTAAAACAGAAAAAACACTGCTAGTCTTTGAGGGATGCTGACCTGAATACAGGATGAATCCGGGATAACTCGTTGTAGAACATTAACGCGCTAATACACAGTTCAGGGTTAGATTCCCGTTACATGTGTTATTTTTCAATTAATTTAAATTAATATACTCATGTTATTACATTATACACAGGAGTTTCCTCACCGACAGTCTAAATGTCACGTTCATTTATTCTGGTTTTCCGGTAACAGGAAAATCTGGGGTTAGAATCTCGTCTGGATTATTGAGGACAGTTCTTTCCTAAATATATTTTCCCTTGTATTATTTTTCCACTCACCCTTAACGTGAATGCGGGTGCGTTATCACCTTGTCTCTACCTTTCTTATCCCTGTGGTAAGTCCCAAGATACGGAAAAGCTTACTTAAAACCAAATTCTAAACTTGACATTAATTATATAATTAAAATGAGCCTATTAACAGACAATTAATAAATAGCCCCACTTAGGTGGCCGTATAGTCTAAGACGTCACTAACACAATAAGACTGTACTGCATATAATGGGATATTGGGATAGAATCCAGTTGATTTTACTGAGTGGTTTTTACAAAACGTTTCACCATTCTATCTCACACAAATGTGGGTACACTTTATCTGTATTCAACATTGGTGGACATTTCGGGAGCTTTTGACAACTTGTGGTAGCCGGCGCTTTCGGGAGGCTGAGAGAAATTAGATGCCGTGGAACCTCTATAGGAATTTATGGACTACTGTAGGGGAAGATCGCGAACCTGAGATGTCAGGAATGACGTTAAACAAAAAAACTATGTAAAGGATGTCCCCAGTGGTAGACTGTGGGCCAATCTTTTGGGACGTAGCACTCGAACCTGGTTTAGGGGAGATTGAGTCACTCCCTGAAACGGTGGGGGCGGCTGTCCTTTGCAGATGATATACTCATAATATAGAAGCAACATCTAGAAGAGAATTAGAAGCCAAGAGCGATGCAGTTCTCGCTGGGTTGAATTCTTGGTGTAAAAAGGTAAAACTGAGGTTTAGCTCCTGCAAAGACAACTTACGTGTTATTCAGGAGGTTACTCAAGAGAAACCCGAGGGTAAGATTAACGGACAGACGGATAAGGCGAAGCAAGGATACCAGATACCTGTGCGTGATGTGGATGAGAGCGTGACTTCATGACGCACGTGGATAACGCATGTGGAAAAGCTTTGAGAGCTATGAATAAGATCATCAGCATAGGGCAGGGCAGATTTAAACTGTCTATGAGGATGATCAGATTGTATCAGCAGGCTATGTTGGTCTCCATGGTGGGTTATGGAGCTGGACGCGTGGGCTCATCGGTCAGACAGGTAAGAATCAGAAGGAAAATAGAAGCCTTCATAGAAGTGTATTTTTGAGGCTATCTGGAGCGTACAAGACTGTTGCCACAGACGCTTTGTGTGTAGCCTTGGGTATCTGGCCCTTGGACTTAGAGGTGAGGAGAATAGCGGCATTGTATTGGATAAGTAAGGGGATATGAAGAAAGTGGCTAATCTCACGAGAGCAGGGATAACAATGGGACTTCAGATTTAGGAAATATCCCTTGGAAAAGAGTGGCAAGACGAGTGGCAGTCATGAGCAAAACAGGTAGAAGAATAAGATATTTCCAAGCTTGCTGAATGGTTGGGAATGGAGTACCTGCAGCCCTCTCCAGGCTTAGTACATTTTATTACTGGGCATGGTCCATATAAGGCCGCTCTCTTCACTAGTCAGCAAAGGATACAGGAACTTGCGATTGTGGTAGGGAGGCGACGCCGGAACACGTCGTGCTGAGTGTATCCTAGACGTTGGAAGATAGAATGAACTTACAGATACTATGCAAGCGAGCACGGTTTATCAAAATACTGCGTGACGTGGACCGATGGAGTTTCCTGGATGTATTCGCAGATAATAATGTGTCAAAATATGAAAGAATAATTACCTTGCTCAATGAAAAATAGATGACAAAATAGACTGGTCAACTTAGACAAGGGTACAGGACGGAGAGTGACAGTGACATGACAGAAGACAGTGACGTTACAACAGATCTGGATGACACATACCAGTACAGCACGACTAAGTCAATAGGTGTGACAGATACAAACTGGATTATCAACTGGCAGGGTAGAATAAGGTGGGGATCTCCAGGCAAACCGGAGCCTAGCTGATGGAAGGAGTGCTCTCTGGATTACCAGTAATGTGAACTGCTGATGAACCAGGGGCGCCTTGATACCGGCTAGGGAGTACGAGAGAACAACATCTCATTCAACGGTAGAATCAACCCTTCACGTAAATCCTTAGGTTAAGTTATTTGTAAGTAATAGGTGGTATTGTGGATAGTAAGCAGGAGCGAAATCTCCGTAGGGGCCTCCCAGGTGGCGGAGAGGGGGATGCCCGTCCCGAAGGAGCTATCTTTGATCTGGAGACTATTAGATCCAGAGTGCGGTGGGACATCCAGGGGGTAGGGTACCAGGGCCGTAATATACCCGGGTGGACCAACTAGTAGGATAGGTATAGGAAAGAAGGAGAAAGGACATTTAGATTTATGGTTTATTATAAAATTATTATTGTATTTAAAAAAGAAATAGCTAAAAGATGTAATGTTAATTCAAGATGTAGTATCTAGGTCCCGAGATACATGCTAGGAATCGGGGTAGTAGTGTAAGTAAATAAAATGTATTTAACATTCCTCATCCCTAGCACATTAGCTTAACTTATTACGTATAATTATACCTAAATGGGTTTTTATATATATATATATAAGAACATTTATGAGTCAAACAAATATAACCTTACCATTGAGCTATTTTACGGAAGATAGTGTTTGTTGCTAGATCTATCTTTAAGTAACTATTTCACACTTATGGACGGGGCTAAAAGACCATCTGTTTCATTATTTTAAGCTCCTTTCTCACATGACTTTACGAAACTAAATTTGAGTTATACAAATTTAGAAAAGATCAATGTCTATTTCTAAAATGGGACACATACCATATTGTAATTACCAATTGAATGAGATACAGTGATTAATAAAGCATCTTTTAGCATTGTTTTTACTCTTTTTGTTCTACTGAATTGATTTAAAAAAAAATTAATGCAAGATTATAGGTCTATGGAGATGATGAATTATCTGGATTTTTAGAAATCTTGATATACATTTCCAAAATATAAATTTTTAATCCCAGCAGCTGTTAGTGCATTTAAAAAAATTCACCACGTACTACTACCCTTTGGGCTATACGTGTATGTACTAATTACTCTAAATGATTTTAGGTATCCTGAAGGCTTATACTTAAAGGGAAGTGTACCCCATTTGTGTGGCAGGAGCGTGGGAAACCATTTTGGAAAACACATCCTCAGTACACCCGACCAAGCTTCGAATATCGATCTCCCCGTCATCGCCAGTCTAATCAACTGCAAAAGTAGCGCGTTAGACCACGCTGCCACCTAAGTGGATTTTAGTTCATTTAAAATTCACAGAGACCTCTTTAAACCATAATCTAAAGTGTATTTGAAAGGTCTCATGATGTCTAAAAGTAGGAAGCACTAACGCAATTTGAGTTCAAATTTATAATCCTCCTTTTTCCCTGTATCCTTTGAATTGAACCTGTGTGCCCACGAAGGTAATTGACAAGTGCCTGACCAGCTTGGCCACAACGTTGTCCCCCCTGTCATATGTACTGTGCGGCATGCAACACTATGGATGTTTGAGGGGGGAAGATTCTGTGAGGTTTTCAGGGGGTGAGAAGGGGTCATGCATCCTACCTTAGCTCTTAGTCACGCTAGCCGCATTGCACACGTATATATCCGCGCGCGCAGCCGACTGACCCCACACGGCATTAATAGAGCGTGGTATGAAGCTCAGGGACCTGTGTTTTATTCACACTAGTCCCTTTGACCTTAAGTTTTCTGTTTAATCTAAGGATAAGGATGATAAAGGTAGATTAAAGGTAGAATGTTCGCACTTACATGGAAAGGAGGTGGGAAAACCACAGGCGTAGATAACTTGTGGGAAAACTACCTCAAAGGCACACATTCAAGATTCGTACGTCCATCTTCATCGTCACTGGCAAGCCAGTATATTACGAGTCTGACGCCACAAACCTCGTCAGCATCAGTGTGGGCTCTGGGGATCCCTAGAAAAATCCTATAAGCATATAGGGGTCCTAGGTCTATTTTACTAGTGAACCAGAGAACTTGGGACTTTCCGTTTTTTTCTATAGATATTTCCAGAGCATTTACTAAACACGCATATCTTATCAGCCCACGTCTTACAATCTATCTTAATTCCAGATAAAACAAAGTAGATATTCTTCCACATTTTTTTATGTACCAAGTCTTACTACCAATTTGGACTATCCGCATATTTCACACTATTAGGGTAGTGATGTGGAAGTTATATTTTTTTAAAAGTACCCACATTTTCGTGGAGGGAGTGGAAGAGACACTCTCAGCACACTAGACCAACATTTGAATACCTGTCTCACCGTCATTCACATTTTGATATATTATTAAAAATAACGCCTCAAACCACACGACCACGAATCAGGTGGGCATTTATTCATCCCTGTGAAGAGTAAGAATCCTAACTTCAAGAACAATACACATATTTTTTTCGACCTCGTCATGATTCTAACATGGTTAGGCACGCAAACTAAATTCCAGGTTGATCTATTATGACTTGCCAGTCAGGTGGAGGTCGGGGTTGGAACTCTTAACTGACGGGAGGGGGGGGGGGGAGGGAATAAAATACAAGCGGATTTTCTGTAAATTTGGTCGTCTTCATTTCTACCCTAATAATATATATATTTAGCACCACGTCTTACTACCCATTCGGTGTATGCACATGTGCGCTAATTACTCTAATGATTTTAGGAATATGGAGGGTTAATTTAAAGTAAGTGTACCCGCATTTGCCTGGAGGGAGAGTGGAAAAAACCTTTTTTGGAGAAAACACTCTTGCTACATCTGACCAATATTCAAACACCAATTTCAACATTGATATTATTTTATTATATTTAATGTTACTATAAAGGTACAGTACCTATCAAAAGTAGCACCTGCAGATCAAATGAATGTGATAAAAAAAAATCTAGTAACTTTTTTTGCTGAGATAAGGCTTGTCCATATGAACATTGGATTGTAATATCAAGCGGTGGCACAGAAAAAACAATATTATTTATTGAAACCCAACTATTAAACCCCTGGAAAGTAGTCGGCCTGCTGCGACAATAATGTTACAGCCTGTAGTTGACTGCATGCCCCGCAATAAGCCAAAACCAACAAAGGGTTGTTATCAACCCCAGTCGATCTTTTATGGTTGAAAGGGGATTTCCAAGAGAGAGAGAGAGAGAGTAGTCGTGGGTAATAGGTAGAGAGAGCGGATTAAATGGTCTCCGCCTAGCTAGTTTGTAACGCACCTGTAATCTACGTTGATAAGCAATATCAACCATCAACCCAGAGAGCTATATTCATAATGGATACTCGTTTGAAAAGTGTGGGAGGGAATCAGATATATCTATATGCGTGCCTCCAGAAATTTATTAAGGTTTCAAGTCCTACTCGTTCCGGACGACATAAAAATTATTAAATTAAAATTAGTAATGTCCGACACCTTATCTCACCGTGTGTCTATTGGGACAAGAGGTCCCAACTTCAACTCCCCCAGTGCCAACAAAATAAATAAATAATAATAATAATTGGTTGAATTGGTGATTCCTCTTTTCATAGTGATGAACCAATATTCAGGGGACCGGGTGGTGTATTGATTCTAGAGTTGATGAGTATCAACACGAAGTTGATAATCATTGTAATTACTGGAATGTCCGCATGATAAGGATCACATTTAGATTAATTTAAATTAGTTTAATAATAACACCTGAACACGGGAAACGAAACCTGACTCTTAGCTTAGCCTGCTAATGCTCTACCACAGAAATACCCAGATATATACTTGGTGTACTGATCCACATGTCCCGAGTTCGATTTCCGTGTCTAGGAGCCAAATTTTTTTTAATCAATTTAAATTATTTCAAGAACTAGGATAATTTGATAAGATATGTTTGGATTTTTTTCACCACGTCCTTGTAACCGTTTGGGCTGGACGCAAAAAAAAAACCACCCATTTATTACACTAATGCTGTAAAGATGAAGAAGGTAAAGTTTTAGAATAAATATACTTGGAATTGCGTGGAGGAGAGTGGTAAACCATGTAGGAAAAAAAATGTTAAGAACACATTTCCTCTGAAATTAAGCGTTTGTTATCCCTATCCTATCGGCGTGATTAAAGTCTGTGTATATAGCCTGAATGGGTAGTAAGATGCGGTGTAAAGACAAGAACATAGGAACAAAAGGAATGAATGTTTGCGAAAGCCAAAAACCCTTTTTCACTTGTTTTAAACCCAACTAACCTGATTATTAGATGTAAGTCTACGCTTGAATAAAAAAATACAAAATTCGTGGTTTTCTGCGATTTCTCCTTGACACAGCCAAAAATTTGTTTTTTCTTATCAGAATAGTGTAAGTTATATTTCAAAGTTATATAGTTTTTAAAACCTGGAAAAATGGTTCACTATCCTCAGTTCCTTTATTAACTACCAAAGTCAATTTGGGTGGAATGGGTCGTTAGTATGGTCTATACTTTTTAAGTTGTTATCTATAATAAATTTTTTGTGCTAAAATAATTTAAATACTGCCCTATTAGATAAGTTTAGCTTAATTTTTTTATAAAGATAGTAATCTTTATAGTTCTTGAATATCGATCATAATTGCTTCAGTGGTTCAGCCTAAGGCAGTGTTTATCAATCTGGGTGTACCGACCCCAACCCATTCCACCCCCTGGGGGTGCTTTTTGTTTTCGGGGGGGGGGGGGTGTTATATTTTAAGGGGGTGGTAGTGGGGCTTTTAAGTTTGTATGGATATTACAGTAATCATTTATGTTAATAAAAACATACATCAAAATAATTTGATATTATAATAAAATAAATATTAAAATAGCTTTAAATAATTAAATTTGAATTTACAAAGTGAGACGAATTTAAGGATATTTTCGCTGATTTTAACATGGTTAATACATATTCTGAAAATTGAAAAATGACACCTGGACACGGGAATCGAACCCGGGACCTCTGGTTTAGTACGCCAATGCTAAGCCAGAGGTCCCGGGTTCGATTCCCGTGTCAGGTGTCTTTTTCAATTTTCAAATATGAATCTAGGATGGAGTAATCCCCACTAATAAGCGTAATAATAGCTCTGGCTATTATTCTTAATGGTTAATACAGTTAACTTTGGAGGAGTGGGTAGCCAGCTCCAACTCTCAAAAGTGGGCTTTATGGTAAAAAAAAATAGAGGAATTCACTTGTCTAAGGCGTCACTCTCATGTTAGATGGCCTTCTGATGACTGGGAAATCTATTGAGGGTGGGTTTTCCCCAAAATAGATTTCCACTCTCCTTCCACGCAAATGTTGGTAAATTAGCGTATAGCCTGAAGAGGTAGTAAGACATGCTGATTATATGTATATAAATATATATACATGTTATAATCATAGTAAAATTTAAACTTTTTTTTATAAATAAAGATAAAAAGTCCTGTTTAAATTTCAGGGTGTCCATGACAAATATTCAAACACTGCTTGGATTACTATGGAAAAAACATACTATATTCATATACTGGATTCCTTTATTTATTGAGTGAAAGGTTTTTTTATACGGAGCTAAGCTAGCGTTCTTTTTTAACCCCACCTTAAGCGTTATCCGTTAAGTTAGAAGGGCTCTTAAGTCCATACATCCGGTGCGTGCGTACTTGATTTACTGAATGGTAAACGTGAAATTACTAGGAAGTGAAGGGCAAAAGGGTTGAGGGTAGATATATAGGGAGAAGGAGTGTGTGATGGGTTTGGGATGAGGGGGGGGGGGTTAATTTCAAAATGACGTCACGAATACCCAACTAAGGAACTCGATGGAAGTGAATGTTAGCTTTTAGGTCCCAAACATACATTACCAGTGAGGAGGAAAAGGGGGGGGGGGTCTGCAGACGTTTAATTTATCTACCTCGAATATCACTCTCATAGCGTTTTGTGTGGATAGCATTTATTCTTTTATTTTATTTTTTTTACAGTCACGCCAACTTCTTTCTATGATCTCGTGATTTGTCATTGCATGTGGAATTGTATTCAAATAAAAAAATGGATTGATTGTTTTATAAACTACCCTGACGATAAAAGTTGGTTTTATGATTAATTTCAAAATTATTTACCCCACCCTCTGGATTATAGACCAATTTTTATAGAAGGTCTTTTTAGAAAACAAAAACGTAGTTTTTTATCAACACTAACATTTTATTATATTATTATTTTATCTCTATAAGTATTGTTCATATCTATCAAAAACAACAGCTGCAATAATCACGTTACATGACTTAACGTATGAGTACATTATTTATTTTTATCACCGCATCTTAATACCTGTTCAGGTTATGGGCCTACACATAATATTGTAATCACCCTAACGGGGTAGGGATGAGGAAAAAGCGTTTTACAGTAATCTATCCACATTTGCGTGGAAGTAGAGTGGGAAACCATTTAGGAAAAAAACACTCTCCGTAGACCCGACTGGGACTCAAACCCCCTATCACCCCGTCCTCAGCAGACCAGTCTAATAAAAGAGTGAAGCCTTAGAGCGTTCAGCCACTGATGCGGGTTAGATAAAAGTAGAACTAGTAACTTTTAGCTGCGTCATTTTCTAAGAGACTGAACTGCTGATGTCTGGGAGATAGGAGTTTAAATCCAAAGAGCATAAATGGTTTAACACACTCTATCTCTCTATATTAATATGCGGTACACTTATTTAAGACCGACCTTTCTCATTCCTAGAATATTAGATCAATTAATTAATAACCCACCTCGGTGGCGTATTTAGCTAACGCGCAAGTTTCATGTTGAACTAGACTGCCGAGGACGGGGAAATCGATGTTAGAATCACGCTCGAGTGAACTGGGGATGGTTTTTCCTAAATTGTTTTCCACTCTCCCTCCACGCAAATGCGGGTTCAATTCCTCTATATTCAACCTTCCCAATTCCTAGCCCATTAGAGTAGTTATTACTTAAGCATATAACCCGAAAAGGCAGTAAGACGTGGTGCTAAGTACTATATTATTATATTATATTATTATTATTATTATTATTATTAATTAGTTAATATGCGTAGAGGCCTGAACAAGAAATAATACGCGGTGACAAAAAAACACAATTTGTATCTGTCAGAAAAGTGTATTCCTATGATAATTAGACTGTAGAGACAAACTTGGATTAAATCCTCTCAGATGTTCACGTTGTTTGAGGCGTAAGTCTCACTTCAGACTGAATGGCATCCAAGTCTGGAACCTCCGCACGTGTGTATTGGAAGGTGGTTTTAAACATTTGGTCTGTCTTGTGTCAACACTAATGCTTGTGAATTTATTCTAGAAATACCCTTCTCATAATAAGTTAGAGGACGTATGTATACACTAAAATAAATTGCTAGCAAATAATTTATAAAGCACATTATGTTTAATTTTTAACAAGTAAACGAAATATTGTGTGTCTGTAACACAACAGTCCCCTACCCACTAATTCATAACTGTGAAAGGGAAGACAACCATTTTACAATAATATGATACCATTTTTGTGGCCAAGATAGGTATTGAACCTTGGACCCTTATCTCAGGAGGCATACACGCTATTTATTGACTGAGCTAAAGTATCGAACTAAAAGCTTTTTAAATTCACTTTGCACTCACAACCAAAACTCAGTTAATATTTGCTACTGATGTGTTACAGATTTAAAAAAACTGTATTTATTTAATATCTCTTCAAATATTTAATAATTTAAACTAATCTAATATTAAAGTTTGAGTTTAAAATTCTCCTACTAAACAATGGTTATTAAATCGAAATATGCTATCATGTGATACTGTTACGGTGTGTTTTAAAATACATTTTTGGTCCTCTGAATTATTTAAACAGCTGCATCTGGTCCCAAGAAAACTTCTCTTTGATACGAATATAAATATTGTAGTTCAAAAGTTAAATGTAGTAAGATCTAAAAAAACACATGTTTGATTAAATGTATTGATACCTCACTATTAGTTTTGTGTTTATGATGGAGAGTTCCCCTTTAATTTGCTATGCTCTATTAATTTATGTATCTAATAACCAATTATTCATTGATAAAATTTTCCATTAATTATATCGTATTTAGCTATAATTTAAAGTAAGTTAATAGAAAGTGTGATTGTGTGTAGTAAGGTAGCAAAAAAAAATACTTTTACTATAGATTTAATATCACAGAAAATACAAAATATATTATTTATTTGTATTTATTACGACAAATCGGGATGGTTAATTTATTTGAAATAGTTTAATTTTAATGTTTGATGTGCGGTCTTTTTACCAGTATAATTATGTATAGGTATTTAAAGATTACGTAATGTTTTCATCTCTTGCATTATATGTAGATATTTCATGTGTCTTCAATTAACTAACAAATATCTTGGTGTTTTTATTTCTAAATATTAAATAAATATTCGCGGTTCAAATTTGATGATAAACCACTATCAATTTTATCGCTTAGAAATATCATTAACAAAAAATTAGAAAACATAAAATATTGTCAAAAATACTACATATAATTACCATTATAGAAAGCTCTGGATACCATTCCCATGAAATGGGCTTAGAATTTAAAAAAAAACTATCTATTGTATCAAAGAAATTGAAGTTTTGGTAGCTTACACAAACTAGACGAGATAAATAAAAAAACGTTTTTTATTTAAAAAAATAAGTTTTCCATAGATTATTTTATGTAAGAAACGGCTAATTCCAACAAATTAGCTAGAGTAAGAATCCAATGAAATTATTTTTCTTTTTTTTTTTTACATCCTTCATTTGCCTATGCTATTTTTTATTTAAAAATTATGAAAAATTAATGTTTTTTTAAAATCGTGTTTAACCTCTTGTTCAGTTAGGGCTTAGTTAAATAATTATTTAAAATTAACAAATGTAGAATTTATGTTTGTGAACTACTCATTTCTTAAGGAGTATGAAAGTGTATAAGCTCACATCAAAGTCAACTTTCTTTCTTTCTTCATTATTTCCTCCTTAAATTTTTAAAGAATAATGGTAGTGTTGTTGCTGCATGAATGATACTATTTTTATTATTAGTTCCACTCTGGTGCAGATGAAAAACGCAAATATTGATAACAATTTAGCTTTAAGCCTATATTATCTTTTTTTGAGGAATATAAAATGCAGTCAACTTTTCTTAGAAAGAGCATTATCTGATATCTAGAAAATGTACTAGATCTACTTTCAAGTATTCATACGTTAAGTCACATTACTGACATCATTTGGATTTGAAAAGTACCTATAAAATAGCACTAATAATATTGCACAATGTTATAATTGTTGACTTCAAAAGATTTTGTTTGTATTTTTTTAAAGTCTCGTCTTACAAAAATGTGACTACAATTTTTCCATATCAAAGTGATCAATGCAATAACCGCTGGCTCCAACGGGCTACCATCATAGTTCATAATGATACCACGCCGGGCGCTACAGTCAGTCGCGCTACTGCAGAGCTAAACGTGAGGAACTACTAAGAAAACTAGCTTTTAGAAACGCCGATAGATGGCAGTCAAGTAATAAATACAAGATTAAATATTTTCCAACCTCTTTCATTCGGGTGTTTTCCTAATACCAACCGTGAACCATTTGCTTCATACGCTATCTACTACGGTAGCAAATTTTATAGGATATATATAGTCTGAGGGAAAGGTTTTAAAATGCGTAAATTTGATAATTTACTGAACAAATTAATAATACCAATGAAGTGCAATTTTAAAAAATGAGTTAAGAAAAATATATAATAATACATCTTTTAACAAACTAAAACTAATTGGATCCGTAAGCGCACATGATATTTGACATAATTGTATATATATTTTGTAAAAAATCATTATTTTATACATTTATTTTGGTTCAATGTTCAGAACAATCACAGTCTGACGTATTAACGTATAAAAACGTACCCTCATATTATAAGAACAGTTTTATGATATAAGCGTTACTATTACAGTGGCCACATGTTCTAAGGAGTCATTCTTGTGTTGGACAAGATTGTTGATGACAGGGAGATTGAGCTTTGGATCCTAGTCAGGTGTATTGAGATTGGTTTTTCCAAAATGTTTCTTCACTCTCCCTCCACGAAAATACGGGTACACTTCCTCTAAATTAAAACCTTCCTCATCCCTAACGCACTATCATTAAACTACTTGCATGTGATCACACGTCAAGTCATGTGATATTAATCTGTCACTTTTGATAGATATTATCAATACCAATAAAACAACACTACAAATTTAAGAGACCAGTAAACCTTTGCGAAACTTTCGCACAATCAACCTTATAAAAAAACTATTTAGTCTTTTGTTGGGTTGTTGAAATTAAATACTCAACTAAGTGTTTATACAAATTAATATCAAAGAGAGTTTATTTTCGGTAAATGATACAAAAATATTGTTAGATTCTTCTTTTATCTTAAATTTTAAACAAACAACGTGTTTTAACAGAAAATGAGTATGTTATGTCAGAGGTCGGTAAAAAAAAATCCTATCCACTGATACCTTATTAATCGCTGTAGGCTTTGTATTAGTTGAGAAAAAGGGATGTTGACAACAGAAATAATATATAAGATTATCAAAATTGACCTAAGAAAATATATTTGTTTTTAATAAAAATCTCCTAAAATTTGACAATGGATTTGTTAATAGGAAATAATACGGAAGCGCGAAAAGGAACAATTGCATCTTTACATGTCTGTGTTGAGTTATTGAACCAGGCAAGATCTTTTGACGCAACTAAAATATATTCTGCCTAAACACTCTCAGGCGCAGCTGTAACTTGTGGTGGGGATTTAGGGAACGCGAAAAAAGGTAAGTTATTTTGCAGTTTTACATCAAAACAATTTTTTTATTTGGTCAAAATAAATCAAATATTGCTCCAGAACAAACATAGATTAACTTTCTTCACACGGATATATCAACAGTTGTTGAATATCTGTCAAGGGTGTCCTGGAATTTAATAACAACATTTTATCTACATTTAAAAAGTTTCTCATCTAATGCCGCTCATGGAATATTCAACAACTGTTGCATCACCATGTGAGGAAAATTAAACTCTTACGTTTATATTGGAGCAATATTTTTTTCATTCTTAATTTTTAAAATAATTGGCCTTGAAACTACAAAATATCAACCTTTTCTCTAGATCCCCAAGCTCCCAACTTAAATTCCAATGTTTGGCGAAATGTTCGGAATAAGACACACTTTAATGCAAACACCATCCAATGTGTTTTTTAGCTTTGAAATACTTTTTCCCCCCACCATACTTGTGAGATAAATAATTATCTGGTAGAATTAACACCTCGTGGAACACGCATCGGTGGTCCGGAAGCGTCACTCTTGTGCTAGGATGGATTGCCGTTGACGGGGAGATCGGGGTTCTAATTCCGGTTAGGTGTACTGAGTATTATTTTCCTGAATAATTTACCATCCTACCTCCACACAAGTATGAGTAAATTTCGTCCAAATTCTTACCTTTCTCAATATTATACTAGCGTAATTAATGTATGTGCCTAACCCCTTGGAAAATCTTACGATATTCATATATTTAAGACATGTACAAAATCGAAAAAAAAACACACACCATGGTATCGGCCTGCAATAGGAGCGAACCGACCACGTGGCCACATTTTGTATCAAAGAAAATACCAGCTTGTGTGAATAGAGGGTGTCATGTGGTTATCACAACAGGCTTTCTGATCGTTAATCTCAGTTTTCTAAGCCATAGACGCTTATTTTCATTTAAGTAGCTCCTCATTTTACCTCACGAGGCTGAGTTGACATCGTTCTAGACCCACTCCTTCACAGAAAATCTGGAAGCGCTGGGGGTTGGACCCGGAACCTCTGGATCTGTATTCAGTAACTCTGACCACCAGACCATAGAGGTAGTGAACGTACAATATTAGGTTTTGAAAATGGAACATATAGAGATCTGAAGACGAAGACACTTTGAGAACTCAAATCAACAATCTGCGACGGTTTGTCCTGAACTCTTCCTGAACGGGCTACCCACATTTGACACTTGCTATTCGACTGTTATGTAGTAACAGAGGTCCCCCACCCCACAGTTATTCTCCCCCATCTGCAAGCGCATGTAACCCTTCTCGCCCCAAGCTGGCCCCCAACTGTTCTTCAGGATGAAATAGGAGCTGTTGTTATCGTTGACGTAACCCCACAACGAGATCGCGTGGTTGAGGGTGGTGCAGTTCTCTCCGTCATGTCTCAAGCTGAATATACCTGGGGACAAGGAAAACATCCTGCCTTGAGCTGAATATACCTGAGAACAAGGAAAACATCCGGTTTCAAGCTGAAGATAACTGGGGACAAGGAAAACATCACGCCTTAAGCTGAAGATACCTGGGGACAAGTAAAACATCCTGTCTTGAGCTGAATATACCTGGGGACAAGGAAAACATCCTGTTTCGAGCTGAAGATAGCTGGGGACAAGGAAAACATCCTGTTTCGAGCTGAAGATAGCTGGGGACAAGGAAAGCATCCTGCCTTGAGCTGAAGATACCTGGGGACAAGTAAAACATCCTGCCTTGAGCTGAAGATACTTGGGGACAAGGAAAAACATGCTGTCTCAAGCTTAAGATACCTGAGGACAGGGAAAACATCCTGCCTTGAGCTGAAGATACCTGAGGACATAGAAAACATCCTGCTTCGAGCTGAAGATACCTGGGGGCAAAGAATATCTCCATTTAGATTTAACTTACGCCACGTCTTACCACCCATATATTCTAAACACATGTAAATACACTAATTAGGTAGATACGAGTATTAGGAAATTCGGATTATGGGAAAATCATTTCCTAGACAGATACCGATCGTAGGATCTAGCACCCTGATTGGTAAAGCATGAATCTTTGACTGGTTTATCTAGAGTGCTGTGAGTGTTTACCTGAGTGGTAAAGCATGAATCCTTCACTGGTTTATCAAGAGTGTCATAAGTGTTTGCCTGAATGGTATGGAATGAATCCTTGACTGATTTATCAATAGTGTTATGAGTTTTTACCTGAGTGGTATAGCATGAATCCTTGACTGCTAGCGCAGACCCCGCAGACTATGGGACCATGATTGGCAATCGCGTTCATCATCGCTGCTTCATTTTTAGCTGGTATGCGCCTGTAGCTTTTTAGGGTTGCAATCTTACGTGATATTTCATGACACGACCCAGTATCCTGAAACGTTAGAATAACACTTCTTTCAATCTCTTCTATTTCTGGGCCATAGTTTCAGAAACACGCTCGTGCTACCCGTGAGCTTAAACAAAATAGATTAGTAACATATTACTAGGAATTTTGAAGTCTCAAAGAAATTCATGCATATTCGATTTCAGAAAGAATGAAGAAATTACCACATAAAAATCGATAGGACCCTTGGTAAGGATTAAACCATGGGCTTCTCACGTCAGTGTCGGAGTGTGCATAACCATTGCATCGGTCCTGTTGGTAAATTATTAAAATTAACTCTCTATGGGCCCTATATATTTTCTAATTAATATATATATATATATATATAATATATATATAGGAAGGAACTTATTCTGGCAGTTAATAAAGTTACTTAAACAGAGTTGATATATTTATACCCTGAGTCATGTGATCTGAAACGATCAATGTTCGTAGAAAATATCAATACGTATAGAATATATGTATTTCCGTAAGGATTGTAATATTCTGACACCCACTTCGGTGGCCGTCATTCTCTTGTTAGACTGGTCTATTGAAGACGGGGACATCGGGGTTCAAATCCCGATTGGGTCTCCTGAGAATGTTTTTTTTCCACGCAAATGCTTCATTCTTCATCCCTACCCAATTAGAGTAATTATCAAATATGCATATAACCTGAACAGGTATTAAGACGCAGGGATTTTTAAAAAAATCCTTTAATTCCTTTTTTAATTTTACATATTCTTATAAGCATAATAGTTACTTAAAAATTAAACATAAAGCTGTAAACTCAACAGGCATTGTGACCCACCCCAAATATGCTGCGACCCTAAACGGAGTTGCGACCCCTAGTTTGGAAACCACCATCATATACGGTGTTTCTTTACATTTTCTAAAAATATCTTCCTAACAGGACTGTTCTACCCTTACCAAGCACTAGTTATATTAATATTAAATTAAAATGTTATCATTGCTTACTGTAAATATATATGTATATGTATGTACATAATATGTGTGTCTATGTGAAAGTATTTTCTAAACTTTCCATTCACCAGAATCCTAATTCATTGTCCGTTACCTCCAATTAACCTACCAGTGCCGTGTACGGATACGCTTTCCTGGAGACAGTCCAGTTCTGTTTGATGAACTCAAACACGTTTTTAAATGTCCCGCCTGAACATTTCTGATCTGAGCAGTCGATCAGATACTGCTCACTAAGTCCGACACTTCTATTCTTGACCTTGAGCCACTGGGCCTCCAAACATTCAACCTGGTACAAAGTATAGAGTATTATTATATATTTGTGTCAAACATTTGCATGGAAGGAAAATGAGAAACCATTTAAGAGAAAGCATCTTCAATACATCCAACCGGGACTATAACAGTGACTTTCACTTCAGTGGCGGTTCAGTATATTGTGAGGGTGTGGCTTCTTAGACCATGTGACCACCGTAGTGGGTGTCTAAAAATTGTGAAGTTACTCTAAAACAGTTTTAACAGTTCTATAGTCATCTTTCTTGCAATTAATATTTTTCGGCACAAATTTACTACACAAGAGGAAGATGAATTTTAAAGAACTTGAATGGTGTTGGTTTAAGAATTTGAAACAAAAAATGCAAAAATTGCATTTGAAGTTAGTAAGTAAATAGGAATGCTAAAAAGAATACATATATTATCACAAAAGAACACAGACACTTGAGAAATTACTTCGAACAAAATATAATTTGACATTGTTAATGAGTTTAAATAGCTACGAACAATTTTAACTAGCAATAAAGAAAGTAGAATGGAAATTAGAAAATAATACAGTTGGGCAATATATTCTATTACTCGGTCAGTAAGTTGTTGACATCTCTCTTGCTCTCAAGGAATGTTAAACTCAGAATGTACAAAATAATACTTTTACTGGTTGTTTTCTGTGGGTGTAAAACGTGGTATCTTACCCTACATGACGAAAAAGATGTATGGTGTTCTAAAACCAGGTGCTTAGAAAGATATTTGGTCCAAAATGGGATGAGGATGCTGGGGACTGGAGGAAGCTACATAATGATGAGCTACATACCCTGTGCTCATAACAAACTTTGATAAGATAATCAAGTTTCACAGGTTACTATGGGAGGTACATTCAGTGCGAATAGGGATTATAAAACCCTATCCAGGGCACTTACTGGCGAACCCAATGAGAAGAGACTATTGGTAAGACAAAGACGCAGATGAAAGGACAACATTAGAATGGACCTGAAAGAGATAGGGTGTAATGATGTGGACTGGGTAGAACTGGCTCAAGGTAGGGCTAAGTGACGTACTTTTGTAAATGTGGCAAAGTACTTTCAAGTTCCTAGTGCCATAGACTAAGTGACCTTTATATGTCCAAAGTATGACTCACCGCCGTAAAGGCCCAGCATGCCCCGCAGGCCCCTTGATTCAAGACGGGGGTTTCATAACCCTTCTCCCGCCAATCGACACTTTTCGGGATCGATGGATCGACAGAAACGGCCGTATCACTCGTACCACCAACTGAAGTATCGGTGGTTACAGTGCTTGATGAAGTTCCAGTCTCAGATGACCCCAGGATACTCATGTCCTCATCGTCGATGGGATCTGTCTCTTCATCTACGATCAGGCCGGTGTAGCGACTGCACATTTCACTCACCGACTGAGAAAATCAGACAAGATATACTTGCAATGTGAAGCTCCTTCTACAGATTTTCTATCCGTAAGGTGTGTAGTCCACAAACCGTGGTTAGTAGTCAACTCTACAGGAACATAGTTCCTTGTCAACAGAGTTCTAGTCAGTACAATCCGTAGTCCACAACCACCATGCATAGTCCTAGATCACCTCCACAGAAACATACTACCCTGTCGACAGAGACCTAGTCAGTACAATCCGTAGTCCACAACCATCATGCATAGTCCTAAATCATCTCCACAGAAACATACTACCCTGTCGACAGAGTCCTAGTCAGTAAAATCTGTAGTCCACAGCCATCATGCATAGTCCGAGATCATCTCCACAGAAACATATTACCCTGTCGACAGAGTCCTTGTCAGTAAAATCCGTAGTTCACAACCATCATGCATAGTACGAGATCTTCTCCACAGAAACATACTACCCTGTCGACAGAGTCCTAGTCAGTAAAATCTGTAGTCCACAGCCATCATGCATAGTCCTAGATCATCTCCACAGAAACATACTACCCTGTCGACAGAGTCCTTGTCAGTAAAATCCGTAGTTCACAACCATCATGCATAGTACGAGATCTTCTCCACAGAAACATACTACCCTGTCGACAGAGTCCTAGTCAGTACAATCCGTAGTTCACAACCATCATGCATAGTACGAGATCTTCTCCACAGAAACATACTACCCTGTCGACAGAGTCCTAGTCAGTACAATCCATAGTTCACAACCATCATGCATAGTACGAGATCTTCTCCACAGAAACATACTACCCTGTCGACAGAGTCCTAGTCAGTACAATCCGTAGTTCACAACCATCATGCATAGTACGAGATCTTCTCCACAGAAAAATACTACCCTGTCGACAGAAACCTAATAATTAAAGTCCTTAATCCACAAGAAGAGATAAACTTCACAGTTACCAGTCCTCCCAAACGGTAGCGGTCTCATATTGTCTAACTACACTATGAGCCTGTCCTTATAGCTGCACCACAGTGGAAATAGACAAGGTAAGCTTGCTACTTTTAAATGTAAATGGATGCTACCTATATGGTCCTCGAGTGGTAGTTTCAGATCAGCCCGGTGCTGTAATTGGTCTACATGCATCCTCTGATACTTCCAGAAACTAAGCACAAGAACAAGATTGAAATCTAAAAAGCCTTGTGGATCTGAGCTATCGTTGTCAAATAATTTGAAGTGCGTTTTGGATTGGAATTTGAATTATTACATCTGGTACTTTCTTGTTTGGTCGAAATGTATTCCTCGTGGCAGGTGAGACAGGAGTGATTCAAACTTTACAATATATACAATCATTCCGTCAGTTGAAGAATATTTTTTTATAGTTCAAAATGCTAACAAATCTACGCCTATGCTTTGCGGTAATCACGTTCAACATATGTTGCCAACAGTTGTAAGTTTTATAAGCTCTAATAACACCGTTAGAGTAAAAATACTTTCATTTTTAGTTCATACTAATTGACACAAGTGTCGTATGGGGCGGGGGAATGTTTTTTTTTAGCACCGTGTCTTACATAACGTTCGAGTTATATTCCTATGTATTAATTACAGTAATGTGTTAGGGGTATGGAAGATTGAATCTTAGGAAAGTGTACCAGCATTTTTCTGAAAGGAGAGGGGAAAGCATATAGGAATAAACACCCTCATTGCACCTGACTGGGATTCTAGCCCCAATCTCTCCGTCATTTGAAGTCCATTCTATTGCAAGAGTGACACATTAAACCATCCGACTACCGAAGTTGGTATCAAGGTAATTCCTGGTGACCTGGGGTCTAGAGGTAAGGTGTCAGACCTCTGTGTTGAGAGTCCGGGTTTAATCCTCGGTCCCGGCACAGATTTATCCGATTGCCAAAACCTTCCTTCATCTCTGACAAAACGTGTATTAATCACAACTTATGAATATGTGGAATGCTAGGCCTCCACCGTGGTTCGGATTCCACGTTAAACTGAGTCCTCCATTTCATCTCACAATCACCCTACCATCACACATTAGCGTAAGTGCGTATAAACCGAACGGGTAGTAAGATGCGGTGCTAATAATAATAATAATAATAATAATAATAAGGTAATTCCTTTTGTAGTTTTTTATGGTAAAAAAACTTATCGACACAACAAGTTTAATTTAGTTTTATATACATGATAATATCAACAACTCTTTAATCTGTGTAGTGATCATAATGGAGTTTGAAATAAAATCTTTTAATAGGAATAGAAAAATTCCTGTTAAATACTGCGATTCCTACGATAGATAATTTGTAAAACAACAACATTATAACAATATCATACTCAAAACTAAATTTTTGATTGATCTAGATAAACAGAAAGGGCTATAAAGATAGTCAATACTTACCATGTGTGCAAATTTGTTTCGTGTAACTCTGAATGGTCTCTCGTTCCTGTCGTGTAGTTCGTTGTGCCTGTTTATAAAGTCCATGTTATGGTGAAACACGTGCTTTTGGCCAATAGCACCTGAAACCTGATCTGCGAGGAACTAGAAAGTAGAACATTAGTGAATTAGAGAATTGACATTCTTCACTTGTTAATGACAAGTTTTAAGAAAGTCATACTTGGTTTAGCTCTTATAAAACTTTTCGCCCGAGGAGTTACTCAACTGTGATTTGACTAGTTAGTGATTGAAGTCACGAACGGGTCTATAACTGATTGTTAGTAATATTTTGCACACTATACTATGCAAAATTTTAGAAATTTCAATCATTTTCTTACTATATTGCTGCAAGAACCTTCTCCAGTCTTCTATAATATTTAATATTTGAAAATATAATTTCTATTGATTTGATTGTATAGTAGGATTTGGTTCTCTATTATTATTACAGATATAAGAGATGTAACTAAAGAAGATTTTAGATTAATCCATAAAATGAAAAGAATATAAACTGCAGACTATTAAAAATGTGATTTTTCGATGTAAAACAAACTGGATCCTATTCATCCTTAGAAGGAACTGTCTGCTGCATGACACCATAGAAGGAAAGAGTATCCTAGGAAGAAGGAGGATTCAGATATTTGATGGCTTGAAGGAAATAAGATAATTCTGGGAGCTGAAGGAGGAAGCAGAGGACAGGGCTCATTGGCGGTATAAGTAAAAGGAATGAACCTGTCGTAAGACAAGAACTCTAATAATATTCGATTATTCTTCATGGAAAAAGGGACTGTAACAAAGTGATGCAAAATGTATACTGAAACACAGAATGTCGAAAGAATGTTACCTTGAACGATGCATTAAATATTCAATTTGTTTATTGATGTCAGAATTTGCAACTGAGGTAGCCTGGCGACTACCATGTTGAGTTTCCATTGACTAACCACGGAAATGTGGTAGTTTTGTGAGTGGACATATATTCAAACACATTAATGGTGATGTGCAAGCTACTGGTTGGTAATTTCTGTTCTATTCGAGTCACTTTTGAGTCTTATTTGAGTTGTTCCGTGGTGGAAAAGCCTAAAGTTTTGAACTAACTCACTAGGACTATGAATTCGTTAATATGGTCTTACACGCCTCGGTGGCGTAGTTGGCTAACGCGCCAGTCGTGTTGAGTCAGACCACCGAGGACGGGGAGATCGAGGTTCGAATCTCGGTCGGGTGAACTGGGGTGGTTTTTCCTAAATGGTTTTCCACTCTCCCTCCACGCAAATGCGGGTTCACTTCCCCTATATTCAACCTTCACAATTCCTAATCCATTAGTGTAATTAGTACTTAAGCGTATAACCTGAACGGGTAGTAAGACGCGGTGCTAAAAAAAAAAAAATATGGTCTTAGGCCGGCCACCTTTTTTGGCCCCCAATTGAATTTTAGTATAGTCAAAGGTCCCGCGTTTACCCTCCTTTTCTTCATATTACTTTTTTTTTTATTGTTTGGATTTAATTTTTCCTCAATTTACCTGCCTCAATTTTTACAATTAATAATTTAGCATAAATAAAATGTACATTATTATAATAAGCTATTTGATTTTCCAATAACATTATGATTAATTCTCGATCAAGATAATTTTTGGTTACACTTTTATGAATATGTTGTTTTCTAAAACGATCGACTAAAAAATCGCCATGATATCATACAGTTACCGATCTCTTGTATAGTCAATTAATTGTAGCTCACTTAATTGGCTACATGGTCTTAGGCGTCACTCTCGCAATGGACTGGACTGCCTAAGATGAGACAGGGATTCTATCTCAGCCGGGTTCACTGATGGTGATTATTTATTAATGGTTTTACACTCTTGCTCCACGCAAATATGGGTACATTTCCTTTAATTAAAGCCTCCTAATCCCTAATATATTAGCGTAGTTAGTACATAGACGTATAACGTGAAAGGATAGTAAGACTCGGTCCTTAAAAAATAACAATAATTTTAGCTTTGCCTTCCTCTGAGCATTGAAAATGTTGAATAAAGAACTCCGTTTTCAAACACTCATTATATTTGTATTGTCACTTAGGGCCAGTTTCATAGTCAGATTTAGTACGCCTCAAGTGCGAGTCGATACTAAATACAGGACGACACCTACCTAAACCAAAATGGAATGGGCCAGTTTCGCATATGAAACTGGCCCATTCCATTCAATTCAGGTGATGTCCTGTATTTTGTATAGCGCCACACTTGAGGCGTACTAAATCTGACTATGAAACTGGCCCTTGGACATGAATTCCAAATTAACTAAATAGTAAAATAAATAACATATGTTTGAGAGGTAGATTAACATATGGATATTTTTATTGTAACTTTATAGCTGTCAGTAAACATACATATTAAAAATCATTTCTAAATATTTCAATTCCAGGCTTTAATATTTAGTTACATTAATAGGTGGAAAACCAACTTTGTCTGCTTATTCTGTGAATTTCTTATTTATAAATCACGTGATTAGACTGTAATAAAATAATATATAATGTATATATATATATATAGGCTACATACACACTATAGAAATATGAAAATACATTTCATCAAAATCCACCTAAAAGCTTCTTTTCTTAGTACAATACTTAAAATAGAGATAATCTTTTAGTAAAATGTAGTTACAGATTAGATCATGACAACTTTTTCAACCAAAATTGAGCTCCAAGCATTTATTAGATGGTCCAATTAAAAGTAACTGAAGCAAAATAGTATTCCAAAATGTTGAATTCATACCTGAATCTGCCCTAATACTTCTGTGGTTTTTTGATTCACATGGAAATTCCAACACACATATAATACTATAACGTTCATAAGTTGGACCATTTTAATGGCTTCAAACGCTAAATAAACAATGTATGGATTTATATTAAGGTAACTAACTCAACCATAACAGGTATTTGGCTTAAAACCCTAGGGGTCTCTTCTGAAAATAGTGAAACTTTGAAGACAATCTTCATTAAAATGGTGTTATATAGGCAAACATTTCCGAGCGATACGTGAATAAGCTAATGAGAAAATAATCGAGGACATGATATTTTCACGTTGAAAATGTTTTGTTCATAAATTAATTGGGCATAGGCCTACTTTTACAACATGTACTAATTGCACCATTTAATTGTATTTGCTTGTAAAGCAAGTAATAATCAGAATAAGATAGAAATTTTGTCAACAGATCGTGTAAATATGTGTAAACATTTTTGTGCTAATTTTTTAATGTTTGGATAAATATTTGTTCATACACAAAAAAAAATTGTTTGACGAAATCTGTAAGAGATTATATTTATACTTAGTGTCACGTGGGCGATTAATTTCGCGAGGAAGGGAAAATATCACAAATTGATGTATATACTTCATCCCACACGATTACTACCGATATTTTATAAAACTAATTACGTGTTCAATAGAATAGAAATATAAAAAACTGAGGAGAGAAAAAATATATTTAATTAACTGGACAAAATTTGTGACATATACAAACTTAGATAACATGCAAACTCAAGTAAGATAGGTGAATGTGAAACATGAAACTTGTTAAGTTTTTTAAGGATTATTATTCGAATGAAGTTAATGAATAAATAATACCAAAAGACATAGGGTAAAATCAGTTAATACTGCAGTGACGTAAAGCTGGAGTTCTGTGTCGGAGCCTTAGCGAGGTATTTATTTATATATTTATAGACAAACTTATGATACGTCGTTACCTTCATTTAAAAACTTTGGTGAAGACAACTGAGGATCTACTTGAATAATGAAGTAGCAAATCCAGTGTAGAAAACTGATATAAATGAGAGTAGGGTTTGTTTTGAATGACCACATAACACCTTCAATCCACAAATGCTGGCATTATTTTAGCCAACGTGCAGCGGCCATTCCATTGGTATAGTTCACTTGCGGGCTGATGCTCTGGTATATGATAATAATTTTGATTGATCAATAACATGGAAAACACTTGATGAAGGCATTTATCTCTATTTAGTGCCAGGGCTGCTTAGAGCATAGTTTTGTACCAATGCACCTTTTATTTTGGCACCCCTCTTCTATCAGATAAGCTAGATTATGCCCAAACACTGTCTTATGATATTTAAAGGGAATATTATAAGATCAAAATTCATGGATGTATCATGTTCCGTTGATTTTCCTTATTATTGCCACTAGGATTTTTATTGATCTACATAAAATTTTAAAACATTTAAATTGGACCAGTTTAAGGATGTTTAATTTTGGGACATAATTTTGGGTTAAAATTATATTTCATCTAAAATATAAAGGAGATAAATAATAAAATTGCAATTTTAGATATCCTTAAACTATATATGGCTATTATAGATCTATTCTTATGTCGTAAATATGGATCATTCTAATCACGACTATCCTAAATTGCGGTTTATTTAAAACATCATTCAAACTAAACAAGATGGTATTGATATTAGGTGAAAGGCTTCAATTACAATGATTATGTCTTCCAAATACATTAGTTAGCCTTGTGTTTAGTTAGAAATATAGTTGAGTTGGTTTAAACCCATTTATTGTTATGAATGCATAGATTAGTCTAAGATTAGTGAAAAGAATGGACGAGTTCTACTTTATGCCGGAAACTTCTCTCTGGGCACTAACAATCTTTGCAAGTTTTGATTTAAATTGATTTATCTGTTTAGGCGTACAGGGCTTTGTTGAGTAGATATAATTTCCAAGACGTTTATTCTCTTGTATCATTATTATATAATAAAAGATATTGCTGTATGCTAGGTAGCCAGGCTATTATAGTTGTACAGTTCTGTTATAGGAGCATCTAAATATTTAGGTGTGGCAATAACCTTAATTAACAATATAATAACCTGTTTATTTAATCCATCATGATATGCGCATTCGTACAGTTGGCATTGTACTACTGGCATAAAACCTTTTCCGAGTCGAAGGTGGATGAGTTATCTGATAACTCACCATATTAATTTATCGCTTATATCTGGTTGGCAATTGCATTATTTAATTTACTATTCTTTTACAAATGTTGATAGAGATTATTTTCTATCAGCCGGTGAGAATGTCATAAATACAAAACTAGAAATATAAGTTTTCCAAAAAACATTAAGAATACTCATCAGTTGGACCAACCATAATTAGTTACTAAAGTATTATTGATAAATGTGGATTTTAATATTTGCAGGAGAGAGGTTTATTGGATAGTACAAATAATTAAACATGTTATAAAATGCTCAAATTTTAATTTCAATTCAAAATATCACCAATAACAATTACATTGAAACAGTTGCAAAATAAACAAACTTTTATATAAAGGAAAGCAGTGTAAAAAAGTTTGTAGAAATTATTGAAATAATTCATTTATATACACGTCGTATCTTATATAATAATGTAACTTTTTTCTGTATACTGATTCAATTACATCTTCTAACAACTTGAAATGTTGTCCACGTAGAGTGAAGTTTGGTGAACTTGATATGTATATTGGTCTTCGCAGTCTTTCTGGATGGTAACAAGAATATTTCGTTAAAATTTGAACCTTGGTAGTATTTCGAAGCAGGATTGAGATTATACTTTGAAAAGGTGTCCTGTCCAAGGACATAAGTCCTTGATGTGCAAGCTGTCATTTGACCGAGCTAACTAGGAACCTAGAAATGGTATCCTTCGCTGAATAAAATACTATATAAAATAATGGTTATTAAAAATAATCAATTGCTATAATGGAGTATCAAAAATTGTTATACTACTCGAGCCATACATAAATCAAAATCGTCATAATATGTATTGTACAAGTGAAGATAGGAACTAAAATGTTTGCAAAACGTGTCGTAACGTTTTGCTTCTCTTTTCGTCGACAGTTTTCTTGTAATAGTTAATTGTCTCCCTCTGCCGTAGTGTATTTCGTCAACCGGAGAATCATGATCCGTTGTGAGAAAAGCTTTTCGTGTTTTATTAATCTCCCCCTCGACCTATCTAAGAGCGTAGGTCATGGAAAGGAGTTTACACAGTCGGGTAGCTGGCGGCGGTAGTGATGGCGCAGTTGTTACCGTGGTTCCTTATGATACGGATGTAACCGGCCTCACCGTAGTCTGGGCCCCAAGAGTTCTTCACGATCCAGTAGTCCTGACCGTTCTCGAAACCGTAACCAACGATCAACACTCCGTGATCCATATCGGTGGTGCTGCATGTGGGTTCATAGTAGATACCTAAAGATGGCGGGGAAAAAAGAAAAGAACATTAAGGTAGATGTTCGGTAAATAACAAATTATATATTATTTGCGTCCATCATTGAAATGTATTTAACGTTGTTGTTAATTCATCATGTTCTCAAAATTATACCAAGCTCATGTCGATACTTGTGGACAGTTCAAGTCAAACCCACAATCCATATCTTCTCAAAACATACGATTAATAAACCTGACAGTTAATTCACGCCATTGGTCACACGGTCTTAGGTTTCAGGCTAAAAATAAATTAGTGATGTGGAGGTTGTGGTTCTATTCTTAGCTGGGTGAGCTTAGGTTTATCTCTTCACATGTGATTGTATCTCCTCCCTTCTCATTTCTCCACGAATGCAAGTTCATCTCGTAATGGTTGTCTTCTTAATCTTATCTCCTATATTAAAAGGTTAATAACCTTATTTCTGAACGTATATACAAAAATGCGATTTTTTTACCATACTTTATTGAAAGCATAAGGACTAGTGTTTAGCATATGCGTACCAGAGTGGTACAGGCTGAAAGAGTCCTTGCTGGCGTCCATGCCGGTGGCCAGAGGGCCAACATCGCTGACGGCCTGAGCCACAGCGTTCTCGTCTCCGCTAGCAATGTCCACCCATCCACGAACGGTAGCGGCTACTGCGCCGGAGTTGTAACCACACACGCCGTTCTGTAAAATCCACCATTACGAGATTGATGAAACAGGTTTAAAGGAGTTTACCTTAGGGATTTTGTTCTAGTATCTCATGTTTGATCTTCGTCGAGTGCACTAGTAGTGGTTTATCCATTGAGGATATAGCTGCTACCTCCAAGCAATAGCTTGTCCACAGTTTAACACTAATACCACCCATCCTTTAACTAATATGGAAGGCTTACCGTGAAATTAGTTACAAGATTCCACTTCAACCGGAAAACCTATCTACATATCTTCAATTGAAAACTGTGACATTTATATCAGTTTAATATAAATGGCTTTTATTTGAAAATATATTTTTTAATGTGGTGAGATTATTTCATTGCTCTCAATCCCACTCTTCTCCAAAAGAGAGAACCAAAACTCGACTTCAATGCGATGTCTGTTTCAAGTTGTATTACCTACCGTAACTAGGTGTTATTCATGCGGTTAGAGGGACTCTAAAAATGTATAATGTAAGTCTGAATTAACCTATGCTATCACTATTAGAATCTACTAATACAATGAGATAATTGATGTTTAGTGTTGACTAATTTCAGCCTCATCCAATGGCTATTGATAGTCACTACTTGAAGTAATGAATGCATCTATTTTAAAAATATAGAAATCTACATTCTATATTAAGGAAACAAAGCTTTACATTCTATATAAAGCAACTAAGGTTCTACAGTATTAATAAAAAACCTAAAGCTTTATCTCAAAGTAATTCAGAGAGATATTTCACTAAAGGTCCACCTATCATCCTAAGACGAGCCTAGTTCTCACCCGAGCGGTGTAAGGGTACTGGTCCTCTCTCTCAATCCCGCCGTTGTTCTTGATGTAGTTGTAGGCGGTGTCCATCCATCCTCCGTCACAGTTCATTCCTGAGCAGTCCACCAACTGTTGCTCACTCAGGGACACAAGCTGACCGGTGGCCTTGAAATGTTGTCCTTCAAGAGCTCCAGTCTGCGAAAGGGGAGAACAAAAAGGTTGGCGTTGAATTGATCTGCCCTCCAGTGAGACTGGTTTGGATTCGCTAATGCCTGATGCAATTAAACAGCACCGCAAATAAAGTGACTTAAAAAAAGAATAATTTGAAACCACAACAAGTTTTCACATTACATCTGATTAGGATTAGGAGTTTGATAAGCCACCCTTGGCAAAATGTTTTATTTTACGTCGACCCTCAAATTACATGGTCAACATGTATTTACCGTAGCAAAGGTCTAGCAAGACCTGATGTGCCATACTGAGTCTTAAAACTCGTAACAGTTTTCACACTAGCAAAGTTTCACCATGACCTTGAGTACCATAGTATCTCTAAAGACCTATATAATTTCTCACTGTGGCAAAGGTCTAGCAAGACCCAGTATGCCATAACTTATACATCCTTAAAACGCACATGGCACACAAGTGCGCGTCGTGTCAAAGACTCAGCAAAGACCCTTTGTTCCGTGTAAGTCTCCAAGTTCCACACAGTAAGCCCTTACCGTGGCAAAGGCCCAACAAGATCCACAGCCTCCCTGGTTCTTCACGGGAGTCACGTAGCCGTAGTTCCTCCAGTCGATGCTGGCGTACGCTGTCAAGTTACTGCTGACATGCTTGGACCTGGGGAGGCTGCTCTGCAACTTATTGCTGCCACCGCGGTAAGCGCGACGCTCCTCTGGAGTCTGTAACATTGGACAAACATCAATATCATACAGGATACTTTCTATTATTCGGTGTAGGGTGGATCAAGCCTACTTCGGATATTGATGACCTTGGATAAAATGAAAGGTTAATTTATTGGTGCATTAATATATTACTACTTAGTACTACTTATTTAAGATACTATCTTATGTTATCTTCCCATCTATGTCAATGTTTTCCCACTAGTCTTTTACCATTAGGCTTACCAGTCAATACCTGATTAAAGTAACCTGGATATGAATTTATTTTCTTCTGAAATATTGTAAATAATGGGACTAGTTAAATATTACTTTTAAAATGCAAGGTAAAAAATAGTAGTACATTATAGAAATACTTTAAGAGCTTTGAAATGTTGTGCTGGAGAAGACTTGATAAAATTAAGTGGACAGACAGGGAGACCAACTTAGAGATTCTAAGAAGAGTGGGTAAAAAGAGAACAATGTTGGATGTGATTCTTTGGTGCAAATCAAACTGGATCACACGCATCCTTAGGAGGAACTGTCTTTTGAACGATGTCATAGAAGGAAAGGTTGAGGAAAATAAGAGCTCAGAAAAGAGGATGATTCAATTATTGGTTAACTTGAAGTAAATTTAAAAAAACTCTGGGATCTGAGGGAGGCAGAAGACAAGGAGCATTAATGGTCTAAGTTCACTGACAAAAGGAATGGACCTGTCGTAATACAGAGCACTTAATAATAATAATAATAATAATAACAATAATAATAGTACAGTGCCTATACAAAGTATTCTAATAGATATATTAAGTCCTCTGCTTCATTCGAGTGTGCACAACTGAATCCATGACAATGACTTTTCAAGTATAGGTATAAATCGTTCATTTGTTTGTTATCTTAATGTCCTAGATATTGAACGGAGAAAAGTGTTTTTAATCAGCATTTCTCTGAGGAGATACTGACTGACGTACACTCTTGACAATTACGATTAGGTTAAGTTATATTAACTAATTTTGAGTTTAACTAGAAGGACGTAAAACCTTCACATGGAAATATCAGCCTAGGAATATTAAACAAAATTCAACTTAGTTCATCCACCCCAAAGTTGATCATACAATTGGTTGGATCAATGATAATATATTAAAATAAAGTATTTTTACTGAGGTATTTTTGCATATTCAGCAGGGATATCCAAATTTAACTAATCAAACGAGTAAGAATGAGAAAGGTAGAATTTAAAGTAGATAGTAATCTTTTATCTTTGAGGGTATAGTGAGGAATCTTTAAGGAAAAGTCATCATCTGTAGCTTCAGCGGGGATTCTAGCATTTACCTCCCCGTGTCTAGAAATCTGATTTATTGTGATCCTGGTGCCTTAGAACGTGTAACCATCAGTTTTTATAGGAAACTAATGGAGGTATTTAAAGTTTAGACTTGGAAGTCAACCAATGTCCCCATATTCGAATAACAAGAAATTAAGATCAAATGAGGGATCGGTTGACGTCCTAAAAGAGGCACTGAAAGTCTTTTAACGATCATTAGAGGTAGCTGTGTTTTATTTACCATGTCTGCGAACTTGTTCAGGGCCATTGTGTAGGTTGTCTTGCCCTGTTCGTACAAAGCGTTGTGTTCCTCAACCAATGCCTTACTCTTGAGGAACGTGTTGAGACGAGCTTCGTCTTCGTCTGCACTGTAGACTTTGCCATGGGCGGTCTGAAAACAAGAACAATAATTGGAGAAATCCTTAGAATGATCTAAAAAAACTATGGTTTATTTTCTCTGCATTGATTGATTTAATATCATGTGTCATTAATAAGGATTTATTAAAAAAAAAATATGTTTAAAAATGACAATTGAATATAATAATCAAACTCAGAGCTTTCAGCTTAGTGCATAGATGTTCCATCAATGATATATCCAAATTCATTATACATCATTATTTTTTTATTTTTTCTTAGCACCCCGTCTTACTACCCGTTCATTTTGTGCGCTACTAATTAGATTAATGTAGTCTAATAATGTGTAGATCGTTGGCTAGTTAGATGTATGAGTATCACAGTCAATGTGATTAGTGGTCAGGCCAGATTTCTATGCTGTTGGATTGTACAAGTTGAAATGTTAGATTTCCGTGACTGTCATTTTAATACATATATATTTTTTACCAAGACGTTTATAAGTTTGATAGCTGTTGTAATTTCTATTAGTTTGTTTACATTAAATATAATTTTATTTATATATTCTTATATATGACAAATGATGATGTCTTATAAGCAGTGTTTGATTTGTTTGAACTTCATACAAAATACATATTACTTCAAATGAAGATAATTTCTAAAGATTTCAACTGTGAGGAAAATAAGTTATAACATTTTTTTAATATGGCTCTAATACGTAAATATTTTGCATGAACTAGCTAATAAATATTTCATCACATTTAAAACACTATACTAATTAAATAAAATTGTTGTGTTAATTATATTTTTCAAACCAACTTAATATGGAGTTTTTCATTAGGTAAAAACTTAACGCATAAGTAGTTGCGTAGTGTATTTAGAGTATATCAATGGCAGGATTATAAGGGACAGCTAGAAAAATTTACCACATATCCATTCACCAAACTATATGATCTACAAGACCAGGAAGTGTTATTAGAATTGTTTGAAACACACTTTTTATTGATGATAAATTAATACTAAGCAGATGATATTATTTCCGTATATATTATTAACATGAGTTGCTTTGAGCCAAAGATTGCAATAAATAATCTCATGCTAGCTGTCTCTTACCACCTCTTTGCAGATTGAGTTAAGCTTATGAACTATATATAGAGATAGGGTTAATTCGCTTTTGCGGAAAACGCGAAAAGAAAAAAAAGGGTCGAAAATAGGGTATTTATAAGTTTTCTTTGCGTTTCATGGCATTTGAAAGTGTTTAAAGTGATTTTTTATTTCGCGAATTAACGCGAAAACGTGATTTTGAGAGTATTTTAGCTAAATTATTCTCTTTAGCGAAATAGACGCGAATTCCCTGAAAATGCTGTGCATTTAAATAAAAAGCTGAGAATTTCTATAAAACAATGTTTTTCAGCGGAAATAAGTGATTAAAAAATCATTGAGTTTCACTCGTCTGTGTGCTTCAGCTCGGGTTTTACTTGCATCCTGTGCCTTCCACAGCCCATCCGGCTAATCGCCACATTCCGTTAGTCGTTGCTTTTATCATAAATCATTTGTATAGGTCCTAAAAACATTGACGAAAGACATTTTTACCTATTTTGCTACAAATTGCTAAATTATGCCACAAAACCCTAATTTACAATAGTTAATGCTAAAAAAAACTGAAAATTAATGCTATTTTACCCTATCTCTAACTATGTATAATAAATACCTTGTAGACCGACCAATCCTCAAGAACCTGTTCTGAGATGGGGATGGCAAACCCTACCGCCAACAAGGCTGATGCGACCAAGAGGAACTTCATGTTTGATATCTGAAAGAAACAAAAATAGTATTTCAAGTCTTGTATTTATTATTATGATTATTATTATTATTATTATAAGACCCGCATCGGATTAAATAACAAACTAAGGGCCTTTGCTTATATGTAATAGTAATACTTATAATTAAGGTGTGATAAAGGAGGTGAGAGATGAAGTCGGTATTTTTACAGTTCTTTGAGAAAATAAGAATTTTCACAGAAATAAAGAAAAAAAATCAGGATATACGATTATTTTAATTTTCTACAGGTGTTAGATAAACATGAAGTGTTGGGATTAACAAGACCATAGTGGATTTGACAGATACTTTTTTAAAAGAAGTGAGAAAGTCCTTTTTAAATTCCGTAAAATCCACGGAATTTATTTAATAAATGTTTAGAGGACTGTTTGTAGAGAACTATACTGAATAAACGAATATACTGTATGAATATTCTCTTTGTGTTGGCTACAATATTTTTTTTATAAAAACTTGTCAAAATATTTTCTTTGACTAGCATACTATTTCAACACTCCTAAAATAAATCTATTAACATATTTTGAATAAAAAATATTTTTAAGGTTAACATTAAAGCAAACAATTATAAACATATATATGTAGAATATTAGGTAATACTCTAATTTAAACTGTTCAATTTGATGGTTACTTACGAGGATCTGTTGTTGTGGATCTGTTGATTATTGTGGTCAAGACCCAACTATTTATACTACTCAGTTAATCATACTCTGACGTCATGACTAAGGTTAATCTATCAAAATCTGAAGGGGAAATTATCCAACTCGAATTCACGGGGCGGTGGTTATCACAAAGTCATTGAGAGAGCTGTTATCATATCTTAGGTAGCGTGACTTATGGAGTGCCTACCTTGAAGAAGTTATTTTCATTCAGTGGGAGCGTATGGCCTTAGAATAGTTTGTTTGATCACAAGTGGAAAGATAAATCAACCTTGTAAAATGGTTGATGGTGATTGATTTTAATATATTCGTAAATTAATAAGAGAAATCTTGCCAAAATCATTTCGTTACAAGCTTAAGCGATCAACGCAAATACTGATGTATTAATGTGGTATTTAAAGCAATTCTAGTTAAGGTACATATTTTTCAGTTTTTCTAAGAAATTATTACTTTTTCCAACAAAATAAATAATATATATCTTTAGTAGCTATGTTTAAGATGGATTAAATAGCAAAGCCATTTTTTTGTTAATTACGGATATAGCCAGATCTATTATCATAATCATTAGGTGGATGGAAGGAACACGATAAATGGCGATAGTTTTTTCAGTTTTTGTAGCAAAATTTTTTTTGACCATCCAATAAAATATTGCTCCAGTATAAACATAATTCAATTTTCTTCACACAGTGATATAACAATCTTTGAATATCTGTGATTAGCATAGTGGCATTAAATGAGAAACTTTTTAAATTAAGAGGAAAGGTTATCATTAAATTCCAGGACAGCCTTGACAGGTATTCAACCACTGTCATCACGTGAAGAAAATTAAACTGTATGTTTCTAATGGACCAATATTTTATTTATTTGTGCCAAAAAAGATTTGCTAAAAAAATGGCAAAAATATTGGCAATTCCAACCCATCTTAAATTTAAAAATGACACCTAGACACAGTAATCAAATCCAGGACCTTTGGCTTAGTACTCCAATGCTTACCACTGAGCTATCCAATAATTGTCCCGTTTCCAGGGCCATTATTCACTCATATTTTAAGGCAAAGTCTGTGGTGGACGTGTGGGACTCGTCAGCTATATATGTGTGATAAATTAAGAATCGCGAGCTATCAGATAACGCGTACTAAGCCTAATGTCCCGGGTTCGATTTCCACGTCCAGGTGGCCATTTTCAATCAAAGGACCAGCTACGTAAAGTTTAACCTTTTATGCATAGTAATTTCAACTTCTTAAACACAACTGTTACTCTTAATTAAAAATGTATTTGTTCAACTGCCACTTTGCATATTACAAAGAGTCAACAACTGGTGATAATAACATGTGCAGAAAATGTATCTAAACGTTATCTACAAAATAAATATTATATTAATTTAGACCCAAGCCATTTTCAATTTAAAAAATGAACAAATATACACCTTTAATTTCTATCATTTACATCCCACTCTAGGGAAATAAAAGTATTGTTTTTGTTGTACATTTAATTAAAAAATTCAATCGATTGAAAACTAACAGTTGGAAAAGAGAAATTAACACGTTCATTCATTTGTAGGACTAATTCATTAAATTTATTTTCTCATGTCGATTTTTAATACTCTACCTGAGATATTCTTAATGATATAGTCATTAGTTGTGATTAATATTTGTCTTTTGAGGAAACAACCAACGTTTTGGACAAAGGTAGGCAAGGAACTGTAATTTATTTCCAGGTATATATTGTTTTTGAAATATGGAAAGAATAATATTTTATTTGTAATATTTAAAACCATACGAGAATCCACACATGTTAAAAAAATCATAATACTCATAAAAAAAGTGCTTACAGCAGTTTATAAAATAAAGTATAATACCCTAGCTATTGACAAAAAAAAATGTTCATAAGAGTTTATAAAATGGTATATATCTATTTATAATTAATATTTGACTATACAATTATATGTAATAATTTATTGAAATAACACTTTATAAAATATCATTTTATAAACAAGTATATTTAAAACTTAAAAAATAGACAAATAGCTTTTTATAAAATATTACACACACTTAAGAAATATATAAATACTAGTAAACCCTGGCAAAACTTTCGTACATTCAACCTTCCCCTCCTACTCCCCTCCCCCCACATAATGATTTAGTTTTTTGTTTGAGTGTTGAAATTAAATACTCAGCAAAGTGTATACACAAAATAGTATAGAGAGTTTATTAATGTAAACGTATTTACAATTTACAATACTCTTTTTATACAATATTTGATGTCAGAATGCAATCATCAATTTTCTTTTAACCTAAATTTTAAATAATGTGCTTTAACGTAAAATGAGTATGCTGTGTCAGAAATAGGTAAAAAAAAATCCTTTCCACTGATGCCTTATTCATTGCTGTAGGTTTTGTATTAGTTGAGAAAAAGGGATGTTGACAACAGAAATAATATATAGGATTACTTTTGAAAAACATAACACTTTAAAAACAATTACATAAAAGACTTTATTAAATATACATAAGTTATATTTTTAATGCTCCGAATGAAGCTACACAGTTCAAATTATAAAAACAATAATTATGTTTGATAAATAATGCACATAGTTAACAAACATACATAGCCATTTATACAGTTTTATATAACATTTATATCAATATAACTTTATATATGTCTACATTTGTTATTGTATGTTTGAAAAAGTTTATTTGCTAACTTAGTTTGACTTGGATATATAATTAAGTATGGATAACTCAAAGATCTCTACAAGTGATTTCCTAAATATTAATTACTACATCTGTATCAAGTAAAGTATTTGAGGAAACTGTTTTAATTCTTAAAATATTCCTTTTATGAAAGACAGAAGACTCATTAGCTCCCAAACTAGAATTTAAAAATTAAAATTAAATGTTCTCAACTAGCTTTCTTTGACTCAATCTAAATTATTGGTTTATCTCTTCAAGCTAAAGGTTATTTTAACAAATAAATCACCTTAAACATTAAACTATCGAAACATGTAATGGTTAATTGATAGTTAGAATTAGTATTTCAATTTAAAACGCTACACTCGATATTAAAGAATAAATCATATGTTCCCAGATATGGACAAGGTAATTCAAAGAGACCCTTAAATATAAGCTTTTATTCGAATTCCATTGGTTAGTTTTGTTTTACCTTAAGGGGGCCGCCTATTTAAGCGGGGAATTGCCACGCAGACGTCCAACTATAACGCAATATTTAATTCTACGATGTGTTATTTCAAAATATGTTTCATGCCAAGTTAAATTTGGAAGATACCCACAGGACTTTTTTCCCTTAACAGCCCTATAGTTAGAGTTTTATAGAAAAAAGGGTGAAGGTGTGACATTAGTTTATTTTTGAGACCTTTTAAACATATTTTTGGAGCTATGAGACTATAATCTACGAAAAAGGGTTCTAGATCCAGCATTTCTCTACAAATACAATCGGTTTTTTGATAGGCTCACAACAGAAAATGTTATGATATTTGAGAACTAGCTGAGCTTTCCTCTTTACCTTGAGATATGAAGGATCGTAGTTTTCTTCCTCCTCTTTTTTGTTGACATGACAAAAGGTAGTTGTAGATGAGTAGAAAAAGGGAGTATAAGCTTTGTCCGAATTAGAGAGGCATTTCCAGAAAACGAGACCGACCATCGTATTTTAAGCCATGTGGCCTGACAGCGATTGATACTTTCTTGCTGACCGAGGTGGCCGCATTAACGGTGGCAATAAATCAGGCGGGATTAGATTATAATAATGTAAATAAATAGAGTGCCAAGTGCTAATAGCTCTTAATTTGTCTTGAAAGTCTTTAAAAAAATATAGGAAAAGTTAAACGTGTTTTCATGTAAACAAATTTCTCAGTTTAAATATTTATTCTTACCGCTTTACGTGAAAACTTTTTAACAAAACAGTTATTTAAAAGCGTAACTCAAGATGTTAAGATGAGGGGGAATATTTATCATGAAATATACCAACATTAGTGTAGAGATGGGACGGTAAAACCAAAGTGATAAATTACATATGTTGATCTACTACACTTTGTACCTGGCTGAGATTCGAACTTGATATATTTTAGGTAACTGGAGAGCTACTCTACGAGTCAATAATTTTAGACAGTGTTAACACTGGTGTAGGTCTTAAAGTTCATGAGTAAGTACTTTATTAATAATGAAACTACCCACACTTGTGAGCTCGTGGATACATGCACTAGTTTCCACTTGTCTGGTTTGATGGTATCTATGAGGTGGGTTTGAGTCCTGGCTGATTCTAATAAATTATTTTTTTATAAATGAATTTTCACGTTCCTTAAAAAAAAGTAGGTTAACATTTTTTACTCTGTCTTTCTCATCCTTACGTCATAGTGGTAAATATGTAGACGGTATAATTCTGTATTAAGACGCAGAGTGTGTAAAAAAATTAATTACTATATATTTATTTAATATTACCTTGAATGTATCAAACGTAACGTTTTGAAATACTTTCAACAACTTGGCATTGATTAGTATAATAAAGTAGAATCCTTTTAAGTGATTTCATGATAACATTTTTAAAAAAAATGTTAAACGCAATCTGTTAAAATTATGTACTTAACCAAAGTTCAATCATTGATAGTGTATCAACAGACGTACTTGAAAAATACACTTAATAAATCTAGGATATTCCAAAGGTGAAATAGTTTGCCATTTCAATGTGTAATTCATCTCTGAATCTAAATATTATGAAACTATGTTTGTACACAACATAATATTGTTTATTGTGACAAGTTGGTAAATAGCTTTAAAGTGCTTTTTGCTATATTAGTACAGCTTTGTAAAAATATAAGATATATATACATATAAATACATATATATATTTAAATCCCTTCGTCTTACATGTTAAATAATATTCATTTATAATTACTCTAATGCGTAAGAAAGTGTTTTAGAGATAATCTATCAATATTTGCGTGGAATGAAAATGGGAAACCATTTAGGGAACCTCCTGCAATACACCCGATCGAGATTCGAACCCCAATCTCCTAGTTTTGAGCAGTTCACGAGAGAGACGCGTTTGATCATTCGACCACTGAAGTGGGTTTTTTTCTATTATTATGTTAGACCTGTGCTTTGTGTACCTAAGTGACTTTGAGATATTTGTGGCTAGTTTTAATTTATTAATAACTTGAAATATAATAATTAAGAGACTGTGGCTGGTTAAATTATTAGTGAATAGAACCACCCTGATCATTAGGCTAAACCAGGCACTCACCTAAGGCGCAAATATGTATTCTAACAAAAGGTAGGTAACCAGGTTGTCTAGGGGTAAGGTGTTAGACTTCTGTGCTGAGGGTCCGGGGTTTAATCCTCGGTCCTGGCACAGATATATCTGATTGCCAAACCCTTTCTTCACCTCTGATAAGACGTGTATTAATCACAACTTGTGAATGTGAGGAATGCCAGGTCTCCACCGTGGTTCGTATCCCACGTTAAACTGTAAGTCCTCCATTTCATCTCACAATCAACCTACCGTTACACATTAACGTAAGTGCGTACAACCCGAACGGGCAGTAAGACGCAGTGATAAAAATAATAATAATAATAATAATAATAATAATAATAATAATAATAATAACAAAAGGTAATTTTTTGTGTTTAAAAATATAACTATTCAAATTAAAATGTCTTAGAAATTTTTAAATAAAGAAATAATATCATGTTGACAGACAGAGCTACAAATGAAAAAGTCCTAAGAAGAGAATCATTTTGAATGTGATTCTGCGGTTCAAAGAAAACTGGATTGGACACATCTTTAGGAAGAAATATTCTTCTGCGCGACGTCATAGAAGAAAAGGTTGTGGGAAACAGCAGCACAGGAAGAAGGAGGATTCAAAATATTAAAATGTTGAGGGAAACAGCAGCTCAGGAAGAAGGAGGATTCAAAATATTAAAATGTTGAGGGAAACAGCAGCTCAGGAAGGAGGAGGATTCAAAATATTAAAATGTTGAGGGAAACAGCAGCTCAGGAAGAAGGAGGATTCAAAATATTAAAATGTTGAGGGAAACAGCAGCTCAGGAAGAAGGAGGATTCAAAATATTAAAATGTTGAGGGAAACAGCAGCTCAGGAAGGAGGAGGATTCAAAATATTAAAATGTTGAGGAAACAGCAGCTCAGGAAGAAGGAGGATTCAAAATATTAAAATGTTGAGGGAAACAGCAGCTCAGGAAGAAGGAGGATTCAAAATATTAAAATGTTGAGGGAAACAGCAGCTCAGGAAGGAGGAGGATTCAAAATATTAAAATGTTGAGGGAAACAGCAGCTTAGAAAGAAGGAGATTAAAATGTTGAGGGAAACAGCAGCTCAGAAAGGAGGAGGATTCAAAATATTAAAATGTTGAGGGAAACAGCAGCTCAGAAAGAAGGAGGATACAAAATATTAAAATGTTGAGGGAAACAGCAGCTCAGGAAGAAGGAGGATTCAAAATATTAAAATGTTGAGGGAAACAGCAGCTCAGGAAGGAGGAGGATTCAAAATATTAAAATGTTGAGGGAAACAGCAGCTCAGGAAGAAGGAGGATTCAAAATATTAAAATGTTGAGGGAAACAGCAGCTCAGGAAGGAGGAGGATTCATAATATTAAAATGTTGAGGGAAACAGCAGCTCAGAAAGAAGGAGGATTCAAAATATTAAAATGTTGAGGGAAACAGCAGCTCAGGAAGGAGGAGGATTCAAAATATTAAAATGTTGAGGGAAACAGCAGCTTAGAAAGAAGGAGATTAAAATGTTGAGGGAAACAGCAGGTCAGAAAGAAGGAGGATACAAAATATTAAAATGTTGAGGGAAACAGCAGCTCAGGAAGAAGGAGGATTCAAAATATTAAAATGTTGAGGGAAACAGCAGCTCAGGAAGGAGGAGGATTCAAATATTAAAATGTTGAGGGAAACAGCAGCTCAGGAAGAAGGAGGATTCAAAATATTAAAATGTTGAGGGAAACAGCAGCTCAGGAAGAAGGAGGATTCAAAATATTAAAATGTTGAGGGAAACAGCAGCTCAGGAAGGAGGAGGATTCAAAATATTAAAATGTTGAGGGAAACAATAGCTCAGAAAGAAGGAGGATTCAAAATATTAAAATGTTGAGGGAAACAGCAGCTCAGGAAGAAGGAGGATTCAAAATATTAATATTGGAGGACTTGAAAGAAAGAAGAAAATTCTGAGAGTTGAACTAGAAGGTAGAGAACAGGGCTCATTGTTGGTGTAAGTTCACTGACCATGGGAATGGATCTGTCGTAAGACAGAACATCCAATAATAATATAAAATAAATAATATCCAAATATTCCATCCAATACTAAGAATATACTTTAAAACAAAAATTAATTAGAAATGTAATTCCTTTTATGGTTTTATGGCATTCGAGGTCACTTTGTTGACTAATGTCATTGAATCAAACCCAATGAATTATTTAACTATAAAAGCCTCTAAAAGTAGGACAATAGGTGAGTAGGAAAAAAAGGGAGATTTTTTTCACACATTGATTGAGCTAGGATTATTGGTGACGCGAGAAAAGGCCGGTGTCTTTGCAGTTTTTATATAAAAACACTTTTCGGCTTGGGGAATGGTTGCTACCTCTTATTTTTGAATTTTTTGGTCCTTTTTATAGTATTCTGGCACCAGATGATCATTATTTTGTGTCACGCAGAAGTTGCGGTTTATTTGTATTACAAAGAATACTACTGTAGTGCCAATTTTAAAGTTCGGAGAGTGTTCATAAAATCTTTTTACCGGTTTTAGTAGTGACACTTTGATTATTCGGAAAAATCACTTTTCTATCTATAATAATGGTTAGATAATTCATTTTGAAACAAAAAATATTTTTCTCTACTCAACGCACTCTTTTACCCATCTGGGCTATCCTCATATTCACAGCGTTGAGGTAATGGTAAGAAAGGTTGGATTTGCATAAAGATGGAGAATAAAACAATTTAGGGAAAAGCAACCCGAGTTCACCCTGAACGGGATTTTAATCTCAAACCTCTAGGTTGAGTTTATTACTTTTTATTTTCTCCCATAATCTCTTATTTCTTGAACTTTTAGTTCACATTCTTTCCACGTGAAATTAATGTTAACTTAGCTGGGTAGCAAATATTTGAGCTAAAACAGAGGTAACAGTTTTTTTTAAATAGTAAAATCACATTTTGCACTTAAGACATGAAAAATATTTTATAGTTCTGTAGTCTAGTGTTCAGAACTGTGTCTATTTACTGAGATAACTACTATGGGCTCAGTTCCTGAAAGATCTATATTTTGTGAATTTTCGGTTAGGGGGCTGGATGTTGTGTATTTTCTAGTGCTAGGATCGTTTTTATGTAGTGCCGTGTTTTGGTTACGTATCTCACGTGTTTCTTGTTGACCTCTGAAAATGTACACTTATTGTTTCGCCAAAATAATCTATAAAATAGATTAACATATCTTCAAGTACATATTCTATGAGGCCACTTCAAAACCACATTGATAGCGATCAAATACATATATGTGAGAATTATTCTAAACAGTGTACCATGCTCGTGGGAATAATGGCCGGGTGTTAAGGCCTCCTTGGTCAGCGAGAAAGTACCAATCGCTGTCAGGCCAAACCAAGCTGCATTGGTCTGTGTTGTTTTATGAGACTACTTCTCTATTCTGTCTAAGATTATACTCCCTCTATCCACTCACAGCCATCCTGTGTCATGTCAATAAGAAGAGAAAAAAAAAGCACGAATCTTCTTATCTTAAGGTATAGAGAAAAGCTCACTGCTAGTTCTCAAATAAATAAAAATCATAAATTTTGAGCCCAAAAAAAACTACTCTATTAGTCAGAGGAAGACTAAATAAATCCAGAGCCATTTTTCATATAGACTTGTCTCATAACTCCGTAAACATGCTTAAAAAGTCGTTGAAAATGAACTAAATTCACATTTCCATACTAATTTTTTCTATTTTTATAACTCAATCCATAGGGTTATTAAGGAAAAAGTCATATTAAAATAATTTTTACTTTATTTTGGCTTTGGCGTTAGCCATATTTTGAAATACCGCATCTTATAAATAAATATTGCGGTATAGCTGAACGTCCGCGCGTCAATTTCTCGCTTACCGAGGTTGAATGACATAGTCTTAGTTCAGTTAATGTATATTTCCTATGTTAGTACACTGTACTTTAAATACGTACGCTAACCCAAAACATTAGCTCATTTGGTAGATCGTGGTTGGAGTTGATTTCTAAGCAAGGTCGTTCTCTTCTTTTCACTAACTGATGAAGCTATGGTATTGGGTCTAGTCGTTGTGTTTAAAAAGGTTAGGCCACTAATTGCATATACTAGGGCTAAATTGAAACAAAAAGGTAAAAAATAAGTGATATGATGCATCTTACAGACCTTCTATTTTATCTTAAAATTTGTTAATACAAATTATAGACAATGTTGCAGAAACACTTCACCAAAGTGCATAAATGAAAAAATATAAACTGTTACAGAATCATTGAGTAAAGAATAACATCTCCGTCCACCAAAGAGCATAACAATCAATTTAATATGTTAAAGATCTTATAAGATATATATTCTCTAATAACTGTTGGTGTTTAAAAATTATATTTTAAATAAATGATTTTATTTTATAGCGCCACCACCTTACAATCATAAGTTATTTCGTACCTTAGATAGCTGCGGATATATTATCAAAATTGGAAATGTCCATTCATGTAAAGAACCTCAAAATTATTTTGATGTTAAAGTGAGAACTGTAATTTTCTTTATATTGTTAATCAGTGACTGAATACAAAATTTCATCAAATCGTATGAGCTTATTTTCAATAAAACCCTCGTGGGAATCTTATGAAACCCTGGATATCAAGTTTGAGCCCAAAAAGTAAAATAATTTATTCTCTAGGCCAGATAATAAAAGAACGGAGTCTTTGATCAATGGTCAGGGCTATTATTTGATAATTAGGGGTAAGGTGTCGGACTTCTGTGCTGAGGGTCTGGGGTTCAATCCTCGGTCCCGGCACAGATTTATCTGATTGCCAAACCCTTCCTTCACCTCTGACAAGATGTGTATTAATCACAACTTGTGAATGTGAGGAGTGCCAGGCCTCCACCGTGGTTCGGATTCCACGTTAAACTGTAGGTCCTCCATTTCATCCCACAATCACCTTACCATTACACATTAGCGTAAGTGCGTGTAACCCGAGCGGTTAGTAAGATTCAGTGTAGTAATAGTAATAATAATAATAATTTGATAATTGTATAAATAAAGTGATCCCATATTATCTATTAAAAATACACATGGTCCGGTCAAGAATTTTAATATTTCAAGTAGTTTATCTTGTGTTCAAGTATAATTTTTAACATCCACTTATCAAAACGATTGTGTAAGATGTCATTGATGTGGATTTAGCTTTACTTTATTTAATACGACGCACTAAACACATAGACAATATTTCGTAATTATTTATATGGAATTGTATGGCCCATATCTCTCTCTATCTTTTTTTTTAAGTGAAGGAAAAATTATTTGATCGCAAAAATATTTTTTTTATATAATTGTTGATGTTCTTGACCCCCTGAAACTGAAAAAACGGCTTTACAAAATCCGTATGTCTTTCCGTGTGCCTGTGTGTCTGTATCACAGCCTAAAGCCGAAATCATGTTATCGATAGGCTAAAACTTGGTATTTAGAGTTTTTATAAGGCTATCCTGAGAGTTTTTATAGTTATATATCTAACCATAAAACTAATGGTATTTACATAAGGGCAAGAAAAGAAAACATTGATTTTCTCTAAATCTGCTCTAATGATTTTTATTAAACTTTTACAGACACTGTTTAACATAATAAATAAAATGACAATTCTATTTTTCCCATGAAAATTAGTTAAAGGATAACTTACATATCACAAATTTCCAATTTTGATCACATTTCCCGCAAACATTTGAGTTACGAAATAACTTATCGTTGTAAGGTTGTATCTTGGTTAAATTTTTTTTTATTTATTTAGCACCGCGTCTTACTACCCGTTAGGGTAATACGCTATCTTGGTTAAAAAAATATATTCTTTTAGATATATATATATATATATATTTATTTATAAAATTAATAGCTCCTGAGCTAAAACCAATTATATACAACTTTTAATGCAACTCTTTGAAAATGAAATTGATTGCTATGCTCTTTTGTTCCTCTTTTCTCAATGTTTCTGTAAAAGTGTATGTTATTTCAATTATGCTCTTTGTTTGAGTCCTCTGCAACAATGTATATTATTTACGCTCACAAATCTTAACGAATGTTCAGTAAGTGTATATATTTTAAGATTAAATAGAGATTGAATCTATTTGGTGCACCTTATCTTTATTATTATTTAATTAGGTACTCTGTATTTTAATAGTTTATATATATTCACCAATAATGCAACTTAATAAATAAATTGCAGTTTCGTGATTGAAATTTCGTAGACATTGATGTAAAAAATAACACCTCAAGTAAATGCTTTAATATATAGGCTATATATATATATATATATATAAATAATCAGGATGGGTACTTCAAAAATTGAGAAATCCTTGTCTAATGAAATAATTGTTTTGTTAAATTTCAGTTTCTTCTTTAAATATTATTATTTTAATTTAATTTATTTTATCACGTTCTTTCTTTGAAAGTTTTCAATTAGAATAAATCATTGAAACTCTGTGTTTTTTGAAAAGAATTACTTCACATTTTAAATAATTATATAAACTGGGATATATTCTTGATGGTTTAAGAGCTATCACTTTCTTTCGCAATTACTTAAACTATTCAAATATTTAATAAATTTGTTTATGTGTATACTTGTTCAGTAAAGATAATGTACTTTTGAATGACATCACTAGATATGAATACAATAACAATGAAACAGCTCTCGTCTTGTGTGTAAATTATATTTTTAAGCCAATAATATAAGATTAGAAGCTTCTTCTTGCGTATTTGATTATTTCGATTGCTTTGATATAGGTTTCCCACGGCTGACAATACTTACACCTAGATACTTTTATAATATATCCAGATATAAGATTATTTTTATAAGATAATCACGTGGAATTAATGAAAGGTTTCATTTTTAAAAGTGTTTAAATTGAAAAACAATGTTCAACTACTTGTCTGAGAGTATCATCCTATTTTCTATGTCATTCACGTGTGTAGTAAGTGCGTTCAATTGAAAGCGGTTTTATTTAAAACGCCGACCGAGAGCTTAAAGTGAAATATGGTGTGCCAGCTGATAAATGTTCAACTGGTGTCTGACACTGGTCATACTTTTTTTTTGCAATAATAATTTATTTTAAATCTGCAATCTATTTTATTGTAGTATTATAGTATTAATTATATAAGTATATATAAAAATATTAATACTATAACTATATAAATAATATATAGTAATCTACAAATATATTACAATGATATAATAACACAACCCAAATCCCCGGTCCCGGCACAGATTTATTTGATTGCCAAACCCTTCCTTCACCTCTGACAAGACGTGTATTAATCACAACTTGTGAATGTGAGGAATGCCAGGCCTTCACCGTGGTTCGGATCCCACGTTAAACTGTAGGTCTTCCATTTAATCTCAAACTCACCCTACCATTGCACATTAGCGTAAGTGCGTATAACCCGAACGGGTAGTAAGACGCGGTGCTAATAATAATAATATAATAATAATAATAATAATAATAATAATAAAAAATAATAATAATAACAACAACACAACCCACTTCTGTGGCCACATGGTCTAACGTGCTAATCTCACAGTAGACTAGACTACCGAGGATGGGGAGATAAGGTTCGATCCCAGTTGGGTGCACTGAGGGTGGTTTTTCCTAAATGGTTTTCTACCCTCCCTTCACACAAATTCAGGTGCACTTCCTCTAAATTAAATCTTCCTAATCCCTAGAACCTTCCTAATCCCTAACACATTAGTGTAATAAGTACATAGGTGTATAGCCCGAACGGGTAGTAAGACGAGGTGCTAAAAATAAAATAATAATAACAAATTTAACATTATAAGTATATTATAATGAGCTAAGTATATAATCATATGAAATATTAAAAAAATAAAGTAATATATATAATAATACAAACATATTTGAATAACAAAAATATATTGACATAAATAAATTAGTTTTTAATCACCGCGTCTTATCTGTTCAGGTTGTACGCATATATGATCATTAATCTAATGGGGTAAAGATGAGGAAGGAAGGAGAGGTAATCTAACCGCGTTTGCTTGTAAGGAGAATGGAAAAACATTTAGGAAACTTACTCTCAGTAGAATTGACTGGAATTCGAACCCATACCTCCCCATCTTTAGCAGGCCCATATAAGACAAGAGTGACGCCTTAGACCATTCAACCACTGAATCTTTAACCCATATTGATCAATTTTACAAACTCAAATGATTACTCATGGGTAGTAAAGAATACAATATATTTATTGCGGAGTCCAGACGCATGTTGATTCTTTCTACCAGTCTTGAATATAAATATTAGTAGATGATTGAGATATTTTCAAACATATATTCCTGTTTACTTATCAATTTATCAAACAACAATTTTTTTACATCACACCAAGTAAAATATTATACAGCTATGTGTACTTTTAATTTCCTACTGATCTTATTAATTATCTGCAAATATATATATATATATTAACTAGGTAGATATGAGGAAAGTCAACCTTAAGAAAAACAGTATTTTTTTGTGGCAGAAGTGCGTGTAGTAATTTTTGAAAAAAATAGATCTCATAACACTGTGTCAGGATTCAATACCTGAATTCCCCATCTCCAAAAACTAGATCAGACAAGGTTAATGCCTTTATTCTTACCTACCGATGTGACCCTTGTTAGCTGCCTTTTGGGATACAGAATAATCTCGAGCTAGCTATGAAAAACTAGCCCAACACTAATTCCTGAAGAACTGTGAAATATCCCCAACCTCCCAGCTACCCAATTGAGTAACAAAATTTAATGTAGTGTTAACAAGTATGGGGTTCGTTCCAAATGAGAAGAATAAAAAGCACAGATAAATAAATATTGATGGTTTTTATTTTGTGGTTGATTTTTCAATCAAATTATATCGAGAGTTTACATAATTATATATAAATAGTAATTGTATTAATAATACTGGTTTCATGGATAAAGATACACCTGTCTGGCCACAAGACATATATTTATGTTGATGGTTTATTGACAAGGAAGGTATAATTTTAGAGGATTTAAATATATATATATATATATATATATATATATATATATATATATATATATATATATAGGAGTACCATAACATGTGGGACTCACTTTAGTGGTGGACAGGAGACACAAAAACAATTAAATAAGTTCATATAAACATGTTCTTCATTTGACTTTGTTTCTTAGTTACATCCAAGTGATTCCACTAAACTCTTTGTATACTCTCGATATATCTCGACCTGTTGATTAGGTAGGAACTATGAGTTATTCCTGGTTATTCCAAACACCTTGTGTATTTTTAATAGTGTGAAATTCTATGACATGACGACTGTAGGCTTGCATTCAGGCCAAAGTTGGCCATTTTAAGCACTTCCTATAGTTTTGATCAGCTCCACATTATTAGAGTACAGAGACTATAACTTGGAAACAAGGTCAAATGGGACACACATTTATATGGACTTTTTTCATTGTTTTTGTCCATCCTTTCCAACGCTGAGATAGGTCCCATATTTACAGTACACCTTGTATATATCTTATAGAGAGTTGACGTTGTAGAGTGGATCAGCAGATCAAAGGATAGCTGCTGAAGTCACCAAGCTGCTGGTGTATTTGTACGATCGACATAGAGATACAGTCTAAAAGGTTGACGTAGTAGAGTGGATCACCATATCAAGGGGTAGCTGGCAGATGTCGACAGACCACAGTTGTTGTCCCTGTTCCTTGCGATCCTCATGAAACCCTCCTCTCCCCAGTTAGTGCCCCAAGAGTTCTTCACGAGCCAGTAGTCATTGCCATTCAGGTCGGTGCCGTATCCAATCAGCAGAATGGCGTGGTCTAGACCGTCAATGCCAGACGTGCAGTTGGGCTCAAAATAAACACCTGCAAGTGGGGGTAGGTTACATTTAATGAAGTTGATTAAACTATTTATAAGGGGGCGTGGCTTTTTGTATTTAAAATAATACCCAAAAATCTGTATTAATAAAATAGAGGATAAAAACCAGTGGTTCTTGAACTATAAAACTAATACTTCATAGTTGGCAATACATGTATGCCAGATTTACCTTATATTTGTTGAATGTTATCATAACCAAGAAGAGTTTTAGAAATTTACACCATTTTAAATCACGTGTGGGACCATTTACTAGCTCTAGAGGGATGTTAGACCACATTACTATAATCTACTACTGTGCTACTCTCAAAAAACCCATTGGTTTGTCAGTAACCCCTCTGTCTACTCATGTAAATGACGTTGGTTAAATTTATAGAATGACCTGAAAATTCATCAATTAAGAAATTGGAATCTCCCCTCTATCTGTGATTACTATAGAGCCATGGGGGGTGTTGTGTTTTTTCTAGAATTGGGTTAATTGGTAAGTCATGAAATTATTAAATTAGTAGGTTCCAAAATTGCACCTTAAGCACCCTTAAATTACCCTGAAAGGTAGCAACCTTGCTTGGCTCCACTCTGACGTGGCTTACAAGAACGGGTCATATTGTATTTTGGTGAGTTAAGACTGCCACTTTTTGGGTTTGTTAGTTATAATGAAAAAACTTGGACAATGTTTTCGTTGATCATAGTCGTTTTAAATCCAATCATCATTCCTTCTTGGAACCTCTTCAGGAACCCTTACCGCTGTTGTAGAGATGGAAGGACCTCTGACTAGCATCCAAAGCGATGGAAATGGGTCCTACAGTGGCCACAGCTTCTTGCACCAGACCCTCGTTGCCGCTCTCAACATCCACGTATCCTGTCAAGCTCAACGGTACAAAGGCTCTATTGATGAACTTGCAAGATCCATTCTATAATCAAAGGAGAATGTGTATACACTCATTACCATAGCTGAGAGAGCCCCAGGTCTTGTAGAGAAAAGCTTTTTTATTCGCTCTCTCTCTGTCCACCATTGCCAAATCCTCTCCCTTTCAGTTATGTTAGAAAGTGGTGTGTTGGGTTGGATAAAGATCTACTGGCAACATTGACGAACCAGCTTTGCAAAATTGTTCTTATAGTTAAAGGAAGATTGACCATGTGCGAACAAGAGAATGTAAATGCTGTTTCCGATAGTAATCATGCAGTTACCTCAGTGATGTTAACCAGTATAACTAAAGTTTTATATACTGTAAAACTATTAGTTGCATAAAATTAAATTAATTCAATGAAAACTCAAGCTGGGTATTTCCTTCTTGGGTAGTTTAGAAGTTTGTAAAATTTATACATATTAAGTTTTGAATTTTGTTAGAGGGTGAACAATGTTTGGTTTATTTTGAGTAGTGTAGATAGAATCTAGATTTCAGTGACCACTAACTTCCAATTTTCTGATACAGTTCCCTAAGTGTCCCAGATTTATTAAATAAATTAAAGCACTTGTAAATTCATATGAATTAGCGAGAAATATTTATATTAAGTCAGTGGTTAAAAGGCTTATCTGTAAAATCAGGAGGCAATGCACACCATAGGATTTATCTGTGCGTGATCTACTTCAATAGTTGCATATACAATATCATATCACTTTCATTATTCATATTGATACTGTATAGATACCTAGTTTATTGACATCCAATAACATGTAGGCCTATGTTATATATCGTGGATATAGTGTGCAATGTAGCATTTAAAGGCAAATTCCTTATCTGGCTACCATAAGGGATTATAGAATTGAAGTCTCCGAATATACCAAGGAAAAAAAGGCCAATTTAGCTCCAGGCTGTGTTCTTACTGTGGCCGTATAGGGGTAGGCATCGTCCAAGTCCACTCCTTCGTTGTCTATCAGGAACTCGAAGGCCCTATCCTGCCAACCGCCCCAACATCCGTAGTTATCGTACTCATCACCCCAGCTGCAGTCCACGATCTCCTGTTTGCTCAGGATCACGCTCTTCCCGTACTTCTTGTAGTACTGACCCTCGACAGCCCCCGCCTGCAACAAACAAGGACAGTCGCAGACCTAGGATTTTTTTTACCATTGAGTCTTACTGCCTGTTCAGGTTGCACAAATATATTACTATAATTGCTTTAATGGAGCAGGGATGAGGAAACAACCATATTAGAAGTAATCTTCCCACATTTGTCTGAAAAGAGGGTGGGAAACCCTTTAGGAAAATCACCCTTGGTAGACCCAACTAGGATTCGAACCCTGAACTTCCAGTCATCACCAAGCTATTCTAAGACGAGAGTGGTGCCTTAGACTTTTATAATATTAAGAGAGTTTTTTATTTGAAAATTAAAGTTGAGAGTGTAAAAACGATATAAGGAAAGTGTCTCGACAAAAGGGTAGATATTTCTGTATGTTATAATTAGGGTTAATATAAATGCCTCTATCAATTCAGATAGATAAAAATTGGTTCTTGCTTGTCCTTTCGAAATTAAAATTTTTCTATCACTCACTTGATCATCATGACTTGTCACTGATCATTCAACTAAAGTAAGCTTGTTTAGTTTAATTCCGTTTAGCAAATGCTAGGTCAAACAAAGCAAGAGAGGTACTATCACATCCATCGAAATTACTGTTAGTAATTGAATTGAGTGGTTAGTTAAATGGTTTCCCAAAATTAATCAACCAATTGAAAGATGTAGTTGGTTAACTACTACTACTACTAAGATTCAAATTGTGAGGGATGGTATGGACACCAAGTGTTAAATGACACCATTTTCCGCTTGGGGTATTTTGGCTCTTTCGTTTGTATTCGGGTCATTCATTTTAAAGACATTTTTTTAATTTAAAGGAGTGTGGAAAGTAAGGGTAATGAAGAGTAAGGGTATTCGAATCAACGTTAATACCGTGTAGGAACACCACAGTGATAAAGACACACGTGTATAACCGACTCTCCCAAGTTAACATGACCAACAATTCAGGTCATCGGAAAATCGGTGAGATTGAAGCCTCTTACCCCGTGTCCAAATCTGTCTACTTACAGCGCTGAAGGCCCAGCATGAACCACAACTCCCTTGGTCCTCAATGGGGTTAACGAAACCTTTTTCCCTCCAATCCAGAGAATCCGGCACAATGGAGCGACTGCTGACGAAAGGGAGACCTCTGCGCTCAGAAGAGATCACCAAACCGGTCGGGACCTCGTCGTGGGTCTGTGGAGATGACAATGTAGAACAAACTTTTAATTATTTGAGCTAAGTACTTCATGACACCGTTTAGTTGAGGTTCTCTGGAATATTGTTTTTTATTAATTTAAATTAGTTTTAAAAATCACACTGGACGCGAGATTCAAACCTGTGATGATTGGCTTGGCTATGGCTATGCGCAGTTATACAAGTTCTACTTTACTATTGTCATCATACAGACCTCCCATGTTGGAGGTGGCTGTGTTCTCTGATAGCTTGGGATTTTAATTGATCGCTCATGTGTAGCTGATGATTTCTACACATCCATCGTGAACTCACCATTAAAATATAAGTGAAGATAACCCTGCGAACGGGATGACACGTGGTTAGCTCAGTGGTAAGAGCATTGGTATAGGTCCCGGGTTTAATTCCCATCCGCCACTACCAGTAGAAGACCAGAAATGTCTAACCGGCAAACCTTGGTGGCATAGGCAAAAAAACAACAAACTATAAGAACACTTACCAAATCAGCGAATTTGTTGAGAGCCATAGTGAAGGTAACTTCTCCTTTCTCATACATCGCGTTGTGGCCTCTCTACTAGCTCCTTGTTCTCCAGGTAGTTCTGGTAATGTTCCCGTTCTTCATACTCATCATCGTAGACCTTACCGTGTTTCTCCTAGGGATGGAGGAATCATAGAATTTTTTGAAAAGTAGAGGATAGTTTTTCATTTGTCTCAATTATTAGTTGAGTACTTTTTTTTTTAATAAACAGATTTTTTTGGGTGGTTCTCATAAAACAATTGTTCAACCTTTTACTGTACTTAAATAACCCTAGCATATGTCTTGAATCGTGATTAGAGCCCAATATTCACTAATATCAGTAATAAAAGAGCTATAACGTAGAACCGAAGTAGTCTGAAGCATAATGCTAATTTGAGAATTTAATATAAACTACATCAGCAAACAACTTCCAAACCAGCTCATACTTGGACACAGCGCCTATCATTTAATTTCGCACTCGTAACTTTAGTATCTGGAAGACCCGACAATCACTGATATTATATTGATCAAGTATCTACCTTGAACCAACTGAGGTTCTACAACCCTATCCCTTTTGGTCAACCCTCTTAGTTACTATCTCATAGTGTTGATCCCAGCAACAGTTTATTAGAGATACGGTTGCTATCAGGACGACCCACCTTGAATGTTAACCATTCGGATGACAGTTCTTCTGAGGTGGGATAGGAATACGTTGAGAGGGCAAACAACGTAACAAGGACTGCAACCTTCATTTTGAGACTCTGAAACAAAAATGGTGAAAGATTTGTGATAAGAATGATATACATAGAGACATATTTTTCTTAAGATTTCTGAATATCGCATTTCACTTTTTACCACCTCTATGCACCCATGAGACCTTCCTTAGGCCAACTTTATAAAGCATAGAGCTCAGCCCATGTTGAAAAGTTATGCAGGAAATACACAAGGATTCAGTTAGGAATAGACTTATTACACACACACAACTTATTAGCAGAGGTTCTTACAATTAGAATCATACGATACTACAGAACAGTGTTTTTCCAAACGTTCCCCAGTAACATACTCCTTTCGAGGTCATGGTTTGACAAATCAACGTTATTAACACCCCTTTATAAGGTTTATGAATTGGAAAACTAATTGTAGGAATGTTCACACCCGTTTTAACGAGGTAGATTCACACTTATCAATCACATGAGAACGGGTGTTCCAGTCTATTGCGAGACGAAAGTCTTGGACCATGTGATTAACTATCTAGATTTTGTCGGTTATACGGGATATTAGAATATAGCTTCAATCTTACTACTGAACCTTTGTTAAAGTAAATGCATATGCGTAGCCCACATGGATCAATGCTGACACACTTTAAAAGTAAATGCCTTATCTCATCACAGATATACAAATTGAACCTAAAAATGTTTTATTAACAGCTAACTCTTTTTTTTTCCTATTTTTTCTGTGCTCTTGGCGTCCTAAGTAGTATTATGGGAATACATAGCCACGGAAAACTTATTAGAAATTTTATATTTTTCATTCCATTATTTTTCTGTTAAATACGCCAAATAATGCCAGTTTAGTTATAAAAATACGCCCACATTTTGAAGAGTTATTCAAGTTCTCAAACTATCTGGCTAACTTATATCACAATATATATCTTTCTTTATTAATTTCACTACGAATTTCTGTACTCACATAGGTACAAAGAAAAATGCAATTCTTACAAAACTTCTGAGAATACTATTTTTGGTAATATCTTGTTTATTGTTGATCTCTTCTAATATATACATAATTTTTTTGCAGCATGTATCATCAATAGTTTGGAAAAATTCTTTATATAGGTATTATCAATGTGACATATATGGCGTTGGAAATTATGAGTTTTAAACATTTAAAATTATTTTGAGGAATCAAAAAATGTATCGTGCCCATTTGTTAACATTTTAAATAACCGACTGTATTTACTTATTTTAAATACAAATGTATTAGATATGTTATTTTGATATAAGGAATACATTTAATTTACACATTTTTTCTTAAGCTCTCATTAAGAAGTAGTCTTTAAGCTTCAAATATAATAAATTACTACAGTCAAATAAGTTGAGTGGTTTTATTTAAAATAATACAAGCCCTATATGCCTTGAGACCTATTTATTTTATACAATTTTTACTTTAAATCTTACCTTGTTTATTTGTCAGGAGTTTCACAAAGTGTATTTTAAAACCTTACAAACTGATCGTTTATATAGCTATGTCATGAACGAGGACTGATTACCTAACCTAATTACACCATCAGACATTGATAAGGATTTCTTTAAATTTTTGAGTACTTTCTAAATGTAAAAATCCTCATATCATCTTGGCAGTAACCCAATATTTCTTCAATAGACCTAATAGGTTATTCGTTCTATTATAACAAAAAATTCTATATGATTCTTAACACTTTTAAGAGCTAGTTCTAGCAATTAAATTTATTTAAACAATTATTCAGACCTTTTGAGTGTATTAAAGTAAAACTTGATAGTATTCTACTTACAAAATGTGAAGTTCAAATGTAATCTAGTTCTAGGTTTTTATCTATCTTTGATTGCAAACTAAATACTATGAGGGAAATGGTAAGTCAATAGTGTTTTGATTCAATGTGTAGCTATAATTTATGTTTCATTCAATACGTTTATATAGTCTTACAATTACTTAAACATTAAGTTGGAAGCCACTTATAATATTTAAAAGTAAAACATTTTTGGGCTCTTAAGACTTTAAAATATATAGTTTTAAAACCAAGATTGAAAATTAGTGTTAGTTAGAGAACACTTTAGTTAAATTTCTTACATATAAATAATGTAATTTCATCCATAGGATATTAAAAATAAATGGTACGGCACACCGCACAGACTTTCTCTCTCTTTCTATAAACTCGTAAGATTTCTGAACGGAATAATGTACATTGTATCATCACCACTCCACATAAGAACACGCATAAAATAATATACAATGATATAGAATCAATGAGAAAAGAGGCGCATCTTTGTCCACCTAAGAACATTTCAAACAGTTTAATGTCTTCCACAAGGGTAAACACATCGTATTAAAATTTCGATTTCTGGTTAAAATTTTAACATTTTAAAAGGTGTTGCAGATCTTCAAGTCATCGCATTGATATTTAATTATTCATTTATACATTTTGACTAATAAAAAATGTAAATATTGACTATTGAGTCTAAAATGGAGATAGATCATTGCTATGAAAAAACATTTCTCCTAAGAGATTTAAGGAAAAATAACATACTTTTTTAGATACTTATATTTAATTACTCTATGGCATTGGAGAATAATTGCGTTAAGACTTAAGTAGTATATGTTTACAACTAAAGCTCACAAAATTGTATTAATATATTTGCATATATCTCAGAAACTGCTGTTTTTATAAAAATATATGTCAAATAAAAGTTTTTTATTTATAATAGTCCTACAATTTTGCAATGATAAGTTGTTTAGTTTCTCCAATAGTTGTGGAGATACGGAAATTAACGGTTCTGTAATGTACCCTAAAAATCATTTTCATAGGAAAATGAAAATAGCCAGTTTATTTATAATCTTAATCAACGCCTAGATACGAATTTTAATCAAAATCGTTTAAGCAGATTTTGAGAAAACCAAATTTTTCTCTTTTCGTCCTTCAGTAAACTACCCTTAATTTTAAGTTTTTATAGACACACAGAGAGACGGCATTGCAAAGACTATTTTTTAGGGTTCGGGGGGTCATGAGACGTCGACATCCATCAACATTTCAGGTTAGTTTTTTTTTACGGTCGCAATACTTAAACTTTAATGTCCAAAAAGTTAAAAAAATTCATATAATTGCGTATATATTGAAAGTTATTGATTTTATAAAAATATGTTTCGAATAAAATATCTGTATTATAAATTTATATACATATTTGTAATGCTAAGTAATTTCATATCTCAAATAGTTTCGGAGCTATTTAAAAAAATGTAAATTTACGCATCAGACCGGAGCCCTTAAAGCCATTTTGCCGAAATATTGAGGGTAGCCATTTTGTTTGGAATATTTATTAATGTTTATAAATGAAATTTAATCAAAATCGTTAAAGCCGATTTTGAGAAAATCGACTTTTTTTTCTTTTTGCCCTTCAGTAAACTACCCTTAATTTTAAGTTTTAATAGACACACAGACAGACGGCATTGCAAAGACTATTTTTAAGGGTTCGGGGGGTCATGAGACGTCGACATCCATCAACATTTCAGGTTAGTTTTTCTTACGGTCGCAATACTTAAGCTCTAATGCCCAAAAAGTTAAAAATATATATATAATTTCGTATATATTGAAAGTTATTGATTTTATAAAAATATGTTTCGAATAAAATATTTGTATTATAAATATATATACATATTCTTAATGCAAAGTAATTTCATATCTCAAATAGTTTCGGAGCTATTTTAAAAAATGTTAATTTACGCATCAGACCGGAGCCCTTAAAACGATTTTGCCGAAATATTGAGAGTAGCCATTTTGTTTGGAATATTTATTTATGTTCATAAATGAAATTTAATCAAAATCGTTAGAGCCGATTTTGAGAAAATCGACTTTTTCTCTTTTTGCCCTTCAGTAAACTACCCTTAATTTTAAGTTTTAATAGACACACAGACAGACGGCATTGCAAAGACTATTTTTTAGGGTTCGGGGGGTCATGAGACGTCGAAATCCATCAACATTTCAGGTTAGTTTTTTTTACGATCGCAATACTTAAGCTTTAATGTCCAAAAAGTTAAAAATATATATATAATTGCGTATAGATTAAAAATTATTGATTTTATAAAAATATGTTTCGGATAAAATATCTGTATTATAAATATATATACATATTTGTAATGCTAAGTAATTTCATATCTCAAATAGTTTCGGAGCTATTATAAAAAATGTTAATTTACGCATCAGACCGGAGCCCTTAAAGCGATTTTGCCGAAATATTGAGAGTAGCCATTTTGTTTGGAATATTTATTAATGTTCATAAATGAAATTTAATCAAAATCGTTAGAGCCGATTTTGATAAAATCAACTTTTTATGTTTTTTCCCTTCAGTAAACTACCCTTAATTTTAGGGGTAGATGTCCAATTCCAAAAACCCCTCGGGGCAACCCTATGAAAACCCAAGATATCAAGTTTCAGCTCAATCGGTAAAATAGTTTAGGCTCTAGTTGGAGGTACAGACAGACAGACAGACAGACAGACAGACAGACAGACAGACAGACAGACAGACAGACAGACAGACAGACAGACGGAAATTCAAAAACCACTTTTTCGGATTCAGGAAGTCATGAAACGTCAAAATTCATCAAAATCTCGAGTTCGATTTTTTTGACGATCACAATACTTTCTCTACCTGTAAGATAGAGAGAAAGTAAAAACTGAGCTAATGTCAGTAAGTCACTTTCAATATCTAATAGACAAGCTTCATTTTTCTCTTAACCTAATAAAACACATTTAATTATATTAATAACACAACACACATTAAATAATGGAATTTAACTTGATTTAAAGCCTTCCTTTAAATTATTTTTTAAATTTTAACCAGCACTGATTCTTACTAGCCCTTTGTGTTATCAACCTATGTACTAATTACGCTAATGGACTAGCTATGAGTAAGGTTAAATTTATAGGAATTGTACACACATCTCCGTGAAGGGAAAATGGAAAACCATTTTTGAAAAATACCCTCAGTAACCTACACCCGACCAGGATTCGAACCCCTATCTCCCTCACACCGACAGGTCAGTCTATGGCTACACTGACGCCATATATCATTTCAACCACCTATTCAGATATTTAAATACAAAAAAAAATCGTTCTTGGCTTGTTGTGCAATACATTTACTTATAAAGTAAATAAAATTGAAGTGAATGATAATGATACCTAAGCTGTCCTTAAGAAATAACATTGCTGATAGTGATTTTTTTGATAAGGTTTAATAAAAAAACTTCAATGGCATTATTTTGGGATGATTAAATAAGTATATACGTTCACTTCTGACGCGTTGTGATTTTAAATTAGTCCAAAGTTTAGGTAGGTATATTTCTTTGTTTATAAATCAAAACTTTTGCTTTGACTTTTTACTTTCTCTCTATCTTACAGGTAGAGAAAGTATTGTGATCGTCAAAAAAATCGAACTCGGGATTTTGATGAATTTTGACGTTTCATGACTTCCTGAATCCGAAAAAGTGGTTTTTGAATTTCCGTCTGTCTGTCTGTCTGTCTGTCTGTCTGTCTGTACCTCCAACTAGAGCCTAAACTATTTTACCGATTGAGCTGAAACTTGATATCTAGGGTTTTCATAGGGTTGCCCCGAGGGGTTTTTGGAATTGGATATCTACCCCTAAATTAAGGGTAGTTTACTGAAGGGCAAAAAGAGAAAAAGTCGATTTTCTCAAAATCGGCTCTAACGATTTTGATTAAATTTCATTTATGAACATAAATAAATATTCCAAACAAAATGGCTACTCTCAATATTTCGGCAAAATCGTTTTAAGGGCTCCGGTCTGATGCGTAAATTAACATTTTTTATAATAGCTCCGAAACTATTTGAGATATGAAATTACTTAGCATTACAAATACGTATATATATTTATAATACAAATATTTTATTCGAAACATATTTTTATAAAATCAATAACTTTCAATATATACGCAATTATATATATATTTTTAACTTTTTGGGCATTAAAGCTTAAGTATTGCGACCGTAAGAAAAACTAACCTGAAATGTTGATGGATGTCGACGTCTCATGACCCCCCGAACCCTTAAAAATAGTCTTTGCAATGCCGTCTGTCTGTGTGTCTATTAAAACTTAAAATTAAGGGTAGTTTACTGAAGGGCAAAAAGAGAAAAAGTCGATTTTCTCAAAATCGGCTCTAACGATTTTGATTAAATTTCATTTATGAACATAAATAAATATTCCAAACAAAATGGCTACTCTCAATATTTCGGCAAAATCGTTTTAAGGGCTCCGGTCTGATGCGTAAATTAACATTTTTTATAATAGCTCCGAAACTATTTGAGATATGAAATTACTTAGCATTACAAATATGTATATATATTTATAATACAAATATTTTATTCGAAACATATTTTTATAAAATCAATAACTTTCAATATATACGCAATTATATATATATTTTTAACTTTTTGGACATTAATGCTTAAGTATTGCGATCGTAAGAAAAACTAACCTGAAATGTTGATGGATGTCGACGTCTCATGACCCCCCGAACCCTTAAAAATAGTCTTTGCAATGCCGTCTGTCTGTGTGTCTATTAAAACTTAAAATTAAGGGTAGTTTACTGAATGGCAAAAAGAGAAAAAGTCGATTTTCTCAAAATCGGCTCCAACGATTTTGATTAAATTTCATTTATAAACATTAATCAATATTACAAACAAAATGGCTACCCTCAATATTTCGGCAAAATGGCTTTAAGGGCTCCGGTCTGATGCGTAAATTAACATTTTTTTAAATAGCTCCGAAACTATTTGAGATATGAAATTACTTAGCATTACAAATATGTATATATATATATATATATATATATATATATATAATACAGATATTTTATTCGAAACATATTTTTATAAAATCAATAACTTTCAATATATACGCAATTATATGAATTTTTTTAACTTTTTGGACATTAAAGTTTAAGTATTGCGACCGTAAAAAAAAACTAACCTGAAATGTTGATGGATGTCGACGTCTCATGACCCCCCGAACCCTAAAAAATAGTCTTTGCAATGCCGTCTCTCTGTGTGTCTATAAAAACTTAAAATTAAGGGTAGTTTACTGAAGGACGAAAAGAGAAAAATTTGGTTTTCTCAAAATCTGCTTAAACGATTTTGATTAAAATTCGTATCTAGGCGTTGATTAAGATTATAAATAAACTGGCTATTTTCATTTTCCTATGAAAATGATTTTTAGGGTACATTACAGAAGCGTTAATATCCGTATCTCCACAACTATTGGAGAAACTAAACAACTTATCATTGCAAAATTGTAGGACTATTGGAAATAAAAAACTTTTATTTGACATATATTTTTATAAAAACAGCAGTTTCTGAGATATTTGCAAATATATTAATACAATTTTGTGAACTTTAGTTGTAAACATATACTACTTAAGTCTTAACGCAATAATACTCCAATGCCATAGAGTAATTAAATATAAGTAAGTATCTAAAAAAGTATGTTATTTTTCCTTAAATCTCTTAGGAGAAATGTTTGCATAGCAATGATCTATCTCCATTTTAGACTCAATAGTCAATATTTACATTTTTTATTAGTCAAAATGTATAAATGAATAATTAAATATCAATGCGATGACTTGAAGATCTGCAACACCTTTTAAAATGTTAAAATTTTAACCAGAAATCGAAATTTTAATACGAAGTGTTGACCCTTGTGGAAGACATTAAACTGTTTGAAATGTTCTTAGGTGGACAAAGATGCGCCTCTTTTCTCATTGATTCTATATCATTGTATATTATTTTATGCGTGTTCTTATGTGGAGTGGTGATGATACAATGTACATTATTCCGTTCAGAAATCTTACGAGTTTATAGAAAGAGAGAGAAAGTCTGTGCGGTGTGCCGTACCATTTATTTTAAATAATATTTGTAGATTTTAAAATTCAAACAAGATATAAAGAAGTTGTTTTTTAATTAAAAATTACAATGTTTACATCATCCCCTTTTTTTTTTTGTTTTCTTAATTTTTAATAATCTCTAATGTTTGTTGTTTTAATAAATCCATATTGAATGATTTTAAAAGAGTATTTTTAATAATCCATTGTTGTTTATTGGAAAGTAATAAACACCATATAAAATGAAACCTGTACAAGATAATTTTAATAACTTAATATAATATTTCAGTGATTTCAAGATACCAGTTATTTTATTAAAACCCTTACCACATATATTTCAAAAATGGGCACGAACTTTACTCTAACCTGATTCTATGGCAATATGGTCTAAGGCGTCACTCTCGCAATATACTAGACTGATGACAGGGGGATCTGAGCTCTAATCCTGAGGGTGGTTTTCCACTTTCTTTGAACCCAAATGTGGGTACACTTCCTCTAAATTCAACCTTCCTTATCTCTAATTCACTAACGTAATTACTACACATGCGTATAACTCAAACAGGTAGGATTATTAAGATGCGGTGATAAAAAATGTATTGTATGCTTTGATAAAAGTCTTACTACCCGCTCGTGATGTAGGCTAAATGTACTAATTACACTAGTGGTTTAGGGATTAGGAAGGTTAAATTGAAAGGAAGTTCACCCGCATTTGTGTGAGAGGAGAGTGGAAAACCATTTCGGAAAAACCACCCTCAGTGCATCCGACTGAGATCAAACCCCGATATCCCCATCTTTGGCAGTCTATTCCAACACGAGAGTAGCGCGTTAGACCACGCGTCCCCCGAAGTGGGTTTGATAAAGGTTCTTAAATATTATAAATTTCTGGATAGTGACAGCTTAATTGAAGGCAAATGTTTGAGTATAATTATCTCCTTCCATTAGTCGACTATTTCTTATTTGTTCTTTTTTTAAATTAGCTTTTATTTAAAGGCAAAATTAATAGGAAATTAGCAGCATATAACCTGAGAGTATAGTAAAATGCAGTGTTAAATATATATATATATATATATATATATATATATATATATATATATATAAATTAAACTCTAAGATGGAAAAATTTAAAAGGATATTGCCTGATCAATATAACAAATAGTGTGAATTGATAGAAATAGGTATCAATAATTAAGAAAACCAATTGTATTATTTTGTATTTTGTATTTTATCAAGACGGTTAGACCAATATAAAAAATGTGCTTAAAATCTAATATAAAAATAAAGTCTTCCTTAAAAAAAAGTAACTGAAATATTTATATAAAAAAATTGCATTCATCTTACCCTCCTCTGACCACGCTAATTGAAAATTTTCCCTAATGAAATAGCAATGAGGAAGGTAGCCTTTGGATAAAATGTCCCTGCATTCAGAGATGGGAGGGTGTAGAAACGTTTTAATTAAAATTGCGCTCGACACGCCCATTCAGGATATGAACCTTGTCCTTCTAGTCACTGGCAAAACAAACCAGACCATGTTAATGCTTTATCATCACAGAAGGGAATATGTTTCTGACTTATATAATGAATATAATATATATAATTACTTATTTGAATACTCAATACTCTGTAGAAGTAGAAATTCGTGAATTCTTTTCCGCACAACAAAAGTACGCCACCCATTCCTATCATGAGCTTGCTCTATCCAGTCCACCTCATTAAATCCTATCCCTATCTTGAGCTAGTTCTATCCAGTCTACCTCTTTACGCCCTCTCTTTCAGGTTCATTCTAAGGTTACTCTCCCATCTGCGTTCAGGTCTTTCCATTGGGTTTGTCAGTCAGTACCCTGAACACGGTTCTAGAGTCTCTTGACTTTTTATGTGATGAGTACATATATGTAACTCATCATTATGTAACCTCCTTCCCTCCCTCTTACTAAGCTCCTTGTTTTCAAGCACCATCATTTATTCTTATCATTTTAGGTAAGAGACCAAGTTTCACACATATAGAAAGCAACCGGTAAAATTTTTGCTGAGTATATTCTGAGTTTCCTTGAAAATGGTCAAGATGTTAATAAATTAATAACTAATATTGCTTATTTATTTTTCAACAAAAGTGTTTTTTATTGTTGACATAACTTAAAGAAAGGAACCCGGAGGGTAGACAAAGAATCTTAGCTTTGGTAAGATTGGCGTTTCCCATTTCAGAGTAATAAATTGCGCAGCTAAAGGTCTAGATGTTTTGCATGCTCTAAAATGAAATTAGTCTATAAATTTGCATTAAATACCTCTTACAATATGCATTTTTATCTTATTTATATAATCTACTTAAGGTTTTGAGCGTGAATTTTATTTAAACAAGCATTTCACAATATAATATACGATCTAGAATCCAACCAAACCTTTTACGAAACATCACAAACATGCACATATTTACTTAACACTATATTAATGACCGATCGTAGCCATCTTCTGGATTAACTAAAGAACTTGGCACTTCGGCTGTATTTCTGTCTAGATATTTGCTCTGCAATAATTGTTAAATGCGTCAAGTAATTTTAACGTGATTTTTGTATGTGCATACTTCGAAACTAGGCCAAATGATGTATGTGCGGGTGGTCAAACTACCTTGCATTTTTTCCACTTAGGTGTAGCTTATAAGATAAGGCCATAGGGTAATCTATCAATGAAAGACTAATACCTTTCAGGGTGGACAGAACCTACATAGTTTTTTGGTTTTCATCTTTCCAAGTAGGCCTATGGTGGCCGCTCTGCAGTGGTTTCGTCTGATCATTTTATCAAGGGATTTGAAATTTAAAAAAAACTGTTGTGGTGGCTGCGTGGTCAAACGTGCTACTCTTGCAGTAGACTAGACTGCCGATGGCTGGGAGATCAAGGTTAAAATCTCGGTCGGGTGTACTACACTGGGTTTTTTTTCAAAATAATTTTCCAGTCTCCCTCCATACAAATGAGAGTACACTTCCTCTAAATATAACCTCCTTACTAGCATAATTAATACACAAGCTTATAGCCCGAAGAGGTAGTAAGACGCGGTGCTTAGAAAAAAATCCAAGCCAATCGAATATCTAAGGTTTTTTTTTTACATCCATTGTGAGACTGACCTCTTAAACCACGTGAATATATTTTATTCTCTATGAATGTAATGAACTATTGAATATAATGTTCATTTATTGTCTGTCTCACTTGATCACCAAGGAGAAATATAAATTTCAAATCCAACGCCGAGGACGGGGAGATCGAGGTTCGAATCTCAGTCGGGTGAACTGAGGGTGGTTTTTCCTAAATTTTCCACTCTCCCTCCACGCAAATGAGGGTTCACTTCATCTAAATTCAACCTTCCCAATTCCAAATCCCTTAGCGTAATTAGTACTTAAGCGTATAACCCGAATGGGTAGTAAGACGCGGTGCTAAAATATATAATAATAATAATAATAATAATTCAACGATTTATCATAGGAAATATTTCAACTTGAAATCCAAAGCCAATGTTAAGATTATATAACTGTAATAATGTGATGATTATCATTAACAAAACGTACTTGCATTTTTTGAATGGAGGGAACGAAGTCTACTGTTCACAGAGCTACTAATATATCGGAGTCCCTTGGAAACATGTTTACGTCTGTGTCTAAGTAATTGGATAGTTAAATATATTCTTGTTTATGCTGTGCTTATTTATTGACTTGTTAACAATCAAAGATAAAGAATGATTGTGTTATTTATTAAAGTTTGTTTGGGGAGCGGGAGGAGGTGTCGTAGAATTTGCAAAGCGTTTTATTTTTTATCTTTTTGAAACATGGGATTGTAGTATTATAAAATCGATAACAATTGTTTTTTTATAATTTTTTGGTACTGCGTTTTACTACATTTACAGCTTATACGTTTATGTATTAATTACTATAGTGAGTTATGGAGGATTAGGGTTGAATTTAGAGGATGTGTGACCACATTTGCGTGGAGGGAGAGTGGAAAATCATTAAGTAAAAATCACACTAAGTACAGCCTACAAGGATTTGAACCCCAATCTTACTGTAAACGGAAGTCTAATCTATTGTAGGAGTAATTCCTTAGACCATGCGGCCACCGAAGCGTTGAAATTGACAGTCTTATTAAAAAAATATGTTTTTATCTAAAATAGAAAAACTTTCAAACTATTGTTTAAAATATTGCTTGTATTTGAGCAAAGGATTATTTTAGACATATTTAATTTTGCTGAAAGCAAATGTTAGTTTTCAAAAATATTTTTAAAATTGAACTTTTTTGTAAATAAATATATTATTTCTATTTTATTTAAATTTCTTCATTGGTTTTTATAGTAGGCCTATCAAAAGTACTGGACATCAAATCATGGGATTTATATAAAAAAAATTAAATTCAATCAATAAAATTATCGTTTTATAAATCTACCTGTTAAGCTATGCATACATTTGTATTCTTTAACTTGACACTAATTGTATATTTAAGAAATACAAAACGATTCAACAAAATTGATTACACCTGTCTTAGTTAATGACATGGTTGAGATATTTGGAATCTGTATTTAAATGGTTATTTTTTCTCTTCATACTTTATGTTGAACAAAGTTTTTTTTTATCTAGAACCATTTTGAACAAAGTATTCTTAGAGAGAAGTTGAATTTTAGAAGTGTGAAAGTTTTGTGAAATTTAAATTAACCAGGACGTCATCTTTTAAGGATGGCGTGTGTATCATTTAGAACTACACAAGCTTCGAATGTACTACATTCCACGAGTCAGATAAGGAGAAATAAAACTATACCTCTTGAAAACAAAAATAAACATTTAACCTTATTACGTATTTTAAATATTCATCGTATATTTGGTCTTTTCCCAGCTGTAAAAGATCGAGGCAAACTTGAGTCTTGTTTTAGTAATCAAGGATGTTTCCATAGAAATACATTATTTTATTATATTCTATATTTCTGTATATTTCATACTCTTGTCTTGTTCTTCGATCTATAAATTTTAAATTGTATTCTACAAATTTGATCGAGTTGACGTGGATACCAATCAATTGGTTGCCATTTTTGGCTGTGTCACTTATTCCTATCAATTTCTGGCTCCGGACACGAAACATCTGTTCATACGTCAATCGTTTAAAAGAATTTGAAAATTTGTTTTACGAGATTACAGGTCAGACACTTCAAGCTCCATCTTTTTTAAGAGAAATTCTATTTTTTATTTTATGGAGTGCTCTAATTATAGGTTGTACATATGCTTACAATGAAACTACAGTTATTTTGATGTTGTATATATTTCATGGAGTTTTTCAATGTGGCGAACGCGACACTATGGTTGTCGATGTGTGACGTCGTCAGCACTTACTCCCGTCAACTGGCGAGCACTTACCAAAGTGCAGTGAAGGAACGCCATCTCGCTCGTATGAAGATCTTGCCGACGGTGTGGCTTCACCTCCTTGCAATCCTGGAAGAGACTGGGAATGTCCTGCCCGCCTGTTACATTATTCTAATCCTGAACATTTTTCCTGTAATATGTGTGAGCGTATTCACGATCTTTGAACGGGGTCTCGACCTAGAGGACTCACTCGGCACCTTCTGGGTACTGTTTAGCGTATCTTATCTGATCATCACCATGGAGGTGGCCCACTGGACTAAGGAGCAGGTGAGGTCACTGGTGGACTGTGGAACGTTTCTAGGGTCTCCAGGTGAGGTCAATACTGGACTGTGGAACGTTTCTAGGGTCTCCAGGCGAGGTCACTGGTGGACTGTGGAATGTTGCTAGGGTCTCCAGGCGAGGTCAATGGTGGACTGTGGGGACGGTTCTAGGGTCTCCAGGCGAGGTCAAGTGGTGGACTGTGGAACGTTTCTAGGGTCTCCAGGCGAGGTCACTGGTGGACTGTGGAACGTTTCTAGGGTCTCCAGGCGAGGTCAATGGTGGACTGTGGGACGGTTCTAGGGTCTCCAGGCGAGGTCAATGGTGGACTGTGGAAGGTTGCTAGGGTCTCCAGGCGAGGTCATGGTGGACTGTGGAATGTTGCTAGGGTTCCAGGCGAGGTCAATGGTGGACTGTGGAATGTTGCTAGGGTCTCCAGGCGAGGTCAATGGTGGACTGTGGGAATGGTTCTAGGGTCTCCAGCGAGGTCAATGGTGGACTGTGGAATGTTGCTAGGGTCTCCAGGCGAGGTCAATGGTGGACTGTGGAATGTTGCTAGGGTCTCCAGGCGAGGTCAATGGTGGACTGTGGATCGTTGCTAGGGTCTCCAGGCAGGTCAATGGTGGACTGTGGAATGTTGCTAGGGTCTCCAGGCGAGGTCATGGTGGACTGTGGAATGTTGCTAGGGTCTCCAGGGAGGTCAATATGGACTGTGGAATCGTTGCTACGGTCTCCAGGCGAGGTCACTGGTGGACTTGGAGTTGCTAGGGTCCCAGACGAGGTCAATGGTGGCTGTGGGAATTGCTAGGTCCCAGACGAGGTCAGTGTGGACTGTGGAACGTTGCTAGGGCACCCATAGAGTAGGCGCTCCTCATTATCGTCCTATCATACTAACATTATTCCTTTAGCTCTTCTTCTCTATTTGTGGCGTTCATTTATATATTCCTATTTTTCAAAGCTTTCTCCTCTAGTCTCTCTATTTGTGTTTTCTTGAATACCTCCCTATTAGACCAACCTTACTTCTTTGTCTATCTTATATAAATATTATATTGGTGAATTTCCATAATATTTTGACCAACCTTTACCTTCTACTCTCTGTTAAATTTACTAAATATATTTCAATTCTAACAATTCAATCCTTTAATTTATATATATATATATTATATGTGTGTGATTTTACACCCTAGCCCAATCGTAGCGTGTCTGCCTACAGAGATAAGGGTCCCAGGTTCAATTCCTGGCATGGCCGAAAGTTTACCATTGGTGAAATGTGGGTTTACCCTCTCACATTGATAAATTAAAGGCTGGAAACTGTTTGTTGTTCCTGACCTAGACTTAAGTTAGATAAGACGTATGAAGCTACAACAGGCTGGTAGTGGGAAATATATGGCTTGAATAAAAAACTGACCTGGACTTCGGCTGGAAGCATAAATGGATGTAAAGTAAATACATATTATATATGTATATATATGAACTATATATGTATATATACACACTATTTCCATCAAACATCAAAGAAGTCCTGTTTCTTTTAACTTTATATATCAATTAAGCTTATATGTATTTCCTTATTTTCTTCGCACTTGATTTACCTCCAGTACCTAGATTGTGTTTAAAGTCTGATATACAAATTTCAACGAACCATAATATTTGTAGCAAGGTTATTGCCCCCGATTATACTAGGATTATCTTAATCATGGATCCTCATGCTAATTTAGCCTCTTCATAAACATAAAAAAAATTATAACCTGTATCGTCTTATTCTAAGAAATACCACTTGAACAAAATGACAGTTTGACAACATGTATTTGTATTAGATTAAAATAAGTGTTAGTTTTAAATCATAATTGAATTTGTGCATCAGCAAATATGTTTGATATAAAAACGATTATTTATATTTACAGGTAGGCTCGTTGACTCTAAGGAAATTGCAACTACTTCAAATAGAAGAAAATAATGAACACATCTCAAATGAGGTAAGATTTTTTTTTTAAATTTTTGTGACTTTATTGATAATTAATTCAATTAATTTTTAATCCTCTCCTGATTTTAATATTTTTACTGAAGATAAAAAAGTGTATTATATAATTTATACCTGCTCATTTATATTCCTGTATGTTAGGCAAATGAAAACATAGCTCAATATATATATATATATATATATATATATATATATATATTTACATAGAACCACAACCAGAAATATGAATCAATATGATGGCCTAACTTTCTATCATCTCCAAGTATGCTGCTAATTATATTTGAACTTAATCTATTCAACGAGTCTAAGTACTCTTTTGGGTTTTGGGCATAAATATGTGTATATATGTGTATATATGCTTATATAAGCGTATTTATGCATGTATGCGAATATATTCATATGTGCGCGTATATACTGTATGAATTTATGTGGTGTATTTGTGTGTTCATGTATGTATATGAGTATGTGTGCGTATGTGTGCATGTATGTGCATATACATATATGCATTAATTAAACTAGTGTAGCAGAGATAAATAAGATAAAATTAAGTATAAATTCACCAACATCAGCATGTAGTAAGTTTGGAAAACAATTCCTGAAATACTAACTTGAATACACCCAGCTCAGATTAGAACTTTGGCCTTTCATTACTGTGAGACCAGAATATATGAGCTGACAGTTTTGTACGTATGCACACCGGTCAGGGTACTTTAGTTGTTTTTTTTAATTTGTGCACGTCAATCCTTAATGTACAATCCGTTTACCCAGTGAGGTAGGATGCTTACCTTGATGGATTACACCATGGGGTTAGCTTATAAGAGAGGGCCACAGTGTAATATGTCAAAGTAAGTTAGTTACCTTCTAGAGAACGGGTTGGCTAACAATTTTTGTTAAGAGCCAAATAATAAATATTTTAGGCGCTGCGGGCTAAGAGCCAAACGCAGAGGACATTTTATGTAGGTAGACATATTTAAATATCAATCAAAAAACAAAGTTTTCACAAATTTACTGGACAACATACAATGTAATAATAATAAGTAGACCACAATTGTTTGAAATACAGCTATACCAATGAGAAGAATGTAATTGCACTTTTTTAGATAAAATTTCACCTAATTGTGGCTCAAAAGATATAGTAAAAATTGATTGAAAGTGTTCATTTGTTAATGATGAACTGTATTGAGATTATACGCATTTTATCTTTGAAAATGTTTTTCCACACAGGTAGGTGCTGCCAAGTACTGATATTAAACCCCAAGCATATGATATTAATTGACTATATTCATCGCTTGGAAAACATTTATAGAATTCTATTAGATTATTCTCTTGAAATTTTCCTTTTAGCAGATCATCACAGTGCAGATTAATTATTTCCAACTGCAGGCTAGGGGGGAACCTCTCATTTGTAGAGTCAAATGGATTTTTAATTATGGAAATGCCTTCTGCACTTGCATTAATAACCGAAGAACGCTGCTAGATTTGAATTTGAAAATATAAAAGCCGTTCTTAGTTCGCGGGCGGGATTTGGCCCACGGGCCTTAGTTTGCCAACCCCTATTCTAATGTAAACCTAGTGTACACACCAGTTAAGTGATTATGGGGGTCAATGGCTGGCAATGGGTCATCGGTTTCTGAATTGTTCGCTGCGCGCGTTTACGTGCGGTGGCTACGCTCAGAGGACACAGCCGTGAAGGGTTAGAGGAATCTTGAGAGAAGTATCTGTTTCTAAAAAATGTCTGTTGGTTTCTATACAAGTGGATTCACACTTTGAAAAATCTCTGACTTTATGGTGGCTGTCCAGTGACGTAGGGATGCCCTTACTGTGCTTACTGGTAAGTAGGTTTTTTTTGTTTTTTTCAGATTAGCTTTTTTATCTCGGTTGTGGCGAGAAATCCAGCCGTTATTAACGTGGGCGGCTTCATAGCTGTGGATAGAGAATTAATTAGATCCGTATGTAATTAGTTAAGAGTTAATTATTGATGTTCACATAAATAGCTATTTATATTTAAAAAAATACAAATGTATTATACAATTTTTTTATCACCAGGTCTTACTACCTACTTGGGTTGTGTACATACTTATGTATTAGCTACGCTGATAGGTTAGGGATTAGGATGGATTAATTTTTCTAGGAAATGTACATGAATTTGCTTGGGTAGATAATGGGAAACCATTTAGGAAAAAACTAACCTCAATAAACCCAACCGGGATCAAACTACGGATCTCCCTGTCATCGGCAGTTTAGTATATTGCGAAAGTAGTGCCCTAGACCATGCGGCCACCGAAGCGACTTTTGATTTTGTTGCCATGTGAAGTTTTTGTTACTAAAATGTATCACCCTCTTCATTTTATTTATGTAATGGCTTAGAGTTAATAAAAATAAAACTCTCAGATCAAAACAATTTAACTGGTCTGGAACCCGCTTCGGTGGGCGCGTTACCTAACGCGCTAATCTATTGTTGGACTATACTGCCGAAGATGGGGAGAGTGGGGTTCGATCCTGGTTGGGTGCACTGAGGAGGTTTTCCTTAAAAGGTTTTCCACTTTCCTACCACGCAAATTCGTGTACACGTCCTCTCGATTAAGCCTTCCTAATCCCTAAGCCATTAACCTTATTTATTATAGTACATAAGCATATAACCGAATGGTAGTAAGACACGGTGCTATAAAAAAACTGTTCTGGATATGAAAATTAAAAACTACATGTTTATATTTTTCGTTTTGTATGTTCAAGACCTTAAGTCATATATCGATATATAATAGGCCTAGCCTAGCTATTTATTCAATTAGACTTTAATATGAGAAATCATATATTGGAAGCATTTCTTACCACTAAGTGCTCAATAGTAATTACATTGGCAAATTAATCTAAGGATCATTGCTTTGAACTTTTGGTCTAGGCAAACCTTATAAATAATCTTAGTAATGTTGAAATATATTGTGGATTGTTATTTATTTTATGGACCCATATATTATAAAATAATTTTCAACCAAAATAATTTGTTCTGTTGACACATTTTATGTCGATTTTTGTATTACATACAAGAGTTCATTACTTGCAGCGCAACGCACTTATGTTTTATGCAAGTTAAATTATGTGAAGTTTAGGTTTATGTATTTCATTATTGTTACAAAAATTGAAAGCTTTTAAACTATGTATTATTATAAAAAGTTTCAATCCCCATAATTAAGCAGATATCCCTTTAATACTCTACTCATGACTTTTTAATACATTTACATTTTCTCTTCGCTACAGTTGGCGGGAAAGCTGTTGACTTACGTAGTTATTCTCCAACAGTTCCAAGGAGTTTACAAAGTGTCATCTGGTAACGACAGCACCACGTTCAACAGTGGGTAGTTAGTTATAGTCAAATTATCATAGGAAGAACCTTATTTTATAGTTATAGAAGTTACTATCCACACTCATCCTCTCAATATGTCCAAACTAAGTAAGACGCTTCTTTCACATTGAACTATTGGATTCCCTTTCAAAACACACTGGTTCAGTGCTTTACTAAACTAAACACATTTACGCATATACCAAAATAAGTATTTATTTCTAGTATTAAAGACGTTATATGTTAAGTTTAAAATATACCAGTAAGATAAATATAAGTTTCACAAGTACGGTATGGACTAGTGTAGTGTCTGTCATAAAATATCGATACTGTAACAAACTGCGACCGTGACAAAATATCGGTCCTGCAAGACTGTTGCAGTCACTGTGAATAGTCACTGATATTTTAAAATCATGGTCACGGTGACCAAAGATATCGGAAAATCACTCTTTTCACTCATCCCTAATAGTTAGCACAGGACCCACGCTTTGGGTCAAAGTTCCTTACCATAGTTCCCAGGTTCGATTTCTGGCACTTCCAAAATTTATTTGCGAAGCAATGGGTCTGCAACGGGGTTAAACTAAGCCACGTGAAGACAAATGAGAAGATACTTTAATAAATAGGTGGCGGTTCCAGTTTAGAATGCTGAGATTAACTGCTGTAGGGCTCATTGTGCCGACCACATGACGCCCTTAATCCGCAAATATTGGCACTATCATCGCTAACGTTGGCGGCCGCTCGGTCATCACAGTTCGATAGCAAGCTTGCCCTATGGAGTTTCTTAGTTTGTAAAGTATTAATATCGGTAATAGAATAGTAAAATGTTGTTAAGCTACAAAAATATAAAATTTGTTTGTATTTGTTTGTTAATAAATTGGATTGTAGCTTGGTAACTTATTTCTCCGCCATGGCGCGCTAATGTATGCAATATCTTAGAAGGCGAGTAGAATAACTTGCCTAACTGCTAGGCGCTAATAGGAGTAATCTATAACTATATAAAACAGTTGAAGAGCTGCCATCTATGTATGAGAATATGAAACTAGTGGTACCTTTTGATGGTTATATTCTGCTTTCTAGAGAGTGTTTATGTTCATGTTTTTTTTAATCTTGATTAAATGAACACATATATTAGTTATTAAAGTGACATATTAAATGAATGCTTTCCCACGTAGTTAATCATTTAGTTTTTGACACTTATTTTTGTCTCAAAACTTTTTTTAGATAATTCATTATTTTATTAATTTGGTCAATGATTAATTGAACATACATTTTAATTTGATCGTAATTGAATGAAGATAGTAAAAAAGTTAATTTAATATTTAATAACTATTCTATACTCAAATAATAGTTTTATATATTTTTATTTTACTTCATAAATGAACGTTCATTGATTATTATGGTTAATTAACACAGGTAGTCTACACAGTTATTATTATTATTATTATTATTATTATTATATCACTATTATTATCACTATTAGCACCACGTCTTACTACCCGTTTGAGTTATACGCACTTCACAATTATTAGATATTAATAACAATTTTTTTATTGATTTTTGCAATTTTTTTTATTTTGCTAATTAAGAAAAACTAAATATTTTCTTAAATTGATTTAGCTAGTCCCAAAATTAATATAATTTTAATATATTCCTATTTTGTTATTTTTGTGTTTTCTTTATTTGATCAATTGAATTAATTAATTCTTGTTAAAGGTTTTCTAAAATGAATTCAGATGATTACAAAATGTATTAAATATGATTGAAAAACTTATTTTATCAAAAATAATTATTATGGATATCTTTTAAATACCCTCATCGATCGTTAATCAATTAAAGTTTTAATCTTGCAACAAACCGTGCTTGCAATAATAATAAGAACGGGGTTTAACTCTCAACCAGATGGAATGAAAATGCTTTTATTTATTAAATCTCTCACTTTTATTCATGCCCTTTCCATACAAATGTTGATATATTTGTTTCAAAATCCATAATAAAGCTTATTTTAAGTGCATATAATTACTATGTTTTGTAATTCAAATACGTGGCATTTAAAACCAAAGTTTATTGTCAACACTAAATTACTAGATATATAGATTCATCTTGTAGTATTTAAGTGAATATGAATTAATTTGTAATGTGATGTAATTGAAATAAATTATATTAAATCACAGATTTTTTCAATAAAATATTGATTTTTAAATGTTACTAGCCTGGTTATTTCACTAGGCTAGCTTAAAGGACAACTAAATTTGTGTTTGAGGTTTTTGCTAATCGTGATCTTAATAAATGAAATATTTAATTACATTAATAATAATCATATCCCTTCTTTATGTACAGGAAATTACATGCTATAGTATATATTATTGTTTAAAATATTTAGCTAATTAATTTTAGCTATTTAAATACTATAATTTAGGTTTATATCAAAGCCAATATTAAGTGTTATTTTCTTGTAAATTAATTACAATACACAAATGAATGCTTTCAAAGAAATATAATTTCTAAATAGTTTAGTGGAAATACCCATTTTATCTTTTGTATACAGCCAAGACGTTAAAGATGTTGTCTTTTATTTTAAGTAAGTTTTTTTGTGCATAGATATAGAATATATAAAATTCTAAGATAAATGTGCCTGACAAAGCTTTAGTATCGGTTATCAAGCTTTTAAACCAAAAAGTACTAGTGTCACTTCAGAATGATGAGCAAGTAATTTAAATATGGTAGAGAAGTTTATCAGCCACGTATGAACTTTATTGTTTGGACAATGATCATGATTAGAATATTCCTAGAATTTTAGTCATAAATAAATGGTATTGTTCACCACACAGACTCCCTATAGCTTTTTATCTTATAATAGGAACATTTACTAAAAAGTCTTAAATTTTTTTAAACGAAATAATCTAAATTGTTGCAGAAACACTTCATAGATTAAATAGTATATACTTTTACAGAAACATTGAGAAAAGAAGAACATCCCTGTTAATCAAAGGGCAGAACTATATTTCAATTTTCAAAGAGCTTCATGAAAATATATATATTTGCTTTTAGTTCAAAAAATTGTTGATTTAAAAAAAATATATTCCGTATTAAAGATTTTAATTTGGAATAGTACTACAACTTTACAATAATAAATTATTTCTTATCTCATATATTTGACGGGAGAAATGATAAAAATTGGGACCACTCAAAACTCGTAGTATACGTGAAACGAGATAATATACAATATCAAACCCTAGCATAATTTGTACTATATTTATGTAAAACATTTTTTGAATCCCAGTTTTAAATTTTATAATTTTATTTAAAAAAAATTAATGTCCTCATTTGTATATTTGGACCGATGAAAAATATCAATATTGGGTCCACAAGGGTCATCACTTCGTATTAAAATTTCAACTTCTGTTTAAAATTGTTGACATTTAATTAGGTGTTGCACATCTTCATGTCATCGCGTTGCTATTAAATTCCTCATTTATAAATTTTGACCAATAAAAAATGTAAATATTGACTATTGAGTCTAAAATGAAGATAAATCATTGTTGTACAAACATTTTTCCTAAGGGACTTAAGGAAAAAAGGCATAAATTTTTAAAAGACTTACTTATATTTAATTATTCTATGGCATTGGAGAATTATTGCGTTAAAACTTAAGTAATATCTCTTTACAATTAAAGCTCACAAAATTGTTTATAATATATTTGTCAATATCTCAGAAACTGTTGGTTATATAAAAATATATTTCATTTAAAAGTTTTTTATTTTTAATAGTACTACAATTTTTCAATGATAGGTTATTTAGTACCTCAAAATGTTGCAGAGATACGGAAATTTAAGCTTCTGTAAGGTACCCTAAAAGTCATTTTCATGGGAAAATGAAAATAGCCAGTTTATTTATAATCTTAATCAATGCCTAGATACGAATTTTAATCAAAACCGTTAGAGCCGATTTTGATCAAATCGATCTTTCTCTTTACGCTCTTTATCAAAATACTCTTAATTTAAAGTTTAAACAGACACACAGACAGACGGCATTGCAAAGACCACTTTTTAGGGTTCGGGGGTCATGAGACGTCGACATCCATCAAAATTTCAGGTTAGATTTTTTTTAAGGTCGCAATACTTCATACCTTTTGTGTTCGAAAAGTTAAAAAATATAAATATTTGCTTCTAGCTTGAAATTTATTAGTTCCATATCCCTAAAACCATTAAGCGTAATTAGTGCATAAACGTATATACCGAAAGGGTAGTAAGACGCGGTGTTAAAAAAAAAGCTACGCTGAAATGTAGCGTTAAGATGTGTGCAATAAATCTATTAATAATAAAATGGATTGTACTATTTGCTAGTTTCCATTTTGTACGCTTCAGTGATCTCATTCAATTACAGTTTCAGGTAGAATTATATGACTGATCATTATGGGGTTGACATTTCCCCTTAGAAATGAACTTTGAAATTCTACTTTATTTAGAATACGAAGGGTAGGTTTGTCAATCGTGACCTCTGCTCTAAAGAACGAAGATGCTTTCTAACACCCCATCACACACACACACACATCTGCTGTTTTGAAGCCACCAGTCACAACACTCGTATTGTAAAGACTTCTGTACATACGTTTTACTACCTGAACGCTGGAATCATCACAATAGAGAGATACAATGTACATATTGCCTTCCCACACCTCCAAAGTGGGACTACGAATCAAGAGAGCTCGCTAGAAGAGTGAGTTAAGGCACATTATTTGCAATTTTACTCGGGAGTTATTTTAAAATGGCTATAATGATTCTGCTTAAAATGTATATCTGGGTTGTATTTGACATGAGCATTACACATAAAGCTGTATACTCGTTTTGGGAGGGAAATTTTATTTTAGCAGTTTATTAATGACTTTTTTAATTTGAATGTATTTTTTAAAAGGGATCTAGTGATTTAGTTCTAAATTAGTATCTTCATTTATCTATAATAAATCAATTTAAGGGGAGTTTACCAACAAATTATAGAAAGTTCGAATGTTTTGACAATTTACCTTGAAGATTAAATTCATAATGGGAGTCTTTGAATAGTTTTTCATGATAAATAAGTTTATATTTTATTTTTATTAAAAATAAATAATTTAAGGGTGGTTTAGGGATAATTTATTTTGGAAAATTTGGATGTTTTAAAATAGGCCCATATTTGAACAATTTGATTTAAAATGTTATATATAAAGATTGATTATTGTGATTAACAATATGGTGTGTTTGTTTTTATGAGTAATTCTTATGTAAGGGTTGTTTCTAAAAACATATTTTTGGATTTGTTTTGAGCTATAATAATATACAATAAGAATTAGTTCGATTGTATTGTACTTCCCCCCCCCCTTCCGTTAGAAGTACCATTTTATTTCTTGGCATTTTAGGGAAGTCATTTCAAAATCATTTATGGGAATAGAAGAAGATATGAAACACCTGATAGTCATGCTTTTATATTCGCGCTGTTAGACAGTGTCAACAATAAATTAAGTATAGTGTCTTAAATTGGGCCTTGTAACGAACTAATCTACGCACAGTTATAGTAATAAAGATTTTTTCTTTTTTTTAGTACCACGTCTTACTACCCGTCTGGGTTATACGCTTGAGTACTATTCACGCTAATGGATTATAAATTGGGAAGGTTGAATACATTGGAAGTTAATCCACATTTGCGTGGAGGGAGAGTGGAAAACAGTTTAAGAAAAACAACCACCTGTACACCGACCAATATTCGAACCTCAATCTCCCCGTACTCGGCAGTCTAGCTCATCACAAGACTAGCGCGTTAGCCAACTACGCCACCGAGGTGGGCTGAGAGTCAACAGTTAAAATTTAATTGTCAGAATAAATTATAAATACACCTAAATGGACATAATGTGCTGCATTGATGCCATATTAATGTTATTTTAAACTTTTTATCAACTGTATTAAATGATTTCTTTATACTGTTCATATAAATTTTAAGGTTTCGTTAATTGAGAAAACAAATTTGTAACAAAATCAATAAGATAAGTGAGTCCTATTTAAGGATGCCATCCCTTAAAATCATCTTACGTGCTTTGTGACTTACCCCCCCCCGTTCAGACCCTTCACATTCAACTACACTCGATGGGATAGGGGGGAAGGGAGTCGAATTTAGAGGAAGACGTAATTAAATTTTCATGAAGGGAGTTGAGATAATCCTTTAGAGGAAAAAAAAATCTTGGTACATCAGGACGGAATATGAACCTTCCGGGATACATTAAGGTGCGAGTGTAGTGTAGTAAACACTAATTAAGGGAAGAATTATTGTAGTTTTTATATCAACATTTTTTTGGCGATAATAAATAAAAAATATTTCCAGTTAAAACATACGAGTTTAACTTTCTTCACATGGTGATATCAACTGTTGTTGAATATCTGTCAAGCGTGTCCTGGAATTTAATGACAACTCTTTTTCATTTCAAAAGTTTCTCATCTAATGCCACAATGCTCATGACAGATATTCAACAACTGTTGATATCATCACGTGTAGAAAATTAAACTTTTTTGTTTTTCTACTAGAGCAATATTTTATTTATTTTAGCAAAAAAAAAGTGTTTTTATAAAAATTGCAAAAACCCTGTTTTTAATTCGCGTTCCCTACATTCGGACTTTGAATGGGAGCTATACGTTACCACTAAGATCGATCCTTGCTGGATAGGTGAGTACGCGGGCTAAGGCGTCAGTCTAGTAGGTCTGAATCGCTGGTGATGGGAATATTGAAACTAAAATTTCAGAGAAATATTTTAGAAATGTCTTCCCTCCATCCTTCCGCGTAAATTCAGTCACACTTCCTCTAAGCTTTATCTTTCTCGATCCTACCAAATTTGAGCAAATATGTGAATAACTGAGACGAGCTGTAAAAATAAAAAGTGCATTAATTTTGTAGCCTATTTTTATATCAAGGACTTTTTTAATTTATTTACTACCCACATCTCTGGCCAAATGGTCTAGGGCGCTATGTTCGTAATATTCTAGGCTGTAGAAGATACGGAGATCAGGGTTCAATTGTGGTTGGTGTACTAGGGGTGGTTTTTCCCTAAATGGGTTTCCACTCTCCCTCCAAGCAAATGTGGGTACATTTCCTCTAAATTCAGTTGTTATAATTCCTAGCACATGATAATAATTAGTACATAGGCTTATAGTCCGAACGGGTAGTTTAACACTTTGCTGAAGTTTTATATATATATTTGAGGTATTTAACTTGAAATTTATGAATGGACTGATTATAACAGCACACGACTTATGAACTAACTTAAATCTAGACCAGACACAACACCCAGCCCCCAGGCCATTAATTAATCAGTGCTCAGTAGACAGACACGATGACTAAAACAAGGTGTCGGACTTTTAATTATATTAATATCAAATATGCACCCAAATGTAAGGGCGTGGTTAATGTGTTCAAGAGGGGAATAGAACCCCGCTCTATCCCCCCTAAACCACACATAAATAATTTTAATAACAAATTAAAGTCCATGAAATAAAACTACAATAAAATAGATCAATGAATATGTGCTACGTGCATAGTCAAAATTTTAAGAGCATTTCTACAACTTGATATTCAAAATGTATAAGTGTCCCTAAAATGCCCAATCGGAAAAAAAATAATTAAAATAATTTTTTTCACAATCACCTATTTCCCCATTCCCCAAAGAATTGGGAAGACAGACTACTCGCTCATTCATATTATTTAATTAATAAAATATAAAGTTCTGCCTACAATTTTACTATGGTTTAAGATTCTTCTAAGTTTGGTAGCCATGTTTTAAAATAACTAAAACTATCTTAAAATAAACTGTGTGATAGCACCATTTGTCAGGAAACCTCGTAAAACCAGCCAGACAACGTAGTGATCCATGTGGCCGTCAGTAATTCTTTGATTCTAATTCTTTCGTTCATCCCCTAGAAGTCATCGTGGCGGCTGTACCAACAGATCGTGGTGTAGGACAATGTTTTGTGGGATGCCAAGGGATAAGGGCTGTTTGGTTTGTCCTCGAAGTGAGGGTTGGTTTGAAAGCCACACTACACAACCGCCGACATAATGAAATACGCTGGTGGCATTGTATTGTTACCTGGGATTACATTTGGAAGGAAAAAAGGAAAAAAAAAAAAATCAAAGGGGAGGAATTTTTTACAATAAATCTTATTTTATTTGATGCTCTGTGTGCATAGAAAAAAAAAATTGAAATATGCGATGGGGTGGCTGCGATGTTTATTCACAAATACATTTTTCCGCTTTAATATCCCAAGCTCACTCAATATTAAACGTATATTATAGTTTTAGTGAATCACACTTTGCCAAAATAATAATAATAATAATAATAATAATAATAATAATAATAATAATAATAATAATAATAATATAGTGCTATATATTGTTTTCAAAATAAGGGTTTTTAGAATTTATGGTACAAATATTTTTTTATGGTCAACATTGAAAACATTTTACTATATTATGGTTATTTTATATGTATACTATTATCTACTAAAAAAAAGTGACAGCTGCAGATCACAGGATTTGACGTATACATTGGTAAAAATTGATCAAGTGAATTTTCTAGCTGTCTTTTTGTCATTTCTATGAAAATAGGACTACGTAATGTATCCAGTACAAACTCTGAAAAATATAAAGCTTAGTTTCGCTAATATGTAGCTTATAAGATAGTATCATAGTAAAATAAGCCAAGGTAAGAAAGGTAGAAGGAGGGTATATATCAACGAGACTATTGACGATACTTACATGTATAGTTCAAGGTCGTCCGACACGCTGCAGCACTTGTTCCTACCAGTTGGCGATACTACCGCCATGTTGCGGTCAATCAGTTAACTATTTGCATCCAACCTCGATGGCTCATGAAGGGTTGATGTATTGCATATTCATATTAGACATAAAAGTGGTCTTACCTTGACTGACTACAATATGACCCTACCAATCTTATAGGCTGTACCATAGTGGCACCCGTAAAGGTAAGCTTACTTCTTTTCAGGCTAAACGGAGTGTACATGATCTGCTCTAAGACGCTTAGAACAGAAAAGGAGCATTCTAAAATAAATGTTGGAGAAAATACTTCACTATCTTCCACGTCTAATGATGGCTCTAAAGTCATAATGAATAGTTTGTAGTTGGATACAGTATCTTTTTTTTTTTTCAAAGACGACACTAAATTTAGGGCTAACACGATGGTTGAAAGAGGGTTGAAGACACCTATTTGCGAAGGTTTTATTTTGGTGAAGGGAAAGAGGGGAGGACTAGCTGTTGTGTCCTATGAGAGGAGGAGGGGGGAGAAGTAAAAGATCTTTAGAACAGCCATGAATCCTCTTGTGTGTGGTTGCAATGAGGTGTGTCTTTTAAGGGCGCAGACTCTTAGATGGGCCGTGGTGCTGGAGGTTATTTATGGCGTACAGCCTTTTCTTAACAGAAATTGTAACTCTTAATTTTGTATACACTAATTTCTAGCAAAAAAAAAAAAAAGTTGATTTACATACATCATTAATAAAAAAACAAATATATATTGATGTGGTGGAAAAAGAAGTTATTGATGTTATAACCAAGGAGGCTGTTGCCATGATAACCAAGAAAATAATAGGTATATAAATCAAGGAAGCTGTTGCCATGATAACCAAGAAAATAATAGGTATATAAACCAAGAAAGCTGTTTCTATGATAATCAAGGAAATAATAGGTATACAAACCAAGGAAGCTGTTGCTATGATAACCAAGAAAATAATAGGTATATAAACCAAGGAAGCTGTTGCATATAACAATTAAAATCATTTCTGTATAAGCAAAGGAAGATGTTGCCATAATAACCAAGTAGATCATTGTTGTACAAGCCAAGAAAGCTGTTGCAATGATAACCAAAAAAATAATTGGTATGTAATCCAAGTAAGATGTTACCATGATAACCAAGAAAATAATTGGTAAATAAATCAAGGAAGATGTTGCCATGATAACTAATAAAATTATTTATGTATAAACCAAGTAAGTTGTTGCTATGATAACCAAGTAAATCATTGTTGTATAAGCAAAGGAATCTGTTGCCATGATAACCAATAAAACCATTACTGTAGTGACAAAGGAAGATATCAACTTCTTTCTCTTCATTAAAATCCTGATGAACTAACTGTATTTTCAAGCCATATTCATCCCTAGGCCACTAACGTGGATCTCCAGATAAACCGGATGGCTATAATACACAATTCTGAGTGGTCTTAAAGGGCAATCCATTAAAAATTTTAAATAAATAAGTTCAATTTTTTTATCGACCAAACACTCGAGTAATATTCTTGATGTTCCTGAAAGGATGTGATGTTTGAGATACGAACCCTGCTCTCCCTACGTCCCACCTCCCCCAATTTCTCGTTGAAATCTCCCCTTCGCGTTATTTTCGAAGGAGGGTAGGTTTTGAAAGTAGTTCGACCTTCGTCTCGGGACCTACCAAGGCGTGTAAAAGTCAAAACATGGTTACGGGAGATTAACCTGGTCATGGACTCCAGATAGGAGGGTAGTTACCCCCTCAAATAACTACCCTCCGGTGGCTCCCTAGCCTGAGAACACTAGCGATGGTAGTGGAACAACGTACTAACTAACTCGCTACTACAGTTCATCAAGCATATAAGTAGTGGTAAATTTACAACCAGGAAAACTTAACAGATCTACTCACATTTATACGTTATCAAAAATATACCAAATAATCTATTCGATCTAACGGTTTAGAGCTCAATGCACCTGGTTACTAACCTAGGGGTTCCGGGTCTGACTCCCGGCTGGTACAATGGGTATTTTTACCTTAAGGGCTATTATCTCAGCAGTCACCAATGGTTGGTAAATTAGACTTAAGAGAGAACCCCCATACATTCTAGTTTGTTTCAAATCCGCTATGCTTCGTGCTTGTAGAGAGCTTCAATTCCATTTCCCCCCCTGATAATTCAACTTGTGTAAAGCGAGACGTATTGGCGCCTGTATGGTTGACTGAGTAGCAGGTATACATTTTTTCCAAAAATAGATTCTGAGACAAAGAAAGGAGAGGGCTGGTTTCTCCTTTTTTTTTCTCAGCTCATGTTTGTAAGGCCGGGTTTGGGTTCTATTTCAAAATGATGCATAGCTGTAGTAGTTCTCAAGTTCTCATTCAACATTCTTTCAGTTTGTACACTTGTATAATATAGTATATTATTAATCATCAATAATAGTGTATTAGATTTGTATAATTAATATGTAGGCCTCAAACCTTGACATTCTGCATTAATTAATACAATAACTAATTCTAATTGAAAGTTAATCGTTAAAATAAAAGACCCAATAAATAAAAATGCTGGTAAATCTTTTAAATTGTTTTAATAATAATTCATAATGGCCAAACTTGAAACTTTTTTTGATAAAAAAATCAAGAAGGCTTGTTTAGAGGAAGTGAAAAACAAGTGAAACCTATAAGGTGGAAAATTATTCCCCACTTTACTTGACCAGGTACAAAACCTCAAACCATTCAAAATATTAAGAGTTGTGCGAGTATGGATTTTTCATTTGGAGTTGAGTTCGAGCTGAGTTTGAATGGAAATAACTAGTACCGTACCTAATGAATTTTATATATATATATATATATATATATATAGAGAGAGAGAGAGAGAGAGAAAGAGCTACATTGTTGAGAAATAATCCACCATAGATAAATAAAACCAAACATACAGCTCAAATAAGAGAACCTCCTCCTTTATTCGAGGTCGGTAAAGGAAATAATATACACAGCTTCCTACTTACTCTATGGCATTATAAACTCAGCACACTAATACAAACAAAAACAAAAAATAGGAATATCTTTGTCCACCAACATTAAATTTCGTACTTTAAAGATCTCCAAATTGTTTTTACATGTTCTACATACATATCTTACATATTCAGATTCTATTGGTTTTATAAAAATATATGTCAATTAAATTTTTTTAGTTTTAATAGTAGTACAACATTTCAATGATAAATTATTTTAAATCTCAAATAGTTGAGGATAAATGATCAAAATTTGAAATCATTGCTTATGTAAAAGTACCTTTAAATTCATTTTCATGGGAAAAATAAATTGTCATTTGGTTTTTAATTCTAAACAATACTTACACAGGAAATTAAATCGAAACAGCGAATATCAAGAAAATCTATTTTTTAAAGTCATTTTCATGGGAAAATCAGAACTGTTGTTATATTAGACTACGTCCAGATACAAAATTTAATCAAAATTTTGTTAGAGTTCGAGAAGAATAGATTTTTTCTCTTTTTTTCCTTCGGTGAGCTATCCTTAGTGTTAGGGATAGATATCCAATTCCACATACTTCTCGGGGGAACTTTTATGAAAATCCTTGATATCAAGTTTTAACCCAATCGGCAAAATGGTTTCAGTTCTAGGCCGAGATACAGACAAACGGCATCGCGAGAACCACTTTTTCTGTTTCAGGGAATCATGATTGTCATTATTTAGCAAAAACTAGATTTCTTTGGATGATCACAATACTTTCTCTCCAAGGAGTTGAGAGAAAGTAAAAACAAAATAGTTTATAAAAGTATTTGAACCAGAAGCGGAACACGGAAAAAGGAAAGCAACTAGAGCTCTGAAGATTTTAGCAATTATAATGTGTTTTAGGACCTTTATGACAAGTGTACATTAGGAAAATACCAATAATCCTAAATACAACCCAAAAAGTCAGGGCTCGATGGTGACCGAATTTCCATTGTTCTTTCTTTATTCAAGTGAATGTGATTGAAATTTTATAATATACACTTTCGTTCTTAGGCTGCAAATCATTAGGACTAAGTATAAGCATAGAGCTAGCAAAAAAAAAAGAACTAGAATGTATGTGGAATCATGCCTGATTTTTCCTCCGCCTTATTTTTATTTAATTTACAAATTAACTTTAGGTTGTTTAAAAAAATAAATAATATAATGTCCTGACCAAACATTTGTCGTCCACCCAAACATAATACACACATTCTAAACATAATAGTGAGGGTTGATTTCAAAATTTGCACAATTTAATTTTATTTTATTTTCATTCGCGGTTACTTAATCACACAAATAAACATAAAAAAAAATTTGTTTTCAAAAATACATTTAAGTGTCAGTGACATCACTAACAATTAGCTGGTTTTAATAAATCCCCTGTGTTTAGATTACATATATACAATATTTAATAAACGTGTTTTAAGACAAAAATAATGTAGTTTTAAGTTATATTAACTAAATTGTGTAAAGTAATAAATGAGCTGGTTCCACTTCTTAAGTAATAAAATCCTGTGGATTTAAGGGACCGAAGACGTGAACCAATACATTCCTA